>CM070597.1:67715076-68455165 GCA_036346395.1 Hsuehochloa calcarea
TGATTTATTTTCAGTTGGGCTTTGTCGAAAAAGAGTTTGTTTAAAGCAAGTTGTTGTGTGTCCCTAGTTAAAGAGGTGCTCCTTGTTAATGTGAAAAGATTGATTGAGACATGGGACAAGAGTTCCATGTAAATTGTGCTTGATTGTGTTGTTTGGAACCAAAGGAAAGGTTGACCCAAGATACATTGGTTTGTTCTAGAAGTTGAGGGATTTTGGAAATTAGTGTTTCGTTAGGATCGTCTCGAGTCAGCGAGGGTGTACATTGTTTGGTATGACCGGTATTGGAGGAGTACTTGAGAGATCTAGAGTGTGAGGGTTCGTTAGAGCCGTCAACCAATGAGTAAGACCTTACCTTGAGTCCGGCCGGTGAAGATATTAGAAGAATCGAGCGGGTTTTGAGGAACAAAACTTTGAAGTATGTTAAAATCCTTTGGTCTCATCGATGCGAAGAGAGGCCACTTGGGAGTTGGAGTCCGCATGCGAGGACAAAACCCGACTGTTCGATTCGAGGTAATTATCTAGGTTGTTCATCGTTCTTTCTCGAAGTTTGTTGCGTAGATTCGAGGTCGAATCTTTTCTAAGGGGATAGAGTGTAATACCTCATAAATCCGACTAGTTCAGTATAGTTGGAAGTTAGTCGAAAGCGAGATTTAAAAGTTAGGAAATCGCATTGGTAAAAGAAAGAAGTCGGAGGAGAAAAAGAATTAGTTTTCGTCTGAAATTCTATTTAGCGAGGGGTTATCGTGATTTTTCGGCAACCTTTGGGCGCGATCGCGACTCGGGAGGCCCAAGAGGGGGGCAGGCCCATGAAGTGGCCGACCATAAAGGGGCGCCACTCCCCAAACCCTAGCCGCCCCCATTCCTCCCCACCTAGCCGCCACCCTCCCTCTCCCTGGTTGGGCGCCGCCTCCTCCCATGGTGGCGGCCATTGGTGCTCCAGTTGGTCTCCAAGATCCCGGCGCTCCTCCTCCGATCTGTCCTCCCGTAGTCGTTTCTTCGCCGGTTGTTCGCTGTGGTGTGGCGGCCAAGGAAGAAGAAGGAGACCAGCGGGAGTGGTTCTTCGTCGTGCTCACGGGTCTTCAAGGGTAACGAGCACCCGGTTATTTGTTTGATCAAGTTTTGTTGCGGTAGAGATCATTTGAGTCACGTCGGTTTAGAGTTCCAGAATTTACAGAGTTGATCAGAATGTTGCGCGGCTTGTTACAGTACTTTAGAGGCCGCATTTGGGGTTTTGCCCTTCTAGAGATTTGTTCCTGGTTTCGTTAGCTTTCTTTTGGCACCAAGATGATCAAAATCCGACCAGTAGTTTGGGAGATATGAAATTTTGAATACGAACTGTCCAATCTGTCTGAAATCTATGGTCAGTAGGTTTGTCCCTCGTTTTGTTCAAAATAGAGGCCGAATCAGAAGATTCACCCAACTAAGTTATTGTAGATCTCGAAATTATCTTTCCATGTTGATAAAGATCATTCCATTTGGATCAGTAGCCTAAAAGTTACACCATTTTCTTTACTGCTGATCTGTTTTCTGGACAGACGTAGATGGGTTAGGTTTAGCAGTTAATTACCCCTCTGTTTTGGCTGAATCAGATGATTTCGCCAACTAATGTTTTGTAGCCTGATCAGTTAAGAATCAGTGAGCACTGGTTTCAGGTCGTTTAGAGTTACAGATAATTAATGGCGAATTTTCTTGTGCAACTGCCCATAGAACGATAATCTGGACTTTTGGTGTAGATGTCAAATTGAACCCTTGGGTTGAGTGGGTTGATTAGAGAGCATCGTAGTACACTTGTAGCTGTGCCATATTCGATTATCCGTAATACGTGGTAATACTTGTGTAGGCGGTGAGACGGTGGGTGGAAGGACACCTTCGGTGTTTCACAACACGTCACCACACGGAAGGCAAGTGCAAATGTTTAATTTGTGTGAATTCATTGATTACATGTTAACTTGGTAAATTATGAATATTCCTGTGATATGAGTATGATGTGGTAGAGTTCACTACCTTATTCGATGATACCTTGAGTTGAATGCCAAGTTATGTTTTCATTCCATGCATACATAATTGATTCTTGTCACGGGAGTGAAACTTGATTAAGTCCCATTAATTCCAATATGGGCATGTAAGACCTACCATTCCAATGTAGGCGATTTGGACATTCCGTATGAAACGTTCTTCATACGGACTTGGATCCCGCTCTTTGTTAAGAGCGGGCTTAAATGAACACCGACGGGTGTGTCACTAGTTATCTGAGTATAAACATGTGGATAGTCCAATCTCCTTCAATGCATTCATTCATTCATACCAAGTGTTCTTAAATTCATGAAGTAAATGATGTACTTGGTAGATTGTTTCAATTCAGTGTTCTATGTGGATGTACATGTTGTGCTTGCTGAGTTTCGACTCACTCTTGCTTTTATTTATTTTTAGGTGAATACCAGTGAAACAGTTGCTAGCGGGAGGGTGTAGTCCAACACGTTCCATGCACATGAATAAAATAATCATTCGTTAAAGTTTTATTTACATCTCTTCAGTTTTATTTATAATGTAATGGACTGTAATAATTGTCACTTGGAGGTTCATTATTAGCACTTTGGTTATTTCTCGTTTAAATTGATGGATGATCTGTTATTAAGCTATAGATTGTTATCATGGTTATTCGTTTCTTTAGCATTGAATGCGTTGTTAATCTTATGAATTGAATAGTAGGTTGTCTTGTTAGGTGACATCTTGTCTTCCGAATAGACAGGGTGTTACATTTAGGCCTCCACTATAAATAGGAGTAGATGGTGGCTGCACCTCTCTCTCTCTCGCCTTTTTATGTTTCAAAACCCTAATTGTCTTTAGGGGAGTTGAGGTGGAGGCTAGGGCTCTTGATGGTTTGTGGTGAATTTCGTGATCTTTGATTGTCCACTGATCCATGATGGTGTGGATGTAATCCAGCATCAATCACGAAATCAATCTATGCAAGGTTTGCTTGAGATAAGTCTCTTTTCGTTCTTGCTTTCAATTTCGTGATTTTAGGGCTTTCTTTGATCCGCGAGTTTGTGATTGATTCTTTCACGTGAATTAGCTTGCTGTGATATGTGTGAATCTATCTAGCATCATCTTGATCATCAATCTCTCACGAACAAGCATTAGGATCAAGTTTTCGTTCTTGCCCGGTTTTAGACCTTCTGTTAATCAATTGGCAATTGCTCAAGATCGTTCCAAGAATTATCATAATATTTGATTGGAATAGGTCCTCAATAGCATATAGAAGGTGTGTGCAAAGTTTCATAAAGATTGGAGTTGAGAATCAAAAGTTTCACCTAATTGCAACCGTCATCGGATGATTTCTTGTTTGATTGGTTACGTAGGCTGCCGGTCGACCGCGAAGTCATCACCGGTCGGACTGATTTTGGAGCGGTCCGACCGCCAACACAACTTGATCGTCGACCGCGTGCAATCGGTCCGACCGGTTGGATCAGAGGTCGACCGCCCGTCTTTGTGAGTCTTTGCAATCTTAGTTGATTTTGTGTTTTGCTTAGGGATTTAATTGGATTCAATACTAGTCTTCATTTGTCTTGGTATATTGATCTTCATAGCTTCATCATAGCTATTGGAGTGAAATTGTGTTGAATTCATTATTTGGGAAAAAGTGGCGTGCTCCTATTCACCCCCTCTAGTCGCCTTTTCGGTCCAACAAGTGGTATCGAGCCGGTTAGTTCAATCTTGATCTTAACGGTCCGAACTTTGGCGATGGATAAGTTTTCTACTAAACCGCATATCTTCGATGGGCACGACTATGCCTATTGGAAGAATCGTATGCGCGTCTTTCTTGAGAGCGAGGACAAGCTATTTGGGATGTTGTTAGAGCCCATTGGTTATTCTGAAATTACTACACATACGCAATTCTTTTGGCTAACAACAATAAGGCTAAGAATCTTTTATATGGTGCACTTGGTAGACAAGAATATGATAGAATTTGCAATCTTTCAAGCTGCGCATGAAATTTGGAACACTCTCGAAACATATCATGAGGTTCGTCCCAAATCAAAAAGGTGCGTAAGCAGTTTACAAGCGTGAATACAATAAATTCGAGATGCGTCTGGAGAGAGCATCGATGACATTTTCGATCGCTTTAATAAAGTAATTAATCAAATGAAAATTTGTTGATATTGAATATTCTCAATCTGAAAATGCCACCCATCTCTTGGTTGCAATCAACACCAAGGAGTGGGAGATGAAGGCTCTTGCTATAGAGGAAAATGTTGATCTTTCAAGTCTTACTTTAGAATTGCTTTATAGTAAACTCAAGACTCATGAAATTAAAAGATTTGATCATCCCAAGAAAGATAATTTAGCTTTGGTAGCAGATCCTCTCAAAAGGCTTTTGATGACTCTTTTGAATCTTCTTACGGATTTTCATTTGCTTGTTTATCCGCTATTCATGAAGAGGAGCTTGAAAGTATTCTGAAAGCGAATTAGCTCTTCTAGCTAAAAAATTCACACGGCCTACAATAATGTGAGAAACAAAAGAGAGGTGGTCGGTGACATGCTATGAATGTGGTGAGCTCAATCATATCAAGACAAATTGCCCCAAATTTGAAAGGTAAGAGCAATCATAAGGAAGGAAAGCCGACTTGGAAGAAGCCTCCTTTCAACAAATCAAGGTATGAGGCTAATAAGCTTGTGAAGGCTGCTCACCGGGTCCTTGCCGCTTTTGAGGATCAATCCTTGAGCGATGTGGATCACGGGAGTGAGGAGGACAAGGAGGAGGAGATCCTCAAGGCAAAAGAAAGGAAGGCCAAAGACTTCACGGCATGTGCTTCATGGTCGACACAGACAACATTGATGATGATGAGGTATCTTTTTCTTATGATGAGCTTTCGCTAAATATGATTCTATAGTTGAGCAATTGCTTAGTCAAGATGAAGCGCTAGAATTTGTCATGACAAAAATAAGAAATTAGAGTCAAAGATTAACAAACTAAAAGTAGAGCTTAAAAATGCTAAGACTCTTGAACACGATGAATGTTTATCTTGTCATGCTATGCATTGAAATTACCAAGTTACAATCTGCTCATAATATTTACGTACAACAACTTGAGAATGCTAGATCTGAACTAAATGAAATTAAAAGTGCTCCTTGTGAAAAATGTTTAGAATCTAGTAAATTGATTGCTTTTGATGTATTTGATTCTAGCCCTTGCACTTCATGTTTAGAAAAGAGCGTGAAATCAAAGATATCTTAGAAGTTGCTAGAGTCAAATATGCTAAGCTTAAGGACAATATTGAAAATACTACTTGTGCTTCATGTTCCACTCTTAAGCTTGAAATTGCTTTGTATAAGGAGAAATCTATGAATAATACTTGTGATGCTTGTGTTAACTTAGAAAGAAAATGCTTACCTTCATGATACATTAGAGAAATTTTCTAAAGGTAAGAAACAATTAAACATGATTCTTGATAAGTCTAAAACTCCTTATAAGAAGCAAGGTTTAGGATTCAATTCTTTTCAAGACAATTCAAAGCCAAAAGTCATTCAAGTCTTGGAAAAGGTTTAATTGAATTCAAAACTCAACTGCAAAAACATCTTTTAAATCTGCGAGTTTTGCCCAACCTTGTATTAATTCAAATGGTGCTTCTTCTAGTGGTACCAAGTACCATTGCACTTATTGCAAAAAGGTGGACATTTGATTGAATTACATTGGCGTAGGTTGAAAAATGATAGGAAAAATTTTGATAGAATTTCATTCATGCAACCTAGAGCTTCTATGAGACATGGTAACACTGAAAAGAATAAACACGGATTAGGATTTTCTCTCATACAAATCATTATGTTTCTAGATATCCTAATTCTAATGTTTATCGATGGCGGTCGACCATTGAGTGGTCATCGATCGACCGTTTTGGTCGCCGGTCGACCGCCAAAGACAACGCCGGTCGAGACCGCCCATGGACGATTTAAGTCTCATGTTAATTTAAACATTGCTCATAACCGAATGTTAGATCAAATCAAGGATAGTACTTACGGTTTGTATACTCCTTGCGAGGCGTGTGTCTCGATCTTTGGATTCCTAAATCTTGTTTATCTAACCCGATGTTGAGACACATCGTTCTTTGTTCCTTGATTTTCGGGACTACAGTGGAAAGGGAAGAACACGTGGTTCGTCGACTCGGGTGTTCACGCCACATGACCGGAAACTCAAAATGGTTCACCTCTTTCACGCAGCAGCGGTGATGACTTCATCACCTTTGGAGATGATACACAAGGCGAATTGAAGGAACATGATCAATTAGGGTGAACAACAAATTCATTCTAAAGGATGTCGCTCTTGTGGACAAGCTTAGGTATAATCTCCTTTCTGTTTCTCAGCTTCTTGATGATGGTTATGAGACTGTTTTTAAGAAAAATGCTTGTCGTGTGCTTGATTCTACTGGTGAGCTTGTGTTTGGAATCTCTAGAGTTGGTAGAATTTTTGGAGTGATTTTGAGAATCTCTTCTTGGATCTCTTAAATGTTTGCTTACATCTTCTTGACTTACGGCTTTGGCACCGACGTTTGGGGCACATTGGTTTTGATCATCTGACACGAGTTAGCAACCTTGATCTCATGAGAGGTTTGCCCAAACTCAAAGTCATCAAGGATCTTTGTATGTGCGCCAGTAGGCATGGCAAACAAGTTGCCGCCTCACACCCATACGTGACTATGGTTATGGTGACGGACCGGGATAGTTGCTTCATATGGATCTTGTTGGTCTGCTAGAGTCGGTCGATCGGTGAAAAATGGTATATTCTTGTCATAGTCGATGATCTTTCTAGATATACTTGGGTGTTCTTTCTTACTTCAAAAGATGAAGCTTTTGGTTATTTTCATGACCTTGTTCTTCGTTTGGCTTCTGAGCTTCTGGTGCTTTGAGGCGATTCGCGATGATAATGGTACGGAGTTCAAAATGCTTCTTTTGCTTCTTTTTGTCTTTGGCGTGGTATTGAGCATCGATTCTCCTCTCCACACGTCCCTCAACAAAATGGCGTGGTGGAAAGGAAGAATATGACCTTAGTCGAAATGGCTAGGGCGATGCTAGATGAGTATAACACACCAGGAGATTTTGGGCGAAGCTATTGCTCTTGCTTGCCATATTGCAAATCGTGTCTTTTGAGACCTTCTTTAGGCAAGACTCCTTATGAGCTTCGTTTTGGTAGAAAACCCTCATTTCGCATTTTGAGTTTTTGGATCAAAATGTTTTATTCTTAAGACAGGCAACTTAGATAAATTTGAATCAAGAACTTTTGATGGGTTATTTCAGGTTATCTGCTCATTCGAGGGTTTTGGGTTTTAATCTGAGACTAACATTATTAGGAGACTTGTAATGTCACTTTTGATGAGACTAGCCACAGAGCTAGATCTATTACTCTGAGATGATTCTGGTGACAGAGAGCATTTTTGTGGAGGAAGATGAGGACGAAGCTAATATCATTCCTTCATCTGCTGCTACTGAAGCACCCATATTAATACAAGAACCTGCTACATCTACTTCACCTTGATTGAGGCTCTGCTGCATCTTCATCATCAATGATACTGCGGAGGTCAAGAAAGCAGTATCTCACCGGGCACTCCACTTCGCATTCAGAGACAGCATCCTCCGGAACAGATAATAGGTAATCTACATGAGCGAGTCACTCGCTCCAGGTATAATGATCCAAATCTCTACTCTCATTCGGCTTTTGTTGCTTCTTTTGAACCCCGCGATATATCACATGCTTTATCTGATTCTAGCTGGGTAAATGCCATGCATGAGGAGTTAGAGAATTTTGAAAGAAACAAGGTTTGGAACCTAGTAGAACCTCCTAGTGGTCATAATGTTATAGGAACCCGTTGGGTGTTTAAGAATAAACAAGGTGAGGATGGTTACGTGGTTAGAAATAAAGCAGATTAGTAGCTCGGGGTTTGACCAAGTTGAGGGTTAGATTTTGATGAGACATTTGCTCTGTTGCTAGACTAGAAGCCATTCGCATTCTGCTTGCATTTGCTGCATCAAAAGGTTTTAAATTATATCAGATGGATGTTAAAAGTGCCTTTTTAAATGGTTTCATAGATGAGGAAGTGTATGTTAAGCAACCCCCTGGCTTTGAGGATCTCAAATATCCAAATCGTGTTTTCAAGCTATCTAAAGCATTGTATGGTCTTAAACAAGCCCCTAGAGCACAGTATGATAGACTTAAGACTTTCTTGCTTAAAAATAATTTTGAGATGGGTAAAGTGGATAAAACTCTATTCATCCTTAGGCGTGACAATGACTTCCTGCTTGCTCAAATTTACGTTGATGATATTATTTTTGGTGGTTCCTCTAATGCTCTTGTTTCGACTTTTACGACACTATGTCGGAATTTGAGATGAGTATGATGGGAGAGCTTAATTACTTTTGGGACTTCAAATCAAGCAATGCAAGGAAGGAACTTTCATTCATCGACGAAGTACACTAAAGATCTACTCAAAGCGCTTCAACATGGGTGTTGCAAGCCAATTTCCACTCCCATGGCAACCATTATTTTGGATCGGATGAGGAAGGAGAAGTCGTGGATCAGCGAGTACCGCAGCATGATCGGCTCCCTTACATTTGTGGCCTCGAGACCGGACATTCACTTCACGGTATGCCTTTGTGCAAGATTTGAGCGTCTCGAGAACTTCCCATCGCCAAGCCGTTAAGCGCATATTCATGTATTTACACTCTACCCTCTTATATGGCATTTGGTATTCTGCTCTTGACTTTGTCCATTAGAGGTTTTTCAGATTCTGATTTTGCGGGCTGTCGGTTAGATAGGAAGAGTACCTCAGACACCTGTCACTTCCTAGGCACTTCTCTTGTATCTTGGTCCTCTAGGAAGCAGTCTTACATTGCACAATCCTTCTTTGAAGCGAGTATGTAGTCTGCTTGCTAGTTGTTGTAGCCGATTTTGTGGATGACGTCCACTTTGAAAGATTATGGGTTAAACTTTGCTAGTGTTCCTCTTTTCTGTGATAACACTTCTGCAATTAATATTGCTAAAAACCCAGTGCAACATTCTAGGACTAAGCACATAGACATTCGCTTTCACTTCCTTAAAGATCATGTTGAAAAAGGTGATATTGTGATGCACTTCGTAGAGTCCAAAGCTCAATTGGCAGATATTCTTACCAAGCCTTTAGATCAAACCAGGTTTTCCTCTTTGAGAAGCGAGTTAGGGGTAATTTATCCCTATGGGTTGGTTTGAGGGGGAGTTTGATCTTTTCTAATCTTTCCTTGTTCTTTTGATCTTTTATTGTTCTTTTTCTGAACTTAGAGATCTTTTTGAAACTTTTTAGGTTTTTAGGCTTTTTAATTGCATCTCATTGTGTCATATTGCATTCATATGAAAACTCCAACAAGTGGTTACAACAAATGGTATGAAAAAAAAAATCCAAAAAGATGCATTGTAATATAAGATTTTCTGCTTATTTTTTAAAAATTGATGAAGCTTTGCCTATTACCCTTTAGAGCTTTTGTATTTCAATTTTTGCTCAATGTCATGTCTAGTTCTTTGACTTGCTAGAATAATCATGCTTTTACATGTGTAGCTAAGTCTTTGCTATATGAGCTAGAACCTTTTAAACAACTCAATCTAAGAAATTGCAATTTGTGGATGTTTTAGCGAGTTGCGCAATTAGTGCTCCTCTTGTGACATTGGCCCTGTCAGAATTGCGTTGTTAGCTCTTTGATCTAAAATTGACCATTACTTGAGCTTTTGTGTTCCTGAGATTCTAAAACTGCTCATGTGAAAAATGAAAATCAAGATTGTCTTATGCTTAAATTGTGCCAAACTATTCTTACGAGACCCTTGTCAAATGACATGAACTTGGAGATAGTTTGATGAACGAACGATCTCATGGGGTTGCTTGTCGAAATGATATGAACCTCAAGATTTGTCATACAGTAGAAGCTTAGAAAGAGTTTGTGGATGGCTCCTAGTCCGGGATCTTCTTTACTAAGATATACCTTTAATCAACTTTTGGTCGAAGCTTAGGATGAGTTTGTGGATGGCTCCTAGTCCAGGATCTTGTCACTAAGTTAGATCATTAGTCAACTTCAATATTCAATGCAAATGAGAAAAATGTTGACAAATGGGCGTTTACAAAATATTGAGCAAAATGATTCAATACGGGACTTGATTGACTCTTAATGTGGTCTTTGTTAGATTTTTTATCTCACTTTGACATTTTGACATGGCCAATTTCACTTTAGGATCCATGTTGATGAACTTGCTGAATTTGAAGCGTTGCTTAAATTGATCAAATCTACTGATTTACTTTTTGGGTCTTTGTGCTTAGCTTTGATATATATGTCTTACCATGATCTTGCTAGCGCTGTCAGGCTTGATATGCTGTTTGTGCAATATTAGAGATACTAGATTGTTCTTTTGGGTAATCTCCAAAGCTTCTTGTAATCAAAAATTGAAAAATACAAAAAAAAATGAAGCCACTCCATTGCACTTCATGCATACTCCTCTTTATGCTTCTTTTGTTTCTGCTTCTTCCTTTATTCTCTATTTGTTATCTCTGGATGAGAGGAAGACGTGATTCCTTGATGAATCCATTGTCAAAGGGGGAGAAGATGTGTTAAATGAGAAGAGAAGATGTGTTAATGAGAAGATATTTCTTTGTTGGGAGAAGTTTATACAAAGGGAGCGAAAATTTGAAAACTGAGGATCATAGTGAGGGGGAGTTCTTGAGTTGCATTCTTATTGTCTTATTGTATATTATGAACTTGAATTGCATTCTTTTATACTCACAATGATCATAGGTCAATTGAACAATTGTTCTTTCATGTGGACCTCATGTGAGAATTGTGAACCTTTTGAAATCAAAGTTTTATGCTTTCTTTTGCCTTGTCTCACATGCCTATACTATTACGATGCCGACTTGGTCATGTTCATTGCTTTTTCTTGCTTATGGACCAAGTTGTGCCTTTGTCTGCTGCGAGTAAACTCGTTTTCAAACCTCTTACTTACATTTTACGGATAATTGCCAATGTGTTCATCAAGGGAGATTGTGGATTTCATGGGGATATGTTCAGATCTTAGGATGATGTGACAATTGGCAATGGCGTTTACGGTTTGTCGTTTCAGGTTTTCGACAAAGATACGAGTATTACAGGCGGGGCGGTCCGACCGGTCCTTACATCAATGATCCGCCGGTCCCAAATCGGTCGGACCGGCCATGTGAAGCGATCGGACCGTGTGACCTAAAAGTGTTCAAAAGCAGTGGGCCAAAAATAGGTGTTGTAGGCAAGTGAGGGATCCCAATGCACTTGGTCTCATAATTTTGGAGTCTCCATAAAAAGTTCTATTGGTTTTAATTTCGAAGGTTTGAATTTGGAAGCTTGAATTCGGCTAAGTCCCAAGGCGGTCCGGCCTGCTCACGAGGGCGGTCCGGCCGGCCATGGGGCGGTCCGACCGCTCACTGGGCGGTCGGACCGTAATAACTTGAGCGTCCGCCAACCGTGGCGATGTTGATTTGTTAGGTCAAAGTCATTGGTTTCATGTCATATGTTTTGCATGATGCATGTTTTGACTAACATGGGTCAAGTTGTGAAGAACTTGTTCCCGAATTCGTGTTTGCTTATGCGTGGTTGTGCAGTTGCTTGGTGGTCAACGACGGTCAGCGGCGAGGAGGATCGGGACTAGACTTGAAGAGTTGAGGTCGAGCGATCGGCGATGCGGGTGAGTCAACGACTCAAGCGTGACACAAGATGGACAAGGGTGACCTATTGGCGAATCCATGGCGCATGGTGAAGCGGTTTAGGTCAAAGGTTAAAGACGGCGCTTGCGGCGTGCGTGTGTGACCCGTTTGTTAGTGGGCCTTAACGGAGCCCAATTAAGTCAAACCCTAAGAGTTTTAGGCCTCCACTATAAATAGGAGGAGATGGTGGCTGCACCTCTCTCTCTCTCGCCTTTTATGTTTCAAAACCCTAATTGTCTTTAGGGAGTTGAGGTGGAGGCTAGGGCTCTTGATGGTTTGTGGTGAATTTCGTGATCTTTGATTGTCCATCGATCCATGATGGTGTGGATGTAATCCGGCATCAATCACGAAATCAATCTATGCAAGGTTTGCTTGAGATAAGTCTCTTTTCGTTCTTGCTTTCAATTTCGTGATTTTAGGGCTTTCTTTGATCCATGAGTTTGTGATTGATTCTTTCACGTGAATTAGCTTGCTGTGATATGTGTGAATCTATCTAGCATCATCTTGATCATCAATCTCTCACGAACAAGCATTAGGATCAAGTTTTCGTTCTTGCGGTTTTAGACCTTACGTTAATCAATTGGCAATTGCTCAAGATCGTTCAAGAATTATCATAATATTCGATTGGAATAGGTCCTCAATAGCATATAGAAGGTGTGTGCAAAGTTTCATAAAGATTGGAGTTGAGAATCAAAAGTTTCACCTAATTGCAACCGTCATCGGTGATTTTCTTGTTTCAGATCGGTTACGTAGATTGCCGGTCGACCGCCCGTCATCACCGGTCGACCGATTTTGGAGCGGTCCGACCGCCAACTAACGCCGGTCGGACCGCCCGACAATCGGTCCGACCGGTTGGGTCAGAGGTCGACCGCCGTCTTTGTGAGTCTTTGCAATCTTAGTTGATTTTGTGTTTTTGCTTAGGGGATTTAATTGGATTCAATACTAGTCTTCCGCTGTACTGGTATATTGATCTTCATAGCTTCATCATAGCTATTGGAGTGAAATTGTGTTGAATTCATTATTTGGGAAAAGTGGCGTGCTCCTATTCACCCCCCTAGTCGCCTTTTCGGTCCAACATGTAATCTCAGTTCTTGATTTTTGGTTTTCTCTGTTCTTCCTTCCCGTACCTAGGTCTTAGATGAAAATCTTGTTTCCCTTCTTGAGATGGCATGAAACTTGGAATGTTGAATCTATAGGCTATTAAGTAGCTACCCTCAAAGTTTCATCACTCAAGAATCCAAGAATCATGCGAATTTCAAGTTTTTGGTCTTTCTTGCCAAATATTCAAGAAATCCGATTTTGCTTTGATTAGTGGATCTTTGTCTGCAATTCCTTCTCAATGAGGTCAAGGTGTTGTTTAGGATGATGTCCTGTGAGACTTGACCCGAGAAGAGCAGCAATTTTTGAGTATTTTGTATTTTTGGAAGTTTCCAGTACGTGTTGTTCTTCTGTCTAGGACAATCGAAACTTCCGCTGTTTACACGCCGGAACTACCGCGTGCGGAACTTCCGCTCTGGAAGACCGGAACTTCTGATTGTCGACATAGCAGCCCAGAATTTTGGGAACTTCCGCCTGGAAGACCGGAACTACCGCAACGCGGAACTACCGCTGGGATAATCGGAACTTCCGATTTCTGACAGAACCGCCCAAATTTTGTTTAACTTCTTGTTATTGATTCACTTCTCGTCTCTTGATTATCAGAGGGTTTTGGATTGCTGTGTGTACACTTGAGAGGGGAGGATCTTAATTTTTAAGGCACCATTCTCCCCCCCCCCCCTCTGTTGCCATTTCGGTCCTACAATGCCCGTAGTGTGTAGTATCTTTATCGTACTGCCATGGTCTTCCAAGTAGTAATGCACATGCTTGCATTGGCACCACATCACAGTCCACAAAGTCAGAATAGGTAACAACAGAAAAGTGCACACGTCCATCGTCGTTACCTTTAACTTGCCACAAGAATTAAACCACTGAATGTAGTATGGTTGCGAGTGTGATCATGTGGTCAAGCCAAGCTTATCAACCATTTCTGAACTTGCAATGTTGTTGCAACTCTCGCCATCAATTACAACTTTGCACGAGTTCTCCTTGATCACAAACTTGGATTGAAACAGGTTGTAGCGCTGCCCCTTCTCTTCTCCATCTGAGAGCTAAGAACACGGTGAACAATTAGGCTTGTATGACTTGCATCAAATGTTATTTCCTCTGAATTAGGTCCAAAAATTTTTTCCAACTCATCACGATCAGATTCTTCTTCTTCTATTTCAATAGCCGAGGAGTACTCGCCATTGTCCCGGATAATGAGAGCTCACAGACTTGGGCAATCACACATGTAGTGCCCCTTTCCCTTGCATTTGAAGCACTCTATCTCTCTGGTTCTTCCCGTAGAAGCAACTAATGATGAACTCTTTGCGGAGGTAGCAACCGTCTTGTTTGAAACAACAGGTTTGTGTGTCGAAGAAGTGGGGCGGTTTGCTGATTGCTCTCGATTGGATGATGTTGTGCTGTGGCTGGAATGAAACCCTGGCTTCTTGGGCTGTGAACTCGAAGATTTCTGTGGTGCGGTGGTGCTGCAGTTACCACGATTGAGTCGGTTCCTCTCTCCTTGCACTTGCTGCTTCGCTTTGCATGCATAATGAAATAACTCATCCAACGTATTATACCAGTGAAAGTCGAGGATGCTCTGAATCTCCTTGTTCAAGCCTCCCAAGAAACGAGCCATTTTTGCATTATTTTCCTCCTCCACATTGGCTCTTATCATGCCAATTTGCAGGTCTTGGTAATAATCCACCACGGAATTAATTCCTTGCCTCAACTATTATAATCTATTTTGTAAATCACGTTCAAAGTAAGATGGAACAAATCTGAAATGCATTACCACTTTAAGCTCTTCCCAAGTGCGAGGGGCGTCGTGTCTTCGCTTGACCAAGCTCCACCAAATAGAGGCATAATCAGTGAATTCACTTGTAGCAGCCCGCACTAGCTGACTCACCGGATACTCGTGGCAGCTGAACTTTTGCTCCACAAGCATCTCCCAATCCAAATAAGCTTTTGGATTGTATTTACCGTCAAAGGAAAGAACGGTAAACTTAACCTTACCTACAGAATCATCTCTTCTCTCTTCATTACAATGAGGAGCAAGTCCTCCATTTCCTCCCATCCCCGGCGATTATGTGCAAGACATTGATAATCATGATCCAAAACAACATCTTCTTCATGAACAACCACATAATTGTCATCTACATCTTCATCGGCCACATGTTGAAATGCACCATTCAAATTTGTTCTTGGTTGGTGTGGAGGAGCATCAGCAAAATTGTTGTTTGCTCCGATACAACCTCGAGGGCATCAAGGTGGTGGGTGTTGTCGTGGAGGAGTGTGCTCAACTTGCTCAAGGCATGCTTCAATGCCTCCAATACAATTCTCCAAACCATCTACCCGAATAAGAACTTGATCAGAAAACATCTGCTCAAAAGTGACAGCAAATGCATCCATCAAAGCTTGAGACCGAGGCGATACTGACACTGCTTGGGGTTTGTCCACACCATCGCCTTCATCCACACCATGAAACAAACCATTAAGAGATCCATCACGAGAACTTCTTGTCCCTGGCATGGTTAGAAAGAAAACAAAAAGAATTCCTAGCAAACTAAATATTTATGTGGACTACTCTCAGCTTTCACAAATCTTACCAACAGAAGCTCTTACCCTTCTCGAAGACTGGTCGCATGTTTGCTGGTTCGTGATAACTTTCGAAAGGGAGTTAGTAGAGCGATTGCAAAGTGATATAACACATTGTTCAATAGCAAATTTGTGGAGCTCTAGGTAGGTATATAATTGTAGCAAAGGAAAACAATCAGTAATTCTAGAAATTGCACAAATTGAATAATAGTCCGTAACTAGCCCTTAACCTAGTTGCTGACCAAAGGAGGTTTTAGGCTATGGACAAGTATATATGACTGTAGGCATGATATATGAACAAAATATGTAGTCCTAGGACTCATACGATCAAAGAAAACATAATGTTGTTTTCATATCACAACACCTCGAAAAACAGCAAGTCGGTATTTGGTCGTCTTCTTTTTTCTACACACAGCTCTTTTGCTTTTTTTTTGCTTTTTATCTCTCTGTTTTTTTTGCACCAATACGAGACTCACAACAGAGACAAAGATATGATGAAATTCACAAGTGTGAAGTAGATCCTGACATAGTACTGTAGCTATTACAAATTGCAACATTTGCAGATTTTAGCAAACTTCTCCAAACACCACAAAAATTGGCAAGACAATGTATCTACGAGTCAAGAAACCAACAAACTTGGTTTCAATTTATTTGGATTTCTAGAGAGAGAGATGTTCATGTTTTAGTGACTATTGCACTGAGGGAAATTTACGGATGGGAAAAATGGATGACACGAAAGAAGATGTACTTGATGAACAGCAAGAACTCGGCTTTTTTATGGGGATGGGGGTTGTGCTTTAACAAGGATGATGGCCGACAACTAGGCACGACAAGTCTGGACACAAATTCAATTATGCAAAGCTGAAATCAACGATTTGAAAGCAACAATGGGTTTGGACTTGAATATTTTTGTATGGCAAATTTCGGACTTTAGGTAAAATAGAAATTAAACTACAAAGCTAGGGGATAGATGAATTCCTACCGCAACGAGGCTCACGATACCACGATATGCACATGCCTCGACTTAAGATGAGTGCATACAAAGTTAGTCCCGATCTTCCTTTGTAGGAGAAATCCACGAGCGACGAGGCATGACTTTCACAAAGGGAGGCTAACCACGATCCAAAAACGCGACCAGCAACTACTCAATTGGTTATCAAGCGTGGAAAAAATGGTGAATGTTCACAAAGAACGGCCCGAACAATTCAACAAGAATTGAAAGAGCAACAACGGAAGAAATCACTCAATGATGAATGATTGAATTGAGGCGCAAGTTTCTTTGAAATGCCTTTACAATAGCAATAGCTAATTCCCAAAATAAAAGTTTGCAAAAGCAGGCGCCTAGCCAATGCTTATTAGTCCTGATCCAACACACGACCACATACATGCATGATTCCATTTGTTGGTGCCTCAAAATAGGAAAAAATGGGTCTCCTTCCAAGTGCGACAAGTAATTTGGTGGACTCTTTCTCTTGATTTTGTGCTATACATGGCATGCAAATATTCTCACGCTCAATGTGTGTGACAGGGAGGAATTCCATTTATTTCTCACGCACAAAATGTTGTATGTTGACTTAGTTTGCTTCCTCTCTCCAGCTGCATGTTGGCACATGTACCCATCCATTTTGGCATGCAACCTGCTGGTAAGAAACCCTTCTTGTACTCCCTCTAGGCGCATGACACAAAGAGACCAATTACTAGTACTCTTCACGGCGCCAGCAGCTACTGCATCCTCATTTTCTATATTAAGTTTACAAGTCAAAATAAGAAAACACCCACAATTAGGTTTACCCATCGGTTTGAGTACGGCAAGTAGTTAAAAATAGTAACTTTGTTCCAAACTTTCCCCAAAGCATCTTCCAAAAGTGGCTTAAAAACTTAGTGTCATGGTCTGAAGCAATTGTCCTCGGTACTTCATGCAAACGAACGACCTCCCTAAAAAACAAATCAACAACAAGAGTAGTATCATCACTCTTATGGCAAAGAATAAAATATGCCATTTTTTAAAACCTATCCATCACAAAAATATACTATCCCTCCCCTTCTTAGTCCTAGACAATCCTAACACAAAATCCATTGAAATATCCTCCCAAGGCAGTTTAGGAACAGGAAAAGGCATATATAATCCGTATGGGTTTAAGCGAGACTTAGTTGTTTGACATGTAGAGTATCTTCCCACGTAGCGCTCAACGTCTCACAACATCTTTGGCCAATAGAAGTGTGTGGCCAACACGTCCTCGATCTTGTGAGTACTGAAATGTCCCATCAAACCACCCCTGTGCTCCTCCCACAACAACAAAACACGAACGGAACTCACGGGAACATAAAGTTTGTTAGCTCTAAACAAATAACCATCATTTAGTACATATTTATCCCAACATCTCCCTTCGTTGACTTGTGAAGGTAATCTATAAAATGAGGATGCGGTAGCTCCCGGCGCATGTCTAAAGGAAAGAAAATAACTTTGCTACCCATATGTTCAGAATTAATTTTAAAAGATGAATTAGAAAGAGCTAATAGAGAAATAGAGAGTAGTCAAAGTGAAAATCATATTGTAGCTAAAGCAATTGCACCGCATAAGAAGAAGGAACCTAGTGCTAAGAAAGGTAAAATTAAATTGAAAGGTTTTGTTTTGTTAGCTACAAAGTCTGATATTAGTGAGGTGGAAGCTAGTAATTCTGTTTGCTATGCTTTAATATGAAAATAAGTATTATTTTTATTTGAGAATATGTCTCCTTTTTTGCCTCCTGCTGTTACTAACCTTTTGTAGGAGTATGATGATGTATTTCCAACTGAAGTACCACCGGGGCTGCCTCCAATTAGTGGCATTGAACGTCAGATTGACTTGATCCTAGGAGCTTCTCTACCCAATCGAGCGCCATATAGGACCAATCCGGAGGAGACTAAGGAGATTTAGCGTCAAGTGCAAGACTTACTTGACAAAGGGCATGTACGTAAAAGCCTTAGTCCTTGTGATTTTCCTGTAATTTTGGTTCCTAAGAAAGATGGATCATGGTGTATGTGTATTGAGTGTAGAGCTATTAATAATATTACAATTAGATATCGTTATCCTATTCCTAGGTTAGACGACATGCTTGATGAATTAAGTGGCTCTATTGTGTTCTCTAAAGTTGACTTGCGTAGTGGATATCACCAAATTTGCATAAAATTAGGAGATGCATGGAAAACAGTATTCAAAAGTAAGTTTAGTTTATATGAGTGATTAGTGATGCCTTTCAGTTTAACTAATGCACCTAGTGCTTTCATGAGATTGATGAACAAAGTTTTATGTGCTTTCATTGGAGAATTTGTGGTGGTATATTTTGATGATATATTGATATATAGCAAGTCACTTGAGAAACATCTTGATCATTTACATGTTGTTTTTAATGTTCTATGAGATACACATTTATTTGGTAACCTTGAGAAGTGCACCTTTTGCACCGATCGAGTATCATTTTTTTGGCTATGTTGCTACTCTATAGAGCATTGAAGTTGATCAAGCCAAGATCGAGGTTATACAGAGTAGGCTGACTCCTAACACGGTCACACAAGTGCAAAGTTTTCATGGACTTGCAGGATTTTATCGACACTTCGTCAAGGATTTCAGCACCATTGCCGCACCATTGAATGAGCTCACCAAGAAAGGTACTCCTTTCCATTGGGGCCCTACACAAGAACATTCATTCAACCTTCTTAAAGAAAAGCTCACAAGTGCATCACTTCTCCAACTTTCTGAGTTTGTTAAGACTTTTGAGCTTGAATGTGATGTTAGTGGAATTAGACTTGGAGGTGTGTTACTATAAGAAGGTAAACCTATTGCTTATTTTAGTGAAAAATTAAGTGGACCTAATTTGAACTATTCTGCTTATGATAAGAAAGTATTTGCTCCGGTTCGAACTTTAGAAACATGACAGCATTATTTATGGCCTAAAGATTTTGTTATACATTCTGTTCATGAATCTTTAAAGCACATTTGGAGTCAAAGTAAACTGAACCGTAGACATGCTAAGTGAGTAGAGTTCATTGAATCATTTCCATATGTTATCAAACACAAGAAAGGGAAAGAGAATGTTATTGTTGATGCTTTGTTTGGGTGTTATACCATGTTATCTTAACTTGATTGTAGAATCTTTGGTTTGAAAACAATTAAAGAACTTTATGCTCAAGATAATACTTTTACAGATGCCATGCTGAATTGTACAAAGGGAAATATGTGGAATAAATTTGAGTTAAGTGATGGATTCTTGTTTAGAGCTAACAAGCTATGCATTCTAGTTAGCCCCATTCGTCTTTTGTTGTTACAGGAAGCACATAGCGAAGGATTGATGGGACACTTTGGTGTCAAGAAGACAGAAGACAATTTGGTCGAGCACTTCTATTGGCCCCGAATGAAGTGCGACATTGACCGCTACGTGTCTCGCTGCACTATATGAAATAAAGTTAAGTCTCGACTTAATCCACATGATTTATATATGCCTCTTCCTGTGCCTAGTGTTCCTTGGGAGGATATTTCAATGGACTTTGTTTTAGGACTACCTAGAACAAAGAAAGGGAGAGATAGTGTTTTTGTTGTTATGAAGAGATTTTCTAAAATAGCACATTTTATACTTTGTCATAAGGGCGATGATACAACCAATATTGCTAATTTATTTTTCAGAGAGATCATTCGACTACATGGAGTGTCCAATACCATTATTTTAGAACGGGATGTGAAGTTTTTGAGTCACTTTTAGCGCACCCTATGGGCGAAATTGGAGACCAAGCTGCTATTTTCTACTACTTGTCTGTAATATCCCGAAAGTCAATTAGAGAGAACTTTATTCAATTTTGAATTTCCCCTATCAGCAAAGTATTCAACCAACGAATAATGGATTTAAAAAGGGATTTTTCGGTGAAATACCACCAACTTGGGCCATGGGCCGCAACCCAGATGGCCCAAGAGGGGGGCCGGCCATAAGGAAGAGGGGAGGCACCACCCTTCCCTCCTCCCAACCCTAGCCGCCACCCCCTTGCGCCTCCATCTCCCCAAGGGCAGCTGCCACCCCTCTCCCCTCCCTGGGCGCCTCCACCTTCACCTCTCAAGACGATCCCTCCATTGCTGCCACCTCCCGGAGGATTCCCTGCTTTTGGCCAGCCGCAAGGAGGAAGAGGAAGAGGGGAAAAGAGGGGAGGAAGGATGAGAATAGGAGAGATTGTTTTCATGGGTTTTCTTCAGCGTCTTCTTGAGGTTCTAGAAGGGTAACAATGGCTTCCCCTCGCTGTTTGATTCTTGAAAGATGAGAAATTTATTCGATTATTGGGATAGTTTTGCCTCTGTTATTAGATCCAATCTGTACAGTAGGTTGTGTGCCCAGTTTCAGCATCTTAGAAGCAAAATTTGGTATTTTACTCTTGTAGAGTTTTGTAGCCCTGGTTTTTATCTTTCCATAGCCACCGAGATCACGAGATTCCTCCTTACGGTTTAAGAGATATGAATTATTCTTTGCACGTTGTTCTGTCTGTCTGACGAGAAGAAACTGTCTGTTTGTTCCTTAGTTTTGACCCTGTTAGTGTAAGATTCAGAACTTCCACCCAACTAGGTTATTGTATCCTGTTTAATAATATTTCAAAATTGATAAATATCACCTCCATTGGATCTGTATAGTGAAAGTTATGCCATATTCTTTACTACTGATCTGTTGTCTGGACAGATGTCTGTCATTCATTTTCAACCATTGGTTAGCCGAATATGTTGGCAGATTTAGCGAATCTTGTCAACTAGAGTTTCGTAGTATGGTTCGTTAAGATTCATTGGGCACTGGTTTCACATCATTTTGAGTTACAGATCTTTACTTATGATTTTTCTCGTACTACTGTCCAGTAGGGTTTCAAGTGGCTGAATTGTATGTTTTCAATTCGGGTCTATCCGTTGTGTTGGGTAGTCAAGGGGGTATTGTAGATCGCCGGTAGCATCTGTAACACCCTGACCCATAATCGTCTCAATGCCCAGCCCACCGTGGGGAGGACCCGCCCACACATAGCACCCCACTTACACTTTCGTCCTCGCTTCGTGTAAAAGAGTTAACCCAGAGGTGCTATGTTTGGATTTAATAGGTATTATATACTACTACAACTCACTTGAGGCAAGCAATATGGAACTAATTCCACCACACAACTCCTCATGGGCCACATGGGCCACGCTTTGAGCAGGCCGGGGTGTTACACTCACCCCCTTAAGTGCCGCGCCTCGGCGACATACCGCATCTGTGACAAATGCCCGTAACCACCCCTCGGTACACGTCCGTGCGCCCGGTCTGCGGCACATATGCCATGCTATGTGTCCACTCCGGCCCACATGTGCCATGCGCCATATGCCGCGCCCTGTCCCGCTTTGCGCCTGTCTGTGAGTTGATGCTCTGATACCAGCTGTAACACCCTGGCCCATAATCGGCTCAATGCCTAGCCCACCGTGGGGCGGACCCGCCCTCACATAGCACCTCACTTACACTTTCGTCCTCGCTTCGTGTAAAAGGATTAACCCGGATGTGCTACGTTTGGATCCAATAGGCATTATATACTACTACAACTCACTTGAGGCAAGCAATGTGGGACTAATCCCACCACACAACTCCTCATGGGCCACATGGGTCACGTTATGAGCAGGCCAGGGTATTACAGCATCATCATATCATGTGTTCTTATGTTTGAATACGCATTCGTGTAGGCGACGAGGCGGCGAGTGCAAGGGCATCTTCGTTGCCTCCTAGTACGTCACATCGCGGAAGGCAAGTACAATGTGTTAAGACATGATGATTTCTGTTGAATGTTGTTGATGCGATGTTACTTCTATGATCCATGTTCATACTTCATGTTTTACAGTTGAATATTTTTGATGCGATGTTATTTCCATGATCCATGATTCAAACTTCATGATATTTATTCGTTCTTAGTTGACAACCCATGTGAATGAAGAGGTGACACTCATTGCATATATTCATTCCATTCTTGCATTGTTCGTGTTCCGTCCACAGGAGTGGAATTGTTAAGACCCATCAATTCCAGTATGGGCACGTAAGACCCATCATTCCACTGCGGGCAATTTCGGACACCTGTATGAAATGTTCTTCATACGGTGATTGGATTCCCGAACTTTATTAAGTACGGGCTTAAGTGAGCACCGACGGATGTGTCACTCGTTATACCGGTATAGCATGTGTGTAGTCCTTTTCCTTCATTGCATCCATTCATTCCATTCATACTCATAAGTGTTCAGAGATAAGTTCAGATTTTGTATTGAGATTTGTTCATAACCTTGTATGTTCAATTCTTTACTGTACTTGCTGAGTTTCGACTCATTCTTGTTTTATGTATTTATTTAGGCGATCGTTGATGATGACTATGTTGAGAGGGAGTAGACAAGCACATTTCACACAGTTCACCATAATTTACTTTCCTTGATAATGTTGATTATGTCTTTCATTTGTTAACCGAGGAACTGTAATAAAGAAGATTACTACTGCATGATATTTCTCTCCATGTTATGCTTTCCTGTCAAATGATGCTAGTGGTTCGTTTTAATTATTCCTTGATTATGTTCTGATGAATTCAGTCTTTTATTCCTGCCATGATTCTATTAAAGTTGGTCTCTATATATACTTAGAGGAGTTACAGTCTAAAATCTTTCGCAGTTTGGTTGTATGATAGTTCTTTAGGTAGCATCTTGGCTTTCGAATAGCCAACGCGTTACATTGTCACCCCCAAACAGATGGACAAACTGAAGTTATTAACCCCACGTTTATCAACTGTGTTGATGGCTGTTTTGAAGAAGAACTTGAAGATGTGGGAGAATGTCTACCTCATGTAGTGTTTGCTTACAACAGATCGTTGCATTCTACCATAAATATAAGCCCTTTTTCAGGTAGTACATGGCTTTAATCCTCGCGCTCCTATTAATTTATTGCATATTCCTACTTCTGATAAAGTAAATTTAGATGCTAAGAAGTGTGCTAAATTTATCCTTAAACTTCATGAAACACCTAAAGAAAACATAGAGCTTATGAATGGTAAGTATAAGGTTGCTGGTAGTCAGGGTAGAAAGAGTTTAACTTTTGAACCTGGCGATCTTGTATGGTTACATTTACGCAAATATAGATTTCTTGAATTAAGAAATTAGGTCTAAGTTGATGCCTAAAGCTAATGGTCCATTCAAGGTGTTAGTTAAAATTAATGATAATACATATAAGCTTGATCTGCCTGTAGAGTTCGAGGTTAGTACCACATTATTTGGGTGAAGACGATGAGTTTGAGTCGAGGACGATGAAATGCAAGAAGAGGAGGATGATTAGGACATCACTTCTATGCATACAACAAACACTCCTCATAATGGATCTGAACCTATGCACTTGCAAGGTCCAACCACAAGAGCTCGTGCTCGTCAATTAAACTGTCAAGTAACTTCGTTTCTAGGAGTGCATTCTGTTTCTAATAATAATATCCTGCTGCCTAATGTATGTGATGTACTTGTACTTAGGAATCATGGAGAGGAGCACAAGGAGGAGCCTCTATGAGTATTGGCTCCATTAGCCCACAAGTCCAAGCCCAACATGTCGATCCATTGCAATCAGCATGACAGCACCGATTTAAAACTATCATAACTTTCACATACGAAGTCCGTTGGAGGTGTTCGAGTACTTGATGGGAAGCCTATGATGAAACCTTTCCAACGGATCTAGCCCCATCTGTAGATTCACTGTCTGCACATCACAATTGTCAAACAGGGGTGTTGTGTCACCTGTTGGGCCAACTTGGGTCTTGTAATAGTGTTGGGATTCGAGCCCAAGTTATGCGCGCTACCTCTGGTGGCGTACAAACCCTAGGACGACCCCCCATGGCCATCACTTCTTTATAACCTTTGTGGTCGCCACTTTTAGTCCTTTGGGTTTTGTTTAGTTATAGTTTTCCATCGTGAAACTACGTGTATTCTCTTGTATCGACTAGACCAACAACTATACCGCTTTCGGAACCCCAACCATTCAATATTTCATTTATATTCGCAATTTCTGATTGCCTATCATCTTGTTCTTGCTTGTTCTTCGATTACTTGTAGTAATTGATCTTCGTGATCAGGTTATCCAGGCTTATAGCAAGGTGGATAACATCTCGAAGTTGGTTCTGCAAGTGCGTCGTGTATGGTTGGTAGCCGGATCGTAAGAGTCGTTTTCACAAATCAAAAGTTGTCTTTCTCATCGAAAAATCAAGACAGAACCTGACTCATCAAGATGCATGGTCGCAGGCTGAAGGAGAGAGGTACGGGTGCGGTGGCAGCGACACGGTGTATGTTGGGGTTTCAATAAGGAGGTGATGAGTTCACACATGTCAACCATCGAGACAGTGGGATTTGATCGATGGAAGAATGTTTGATAGATTCTTAGAGGAAAAAAATTGAATGATACCTAGACTTCGTCAACTAAAAACTGCCTGGCCGACTTCGTCAGAAAGCAACCCAGCTGCAGCCTCCCCAACGTAAAATCATCATCGAGTTCAAACAGGTGTTGGTGAACAAGCTCAAAGAGGTGGTCAGGTTCCTGATCCCAAATACGACATTCATCTGCTACAATTGTGGGAAGTCAGGTCATTGTCCAGAGGTAGTTTTGTAGTAATCTTTGTGTATACGATGTATCTAAATTTTACGTAGAATTTGTTTACATAATGCGTATGTTCAGCCTCGATTTGAACCAACATGTATCACGAATCCGTGTTGCTCGCGCGTGTGTTACGAATACGATTCGGTCCACACGTACATGAATCTTACACGGACTCGTACGCTCCTCGTCTCGCGCCGGGTATAACTACTGAATGTCTGAATTACATATATCGGTAGTACGGGCGACGACCGTAACATGGCGCAGTCGAAGGACGAGCTGGCCCGGAGGGCGCAGGAGCTCGCAGAGAAGTGCTTCGTCGCCGGCGACATTGGTGGCGCTAAGCGATGGGCCCAGTACGCGCATAAAGTCGCACCAGACCTCCCCGGAGTTGCGCGGGCCGTCGCGGTCTACGACGTGCACTCCGCCGCAGCCGGAGGCCCATCGGGGTCGGCGGCGTGGTACGCGGTGCTCGACCTGCCCCCGCCGTGGTCCGGTGTGATCACCCACGACGCCATCAAGAAGCAGCACCGGAAGCTGTGCTTACTGGTGCACCCAGACAAGAACCCCTCAGCGGCTGCCGACGGCGCGTTCAAGCTCGTCCAGGCCGCGTGGGACGCGCTGTTAGCCAGGCATCCACCGGTGACCGCCCCGGCGGCTGCGCCTGCGCATCCGCCGCGAGAAGAAGAGCTGTTCCGCTACAAACCTGGCACAGCGGCAGCCAAGGCAAAGAAGCCCCCAGATCCACCACCCCGGAAGGCTGCGCCACCAACACAACCGCCGCGACAACCGCACGTACCGAGATGGCCGCAGGTCGTTCAAATGCATCGGAGCTCTCCACGGCCGGCAGTGGCACCGATTAGGGAAGAGGTGAAAGTGAAACCGCAGCGGCAGAAGATGCCGCAACCGCAAACATCAGGGAGGCCCCCCTCGCCCGCCAGGGTTGATTGCCCGTACTGCGGCGCAAGCACGCCCACCACCAACCGCGCCACCAGGTCATTCCGGTGCATGAGCTGCCGACGGAGCCCGATGGACAGCCGGCCTTGGGAGTCCGACGACGAGGACAGGTCACAGGACGACGGCTACTACAATGATTCAGGGAGTGGACTATAGGTACCAGCCATACGTTGTTTCCGTGCAGCGAGGCATTAATTATGGGGTTTATTTATGTGCAAATAGTACTGCTTTGTTTAAGTCTTGTTGGTCTTAAGCAGACAAATTTTCTGTCCAATTGTTTCACCACTAGCTAGTGCTCGGGGGCAAGCCGGTAAGCCTGCAGTCATCTCAAATTTTATAAGTACCATCGAAAATCAACCAACTGTATAAATACCATTGATTTCATGTAAACTTCTAAAAATGTCATTATATTTAGTACCACTCTAACACGGTAAAAGAGCTTTGACTATACCAAATTGACCATTTTACCCTTTCACATGAACTCAATTTTCAGCACAATACCCTTCCTTCGTCGTAGACTCTCATTCCGTCAAGCAAAGTTGTGAGCATGTGACATCTCATTTGGTTTTCGATTTTTTTTATTTATTCAACTTTCGTTTGCCACTTGAATTCTAAAATTCCGAGCTCTCTTTAAGCTCAGGTTTGTGTTTCAAACCTACTTTCAAATCCCAACTTCGAAAATTTTGGACCCCTCTCAAAATCTTGCACCTCATTTTTGGGCCAGCCTTTTCAATTTCGGCCTACTTATTTTTCTCCCCACTCCCGGGCCGAATCCATTTCCCCAACCCAGCCTTTTCCCCATTTTCTTTTTCCCTCTCGGCCCGACAATGCCCCGGCCCACCTCAGCTTTCCCGGCCCACGGCCCGCTCGCCCGATCCCTCTCCCTTATCCCCATCGCCTCGGCCGATTCGCCCCCTCCCCCGCTCATCCTCAGATGCGCTGCCTCCACCCGGCTCCTCCTCTCCGCCGCCCGGCCCGGCCTCCGCCTTCTCCTCTGGCTCGGCTCGGCCCATCTTCACCCCATATGCGCCGCACCCACCTCCACCTACTCGCCTGCTCCTCCGCCCTCACCTCTGCCGCTCCGCCCCCACCGCACGTCGCTTCCACCTGCAGCGCGTCACCTCCACCACCTACCGCCTGCCGCCGTGATGTAGCCCTTCGTCCTCACTACACGACTCTGCCCGGTCCAAGCCATGCGTCGCCCGGTCCGTTGCTCGCCCTGCCTGCAGCACCGTCTCGTCATCCCCCGCGCCCACTCCGCACCCATACCGCGTCTCCTCCGCGACATGGCCACCCATATCACCGACGCCCATGCCGCCAGATCCGCCGGCTCCCTTCCCCTCCCAGCTATAAATAGCCCTGGCGCCCTCTACCTCTCCCCCGTCTCCTCCTCTCCCAGGTAAGCGCCTCCAAAGAGCTCCTCCCGATTCGGCCTCTCCCCCTCCGGCCGAAGCCCCTTCTGCCTTCGGTGTGCCCCTGTCGACGTCTCAGGCCCAGTCGCCGGCGCTGGAGCACCGCGGCGACGCCCCCGTGCTACCTCACCCACCGGCCGCAGCTCCCGGCCACCAAGCTCCTCCCCGCGTCGCCCTCGACTCCGACCTCCTCCGGTGCTTCCCCGCCCCATCAAACCCTCGGTGAGACTCCCCACCACCTCCCCTGGCTCTCTCTCTCTTTCCCCGCTGATCCTCCCCTCTTCGGTTGCCGTCACCACCATTTGGCCCCAGTGCCCGACCAACCCAGCCAACGCCAGCCCCTCCCCGACACCATTTCTACCGCACCGCCACCTCTCCTGGCCTCCTTCCTCCACCGGCAACACATTTTGCTAGCCCCGCCGTCTCCCCGGCCGTTGATAATCGTCGGCAGCAGCCGCCCCGTGCACCCCTGCTTCCCCGGTCAGACCGGCCGCCTAACCAGCCAGACCGGCCCCCAAAGCCCCTCTCCCCTGCTTCTGTGGCCAAGCACGCCCCCCTTGCTCCTCTGCTCGCCGTGCTGTCTACTCAGTGCCCAAAGCCCCTTCTACCCTGCTATCTCCCCCCTGTCGATTGTTGTAGGACCGGAAAGGCGAGTAGAGGGGTGAATAGATGCTTTCTTAATTTTTACTTTAATCAAATTCAACACGGACTTTTCTACAATAGCTATGAAAGGTAAGAAGATCAGTAAATGCACAGCAATAAACCAAGAAATCGTCTCCGGAAACAAGTTCTTCACAACTTGACCCACGTTAGCTCAAAACATGAAATATGCAACACACAAGCCAAGATAAACATGCATATGACCTATCCCAAAAACAAAACCCCAATTATATCAATGTTCAAGATGAGCAGTTCGATCGCCCACCTTGGCGGTCGCCGCCCTTCTTCTTGGTCGGACCGCTAAGCCTTAGCTGGTCGGACCGCCCGCAAGGGACTTAACCAAAATTTCATCCTTAAAATTCGAGAGCACTCTGGAAATTTCAAACGAATATATCTTTTGACTGAAAGCTCCAAAAAATATGAGACCAAGTGTAGGAGACTCCCCTCTCTTGCCTACACCCTCTATTTTTAGCCTAGCTCCAAACTCACCCAAATGTCCTAGCCGGTCGGACCGCCCTTCAGGCCGGTCGACCACGACCTCTTCGGCGGACGGTCGGTTGCCTACAGCGAGTCGACCGCAACTTTGGCGGTCTAACGCTGAGACTGTGACCTTGAAACTTACGCGAAAACGTGAGATTCGGCAAACCAACAACGCCATTGCCAATTGACTCATCATCCTAAGATCATGCACATATCCCCATGATATCCACAATCTCCCCCTTGATGAACACGTTGGCAATCTCCCAGAAAATGTAAGTTTGTGTTTTGAAAGTAAAATACTCGCAGTTTTCGCGCAAAGGCACAACTTGGTCCAAAAGCAAGAGAAAGCCTAGGAAATGACCAAGCTAGCTTCAGAATAGCATAGACAAGTGAGATAAGGCAAAGAGAGCACAAAAAGTTTTAATTTCCAGAGAATAACCAAAAATCTTACTTAGGTCCATATGAAAGAACAATTGTTCTATTTGACCTTTGATCATTCTGTGTCTTCTAGAATTGCAAATTAAAATCAGAAAGGCAATAAGATCAAGAGAATGCAATTGAGATGATCCCACTCACTATGATCATAAATTTTCAGAAAAAAACATTTTCTCCCTAAGACTCCAAAAAGCTCTAAAACGACATTTTTACCAATCTTTCTCCCCCTTTGACAATGAATTCATCAAGGTGCATGGAAGAAGATAGAGCATGAAGGAATGGCTATAGTTTTTCAAAAAAAAATTGTTTTTGAACTTTAGAAAAAGGAGCTATGAAGATTATCCATGAAGACAGTACAAGTATTACACCAAGCCATATGATGTGAAGAAGCTATGTTCAATCAGGGCAAAACATGTACAACAAAGCTAAGACCAAAATAGCAATAATCTGAGATTGAATGAACTAATAGCATGACAAGTTACTCAAAATCATAGTTTCACTAAAGGTAGCCAAAAATGAGTCAAGCCATGTCTAAAAGCAATTTGTTCAATTTTGAGCATTATGAGTTCAATTATGAAGCAATTTGTTCAAGTATTTAGCACTTTGAGCATTTTGCTGAAAATGATTGATTTTATCTTAGTAAAGCAAGTCCTGGACTATGAGCCATCCACAACTGCCTCCTAAGCTTCAACCAATTGACATTTTGTTTTCTTAGCATTGTGCTAGATCTCAAGCCTTGCCGCGACCATCTCAAGCATGAAGCTTAAAAGAGTGGTCTAGGTCATCCAAAACTCCCCCTGAGTTCATGCCTAGTGCAATGGCAACCAGTCTCACGAAAAAGAATTGGTGAGATCAGTTTTTTCGCACAGAAAAGATCATTTTTCATTTGCTTGACTTAAAAGTGAACATAGCTCAATATTCAGCTCAAAATAAGTTCAAGACTCAATTTAACCTCTCTAACATGGCATGAATCATGAGAGGACCACTATAGCAAAACTAGTCACAAGATCCAACAAGACATGTTTTGATTTAATTTGCTCATAGATAATAAAGCTAGTTAGGCAAAAGCTAAGCCAAATAAGAAAAGCCATAAAAGAATTCTAGCAGACTAGCACAGAACATGCATGGTATAAAGTATGAAAACAAGTCATACAAGGATAATAATCAAAGCTCCACAAGTTTATATTACAATGCAGGATGTTTGAATTGTAAAATGCATTATGATACAATGAATGCAAAAAGAGCAAACTCCCCCTCAAAACAGGCCAAGAGGACTAACAACCCCTAACTCTCCCCGCAAAGTAGCGAAACGAGAAGAATCAAGAGCTTTAGTGAAAATATCCGCAACCTGCTGCTCAGACTCAACAAAGTGAAGCACAACATCACCCTTCTCAACATGGTCTCTAAGGAAATGATATCGAATGTCAATGTGCTTAGTCCTAGAATGTTGCATTGGGTTTTTGGTAATGTTTATGGATGAAGTGTTGTCACAGAAAAGAGGAACACTACCCAAAAATAACCCATAGTCCCGAAGAGTAGATAAGATCCAGAGAACCTGAGAGCAACTACTGGCTGCAGCTACATACTCGGCCTCGGCTGTGGACTGTGCAATAGAAGACTGTTTTCTAGAAGACCAAGAGATAAGAGATGTGCCTAAGAAATGATAAGTGCCAGAAGTACTCTTCCTATCCACTCTACACCCCACAAAATCAGCATCAGAAAAAGCCCGAATAGAGAGAGCAGAAGAATAATAATACCAGAGTCCAAAGTCAAGAGTATCTTGGAGGTACCTGAAGATGCGACGTACTACTTGACGATGAGAGGCACGAAGAGAAGCCTGAAAGCGAGCGCACAGATATACTGCAAATTGTATGTCCGGCCTCGATACAGTGAGGTAGAGGAGGGAGCCGATCATGCTGCGGTACACCTTCTGGTCCACGGGCTCTCCATCCTCATCAGTGTCCAGCACGATGGTTGTGGCAACTGGAGTTGACATTGGTCTACTACTTCCCATGTCGAAGCACCGAAGAAGGTCCTTTGTGTATTTGCTTTGGTGAATGAAGGTGTCTTCTTTCAGTTGCTTGACTTGAAGACCAACAAAGAAGGTCAATTCTCCCATCATGCTCATCTCGAACTCCCTGCTCATAGAATCTGAAAATCTGGACACCAAAGTATGAGAGGAACCACCGAATATGATATCATCCACATAAATCTGAACCAATAATAAATCACTGCTATGCCTGAGAGTGAATAAAGTTTTATCAACCATTCCCATTTTGAAATCATTTTTAAGCACAAAACTCTTAAGCCTGTCATACCATACTCTAGGGGCTTGTTTCAATCCATACAGGGCTTTAGAGAGTTTGAAAACATGATTAGGGAATTTAAGATTTTTAAAACCAGGTGGTTGCTTGACATAGACCTCTTCTTCAATGAAACCATTTAAGAAAGCACTTTTAACATCCATTTGATAAAGCTTAAAACCCTCAAATGTTGCAAATGCTAGTAAAATGCGAATGGCTTCTAATCTAACTACAGGAGCAAAGGTCTCTTCAAAGTCTAAGCCTTCTACCTAGGAATATCTTGAGCTACAGGTCTAGCCTTATTGCGAACTACCAACCCATCCTCACTTTGCTTATTTTTGAAAACCCATTTTGTTCCAATTATATTATGATTAGGTGGAGGTTCAACTAAAGTCCAGATTTTGTTTCTTTCAAAATTTTCTATTTCTTCATACATGGCATTGATCCAAGAGGCATCAGATAAAGTATGGGTGATATCTCGGGGTTCAAAAGAAGCGATAAAAGCAGAATGTGCATGAGAGTCAGGAGAAATAAACCTGGAGCGAGTGACTCGCTCATGAAGATCCCCAATCATCTGCTCAAGTGGATGTCGTCGTTGAATGTGAAGAGGAGCTCCTGGTGCAGAAGTAGCCTCTACCTCATGAGCTGTGGAGGTAGGAGCAGAGCCACTCAGATCGTCGGTGAAGATAGGAGGCTACTCAGCTGAAGCTGGAGTAGTGGAAGCAGGATCTCCAACTATCTCAGATGTGACTGGAGGATGGATTCGGTCCTCATCCTCAGAGTCATCGTTGACGAAGATGCTTTCTCGAATTTCAGGAACCTGTGTACCTGCAGCATCGGGTCTAGTACCAGGACTAGCCTCATCAAAAGTGACTTTGCAAGTCTCAACAATTTTGTTAGTGTCAAAATTAAATACACGATAGCCACGAGAATGAGCAGGATATCTAAGAAATATGCCATGAGAACATCTAGATTCAAATTTATCAAGGTTGCCATGTTTAATAATGAAACACTTGCAACCAAAAATCTTGAAGTGAGAGACTTTAGGCTTATGACCAAATCTAAGCTCAAAAAAAGTCTTGCCAATCACAGATCTCAAGAAAACCCTATTAGAGATATAACAAGCAGTAGAGATCGCCTCAGCCCAAAACCTCATAGGTGTGGAATGCTCATCTAACATGGTCTGAGCCATCTCTACAAGGGTCCTGTTCTTCCTCTCTACAACATCATTCCTCTGGGGAACTCTAGGAGAAGAGAACTGGTGCTCAATTCCCCTATCAGTGCAGAAGGTAACAAAAGAAGAATTCTTAAATTCTGTCCCATTGTCACTCCTAATGGCTCTCAAGGCTCCAAGAAGATCAACAATAAGTCTAAAGAATTCTCTAAAGAAGCCAAATGCCTCGTCCTTAGAAACCAGAAACTAACCCCATGAATACCTGGAGAAATCATCCACAATCACCAGCGCATACCATTTCCCACCGGCTGACTGAACTCTAGAAGGACCAATAGTGTCTAAGTGCAGAAGCTGTCCTGGTCCATCAGTCATCACTAAGGTAAGAGGTGGATGAGAAGCAGAAACCATCTTACCATGTCTACAGGGTAAGCACACAAGATCTCTAACAGCCTTCAGCCTAGGCAAGCCTCTAATCAAATCCTTGCAACTGACCCTAGACAAGTGATCAAAGCCTATATACCCAAGTCTACGATGCCACAAAGCAAGATCATGAGAATCAGAAGCTACAAGAGATCTAGGACTGGAAGCAGAGGAAATACTGAAATCAACATAAAAGAAACTCTCAAACCTGGAGATCTCAAAGACAAGCTCACCCGAGGCATCTAGAACTCTACACTCACCACTTTTAAACCTAACTTCTAGACCCTCATCAAGCAGCTGAGAAACAGATAGCAGATTATACCTTAGCTAACTTACCAAAGCGACGTCCTTAAGCATGAACTTGTTGTTGACGCGCACAGTGTCCTTGGCTGTCACGGTCCCGGTAGAAGCATCCCCAAAGGTAATCAATTCATTGTCGGATGCACGTGTGAGGGAGGAGAACCATCTAGAATCTCCAATCATATGTCGAGAACACCCGGAGTCAACAAGCCATATGTCCTCCTTCCTCGCACGACGGACCTAAAAAGTACAAACAGGAAGCATCTATGCCTCTGTACTGGGGTTAGTGATAAGAGACACAGGAATCGATCTTGAGTCACGATGCACAGGAACAACAGATAGAAGCGGTGTAAAATAGTTATGAACAAAATCATAAGAATGCACACGATAACTACCTAGACCTCTCTGAAACGATCTACCAAAAGATCGGTATTCCCCCTATCTAGATGCTACCCGTGGTTTCTCCTCACGATATCCTAAACCAGAACGCTGCCTAGACCCACCAAAAGAGTCAAAGAAGTCCTCTACGAATCTAGGCCTATGTCTAGCAGGCAGGACAGGCTGCTTGGCTCTAGAGACTATAACAGGTGAAGGAACTCCTCTAATGGTTCTCAAAGCACTCATCCTCTCCTTTCTCTCAGTCTTGGCTCTACGGAAGCAGAACTCAACAATATGACCATCTTTCTTGTAGAAAATGCAATGATACTTGACCTTTTGAGGGGTCTGACCTGATGAAGCAGAAGCACCTATCTTGCTCGACAGAGTTTGGGCAAAACCTGCAGATCTAAGGACAACCTTAGATGGCTCAGGGGGTTCTACCTCAAACAGGCCACTCTCAACAACTTTCACAATCTTAGGTGAATGGTTCTTGGAATGCTCTAGGGAATTAAAACCTAGGCCACTATTTTTCACACTCACTTTAGATTGGTCAAGAATCATATTGAGGTTCTTCTTCCCACTAGCAAATCTCTCAAGAGTCACTTTGAGGTAATCGTTCTCTTTGGCTAGATTATCACATATAGCACACTCTCTTGACTTGATTGCCTCATCATACTTACTCTCAAGAAGGGCTACTTCAACTTTTAATACATCACAAGACACACAATAGGAATCCCTAATCATATTCAACTGCTCCTTAAATTTATCTCTAAAAGCCTCTTGTATCTTATCTACAATTGTCCCAACTTCAGTACACAAGACACAACAAGTAGAGTCAATAACTTGGATGCAGTAATAGTCATAGATTTTCCAATTTTAGCTTTTTCTTCTAGTGTCTTGTTTAGAGCTTCATTTTCAATTGTGAGCTTAGAACAATTCTCACAAGATGCAAATTTACAGTAAAGAACCATTTCTATCATCTCTTTCATTTTAATACTATTATTCTCACAATGAGAGCAAGTGTGACTAGCATCAAATTTCTGCAATTCTTTCATAGTGCTATAAATTTTAATTTAAGCAAGGCACAATTTGAGCATGGTAAATAGCAGTCACATCAAGAGCAATGGCATTCATGCAAGCAGGACTAGACTTGAGAGATTCTAGTTCATCTAGAGCATCTTTCAATTGATTCGCAACAGAGGAATGAGCAGATCTTAGATTTGTCAATTCATTAAGCAAGTTAGTGCATGAATCACAAATATCATCAGGATTAATGGATTTGAGCCTAACAACTTCTAGGTTCAAGTTATCAATCATAGTGTCCTGTTTCTTAATCAATTTAGCTTGCTTATGCAGTTTCTGTTCAGCAAGAATCAAGTCACGTTTCATATCAGCAAGTGAAGGACATACCTCATCGGGATCGCTGAAAGGATCGTCGTCGTTGGAGGAGTCGATGTCGTGGTTGTCCCCGGCCATGAAACACATGCCGGTGAAGTCCTGAGCCTTCTTCTTGCCATGGGAGTCATCCTCGTCTTCCTCCATCTCCGAGTCCACATCACTCATGTTAACATTCTCAAGAGCGGCAAGGACCCGGCTGACGAACTTGCGATAGTTTATCTTCTTGGGTTTCACATCCCTAGCTTGAGGACGCCTCCGAGAGTCCTTCTCCTCCCTGCCTTTCAGCTTGGGACACCTGGAGCGAATGTGGTTTGGCTCACCACACTCAAAACACGTGACAGGGCCACCTCTCCTTCTGTTCCTCACCTTGTTGTAAACTCTCGAGAATTTGGTGGATATGAGGGCTAAATCATTCTCATGTAGTTTCTCTAGTTGCTCATCGCTCAAAGAATGCAAAGTTGATAAAGAAAAACCAGATGAGCTAAAATCCAAAGAATCAGATGAACTACCCTTAGATGGGTCGACCACTAAAGACATCGACTCTATCTTGGGAAGACGCGAGATGAAATCAATCTCACGCGTCTTCAACCTCGAGTATAGCTTATCTATAGTAAGCTCACTTATGACAGTGTTGTCATTGATGGATGTGATCTTCATTCCCCAGACCTTCACATCAAGAGCACTCAAAAGCTGGCGTGCGTTCTCAGACTCAGAGAAAACAAGATCAACAGCACAAAGATCATGAAGAATCTTAGAAAACCTTCCCCACAGCTCATCTAAATACTCCCCAGGCCTTTGCTCGATCTTGGAGTATATTTTCTTGAGCTGGTTCTGTCTCACTTCCTTGATCGCAGTGGAGCCCTCGTGATAATCACAGAGAGTCCGCCATATCTCATGAGCAGACCTCAAATGAGCAACACGCTCAAACTCAGATCAGCTAAGGCCTTGGATCAGAAAGTTTCAAGCCTTGCTATTGGCCTCCACATCTAGAGTGATCACATCGTCCTCGGTTGGCACGATATAAGGATTTTTTACTTTAAGCCAAATTGCGTGCCCTTGAGCCTTGATGTAGGCCTGCATGCGTGCCTTCCAGTAAGCAAAATCAACTCCATCGAAAATATATGGTTTGGTCGAATACTTGTCAGTCGCCATGGCTCCAAAGACCGATTAAGATCTATGAGAAGAGATAACCGGGCTCTGATACCACTTGTAGGACCGGAAAGGCGACTAGAGTGGGGTGAATAGACGCTTTCTTAATTTTTACCTTAATCAAATTCAACACAGACTTTTCTCTAATAGCTATGAAAGGTAAGAAGATCAGTAAATACACAGTGGAAGTCTTGTGCTGAATCCGATTAACCCCTCAAGAAAAAGACCCAAAATAAGGAGATCCAACTCACTAGGGAGGTCAGACCGACGGCCAACTGGCGGTCTGATTGCTTGGCGGTCTGACCGCCATTGTGTAACCGTTCTGACCGGGCCTGACCAGAAACAGTGCAGACAGTCCAAAATCAAAACGAAAATCGGTCTAACTTTTGATCTACACGATAAAACTTGACCAAATTTTAAGCACACCTTCCTAGGGATATTTGGGATCTATTCCAAGCAGCGATCGTCCAGATCTACGTCGAAGTGTTGACCTTTCTCTGTTTTTCCGAAGAAGGGTTTAAAACCGAGCAAAACGAAAAACTTGATCCAAATCTTGCTCGTGGGAGATTGATGATCTAGATGATCCTAGGAGTATTCCCACACATCATAGCAAGGTAAAAGAGGTCAAGAAACTAACCAAAAACAACAGGATCAAGAAGGCACCAAAAATCATCAAAAGAGAAGGAAAAACACAAGGAGACTCGTCTTTGAACAATCATCTGTAGATTGATTCATGGTGTTTGCTGGTTACAACCTCTCCCTCAAGGAGGACAAGAACTCAATCCATGAGCACACACCCAACACATCTCTCTCAAGCCTAAGCATCACCTCTCCTTTCTAAACCCTAAAACCAACTAGGGTTTTTCCTAATAAAGTGCTTGAGGGCTATTTACAGCAGACCCTCATATATATAGTGAGGCCTAGTCTTCTAGAAGATTTCACTTAATGGGCTCCCATTAAGGCCTAATACAATGGGACACATACGCACGCAATCTGAAGCGCCTCTTCATCTTTGATTGACCTAAACCGCTTCTCCAAGCTCCGCGGTTTAGTCAAGAGTCACAAAGGTGGTATTTGGTGAAATTACCAGAATACCCTTTCTCGATCCTTCTCGATGGACCGAGTCCAATCTAGTCGAAGCAATCGCCTGCTTCGTCACATGTAGGTTGATCAGCGGCTCTCATCATGTCGGCAAGTCTCTCCCGTCTGAATCCCATCAGAACCTCCAAGGTACTTGCACCGACCCCCACGCCGCTTGATCCAACCAACTGCAACAAACTACCCGTTCGATCCATCTTGTCCATTCTGCGCCATGCTTGAGTCACACAACCTCACCCGACATCCATGATCGTTCTGGACCTCAGCTCTCCAAGCTTAGTCCTGATCCTCCTCGTCGTTGACCTGCAAGCCACCTGCACAACAATAAACCAAGAAATCGTCTCCGGAAACAAGTTCTTCACAACTTGACCCACGTTAGCTCAAAACATGCAATATGCAACACATAAGCCAAGATAAACATGCATATGACCTATCCCAAAAACAAAACCCCAATTATATCAATGTTCAAGCCAGGCAGGTCGATCGCCCACCTTGGCGGTCGTAGCCCTTCTTTGGTCAAACCGCTAGGCCTTAGCCGGTCGGACTGCCCGCAAGGGACTTAGCCAAAATTTCATCCTTGAAATCTGAGAGCTCTCTGGAAATTTCAAACGAATATATCTTTTGACTGGAAGCTCCAAAAAATATGAGACCAAGTGTAGGAGACTCCCCTCTCTTACCTACACCCCCTATTTTTGGCCTAGCTCCAAACTCACCTAAAAGTCCTTGCCGGTTGGACCGCCGCTCAGAGCCGGTCTGACTGCCCGCCTCTTCGGCCTGACCAGTCGGACTACCCCATGGCCGGTCTGACCGCCTGAGACCTGATAGCCTTGAAACTTACACGAAAACGCGAGATTCGGCAAACCAATAACGCTATTGCCAATTGACTCATCATCCTAAGATCAAGCACATATCCCTATGATATCCACAATTGTCCTCTCCCTTTGACCGAAGGCCCCATGCATAGTGGCAGTGAGTGTCGATCAGTAGCATTGAGCTTCAGTATCAGTGATTGTTGATTGCTGTGATTGTTGGCCTCACCAGTACCGGTTATTGATCAATGGTTGTCGTGGCAATTGATTTTGGTTCATGATCATCGGTGACAATGTTGTTGACATTGAGTAAAGGATATTGTTCTTTATACTGATTGAGCATTGATTTGTCTGTAATTATTGCTTCCCAGTATCAATATTGTGGATTGTGAATGTTGTATGTGGTTTGTCGTTTCCCAGATCAGTATTTTGGCAGTGGAATATTGTCGACTATAATATTTGTGTCCAGTATTTTGAAACCATGTTCGTTCTAGCGATTGTATATTATGTGTTCTAACATTTTGAAATCTTACATTTGGAACGCTATTGTAATTTGGCGATTGATTGAACTCTCTTAATAATAATTGCTATGACAAATGAGGATTTTGATATGTCTTTTGAACCCCTGATTAGTATTCTGTAAATGTGTATTGGTGCTTCAAGTCAATAATTTGTTAGGTCTAGCGATTGAAAGTTGTGTGATTGATGTGGCAGTAGATTGAGTACTGACATTTGGAATTTCTGTCAATTAAGTTTTTGTGTTGTTGAACTTGCAATCATTTATTATTCATCTATTTCGATTGACAATATTTGATTCGTAGTTATTTCCCCAGATCATAGCGGCAACAATGAGGTTACAATCGATCCGACAATTGAGAAATGTTGCAATAGGATAGTAGGATGTTTTGCAGGGAGTAAAATGATTATTGATTAATTGTCTGTGATTATTGATCATCAGTATAAGTGTTTTGGTAGTAAATTGAATTGTTGATTATGATCTTAATTATTAGGGATAGCTTTGATCCTCAGTAGCAGTATTGTCTATTGGTTTTGTTAATCAATTGTTAGCTGTTGGTTAGTGTTTCGTCAGTAGGTTAATGATTGTTGAAAGTAATTGTATTTTGTGTAGGCTGGAAGTATTGATTTGTTTATATTGATTGCTTTATCAATCCGTATTGTTTGGCAATAATTGGTGTTCTGACATCGATTAGTTGGCGATAGAATCTGTGTCTTGTTATGGCAGTGGTTGTAGTAGTAGGGTGAGTAGCTAGCAATTGAATCGTTGAGTATTATCTAGCAGCTGAGATTGGTATTGAATTGCCATTAGATTGTGCGTCGATCGGGTATCCTAGATTTGGTGTAGAACATGTAGTTAAGTTTCTTTGTCGCCTGTAGAAGTATAGTCTTGCAGTCTTCCGAATCCGCAGTAGAGCATTCCGGCAAAAACTCCTTCGACCTTACCCTCCTTGTATCCTCCCTCCAGACGGAAATTCTCTGTCATTCCTCCTTTCGCCCAACTGGTCGCTTGACTCTGTCAAACATTCCAGTGTCGCTCAAACCCTTCTCTCAAGCCCGTCCTCCTCAATCCTTCTGAGGCTCTTGTGTTTTATTGGTCTTTTGAGTTCTTTGGATTTATTTCGTTTTTCGATCGTTGTTGTGTAATTAGAAATCGAAGTCCAGAAGGAACGACGACTCCAGCAAATCCAAGATTCAAGCAAAGACACCGACCAATAATTCCAACCCCTGTCTAATCAAGCTTTGGGTAAGATCAAGGCCACGGTAAAATAGCTCAGGCGAGTCAACAATTTGATCATATTGATCCTACATTTTATGCAAATTATATTCTTTTAAAATATCAAATTGCATGCTTTAATTTCTATGCAAATGTATGTCAAACACCCTAAGGTAGTTAAAGTCTGTTTGATGACTAAATAATTTATTATACCATTTCCTTGAAAATTGAATTCCCAATACCCTTGTCACCCTAGTAAATATCTGGTAACCTACTAGTTATAAGTCGTACTTAAACGTCATGCTAGACTTGTTTAAGTACCGGGGTATTTCTATCCCAAATCATCATTTTTTTAATCATGACAATTGTTTTGGGCAGTCATTGGGGGAGAATGACTGAATTGGTTGGATAATTTATTTTATACTTCTCCAAAACCCTAAAACTTGCGAATACCCCATCTGGGCGGATGGAAGGGTGGTGGGTGCCGTCGAGCACGAGAATGGTTGGTATGTGGTAAGAACCGCCCAGATGATCTTAAGGACTTAATCCTGTGACGACCTCCTATTGCAAAACAGTACAGTCACAAGTCTATATTGGTGTCGACCTGGCTAACTAATTGGTGTCCACCGGTACGCACTGCACCATTGGGGGACTCCCCTTCGCCGTGAGCCCACGAGGCTACGGGTTGGGGTATGTGACTTGCGGGACCCTAGGCGTAAGTTGCATGGCGCAAGAGGGGGTCTGGGTACAGTGGTTGTCAGGTCCGACGGGAACGAAACCCTACTCAAGTGAAACCTTAGCGGGTGTGTTAAATATCGAGGGATGCCTTGTAAAGGATTCACATGTCTACAGAAACGTGTGTACATATCAAGCTGATTATCTCTTGTGGGTAAAGATGTACAATCTCTGCAGAGAATAAAAACTGTTCGAACAGCCGTACCCACGGTCACGGGTGGGCGTAGGAACTTACAAGATATAGTTCTATTTCAAAAACTTTTGTCGATGGGTTGAAAAATGTGCGGGGCTCACCTAGCCCTTGAATTGGATTTTTCCCTGGGTATCCTTACCCAACGTTGGTAATAGGTGGGTATAACCACCATCAAATATAAGCATGAAGGTGGAGGTAGCCTCAACTTTTATTAATTATTGCACAATTAATCTCTTTAAAAATGCAATTTGGTTAAAATGCTAAGTGATAGGATTTTCTAATATATGTATTTATAAATGTTGCTTTACGCAAATAAAAGAACCCAAGCCATACCTCTTACACCTTTGCATCTGTTGTGTTGGCTCGCGAGCACGGTAGTTGTGCTCATCCTCGCTCTTTCCCCAAACCCTCAGAAACAGGAACTCGGGGTATCATTGCATTAAGAATCGAAGTCGATGACCGAAAGCGTTGAGCGTAGCTTAGTCCTTAGCTGTTCTAGTCCCATCCCAGTCTAGCTGACTCCGTCGGTTCTTGTGTACCTCCTATATTGTTCGAAGTTTTCGGATAATATCGGGTGTACACGGGTTCCCCAGTCATTTGCTTGTGGTAAGATGTGCCCTCACCCCTTTGCTTCCGTTGTCGCTTCCGCTATCATTTGTAATGTATTCATTTGACCTGTTCGGCCCTTATTGTAAAAATTGACCCGAAGCGGTCTATGTAAACTCTGATGTGTAAATTAATGAATGAAATAATTTTACATCATGCATGGTTTGATTCAGCAATGTGCCTGTGAAGTGCTATCAACTGATCCAGGGAATAGCACAGTGATTTCACAGAGAAATTCGGATGGAGAAATCCGGGATCCTACAGAGCAAGAACCCAAACGACAATAACCGGCAACGCTCGTGGCCACACGTGCAGCAAGAGGTCTAATGGTCGATGGTGCTTGAATCAGAGGGAGCCTACAGAAGCACGGTGTAATAGGATTGAGAAGTGGTATGCAGAAGGAAGAAATGTGTATAAGTAATTAGCATTTTGTAAATGATGTTTATTGTAAGGACATATTCAATAAAGTTGTTCAAAAGCAATGTCATATTTACAGGCAGTTGATTTTTTATGATATTTTTAGAATTTGATGTTTGACCAATAGCACGAAGCCAATTCTGCCTAAAATAAATGCCGCCCCAGCAAAAAAAATTGAGGCCTGTCTAAAAAGCTTCGTGGTAGACAGGTCTCAGACTGCAATGTCAAGTTAGCTACATAACGAAGCCTAATACTGTATGGAGTAACATGTATTGATTCATTGTTGTACGAAATATCATTAACTCAATAATTAAGCAGGAAAATTTGTTATCGCGGGATGCATCATAAACTGGACAACAAATCGAGCGGTGCAAGCAAACTGAACGGCTCATGTCTCATGACAGGAGACGTCTCGAGTGTGCTGTTAAATGTACCTTCCATTTGATTGTACAAATAACTTAAGCACCAAATTCAACAAAAACTGAAATTTTAAAAACAGGGAACGATCATAATTTAACAACATTAACCGAAGATGCCTTGCGTCAGTATGTTTGTGAGGGTCCAGCCAGCCAGTCCATGACTTTGTGCTCCATCATGCACTTACAGGGCTCTTGAGGGTTAATGCAGTGTTCTCCACAATCTGAGCAGTCCACAAACTCCCCGAGCTCAAATTTTGAGTTCCAGATAAAGACCTTGAGCCGCGAAGCTTTATTGAGCACAGTACTTGAGATCACCGAAGTCTCATAACCTGATATGTCCAGGTACCCAAGCTCCTCTAGGCAATCAAGAAATTTTATTATTGCAGCACTCGATATATCAGAGTTTGGTATCTCGAGCTTCTTCAGACGCGGAAGAGAGTTGCAAATGATAGAAGCCATATCTTCATCCACGTAAAGAGCAAATACCTTCAGCTCCAGTAAGTCTGGGCAGCACTGATGCACATGGGGGAGGACATCGTAATTAATAAGACTCTCATCCACCGCCATGCCTTTAAGAGACTGAAGTTTGCCTATCGCCTTACAGAACTGATCGTAAGTCATACATGTGGTAGGAAGACTGAAATAGTGCAGGTTTGGACTCCTGTGAAAACAACCAGAAATAAATTTAGGCATAAGCCCATAAAAAGTTGGAAAACAACTGCTAACCAATTTGGAAAGAAAATTCCATGTGAAACAAATACCACATATAAATGCTATCTATTACAAAATTCCATAAGATTTACAATGCAAGCTGTCAAAACCACATGCAATTGAGTTTAAAAAAACAACATCGAATCAGTCTTGCAAGGTTGTGGTCTTACAAAGTTTCATTGAAAATACCATTCACACACATGGCAATGCTCTAACACAAATTTTAGAAGTGCATTTATGTCTGGAACAGATTGTCAACAAATGACATCAAAAGAAAGTTTGTTATAATTATCAATCACCTATACACCAAATGATCAACTGAACTGAACGAAAATCTTGAATAATATCCAAATGAACTGTAGAGCCATGAAAAGTTTCATTGCTCGAAACAAAAGATAGATCACATGTTTAAGTGATAGCAAGTTTCTGTTCACGACAAGACAAATAGAAGATTCAAGCCAACTAGTGTTGGATAAGAAATACTAAAGAAAGTAATAGATTCAGAATTTAATGTTTTCTATAGGGAAAGCATGCTTAAGGATGTCACTTGGATGTAGTGGTGATGCAACTGGTTGCCAAATCAAGAATATTATTTGACAACAAACAGAGGATGCATTACAGTTAAAAGATAAAACATTGAATTCTATTCAACCATCTTTGTTTTGGGACATCAATTTGCATAAAAGTAGAAGATGACCACCCTAGAAGTACAAATATCTTATGTTTCACGTAACTCAAATTTAACACATCTGGTTCTTTGCACCAATTAACAGAATAGTTAAGTTGAAATTTGCATTTAATTTATAGAGAATTCTAGGTAGGGATGGAAACAGGGCCATTGTCCAGTGGGGGTTGGGAACATCCCCACCCCTAACAAGTTTGTTTTCCCTGAGAGGGCAGTTGCAACAAAATAACAGTAACTAAATGATGAAGGAAAACAGAATAGTTAAAAGAACAAAACCAAGTGCAATGAAAAATTAAGAAAGCATAACATATTAAAAAGCTGAGAACACTGCCCTTCTTTTGCGATTTGCACAACTAAGTCACCATTGTATACTATATTGCTATATGATCTAATAATTAAAGAATGCAACAATTCTTTGGGTCCCATGAGGAAATCAAATTCATGAACACTGCATTCTTTTCTCCTGTCTGCTTCTCTTTCTTACTGTCATTTACATTTATGAGTAAAATGCACTGAACTAACGTTAGATATGATGACATCGTGATAAAAAAGTTTATAGATGACTTTGGGTGACAAAGAAGCAATCTGTGAAGATGCTGAAAAGCAAGGGGCCAACTGGCAACTGGTATGTGGCAACAAGGCAAGAGGTGGTGAGGAGGCGAAACAGGGATGGCAAGGATAGCCATGTGAAATAGCGAGTGAAGGCAGAGCTGGTGAGGTGTAGCAAGGATGTAAGTATGCAGCTTGATATTTCAAGTATTTATTAAGGTGGGGTAGGAGAACGAGAGAATGAAAAAAAAAACAAGATGAAACGCGTAGGATAGGTGAGATGTAGCAAGCAAGGGGGTAGCAGGCAATAGCAGTTTTGGCAGCAGTGCAAGCAGGCAAAAGCAAGCAGAATGACGAAGTGTAGGGTGCCAACAAGGATTTTGACAAAATCAAGTTTAAAGCAGAGGGCCAGAGGCAGTAGAGTACTAGTGCAACACGGATATAACACACATGCCCTCCAAGGCTCTCATATTACCTATTAAACATGGTTAAACAATTAAACTTTGCTCCAATCAGGGATTTCAAATCCTCATGAGAATTAACCAGGCATACATCAGCTTAAAACATCTAACAGGAAAAAACTTTATAAAAATGCCATGCTAGCTTCACCATTGCAGCCACCACTTGCTACACAGATTGACAGACCACATCTCTCAAATTCTCATACATCATCTTCCGTATAGACTAATTTTCTTCACTTATGACGGTTTAAGACCCACCATTTTAAATTGCAAGTTCACAAACTAACATGGAAATTCCAAAAGCTATCAGTGCCATGACTTCACTATGATTTATCAAAACAAACCTTATCAACAAAAAAAATTCTAGAACTTTATTATCTACCAATTCGGAACAATTAACTTCATTCTTCAAATCATGCATAATGTTGAGAAACAATCCAATCATTCCAACTTTAGTTCACAACATTGGCACATAGCAGTTGAAAAAAAAAATACATTCAACATGATTTTTTTTCAGATCATTTTGATCTCACGGAAAAGTAATATGTCACATTCTCTTGGAAACTTATGTGAAAACCTAACAAAACAAATATAAACAGTAATTTCTTTTAGCAATTTCAGGCCATTTCAGTTCAATGACATGACATTTCCCCATTCAAACCTGACAAATCCGTCTAGAACTTAAACATCAATAATCAAATTTACATTACATTACGAATACAAGATGAAATTCCAGATGGAAAACTCACCACATGGGCAGGAACTTGATGGAATCCCATCTCTATTTCCACATGATCAATCAAAGTCACCCAAAAAGATCATGCCTATTTCCTATGGAGTACCGCTTGTAAATAAATAATACTGAGAATTAAAAGAGACATTTTCCATTCATATTACATAGCTACATCGCTAGAATACTCAATTCTCCCATTAAAGCAATGTCATCGGTACCAATTTAGAAAATGTGGCACTCCATACAGTGTTCCTTACTAGCTGCATTTAGTTCTATATAGATCAAGCAATCATCTCAGGTTCACATCAAATTAAATTAGAGATGAACACCAAAAACATTCCAAATAAAAGGACGTGGATAAAACAGAGACATTGAAATACAAGAAAACGAAGGAAACTGAAACTACAATTCCCATCTATTTTCCCTATGATAATCAGTCATTCTGATTATACAAATCAATAACCCCATATGTTCCAATATATTCTCATATAGCAATACAGCATAATATTTATCTAGAAACCAGATCATAATAACCATCCATGCTTACACGAATTCGGCATTTCTCTACACAAACCAATGAAACACATTCAACTAAGGCGAAATATATCTCTTTAAACTAAGAATTTGGTGCGAATACAAGAAGGTACGCTAGTACCACAACCTAATCAATTTTCTGCATCAATAACTAAAAAGTGAAACGAGATTACAGAAACCAACCATAGAAGATTAAGCAAAACAAGGACGAAGAAGCTTCACCTCTCAGCGAGGAACAGGAGGTGCTCCTCATCGGCGAACTCAGGGAGGAGCACAGCCTCCATCCGACCAGCTGCCCGCGTCGCGGCGACCTCAAGGGCGCTGGCGAGCGCGGCTTGGACAGGGATGCGCTCACTGGCGGTGCCAGTTCCCGCCGCGCGCCGGGCGGAGGTCAGGGCGGCCCAGTCGCGGAGGTCAACGCGGCGCCATGCGAGCGGGTCGCACGCAGCGGCCCACCACGCAGAGCAGGTGCGGGGCGCGCCTCCGGAGAGTAGGTCGGGGGCGCCCACGCGGGACATAATCGCCACAAGGAGGTCGTGCTGCAGCTCCGCCCACGGCCGGACCGGCGGCGACGCCATGGACGGATGAATAGCGAGATGCAGATTATTATTATTATTTTTCCTGTTCCGAGAGGAGAGTACAAAAGGGGATTGGATTATTGGAATGCCCTGCCCCGTCGGTCTTTCACTCTTTCTTTTGTTTTCCCGATTTTCACTCTATTCTAGTGTTTGTAAAAGGCAAAATTTGATATATGCCACTAAGAAAATTATCATTTTGAGATTTGCCACTCAGTTTTCTGAAATTCAAAATTTGCTACTTCAGTTTGTTTTCACTTTCAAATTTGCCATTTTCATCACTTTGCTTCTATTTTCTTTTCTTTTCTACCATTTCCATATATTTCAATAGTAATATTCCGATTTTACCCTCCGCTGCCCCTCCGGTTTTTCCATAGATGATTACAGCTGATCCCCTTCTCGTTTCATTGCCCCAGCCTGTTCCTACCCGTGAGTGCCTCCCCATCCCTGTCGGCGGCGCCGCCCGGTCCTGCCTCCTCCCATCGCCTTCATGCCGGTCCTGCCCTCCCATCCCCCAGCGCCACCTCCTTAGCCGGTGCTGCTCCCCCTTGAGCGTGCCTCCCTCGTCCCTCGGCCGCCGGTTATGACCCCTTCCCATCCTCGCCGGCCGCCTCCCTTAGCCGGTCTGCTTGCCTCCCCCCCCAGCGCCTCCTCCAGGCCGCGTCCTCGGCTGCCGATCTGCCCCTCCCATAAGTGGAATTCAAATGGAAGAATCGCATTGTAGCAATGGGTAAATATATTTTTCCTATCATATGTGTTGTGGAAGAAGACTATTCGTTGTAGCTAACATGTTATTCGCATTTCATTTATTTGTTGGTGTTGATGTAGGGTTGATTGTGGTACCGCATATAGAGTAGTTGCTAACTTTGCTGCGTACGTAGCACGGCTTGATGATGGCAGCACTAAATCATATGCAGCTATAGCTCACGATTTGGTGGTAGATGATAGAGATTTGTACTCGATGTTAGATCTGAACGCTGACTTGAAACAGAAGTCAAATTGGGGGTTGGCGCAGGATGTTTTGATATGGTACTTTGATAGTAAGAAAGGAACACAAGTAAGGATATGTAGCGATGCAGAACTTCTGGGGTTGTTTGATGCAAACATGGATAGCAAGTTGATTAATTTGTTCATCACTATAGTAGATATGGAAAAAAAACTTATCAGCTATTTGCAGTGGAATTTCTAGTGCTTCGCAATGTCAGTCCGTGAGTCCTGCTCCTGCACAACTATCCTTTCATGTTGATCCTATTAGTGAACAGACAGAAACATCACAATGGCAAGAACCAGGGAGTCCTTGCGATAACTCCACGCACACTCTCATATGGGCTAGTCAAGGGGCAGGTTTTGCTATTCCCCAAGTGGATCCACCCGGCTCTGCTAATGTGGATGGAAATGGTGTGTACATTACGGACGACCAGATGTTTGACATGCTTGGACTAAGGGCTGAGGAGAATGAGTATGCACATGTGGAGCCAAATGATGATGATGCTAGTGGTCAGAACAATGGTGGTAGTGATACAGAGGATGACTTACTAGTGAAAGACTATACACATGTGGAACCAGTGCATGTGCATGATAAGAAAAATCCTATAATTGAATTGGGCAGCACCTTTCCCAATATGAAAGAATTCAGATTAGCTTTGAGGCAATTTGCTATTAAGGGGGAGTTTGAGATAGGCAAATGTAAGACTGACAAAAAAGGTACAGAGGAGAATGCAAGAACGAGGACTGTCCTTGGAGAATAACTACGCACACTGGGATTTATCAAAGCGTCACGGTACTAACGTAACATAGTTTAAGTTGTACTAAGTAATGTTCATTTCATTGTGTAAAATACTAAGTTGGTAAATGCTAAGTTGTTGCAATCTATCTGCAGGTTATAGTGTTGGTTGATTCCCACAAATGTGCTTCAACAAGCAGAATAAAGAGTTGTATGGCATCGCAGGGCTGGGTGGCAGATAGGGCTCTTCCGTTGATTAGGGCAAATCCAACAATAGGTGCAAGTGAGTTAGAAAAGGCACTCAAACAGAAATACAATGTCACAGTTGGCTATGGAAAGGTGTGGGCTGGGAGACAGTTAGCACTAGAGCAGCTATATAGTCCATGGGAGGAGAGTTTCCAATCTTTGTATAGTTTCAAGGCAGAGCTTGAAAGAATAATGCCAGGTAGCATCGTTGAGATAGACACCAAGGTGTACGGTGGGAAGACACATTTCCACAAGATGTTCGTTGCACTAAAGCCTTGCATTGATGGATTTCTTAATGGTTGTAGACCGTACTTGGGCATCGACTTTACCTTTCTCACTGGTAGGTACAATGGCTAGTTGGCATCTGCTACGGCCATAGATGGCCACAACTGGATGTACCCGGTTGCATATGGTATTATCGACTCGGAGTATGCAGAGAATTGGACTTGGTTTATGCAGCAACTACGTAAGGTAATCGACAAACCACATGGGCTGACTTTGCATACTGATGCCGGGAATGGGGTATGTGCAGGTGTAAAGAGGGTTTTCCCCGATGTTGAGCATAGAGAGTGTTTCTGGCATCTTTGGGGGAACATGCAGAAGATGTTTCATGGTCCTGTGGTCTCAAGTAACATGTGGACAGCGACACGATCTTACAAATATGAGGATTTGCAGGAGCACATTCAAGTAATTCAAGAAAATTGTCCCGCAGCCATTGAGTACCTCAACCAGTACCACCCTCACATCTGGAGTAGGGCCTTGTTCAATACAATTGCGAAGTGTGACTACATGCACAACAATATTGCAGAAACGTACAACTCTTAGATCATGAATGTTAAGGATCTTCTGGTGGTTGAACTCATGGACACCATCCGAAACTTGATTATGCAGCGTTGTGATAAGAGGAGGAGGATTGGAGATAGATTGCAGGGTAGAATACTTCCAGCTGTTATTCATGAACTCAATGCGGGCACTAGAGGTCTTGGACACTTGAAGGAGACCCCGGGAGCAAATACAAGTGCTGAGGTAGTGAACATGCTTGACAATAGAAGGCATGTGGTCTATCTTCTCAGTAGGGAATGCACATGTAGAGAATGACAAGTATCTGGGAAACCATGCAAGCATGCCTTGCGATTCATCTGTAGCAATCGACAGGCTAATATGGAGGACTATGTTGATGATTTCTTCGCCTTGGCTAAATTTAAAGCAGCATATGGTGGGATTGTGCAACCGATGACAGACAAGTCCCAATGGCCAAAGGTTGATCCTGGTTTCAAGGTTCACCCACCTCAGCTCAAAAGGTCGGCGGGAAGACCAAAGACACAAAGGTTTAAGGCTGCCAATGAGGTGCCAAAGAAAAAAAGGCAGCAAAGTAAACAGAAGTGCAAGACCTGTGGATAACTAGGACATCAAAGCAAGGGAGCATGCCCTCTAAAAGCCCCCTAAGAAAAGGTAAATATGTGTTAAAATGCATGCTTACATTTTATTATAATGCACTAACCAATTTCACGTATGTGTTATAGGAAAAGAAACCCTTGAAGGAAGAAGAGTCAGAAGGATAGGGCAGAGTCATCTGAGGTTGCTATAGCACCTGCTTCTTCCACAGGAGATGGTCGTGCAATTGCTCCACAACTGAATATGATGAGGCAGCAAGTGGATCTCACATTTGCTCATGGTCTTGGAGGAGAACCATCTGCTTCTACCCCACAAAAGATGAGAAAGCCAGTTAAGAAACTAGCCACAAAGAAGCTAACCCCTAAGAAGAAGAAGTATGTCATTCCTATGTAATGTGAAGCTTTTGTGATGACAGACTTGTTGCATGTTCCTATGTAATGACATACTTGTTTCATCTTCCTTTATTTTGCTTTATGGTTAAGACTAGATGTTAGGCTTGTGTATGGTTCAGACTTGATGCTTGATGCTTGATGCTATGACTGTCTTGATGCTTTGTTGGACTGCTGTTGGACTGGAGATATTCAAAACTTGTGTATGGTCGTTCCTATGCTTCTTGGGAGTGATTACTGATTACATGTTTGTTGGACTTTGTTGTATGGCCGTTCCTATGCTTTGTTGGACTGCTTGATGCTGGCAGAGTCGGTCCTAATGGAGGGATTACATGTTTGAGTTGGATCATTCTTTTTCAGTTGTTGTAATTTTTTATTCAGGACATTGAGTCTGAGCTTGGACTAACAAGAGAACAATTAATACGTATGGATATGCTTCTTGGGAGTGATTACTGATTACACTGAAGGAATTAGGTAACTGTACTGGCAATTAACAAGAGAACAATTTCTCATGCAAACGTGCAATATTTCGTACTGGCAATTGTATAATGTCTTGCAAGCTAACAATTGGATGGCCTGCTGTGGTGCAACATTTCATCTAGTCAACATTTCAACAAGCTGCAGTGGTATTGCCATTGTGAATGCTATTGAAGTTGTACATGCATTTCCTGAAGAAGATAGGCTCCAGAAGTTCAGAGAACGGATTTGATGCAACTAATTAAAATTTTAACTCCCATCAAAATACATCCGAATACATCAGAATACATCCGAAAAAGAAAATACAGACATTTCAGCGCTTCTGAACATCTCCATGCCAGGTCAGACTACGTCCTCCAATGACTTCCCAGACTGCATCACAGTATTCGGCAATTTCAACATCCATTCACCGATTTCGACTCGACACTGCATCCACATCCACATTTTATCAATTCTATGCAGTATCAGGCGTATCACTCCGCATAGCAGAAACCTGTAGCCAAGCCTTAGAATGAAGCTTCTACCTTTTTGGCAGAAGAATTTCGACTCGACACTACATCCACATCCACATTTCATCAATTCCAGCAATCAATCACACACATGCATCCAAAATCACAAGCAATAGACATCAAACACAAAGATCTCAGTGGCAGTGGCCGCCGAGCTGGGGATGGCCCGGAGACGCGGCGGCGGCCTGGAACCTCATGGAGCTCGCAGGAGGAGGGGACGGACCAGAGGGGAGCTCAGGGGAGGTGACGCCGTCACACGGGGGAGGGGGGAGCTCGGATGTGTGTGTGGGGGCACCGAGGACGCGGGTAGGGGCGCGCTTTGCTGGGGGGGGGGGGGGGTGGGGCGATTGGCACCAGCTGAGCGGAGGCGGCGCCGACAGGGTGGGAGGGGGCAGGACCGGGCGGCGACGCCGGCGGGGATGGGGAGGCACTCACGGGCAGGAACGGGCTGGGGCAATGAAACGAGAAGGGGGTCAGCTGTAATCATCTATGGAAAAACTGGAGGGGCAGCGGAGGGTAAAATCGGAATATTACTATTGAAATATATGGAAATGGTAGAAAAGAAAAGAAAGTAGAAGAAAAGTGATGAAAATGGCAAATTTGAAAGGGAAAACAAACTGAAGTGGTAAATTTTGAATTTCAGGAAACTGAGTGGCAAATCTTGAAGTGACAACTTTCTCAGTGGCATATATCAAATTTTGCCTTTGTAAAAAGGGAATTTTTTTAAGAGAAAACCGTTAGGAGGCCCTGCAACAAATATATATTAAAAAAACAAACTGATATTTACAGAGTATGCACAATCAGTTTAGAGAAATTAGCAAGGTAAAAGGATGGGATCTAAGTGATTCTTTCCCTCTGTGCACATGTAGAGTGACGTTCTGATTAGAAATCGTCTTCCTGCCAGCAAAACTGGGATCTCGATTTTCAAACACCTGGCTATTTCATTGCTTTCAAATGTGCCAATAGCCTATCGCAAAAATCTCCATGAAGAAAGGATGTCGGCAGTCTTGCTTAGCTTCTATTAGTATGGGAAAAATTGAAATGCACGGTTCCAATAGATGTCCAGATAAACCCGACATTGAGAACTGAAGGTACATTCAAAGAATAAGTTCATGATCGTTTACCCTCGCTGGAGCCTGTCGGTGCCACACGGCCGTCGCTCACCCTCGACGGAGGCAATACAGGTGCGCACAGAGCACGCCACCGTAAATCCATCCCAATCGCACATGACGACGTCAATAGCCCCGCCACCCAGCTGGTTACTCCACCGCTTCGCTACATGCGCACCAGCTCCTGCTTCTGCTCTTCTCGCCGGCGTCGTACACGCCACGGCATGGCCGCCTTGCACGGCCAGCGTCGCCTCTGCTGCCTATAAAAGGCCACCATGGTTCCATGCAAAATCTCTCTGCGTCACAAGCTCTGCCTCATCCCTGGATGCGCTGCAGTCCAGAGCAAACCCGATGTGTGGTCGTCGCCGTCCTCAATCTAGCTGGTGAGCTCCTGTCGTGGCCGTCCTCTGTTTGCTAGCCGCCGCCTCAATTCTCCGTAATTGATCACCTAATATCCGAATTATCTCATTCCATAGATCTTTCATGTAACACTAACACTTCCTGACCCCCTTCCCCTTCGTCCTCGTAGGAAGTAGCTTCCCCGCCGGTGAGTTTCCAAACCGCCGTGCCATTTGCTCTGTTCTAGAGCTCACTGTTGGCGCGAGATACGTGCAATAAATTAATACCGCAAGTGCATGCATGGATCAATTCTAGCCTTTCATATGTAGTATTCCATGATTATCCTACCCATGTAGAACGGACTAACTTCGTCTAGAGTCGCCTAGGGTTTACTAATCTAATTACCATCTAACTACTCAGAGTAAATGGTTACCAGACATAAATGTGATTCAACTTCGATATAAAGATAACACAACATAATTAGCTACATAGATGAAATAATAAAATGCTAGATAAATCACTATGGTGGCTCTCACCTTATAGTCCAATACTATTTACGAGAATTAAAATCTCTATGTATTATTTTAATGTATAATAAAAGAACATATGTAATCATGATCGTAACCCCTAAGACTCACGACCCCTTGGTCATAAGGATTCCAGATGTTATATCATGGGAAACCTGATCGGATGAGATCTTGTGCCTAGTCCCCGACCAAATGACTGCTCGTAGAAGCAATGAACTAGCATTCGGATTGACTCCGGCTATATTCCTTACCGTGTGATGAATGGAACACATGTTATAGTTGTTACATACCACGCGACGTTTCATAATCCTCAGACACTGACAACAACCACCCAATGAATGTGTGTCTCACAGAGTCATAACCATCGAACGGTTGATACTTTATCAACCGTTGCCTCGCTCCGACCAGTTGCATCACTTCTCTTTAATAGTCAATTCATAATAATAAAAGAGCAGTCCTATTCTCTCCTAAGAACTTTCTGTCATTTTTCTCTTTTTATTTCGTAAGATCGGTAACTCGATCGTCGACAGCTGGCGCCGTCCCTGGGGAAGAAGGCGTTGGGTTCTTGAAGATTACTTCTCTCAAGCATTCCTTATTCATTTCCTTTGCCCAATCATCGCTCATGCGAATATGGTAGGGACTTGAGATGAGGAAAACTAGTTCGACCTAGTGGACTACTCGAACCTTGACATGGACGTATACATCCGCGCCATGCAAGAAAACGGGATGTCATCATCCTCCTCCTCTGCCGGCTCGCCAGTCGCTGACATTAGCGAAATCGAACGGATGGATGAGGATACACCGCCACCAACATTAGCGCTCTCTGAGGAACCGCTCATTCTGACCAGTTCGGAATGTCCGAACACCTCTGCAATCATGGTCAATCCGATCGGCAGAAGTGACAATGGGAGCCCAACGCAGTGACCAGAGAGTCCAAGTACTCTCGATATTATCATGGGCGACTAGTATTCACCAACGGCTCCTATGTATTCCTGGGGTCAATCAGCATATGGTAAGGGTATTGATGAACTTATCACCGATTGCTGCCCAAATGGGCATGGTGAAACTCAGTATACGATCGACGGTTCACCAGATCATGATGAGTCCACTATAAAGCCCGCCAGAGGCGGTAATCTCCTACCGTTCTCCATCGTGGAAGCTCCTTACAGAAGCACTGAAAGGTTCTCCCTTAGCTACGACGGGAGTTCCTCGGAAGATAATTGTTGGCACCACGAAGTTAACACAATCAGAGATACTAATTCGGATGCTATGCACGATCCTCCACGAGTTAACCTGCCATCACCTGCTGGTGGAAATGGTACGGACGCTCAAGCACCAACTACTGGAGGCAACCGAACTAATGGACGTGCATCAGTTAATTCACCTGTTCATACCCCTCCGCGGATAAGGAATCAGGTAGGGCCATCCGGTAGGTCGACGGATAACTCGACTCATCAGACACCCACTGCAAGTGGAAATCAACCACGACCTTCGGTAACGATACAAGACCTACAACAAGTTCAGGATATTTTGAATAACCCAGACCCTGCTTTAGCAGGAACACGAGGTTATGTCCAGCTTGCAGGTCAAGTGTCGGAGATCCTTTAACAAACCATGCAGCGTATAGAAATATACTAGGAGTAGAGGAATTCACAAAGTCACATGATGACCTCGTCCCAATGCTCCTCTCTTAGTAGATGACAACATGGTCGTGCAGAGGATCGAGCAACACTAAGACCCCCTCATAGATTTCGACCAAGGAAGTACGAGGGAAGACAGCTCTTCACAGCAGCCACTCATCCTCCTCGTCAAGAGGAACAACCACTTGATTCAGATGACCTTAGTTATCATCTGAACTAGGTAGGCGGTCGAGGACGTCATCATAACGTCCACGACCGGGTTGGGACATCAGATCCTAGATATGCAAATCTAAGGAATCGATCCCCGACTGATTATAATCCAGCTCCTTTTGAGAAAAGGCGCCATGAATCCATTATGGGCTGCTGAGCATTTTCGGTAGGTCTCTAAGCTATTTGTTGGCCGGGCAGGTTCTGACCAGCAACATAGAGAAGTTCAATGGGACTCAGAACCCATTAGAGTTTGTTCAAATTGATTCTACCACCATCAAGGCCACTGGTGGTAGCGATAACGTGATGGCAAATTATTTGCCCACGGTCCTTGAAGGGTCTGCCCAGTCATGGTTTCTTAAACTACCAGTCGGATCTATCTATACTTGGGAGCAGCTCTGTGATACTCTAATTGCCAACTTTCAAGGGACGTACGACCGCCCCGGAAAGGAAGATGATCTTCATTGGATGAAGCAGAAGACCAATGAAACTCTTCGACAATACATCAAGAGATTCAGTCAGGTTTGAATCTCCATCCCAGATATCGCATAATCTTCTGTTATCCAGGCCTTCAAAGCAGGGCTGAGGAATTGCCGATTTACAGAGGATTTTGTAATAAATCCTCTACGAACAACCGTCGAACTTTAAACATGGCAGACAAGTACGCGGCTGCTAGTAAAGCGGTCGAATGGTATGAAGCTATTGATCGGAAGGACAAAAAATCCCCAGTCAGATCTGGAGAAACAAGAGAAGAAAAGCAAGAAGTCTGTCAAGAACAAGAAGAATCGCAAGCTCAACAACAAGGAAGTCCTTGCGATTCCAGAGAAGTATACTGAGGGCAAGAAGGATTTCATCGGTTGGAACAAAGGTAAGGCTCCGGCCAGTTACTTCAAGAAAAATAAGAAGTGGTGTTGTAATATCCCATAAACGAATCGGGTTTTTAGAAGAAGTCTCGGGAGAGGGAGCTAAACAGAAATCCAGAAATTATCTTTTCAGCGGGGGGTTTCAGCATTTTTCCAGCAACCTGGGCTCTGGGCCTCAGCCCAGGAGGCCCAAGAGGGGGCCGGCCATAAGGGGGGTTGCCTCCCCCTAAACCCTAGCCACCCTTCCCTCTTTCCCCTTCTCTCACCCAGCTGCCACTTCCAACCCCTTGGGCACCTCCTCTCTTCCCACAACAGTCGCCCCTCCTCTTCCTCCCCTGGCACAGCCCTTCCCCAAGGTCGTCTTCCCCACTGGTCCGGCATTTTCCCGGTGAGATATCCTCCCATTGGAGCATCCTCGTCGCTGCTGTCTAGAGCGCCAATCAGATCAGATTTCTACACTCCGTTTGATCACCAGATTTCATAGAGTTAAATTCCGAATCAGTAGATAGGGTCTGCTAGATAGTTGTATTGCTCATTCTTATCTTTCTATAGGCGTAAAGATCACTTAATTTGGAGTTATGGTCTAGGAGATATGATGGTTTCTTTGCGATGGTCCAGAAGGGCTGACGAGAGTTAGCAGTTACTTTGTGTAGCCAATATGATTTAGTTAGAAACCGAATCAGAGAGTTCACCCAACATGAATGTCGTAGGAAAATCATTAAGATTTCCATATTGGTAAATAATTTGATTTTTGGTGGGGCCAATCAAAAGATATGAATTTTCTTCTACCGCAGCCGGTTCTGATTGTAAGATTGTAGGTGCAGATACATCATCTGATCATTAGATATAATAGATGGCCGAATCAGAACACCTTGCCAACTAGGTTATCATAGACGATTTCGTCATGTTTCCAGAGAGTCTAAGATCACTCCTTTCTGAGCTTCGTAGTAAAATATATGAAGGTTTTAATAGTGCTGTCCAATGTGACCTTCCACTAAACTGTCGGGTAATTTGAGTAGAACCAATATTCAAATCCTGCGTTTTGGGAAGATAGGTTAGGTGGTGTGAGTAGAGTCTACTTTCACAGTGTTCTTATGTTAGTGATTCTCTTGTGTAGGTGAAGGGGTTCCGGAGTTAGGGGCATCGTCCTTGCCTCCCCGCACGTCGTAGCGAAAAAGGCAAGTACATTTGTATGGTTGTATTTGATATGTGCTTTTCCTTGTTCGATGAATGTATGATAATTAATGCTTGATAAGTACTTACCCATAGTCATAACTAATTACCATGGTTCTGCTGATGATATATCTTTATTCATCGGATTCATTCATGCATGTAATTATTGTTCATATTACACCCACGGGAGTGGTTAGTGAAGTCCCATCATTCCAACATGGACAAATAAGATCCACCATTCTAATGTGGGTAATTTGGATCCCCGCTTTGAAACATTCTTCAAACGGGCCTTGGATCCCCGTATTTTGGATAATGCGAGCATGAGTGAACACCGACGGGTGTTTACCAGCTATACTGGTATAAGCAAAAGAGAAGGACATGCATACTCACTCATTCGTATGTGTTCAACTATTTTGCTTTCTGTTCCATTGTATGATTGTTAAGTTCCACTCGTCATTGCTCTTAGTATTATTCTGTACTTGATGAGTCGTGGACTCACCCTTGCTATTTTTACTTGTTTTAGGTGAACTCTGAAGACGGCATGTTTGGGAGGGAGTAGGCACATGGTTGCACTCACTCATTTCATCTAAGAAATAATAAACTTATCGTTTCATTGCACTTAGGAGTTTTGGACTGTAATAGAAATGGTCTTCCGGATGATTATTAATGGATATTGTTATGCCTCGGTTAAACTAGTTATGGATTCATGCCTTTCAGTTAAACTCTTAATAATGTTTCTTTCGAGTGGATTATTATGGTCGAATAATGGTGTTAATGGTTAATACTGGAATTTAGGATTTAGCATGACGGAACTCTTACAGTTGAATCCTAGTTTGATCTCTGCTGTTAGTGTATTGCAAATTGTTCATATTATTGAATTGTGGTAGAGGCTTTAGGTAATATTTTGGCTTTCGCATAGCCAGGGTGTTACAGTTGGTATCAGAGCGGGCTTCAGGTCCGTGGTAGTTTTAAATATTAAATTGACACATTGTGCACAGTAGGTGGGAATAGAAAAAATCATTACATCTGCGATTCTGATAACCTGTTTCATTATGTTGTTTTTGTATTGATTTGATGTGGTATTATTGCCCTTGTCTGCTGAAAGGTTAAGTGGTTAGCTTATTATCTTTGTTGTTCAGAATGGCGAGCGGTAGGGGACGTGGGCGTGGTGCGGGCCATGGCCGTGGTCGTGGACGCGGCTCGATTGCGTCCTCATCCTCGGCCGAGGAGGCTGTTGGCGGAGTGGCTCAGGAGGTTGCATCCGCCGTTCGTCCGGTTGCTGATGCCCAGGCTGCGCCGGCCACCTTACTTCAGGAACTTCTGAGGGAGGTTCAACAGCTTCGTCAATAGGTGCAAGCAGCCCCTCCTGCTGCCGGTGCACTTGTTGTTGCTCCGGTGGCGGCACCAGCTCCTCCTAAGGCTAGAATGAGCCTCCGGGAGTGGATGTCCCTTCGTCTTGACACCTTTGACGGAGCGTGCACTCCGTGCAGCGGCCGACCGGGCCGGTATATGGAGAGCGATTCGGTGCATCGGAGATTACCGTCACGAAGGCATGTTTTGTGGCTTTTCAACTGAAAGGGCCAAATAGATATTTAGTGGGAAGGAGTTCTATTAGCCAGGACTCCACTGCAGAGACCAGTCACTTGGGAGGATTTCTTGGAGCAGTTTAGGGCTAAGTTTTACCCTGATTCTTTCGTTGAGAGGATGGAATATTTCCTGACAACCTTTGTTCGGGGAAGGCATGCATGAGTGAGACTATGAGGCGGGATTCAACAACTTAGTCTGTTTTGTGCCAGCTGTGGCTGGTAATGACTGAGAAAAGGCAAAGAGGTTCCGTAGGGGACTGAACCCTGAGTATCACCACGTCCTGGGGGCGACCAGCTTGCTTGATTTCAACAGTGTGGTCGATCAGGCCAAGGGTATGGAGTTGGAGCGGGAACTTACTAGAGAGAGGCAGACTCCTAGCAGCTTTACCTCTACTAGAGGATCTATCAGTGGTCACAAGAGGAGTTTCAGTGATGGGGGTGGGTCTTCTCAGCGACCTACTTCCAAGAGATTTTAGGGAGGCCATTGCTCTCAGTCGTCTGAGAGTTCTGGCCAGCAGAGGCATGCCACTCCTCCTGCTCAGCATACTTCTTTGCCAGCATTGCGCCCAGCTCCAGGTCAGGGTATGATATGCTTTAAGTGTGGTGGCAATCATCGTGCTTCTAAGTGTTCATTCACGTGAGATTGTCTCCATTGTGGCCTGTCAGTCCATAAGATGTTAGTTTGTAAAAAGAATCTAGGAAGAATCATCATGTGGGAGTCATCCCCTGCAGCATCTTCGTCCACTACTCCACGAGGTTCAGTTCAGACTATGGCAGCTGCTCCCACGTTTCAGTACCCTTCTGGTTGGGTTCCACCTGTAGCGTTCTCCCTAGTGCGTCCGCCAGGGTTCTACTGGAACCCTACACTATCTGCGTCACCGTCGTTTGCTCCACCAGCGGCAGTTCCTGTTCATCCTTCACTGAGTGTTGGAGCGTCATCTACACCGATGCCATAAGGAGTCTACGCCTACACCTGCGACCGTAGGCCGTCCTGATGTGGTGACAGGTACCTTACTAGTCGATTCCCTTGAGGCTTTTGTCCTTTTTGATTCAGGGGCTAACTATTCGTTTGTCTCCACGGCGTTTGCTAGAAGGGCGAACTTGAGTATGCAGTGGATTTCTCATCAGTGTTGGTTAGTTCTCCTAGGGTATTATTGCGAGTTCAACTATCTGTCATGTGTGTTCTATTGTTATTTATGGAGAGAAGTTCACGGCGAACCTAATAGTTATACAAATGGAGCCGTTTGACGTTATCTTGGGCATGTATTGGTTGCACTCTTACCGAGTGGTGATATCCTATTTCAATGGGACAGTCTTTGTGCAGACCTCATCCAGGGAGACTTTGACCTTTCAGGGGAGTGCGCCTCCGCGCTCTCTTTCAATGTTAGTCGGACTATTCCCGGGTCAGCGTGTAGTGAAAACTGGGCTTCTCTTAGATCTTGCGGAGAAACCGAGCGTGGCTTCGTAGATTGAGAAGATTCCAGTGGTTAGTGACTATCCAGATGTGTTCCCGGATGAGCTTCCGGGCTTGCCACCTGCGCGAGATGTGGAGTTTCTCATCGACCTTGTTCCGGGTACTCGGCCTATCTCGATGTCCCCATATCGACTGGCACGTCCGTTTCAGGACGAGTTGAAGAAGCAGTTGGGTGAATTGTTGGCTAAGTATTTGATTAGGCGTAGTGTATCGCCATGGGGAGCTCCTGTTCTATTCACAGAGAAGAAGGATGGGAGTTGGCGCATGTGTATTGATTACCGTACACTTAATGCAGTTACAATCAAGAACAAATATCCCTTACCCCGCATTGAGGATTTGTTTGATCGGTTGAAGGGAGCCCAGGTGTTCTCCAAAATTGATCTCTAGTCTGGGTATAATCAAATCAGTGTGCGTGAGTAGGATATAGAAAAGACTGCATTCTCCACCAGGTATGGGCATTATGAATATACAGTTATGTCGTTTGGATTGACTAATGCACCTGCCATTTTTATGGAGACCGTGAATAACATGTTGCACGAGTATTTGGATGACTTCGTGGTGGTGTTCATTGATGACATTCTTATCTATTCCAAGACCCATGAGGATCATGAATGTCAGTTAAGAATGGTCTTAGAGGCTTTGAGAGAGCACAAGTTCTACGCTAAGCTGAAAAAATGTGAATTCTGGATTTCAGAGGTGAGTTTTCTGGGTCACGTGATTAATCCATAGGGCATTGCTGTTGATCATAGCAAAGTCTCTACAATTGTGGATTGGAAGAGGCCGACTAATGTGAAGGAGGTGAGGAGTTTCCTGGGCTTGGCGGGTTAATATTGGCAGTTTGTGCAGAATTTCTCCATCATCGCCAAGCCGATGTCTCAACTTATTCAGAAAGGGGTGAGATTCCAGTGGACTGATGAATGTGAGCGTAGTTTCTGCACACTGAAAGAGAAGTTGGTGACCTCTCCCATTCTCATTCTTCCCGAGCCAGGGAAGCGGTTCACAGTCTTTTCAGATGCGTTTCGAGTGGGTCTTGGCTGTGTGCTTATGTGTCGGACCCGGGAGTAACACCCCAGAATCCTCTGTGCATTTCTGAACTAGTCCCATGATCAGTAGCTAGTTCACACAGTAAACAGATATGGTAACATCCATAAATCGCACAACTTTATTAATAAATATCGAGTTGATTACAAGAAAGGCTTACAAGCCAACATTAAACAAACATGGAAGGCGAAGAAGTAGTGGAGTCGGTTGATGCGCCACAGCAATCGGTGGGGTAGCGGCCTAGTCGTCGAGATCCAAGTCCTTCTCCTCGAAATTTATTTGCATGAAGCAAGGGTGAGCACAACTACCGTGCTCGCAAGTTACACCGATATGAGTTAATGCATGCATGGATATATCAAAGGAAGGCTTATTGTTTGAATTTGCATAAAGCAATATTTTCTTTAAATATTTGTACTAAGTTCCAAAGCGTTATTCTATAACTAAAATTCATTTTATAAATTCTCAAGTTTTATAGTAGGATACCTCCATATGAAACATGGTGATGGATACCTCCTATCACATGGCTAACCGCCTAATTTTACGACAAGGATTAACCATCCTCAAATCATTTGCAAAAATCATTTTTAAAACAAAATCAAGTCTAACTTTGAGTGGCTTTGCTCGGCATGTCCATGGCCGTGGACACGGCTATTGAATAGTTTACACTCTGCGAGAGGTTGTACAACTTTACCCACAAGACATGAATTCTCTAGTTTGTTTGGCATCCGTCGATCCCACTTGCTCACTACCTTAGGTAGCGGTCTAGAGCACGTGTCAAGGCTTTTACAATCGCCATCCCACCGTAGCCTTGCCTCGCTAAGGTTTCGCTTCCATTGGGCTAACCACCACGGATTCAAGCCCCTCTTGCGCCATGTAGGAATAATGTCTAACCGACACCCACACACCAAAATGGCACAACTACGATGGAATGTTACAAATTATTTAGCGAGTCCTACCCATACGGGACATGTGGTAGTACGATGTGGCTTAGCAAGATGCGGCTCGAGCCGGTCCTTAGCGACTTAGGCGACTTCCAAAATAACCCACGGGCCTCAATCCTACCCAGTTGAGCCCGTGCATAAACTGCACCACCAAGCATCCATTTCGCCCAAGTACAAACCAACTTTTCATTTTTGCTTTTCAAAGTCATTTGTAAAATCTTCCATGACAAACCAATGTCATAGGCTTTTAAACAATAGTTGATTATTTGGGCCAAATTCCCGGAACTGAACATTTTTGGTCTAAGCATATCTAAGCATAATTTTTCCCAAAATGTTCTGGTTCATACTACTGCATAAACCATATTTTTATCTAATGTGTCAAGGTATGTTTCATTCAACAGCAAAGTTGGCTGTACAGTGGCAATGGGAATAACTATAATTTAAAAACAGGTATTTAAATTACTTGAATAGAAATAAGCATGCAAGGATAGTTTAAAACAGAATTTAAATAACTTTTAAATAATGGGATCAAATATGATCAAAGGTATAACTTGCCTTGCTTGGTTAATTGATGTTCTCAAAGCGGCATCAAAATGCTACTGGTCCAAAGTCGTGAAATCTATCGTGTAAGCGATCCAAATTCAAATAGCATTCAAATGAAATCCAAATAAAATCCAAAAATTAAAAGATAAATACTGGAAGGAAGATATCGACTTTATATGAATATAGGAATTTGAATCGACGAAATCGGAGTTCGTATGAGGGAGAACGAAATTCCGGAAGTAGTTTGCATGGCACTATTCATTTTCATGCAACTTACGTGAATAGTGTAATGAGCGGAAGAACTGGCGTGCGAGGCGATATGAATGGAGAGTTGGGCGGCGAACAGCGAATATGGAACCTCGGCGATGTACTCTACCTCATGGTAGCAGTTCGCTCGGCGACGATTGGTCGCGGCGACAACGCGCAATTGGAATAAATAGCTAAAATATAATAAAAACTCAAAATTACAAAATAAATACTGAAAAATAAAGGATGAATTTAGATGATTTTACGAGCAAGAATCATCGGATTCGGAGTTTGCAATAGAGAGAAAGAATTTTGGAATGATTTTCACATCTCTTTATTTTGCTACAGTATGCACATGACTAACAACTGACCACTGTTCTTCGTTTTCTTTAGCGAACAGCAGAGAGGGAAAGAAGGCCATGGCGCCAAGGAGAGGAAGGGAAAGATGGTCGACAAGTTACCAAAGCGGATTGCCGACGTCGAGGCGGAGCCGATGGTGGTGGCGGCGCGGTCGGGGTGGTCGGCGACGGCGGCGGCGCCGAGCCGTCGGCCATGGAAGGGTGGTGGTGCTCGGCGACAACTTGAGCGGCGAAGGCATCCACGCCAGAAACACGGCGTCGCGGTGCCGATGGTGGTGTCGAAAGTGGCGGCTCACCGAGGCGACGCGCGAGAGGGTAGGCGACGAGCTGCCGGCGAACTTTCTTTTGCTCGTTCGGCCAAACCGAGGAGAGAGGAGGAGAGACTTTGGGGATGTGTTGATGGTGGAGAGGAGCTCCTGGAGGTGGCTTTATATAGGGGAGGGTGGCGGATTGATAAGAAAATGCGAAAATAAAAGCTTGAGTTTTGGTGCCATAATGACCGTCGGAAAACTGAAAACTGCTCATAAATGGGAGGAATAAGCGGCCAATTGATGGTGTAGTAACGTAGAGGAAGTTAATACGGACATGTGGGAACAGACGGCATTCAATTTGATGCTTCGTGTGAGAAGAAGCGAGAAAAAGAGTGAAGGTCGCCATTAATGGAGCTTGGGCTTTTGTTAATGGCGGCGGCGGCGTGAGGCGGTGGCCGCGGCCGGGAAGGAGCGGCGGGGTGATGGGTGGCGGCGGGGTGGTTGGTGGTGGCTGGTGGCAAGGAGTGGTGGTGGTGCTTCATGAAAGCTCACGGGAGGAGTTGAGTCCAGAGAAGAAACCACGTTCTGATCTGGAGGTAGAAGATGAAATGGAAGAAGAAATAAAAAGAAGGAAGGGGAATACTAATCAATACAAAGCAATTGCTCAAATGGTAGTGCATGCATGGGAGTTAAGTGTGCTCGGCTGGGAGCAATTGAGGATGGGTGACTGGCTGGGAACTCAAATCTTATTTTTGATTTTTATTTTAAAATTCGAAATTCCTTTAAGCCACAAATTAAATGCACTTTTAGAATATAGTAAATAGAGTCCAAAAATTTTAGAAAAATTCATAAAAATTGCTAAAATTATTTTGAACTTAATAAAAATAATTCCAACTTAAAGTTGGCTTTTATTTTTTTTTGATTTTATTTTCTAGAAAATAGGAAACCTTTTTAAATACCAGAAAATTAATTAAAATTTTATTTTTCAATTTAAATCCAATAAAATCATAGAAAATCAAATAAACTTAATAAACTTTCTTTTTGACATTAAAACCAAGAAATTAAATTATTATTATTATTATTTTACTTTTAACAGTGAAAACTCTTTTTAGGTTACAGAAAATCGAGAAAATCTTCGACAGTCAGAAAATCAAATAAAATAATAACTTTATTTATTTTTATTTTGGTAACAGAACTTCGGGATGTTACATTATGCAAGACGGTAAGGTGGTTGCTTATGCATCAAGGCAGCTGAAGAAGCACAAGTAGAATTATCCCACTCGTGACTTGGAGTTGGCTGCGGTTGTGTTTGCTCTCAAGATTTGAAGGCATTATCTGTACGATGAGCCTTGTGATATTTTCACGGACCACAAGAGTCTCAAATATATCTTCACTCAGAAGGATCTGAATTTGAGGCAAAGGAGGTGGTTGGAGTTGATCAAGGACTATGATCTCACTATTCAGTATCACCCAGGTAAAGTCAATGTCGTCACTGATGCTCTTAGTCGCAAGACAACTCCCACTACTCTAGATTACCTCATTGCTAATTTTGGTCGCATGGGGAGATCATATTGTTATGCGGACACAACACATGTTGAGACTCAGTTGATCCTCGAGTCAGCTATCCCAGACCGTGTGCGGGAAGCACAGCGAAGTGACTGGTTATTACAGGAGGTTAGGAAGCAATTGGATGAGGGCATAGAGAGAGATTTCAGTATGGATGATTCTGGTGTCTTGAGGTTTAAAGGCCGCCTGTGCGTGCCACAAAAAGCGGAGGTCAAAGATGATATCTTGAGGGAGGCACGTCGCACTCCGTACACTGTTCATCCTAGTGAGACTAAAATGTATCGAGATCTGAAACAACATTTCTGGTGGAAAAGGATGAAGGTGGACATTGCTAATTATGTAGCTTCTTGCGATGTCTGTCAGCAGGTGAAAGGTGAGCACAAACGTCTTGCAGGGTTGTTGCAGCCTTTGGAGGTTCCCGAGTGGCCTTGGGATGACATTTCTATGGATTTTGTGGTGACATTATATCATTCGCCGCGAGGAAAGGATGCAGTATGGGTAGTGGTGGATCGTTTCAGCAAGTCTGCACACTTCATTCCTATTCACACGACAAGTTCAGCGAGCGATCTAGCTCCTATCTACGTGCGAGAAATAGTGAGACTGCATGGGGTTCCCAAGACCATTATTTCGGACAGGGACGTGAAGTTTGTGTCCAAGTTCTGGGAGAGTCTGCAGAGTGCTTTGGGCACACAGCTTCGTCTTAGTACAACGTTTCATCCTCAGACAGATGGACAGTCAGAGCACACTATTCAGACTCCAGAGGATATGTTGCGGACTTGGGTTCTATATTCGAAGGGAAGTTGGGAGGACCAGTTGCCACTTGCAGAGTTTGCCTACAATAACAGCTACCATTCCAGCATTAGAGCTGCACCGTTTGAGGTTCTGTATAGGCGGAAATGTAGATCACCACTTGGTTGGGATGCAGTGGATGAGAAGGCAGTTCTGGGTCCGGACTGGATTCAGAAGACCGTTGAGCGCGTGGCCATGGTGAGGTAGAATTTGCTAGCGGCGCAAAGCTGGCAGAAAAGCTATACAGATATGAGGAGGCGTGACTTGGAGTTTGCGGTGGGAGACCAGGTGCTCTTGAGAGTGTCTCCCACTAAAGGCATTGTCCGATTCAGTATCAAAGGGAAGCTTAGCACGAGATACGTTGGACTGTTCCCGATTATTGTGAGAATTGGGAAGCTAGCCTATCGCCTAAACCTTCCTGAGTCCATGCATGGAGTCCACAAACGTGTTTCACGTCTCGATACTGAGAAAGTTTTTGAGAGACCCAGAGCATAAGATTTCTTTGGAACCGTTGACTATTGAGTACGATCTCACAGTTGACCCGCGTCCGGTGCGCATTCTGGAGAGATCGTAGCGAGTGCTGAGACACAGGATGTTGGATACGTCAAGGTGTTGTGGACACATCAGTCCGAGAGAGAGGCAGCCTGGGAATTGGAGTCCCGTATGGGCCAGCTTTACCCAGAGTTATTCACAGCAGGTACGTGATAAGGTTCTAGAGATCTTATTCTAGCATGTTAAGCTTGGTTAGAATTCGGGGCCGAATTCTGGTTAAGGGGGGTAGAATGTAATATCTCGGAAACGAATTGGGTTTTTAAAAGAAGTCTCAGGAGAGGGAGCTAAACAGAAATCCAAAAATTATCTTTTCAATGGGGTTTTGGCGTTTTTACAGCAACTGGGCTCTGGGCCTCTGCCCACCAGGAGGCCCAAGAGGGGGCCGGCTATAAGGGGGGGTTGCCTCCCCCCTAAACCCTAGCCACCATTCCCCTTCCCCCTCTCCCACCTAGCCGCCATTTCCACCACCCCCTTGGGCGCCTCCTCCCTTCCCCACAGCAGCCGCCCCTCCTCTCCTCTTCCTGCCCTGGCGCAGCCCATCCCCAAGGTCGTCTTTCCCACTGGTCCGACATTTTTCCCTGCGAGATATCCTCCCATTGGAGCATCCTCGTCGCTGCTGTCCAGAGCGTCAATCAGGTCAGATTTCTACCCTCGGTTTGATCACAAGATTTCGTAGAGTTAAAGTCCGAATCAGGAGATAGGGTCTCCTAGAGAGTGTATTGATCGTTCTTAGATTTTTATAGGCGTAAGGATCACTCAATTTGGAGTTATGGTCTAGGAGATATGATGGTTTCTTTGCGACGGTCCAGAAGGGCTGACGAGGGTTAGCAGTTACTTTGTGTAGCCAATATGATTTAGTTAGAGGCCGAATCAGAGAGTTCACCCAACATGAATGTCGTAGGAAATTCATTAAGATTTTCATATTGGTAAATAACTTGATTTTTGGTTGAGCCAATCAAAAAATACGAATTTTCTTCTACCGCAGCCGGTTCTGATTGTCAGATTGTAGGTGCAGAGAATTCATCTAATCAATAGATATAATAGATGGCTGAATGAGAAAACCTTACCAACTAGGTTATCATAGACGATTTCATCATGTTTCCAGAGAGTCATCACTCCTTTCCGAGCTTCGTAGTAAAAGATATGAAGGTTTTAGTACTGCTGTCCAGTGTGACCTTCCGCTAGATTGTCGGGTAATTTGAGTAGAACCAATATTCAAATCCTGCCTTTTGGGAAGACGGGTTAGGTGGTGTGTGTAGAGTCTACTTTCACATCGTTATTATGTTAGTGATTCTCTTGTGTAGAAGAAGGGGTTCCGGGGTTAGGGGCATCGCCCTTGCCTCCCCGCACGTCGTAACGAAAAAGGCAAGTACATTTATATGGTTGCATTTGATATGTGCTTTTCCTTGTTCGATGAATGTATGATGATTAATGCTTGATAAGTACTTACTCATAGTCATAACTGATTACCATGGTTCTGCTGATAATATGTCTTTGTTCATCGGATTCATTCATGCATGCAAGTATTGTTCATATTACACCCACAGGAGTGGGTAGTGAAGTCCTATCATTTCAACATGGGCATGTAAGACCCACCATTCCAATGTATGCAATTTGGATCCCTGCTTTGACACATTCTTCAAACGGGCTTTGGATCCCCGCATTTTGGATAATACGGGCATGAGTGAACACCGACGGGTGTTCACCAGCTATACCGGTATAAGCAAAAGAGAAGGACATGTATACTCACTCATTCATATGTTTTCAACTATTTCGCTTTTTGTTCCATTGTATGATTGTTAAGTTCCACTCGTCATTGCTCTTAGTATTATTCTGTACTTGCTGAGTCGTGGACTCACCCTTGCTATTTTTACTTGTTTTAGGTGAACTCTGAAGACGGCATGTTTGGGAGGGAGTAGGCACATGGTTGCACTCACTCATTTCATCTAAGAAATAATAAACTTATCGTTTCATTGCACTTAGTAGTTTTGGACTGTAATAGAAATGGTCTTCCTGATTATTATTAACGGATATTGTTATGCCTCGGTTAAACTAGTTATGGATTCATGCCTTTTAGTTAAACTCTTAATAATGTTTCTTTTGAGTGGATTATCATGGTTGAATAATGGTGTTAATGGTTAATGCAAGAATTTAGGATGTTTAGCATGATGGAACTCTTACAATTGAATCCTAGTTTGATCTCTGCTGTTAGTGTATTGCAAATTGTTCATATTATTGAATTGTGGTAGAGGCTTTAGGTAACATTTTGGCTTCCACATAACCAGGTTGTTACCGGTGTCCACTTCACAAAGCGGTAGGGCATGATCTGCGCACCTGCCGGGCCTGGTAAAGTAAGTTGGAAGATTACTACTCAGGCAAAGGAACCTTCCCCTGCATAACATAATTCAGAGAATCAAGCTCCGAGAAGGATAAAGATGGCGATGAAGAGATGGACTACTAGGAGCCGCAACATACGATGGATATGAACTTCGGAGGATCCTCCTCGCACGACTCAAGACGTCATCTGAAGGCTGTGGAGCAGGAGGTCAATCTTACTGAGTCTCCGATCACCGCCAAGCCATCCAGGTGGTCGGAAACTGTAATCTCCTTCAGCAAAGAAGACTGCCCCATCCCGTCACTCGACCAGGTAGGTTCCCTATCGTAGTTGAACCTACTATTAACAATTGTAAAGTTAATCGAGTCTTAATAATTTGTCCAAAATTCTTCCCCAAGCCTCATTAAGATCTTCATCCTTGAAGATCCGCAGGCGATGAGGAAATGAAACTTTGTGAAAAGAACTCTCGGCTGGGGTCGGAACCTGCTGAGATTCCTCAAGGACAACCACCTCTACAGGTGTGGTCGCAACCACCACGGGTTCCTGAACTGGTGCTACCACCTGCTCGGGGGATGGTTCGACCTCTTCAGGAGCTTTTTCCTAAAGGATGTTCTGGCCATCATCAACTGTAATACCAAAGGATCTACAAACTACAAGAAGAAAAAGAGGTTCAAAACTCAAAAGGGCACCAGAGGTAATTACCTACATAAGTCTTTATTTTGTGTATATATACCTGGCCGTTTTCTTGGTATTAATTTTGAAGCACGCTGACGCAAAATCCATCGCGCTTTTCTTCATCTTCTTTTCAACCGACTTCACTGGTTCTGGTCGGTTGGGGCTAGTTAGACCCACTACGTCCTCTAACCAAAGGTTAGAAGAAATGTTCTTGACCAATTGGTCAAGAATGAGATCCCTAACCATCGAGTTGGAGGGTGTGGTCTCGTCGGTCTCCAAAATAGTTGCTTCAGTAGCAACTGGCAGGTCCTGAGCGACCACATTGGAGTCCACGACAACCGCCTAAATTAACAATCAAAGTTAGTTAGGTGATGAAAATCCTTCATCTAGAATTGACATTTCTATCCGGTTACCTACCTCTATAAGACTACCATCTTGAATGGTCGTAGGAGTGGTCGGAGCATCAATCAGCTCACAACTTTCAGTGGCCTCATTGATTCTCAATCCGACCGACTACACATAAAAGAGGATTTACGTTAAACCGATTGGAAAATATGCAAAAGATGAAAAGTGGCTGATATTTTTACCCTAAGTCTCTCAGCCTTCTCTCTGCAGAAACAACCGCTAAGATCTGACGAAAATAAGCCTTCTCACCAGGCTCTCCAGCGTAGATCATTTTGATCCGGCTTCTGATCTCCTCAAGAGACAGAGCTATAAGGATAAACAAGAGACTTTAGGATCACAGAAATAATTGACCAATATAAGCAAATTGGTCGGAATCCTTCAAGAGTTACCCTCCTTGGATTCTTTGGTCGCATCATCACGACCAATATACTAGAGCATTGGATATGCTCGGGCTTTCAAGGGGCTGATCCGGCGCATGAAAAAGTCCTTTACTGTATGTCAGGAGGTTAAACCCCTAACATTAAGGAGTTGGATGGCTTCAACCCATCTCCCCACTTTTCCCTCCTTTGTCGAGGAGCACCATTCCGGATTCTCGACCGCCTTCTTGCCAGTATAGTAAAGGCTGTCTTTCTGAGTGACCGTCATATAGAACCAGCTTTTCTTCCATGACAACTACGAAGATTTTGAGTACATAGGAATGTACTCATCAGCTTTTCCATCATGGAAGCGCAAGGTGCACTCTCTAGGCGTCCCGGTCATCTTCCTCGACATCGTCATCTGTAGTACTTGAAGAGATCCAGAGTTGTGGGAATCCCCAAGTACGCTTCGTAGAGGTAGACGAAGACGCTGAGGTTGGCAATGGCATTGGGGGCAAGATTCACCAGTTCGACTCCGTAATGCTCCAACACTTTGCGAAGAAAGGAGTGAACTGGGAGCCTGAATCCACATTTAATGTATGCAAGGAAAACATGAATTTTCCCATCTTCATCGGCCGGGGAATGCTCTCTGGCTGCTAATCTCCAAGAAACCAGGTTCTTGTCGGGAAGCAACTCGATCTTCTCTAAGCTCTCAAGCTTCTTCTCGCTCAGATCAAAAGCCGACCAGTTGGTGATACAATCCGACATGGTGGAGTTTTTGATAAGGGAAGAAAGGAGGTCGTAAGAGGCTGTTGACAAAGGGAGGTCGGAGACAATTTTTCTCTCAAGAGATAAAAAGAGAAAGCAGGAGGTGTAAAATCCTAAAGTTCTACGCTAAAGGGATTTTATAGCCACAATTCTTTAATCGCATCTAGGAGTTACCAAAGTCCAATGGACAGAGAAACTCTTCAGGTCCCAAGGCAGTTTCTCAACTTTAAAATGAATACAGACCACCTCATGTGTCATGACACTTAATGAGGGTCTGCCCGATATGACTTCATCGGGAGAAAGTGTTTACAAAGCCAATTCATTTAAAGTTCGGGGGTTAGCTGACGATGATTAAAATCTCTATGTATTACTTTAATACATAATAAAAGACCATATGTCTTCATGGTCGTAACCCCTAAGGCTCATGGCTCCCGTGGTCGTAAGGATTCCAGAAGTTATGTCATGGGAAACCTGGTCGGATGAGGTCCTGTGCCATGTCCTCGACCAGATGACTGCTCGTAGAAGCAATAAACTGACATCCAGATCTGACTCCGGTCCTTACCGTATGATGAATGGAACACATGTTATATTTGTTTCATACCACGCGATGTTTCATAATCCTCAGACACTGACAACAACCACCCAATGACTGTGTGTCTCAAGAGTCATAATCGTCGAATGGTTGATACTTTATCAACCATTGCCTCGCTCCGACCAGTTGCGTCACTTCCCAACACGCGTCTCTTCAAGAAACAACTGCCACCTCTTCAACAGTTACTTAAAGATGGAGCGCAAAAGACAGATGGCATCGGATCGAAGCATAGCAATCGGCACTAGATTCATGTTTCAATGCTGATTCTGCAATATAGCGAGCAACACGCTCAGTGTAATTAGGATTAGTCCTTTGCCTTGTCGAGGCACCCCCCTGTAATAGCCAGTTCATAACAATAAAAGAGCAGTCCCATTCTCCCCTAATAACACTATGCCATTTTCCTCTTTTTATTTTGTAAGATCGGTGACTCGATCGTCGACAACCATACTTTTCACCTTTGAACATGTCTAGGGTTAATCAAACAATACAAGTCTTCTATAACTTGATATAGTTTCGATCACTAGATCTAAACACCATGTCTAAATCTAGGGCTAAATAATCGATATAGCTAATTACCGATTGAATTAAGCAAGATATCACAAAGACAGATAATCGTATGATCATAGATGGAAAATATAATAACCATCATAGCAAAGCATAATAACAAAGGAAGTATAGAGGAATGCTTACAACCGAGAAGATAACAAAAGTTGCAGACTCTGGCAGCCTTCCGGCATAGATGCTCTAGATCCCGTCTGTAATTAGAACCATCCCTAATTAGATATGGTAATTACAACACAAATTAGAGAGGCTAATTAGAGCCCTCTTTAATCCCTAATCTCTAATCTAAACCTAATTTCATTGATGAACATATGTTCTGGCCTTGCCGGAGCAGCGAGGGAAGAATACGAAGATTGGATGTTGTGGAGGGTACCTTTGTGGTCTTATTTATGGCCTCAAGAGTCAAAGGGTTTGTAACACCCTGACCCAAAATCGGCTCAATGCCCAGCCCACCGTGGGGCGGACTCGCCCACACATAGCACCTCACTTACACTTTTCCTCCTCACTTCATGTAAAAGGGTTAACCCGGAGGTGCTACGTTTGGATCCAACAGGCATTATATACCACTACAACTCACTTGAGACAAGCAATGTGGGACTAATCCCACCACATAACTTCTCATGGGCCACATGGGCCACGCTTCTGAGCGGCCGGGTATTACATTCACGCTTTATGGCCGACGCCCTCGCAAAGATACCGCATCTGTGCAAAAGCCAGAACCACCCCTCGGTACACGTCAGGTGCATCCGGTCTTCGGCACATATGCCATTCCATGTGTCCACTCCGGGCCCATGTGCCATGCGCCATATGCCCGCGCCCGTCCCCGCACGCCGTGCGTAAGGTTGATGCTCGATACAGTGTAACACCCTGACCCAAAATCAGCTCAATGCCCAGCCCACCGTGGGGTGGACCCACCCACACATAGCACCTCACTTACACTTTTCGTCCTCGCTTCATGTAAAAGGGTTAACCCGGAGGTGCTACGTTTGGATCCAACAGACATTATATACCACTACAACTCACTTGAGACAAGCAATGTGGGACTAATCCCACCACATAACTCCTCATGGGCCACATGGGCCACGCTACGAGCAGGCCGGGGTATTACAGGGTTTGTGCTCGTACATCCACATGCTTGGCTTGGAAACAACCGGCATTGAGTTTAATTTGGAGTACATTTTGAATTGGAGTCGGTTTCACACTTTTCTTTCGTGCGGTGAACTTTCCAAATGCCATATCTCAGTCGTCCTAACTCCAAATTTGATGTTTTTTACTCTAAATTGTACCCCACAAAATATATTCAAATTTCTAGTTGTGGACATTTTTTTTGTAAACGTCATCTTAAAGGTCAAAACCGCATTGGAAGTTGACTATGTTGCGGACTCGGACTCTCTATGTAGCCTACCTTGCGGGGCTCACAACTCACACGTCTAAACTCCAAATTAGATTGTCGAGGACTCTAAATTGGAATACTCGAAGAGATATACAATTTTGTAGTTTTGATAATTCCATTTGAAGCCGTTTGGGTGGCCAAAATCCCATTGCAAGATGACTTCTCGGAGTGAGTTTTCCTGCAATACAATATTTTTGCACATATATCTTTAATATGGATGATTAGTGGCACAATATGTAGCTTTAGCGATGCATACAACATAAAATGGTGTTGTGGGAGAGCATGAAATACATATAAAAGCAGTGCCAACACTCACGACCACCACGTTGCCGCCCAACTCTAGCTACCTCTACTGCTCGCTACCACACCATGCTCCCCATACCTCCCTAAAGCTTGTGCTCTCTTTCTTTTGGTCAAAGACTCGCTAGAGCTAAAGTCACCATGCAACACCATAAATTTTGTAACCAATATCCCTTAAGAGTGAAAATGTGATATTTTTAAAACATTTAATGCATTTTGGTGCGGTGTTAAATTTTTGTAAATTATTTGGAGTTTATCATATTTTGAATTTCGCAAAATCAATGCAAATAGGACAAAGTTAAGAAACTTGAAATTTAATTAAAATCATATTTGAATTTTAATCACAAAATCAAAAATTTGAATTGAAATTCGGTTTGGACCAAATTTTAGCCAGCCTAGCCCATTTCTTCTTTTCTTTTCTTTTCTTTTCTTTTCTTTTTGTTTTTTCCCGGACCGATCCACCTCCTTTCTTCTCCCTCCTGTCCAGCATCGCACGGTCCGCCGAGCCTTCCTCCTCGCCCCAGCCTCTGTGCCGCTCCCGACCACGCGCCGAGCCTCGCTGCCTCTAGCCATGCCGCCACAATTGTAGCCTCTCCGTCATCGCCACAGCGTCTCCGTCACTTTGCCGCCCATGCCCCGACCAAGCAGCGCGCGACCCACTCCATGTCGCGTTGTTTTGCCCACCCACACCACACCTTACACTTCTATCGTGTCGCTGCGCACCGCAATACCACCAGCCGCTGTGAGATCGAGGAGGCCGACTAGAGGGGGGGTGAATAGGCGGTTTTAAAAATTCTTTCGGCTAAAACCAATTAATAATGCAGAAGCTAATAACAAATTGGTTTTGCACAATTAAAACCTAAATCAACTAGGCTCCACTAAGTACACCAACAATATGAATAAAATTGAAAGAGAGCAATCATACAAAGATATATAAGCAATTAAAGCATTTAATGAAAATTGCTCAAAGTAAAGCACAAGCACAAACCAAGATGACACAATTATGTTTTACCGTGGTGTTCGGAGACTTGCCGGTCTCCCCTAATCCACGTTCAGGTAAGCCCAATCACATTGGACCGGCTCCACTAATTAAGCCAACACCTCTGAGGTATGTCCAACCACTTGGACCGGTTCCAACACGAACCAACACCTCGCTCCACTAGGGTTGCTCTTCCTCCGGTCCGGAGATGGCGAGCACCAAACCACTCACAACACGCCGGGCCTTCTCACAAGCTTCTTGAGAAGATAACCAGATACAACGCCTCCACGCCGTCTAGGTGTCAGCAAACACCAAGGGTAACAAGACTCAACTCTCACTTGAACTAATCAAGTGTCAAAGCTCAGTGGATACTCAATCCACTACCTAAGGCAACACATGTTGGAAATATGCACTAGAGGCAATCATAGAGATGATGATATTTCATTATGTTCATGATTTTGATAATATGTTATCGTGTTCCTTGAATGAATCATTTGTTATAGATCAATAAATATGTGACTTATTGGTGGAACTCTTTAACTTATATGATGTCATTCTAAATGTATCCACGTCGGAGGTCACCGGTGAACACACCAAAGGATGTGACTAGCACATGTTTTGATTGATGACCTGGTTTCACCGGTCATAGATATGGAGATATCGAATCAATAATGTGAACACATGTTAGATAACATGGTGTTGATAGACCTATCATTGAGACACTATTGATATTGTTATGAATCTTTGTGTCATTAGTTGGTCTCAAGTAATGATGATGTATAATCCTTAGACCTGAGATCTGCATGATTTTCTACATGTGTAATAGCACTCTTAGGGGTTGCCAAACCCTACTCCGTAACTAGGTAGTTATAAAGGTAGCTTTCGGGTATGCTATGAAACATGCGGAGGGATGTGACTGGTCGAGATGGGATTTACCCCTCCTAACATAACAGGAGAGATGTCTCTGGGCCCCTCATGGTGATCGGATAAACAAAGTGCATGGCCATGCCACTAGTGGTCGAAGTGTCGACCACATGATGTTATCCGACACTCGATCGAGAAAGTATTGAACAGTCCATGGATGACACATCATCTCACCTGGAGTTCAACCAGACATCGTGAGGCAAAGGGAGAATGCATGAGTAGGTCGCTTAGTTTGATCAGTTACGGACTAGTCGTATGGAGATACGTGCTGGTCGTAGACTGGTCAAACGTAATCACAGAATGGTAAGAACCTGGTCGTAAGGAGTTACGAACTGGTCGTGACCAATTACAACCTGGTCGTATAGAGATACGAACTGGTCGTAAGTGATGAGGACCTGATCATAGATCATATTACATCAAGGTTCGTCCGATTTATTCTATGTGTCTTTGGGAATCGTTATGAGCTGCTAGGTACCGCTAACGACTAGTGATCAAAAAAGAGTTTCTGAGTCATAACCGATTACACATGAACTTGTGGGGTCGCACACTTAAAGGGCAAGGATCTGTTTTGGATGGTGATCCAAATTCGTATAGGCCACGAGTTCCTAATGGGCCTTAGGTACGAGACCCATCATGGATGCCTATATAAAGAGGGGTGGTGGCATGGGGTGAAAAGGAGGAGAGGATGATCTTTGGAAGAACTACTGAAACCCTAATAGCCACGCCTTCTTAACCTCGCTACCGAAGCTAGCACTCTGGTGCGTAGTGATCCTGCCCCGTACGTGTGGATACCTTGGTGGTGTTGTTGCGAAGCATCAGCACGAGGACGATCCGCGACTTGTGTTGATCACCAGAGTCGGAGAAGAAGTCGCATGGTGGGTACGACCACTCGAAGAAACAGACGCGCATCGAGTACGACTACTCGAAGGAGGAGACGCGTCGTGAGTACGACTACGACTGCATCAACTCGCTACAATGACTCTACTTCCGCTACGAGTCGGCGCGTCTAGCGGTAATCTCGCGATATATTACCTGCGGGGTTACTTGGTTTGCGCGGTAAAATTTTGTTTGAGCTATCGTAGCATTGCTGCGTATCCCAACAACACATGCACTTGGGGTTTGCTCTAAAATCTTGCTAAGTGCAACACATGCACAAAAGAGAAGAGAGGGTTTGCTCTTTAGCTCAAAAGAATGTCTCACGGCACTAGCACACTTTGCAATGGCAACAACAACCTCCTCTAATCAACCAAGGTGGGTATTTATAGCCCATACCCAAAAACTAGCCGTTGGAGAAAAGATTCTCTCGAATCAGTGCAGGGCCGGTCTGACTGCCAACTAATGGCCGGTCGGACCGCCCATGCGCCAACGGCTATAAAACTAGCCATTGGGCTCACGGCCGGTCAGACCACCAACTAATGGCCGATCGGACCGCCGCCAAATCGGTCAGACCGCCAAGGGTGGGCGGTCCGACCTTCCAAGGAATTTTTGCAGCGTTCCAAATGGTGCTTCTCTGGAAAAAATATACCGCGAAAACTCCAGTACTTCCGCACTCCGGTAGTACCTTTTATCAATGCCGGTACTTCTGCATACTAATTCAAATCAAGGGGAAATCGGTTGGACCACCCAACACATGGCAGTCTTACCGATTTGCCACTGGTTAGACCGGTGACCACTGGCGGTCGGACCGCCAAACTCCAGAAGCAATGTACTTTCACTTCGCTCAAATGGCAAAACACATTAGCCTATTTGAGTGCAATTCCAACAAGATTTTAAAGATGATGTTCTCAACAGGTTACAAAACACATTTCCAATCTTTAGAATACTCACCACAAGGAATAAGGTACATGGACTTACACCATTTGCAAAACACATTTGCAAACTTAAGTTACATGCTACAAGAAATCAAACATGAGCATTAACTATTTGCAAAACACATTTGCAAATAACAGCATCATGCCACAAGGCTAAGGTGCATGGATTTCAACCATTTGCAAAACACATTTGCAAACTATAGTCCCATGCTACAAAGATTAAATGCATGAGCCTCGACTATTTGCAAAACACATTCATAAATAATAGCTCTATGCACAGATGAGCTAGAGCAAACACAATGGGCTATCAACACATGACTAACTCATGATACTAGTAAAGAACCCTCCTAATAGTACGACAACCTATACTAGCAATCCGGTCTTCCAACCAAATACCAAGACCGGTAAAAGATTATGAACACATCCTTAGCCCTAGTTAGTCATACCTTTGCCTTGCATCTTCTTGAAGCTTGATGACGCACATCATCACTTCAAGTCCGGGTCATTAACTTGATAATCATGAACACATGATGATCCTTTGTTTGACCTCCATCAACACATGATGGGTCTTCTCTTGTCTTGAGGATTAACTCATGATCATTTTTTCTTCTTGAAAAGCATCAACTCATGATGCATCCTTTACACCAAGCTCTTGACTTTAATGTCATTGACACATGATGACATCCAAAGTCTTCATCACCCTGGAACATAACATATTCATCCAACTCATGGGAAAATGTTAGTTCCACAATGTGATTACCATTAGTTACCACAACAAACCATTATCACATAATGGTGGGACAAGATACTTCAATCTTTCCCTCATTAGTTATTAACGATAATCACTTTAATTACACATAAATTGAATGTAGATAATTGTCGGGACCCAAATATGCAAGTCTGGACCCTCTGTGTATTCTGCACTAGTCCAGGATCACGCTAGTGCACACAGTGTCAACATTGATGAAATATCAACTCCATATAACGAAATATTAAATAAACGAGTAATTTGAATAATAAATAACTGTTGTGACCTTAAGGTCGAGTTTTACAATTATTAACCCATGCAAGGCTGACAATAATGAAATAAACTGCAGCGGAAACAAAGTAAACTCCAGCGGACTCCCATCAATACACCACCTGCAACTGACTCGGATCGAGACCTTAACGATCAACCTTCATAGAATTCCTCTTCAAAAGCTGGTGATGACTCCTCCACTTCTGTTGATTTGTTTAGCAAGAGTGAGTACACAACCGTACTCACAAGGCATACCACATAATGCAATTATACATGATGGCTTATTCCAAAGGAGTTGGCTTCTGTGGTTGTTTTGCAGAAATGCAACTTTTGCAATTGAATACAAATAATAGATTGAAAACATAATTGAAAGCAAATAAAGAATATTAATTTAACATTTGATTTCACAGATGGACACACAGTCTAATCAAGTTATTAACACAGCTATACAAGTTATCTCACACAGCTGGTCCTTCCCACTTGTCTTTATAAAAATCTACCCCTCGTGTGAAATCACCGAGCATGTCCATGACCGCGGACGCGGCTATTCGAATAGATTGGTTTAATACTATGTAGAGATTGTACACTTTACCCACATGATACAATCAGTGTAGCTAGCACTGACCATAATAAAACCTTTCAGAGACTTCATCTCAAGCAATGACACACTCGATGTGCTTTCCTACTGGCCAACCGATACACACAACGTTTGAGTACAACACACATCGTTGGACAGGGATGTAGCGATCCGTCCCGCGATGTGACATATCACACCTCTAGCCCATCACACAGCTTAAAACACAACCTGAGTAGTCAATGTCAAGACTCCATAACTTACTAAGTTAGGCCCAGCCCATACTAGGCATGTGGTCGTACAGTAAGGCCCAGTTCAATGGCGCACAAAGTGAAGTCCTTAATTGACCAAGGCAAGACTTCCAGTTTTAACCCAAATTCACAAAGTTTAAAGCACACAGCTCCACCATTCACACAAAATCCACCACTTGCCTCAGTCTAAATCTTTTCTCACCCTGTTGATTATGTGCAACACATGCCACCAACGAGTAACAGCACACAGCACACACAGTTTCATCACACAGTTCCATAATCACTTAATCAAGTTTATAATTGCAACTCACATGAAATGATGACTCGTGGCATGGCTAAGCAATCTACTCATATCTAACTAACCCACGTTGGAGCTATGATAATACCAACAAATAATGAACCAACCTAGGGTGACAAAAGAATATGACATACAATTGACAAGGTGGACATAACAAATTGGTTATTAACCACACCCAAAATCATTTAAATACATACTTGAATTAAGATGCAATAATTTGAATCAAAGTAAATTTGAAAACTAGGTGCAATATGGTCAAAGGTATAACTTACTTTGAAATAGCTCAAAGTACTGGTCTTGGTCTTGGGGTGCTCATTCTTCTGTAAAATTTCCCCAAGTATCGACGTCTACGCGTAAACGAAGCAAAAGACACCAAAATAAATAAATAATAGAGGCAAAACAAACTCCAAAAATCATATAAAATACAACATTAAATAGATCTTGATTTTGTATGAATTTACAAATTTGAATGGGCTCAATCGGAGTTCGGATGCAAAAGATATGTGCTTTGGAAGTTTGAAAATAAATTAAAACCCTAATTTGGATTTTAATTAAATTTCCTGAATTATTTTTATAAAGGAAATTGGATTATTGCGCAATGCTTGCGTCAGCCGAGAATTTCCAGAAAAAGAATTGAATTAAAAAGAAATTTGACATGTGGGCCCCACATGTCAGCGACTAGGCTCACGGTGAACTGGGTTCACCGAGCCAAGGAGATCTGCGCGCGTAGATCGGGCCACGTCTTGCGTGTCTTGCGTGACGGGCACCGCGGATGCCACACAAGCACAGAGGCTGACGCGGCGGCTGAGGTGGTGCTGACGGAACCATGGCGGCGAGGGCGGCGCTTGGGATCCGATGGTCGCCGGCGATTGGCAGCGATTCACCGGCGGTGGAGGGTACTAGGAGCTTCCCCAGGTTATTGCGTACCTGCCGGCTGGCAATGACGACGGCGACCGGCGGCGAGGAAGAAGCAGCGGCGAAGGCTCGGGTTTTGTCGGAAGTGCGCTCCGGCGGTGCTCCGGCGATGAGGAGGGGTGCACGAGGTAGCTCGGACCTTACTGATCACAATTGTGTAGACGGCGGGGCAAGGACGACGACAACGGCAGCACAATTTACCGGAGAAAGAGCTCGGCCGAAAACCCTAGAACTTGAATTGTGGCGGCGCTAGAGCGATCGGGGGGAAGAGGGTGGCGGTTCTGGGTTGCGGGGGACCTGGCGATCCTAGGGGGGTATTTATAGGACCAGGGAACGTCGGGATTGGAAATCCCCAAATCACGTTCGAAACGACCACGATTAGATTTTCCCTGATTTTAGGAGATTGAAGCCGATTCGGAGTTTGATTCGGTTGGGGCTAGATGTGGAATAAACAGAGATACGATTTGGTGGGGTCGGCGCGAAGAAATCTCAACAGAATCTGTTTTGTCGGACGAAGCTTCCGTGAGCGATAATGGCGGGCGAGGGCACGGGCGCGAGGAGGAAGAAGAGTCCGTGAAGATGACGACTCGGTGGGGCCCCACCTGGCAGCGGCAGCGAGGCGTGGGCGAGCGAGTGGCAGGATCGGCAGCAGAGGCCACGCGGCAGTAATCGGACGGAGGAAGGCGGGAGTGAGCGCAGGCGTCCGATCGAAGGAAGGGTCACGCGTCGCGCATCCAATGGAGGTAGGCGGCGAGCGCGTGGGCTGGGCTGAGGCGCGGTGTTGGGCTGCACAGTGTGTGGCCCAACACTGTTCCCGGAGATTTTAAATTAATTTCTCTTTTTAGAAAATCCAGAAAATGCAAATAGCAAAATAGAAAATAACAAATGAAGTTGGAAAAATTTCAAAAAATATACCCAAGCACATAGAATCCAAATAAAATAATTTTGGCAATTGTTAATGTTGGGATTAACCCTAATAAATTATTTCATCATGAAAGTCTATATTAAGATTTTAATTCAAATTCAAATAAAATGCAAATGGTGAGATTTTCAACTAGCAACTAATTAAAATATTTTCAAAAGGCCAAAAAGTTGGGATGTTACAATAATGTAACACGAAGTGAGTATATATGAACTACACAAGTTACATATACTCACGACATGAGTATGCAAGAACTACACAAGTTCTATATACTCAAAACATGAGTATACAGAAACTACACAAGTTCTATATATTGAAACGGATATGTTTCAAAGTAAAGATCCAAAATGTATGTGGAAAACAGAATATGGATCAATACTAATGAAACCACAAAATATAGAATAAACTCCCCCTAAATGTGCGCATACACAAATGTGTAATAAGATCATATGCACATATTCAAGTTAAACTTATGGTTGAGTTCATCCTATATTTTGGATCCGAGGAATGCAACAATATATATAAGATTAAGATGTCGATTGCATACCTCGTTGAATTTCACCTTTATATCCAAATAAGACTACACGTGATAATACTGGACAAGAGAGTTAGTGTAACGTCCCGTTTTTCAGGAGTTTTTGAAAAATTTTAAAAGAAAACCATTTGCTTCTATTTGTCAAAAGCTTAATTTGGAATTTCAGAATTCAATTGCATGTTTAATATGAATTAATCAAACTTCAATTAAATTAAAGTTGGTTTGATTGAGTTTTCTGGAATTTAAAATCAAAATTATTATTTTAAGAATTTTCTTGGATTTATTGGATTTTAGAAATTGATTTTTGATTTATCCGAAATGGAAAAGTTATTTTATTTGCAAAAGAAAAAGAAAATTTAAAGTTAAAAGTATTTTTATTAAGTCTAGAATAAGTCAAGGAATTTATGTGAATTTTTCTAGAATTTTTGAAGTCTATTTGCTATTTTCTAAATTGCCTTTTGTCTTATTTGAATTTCGTAAATTAAAACTATTTAAAATCCTTTTCGGTTTTGGGCGAATCTCTCTCGCCCAATCATTTTTTTTCGCTGCCGGCCGCTCATGCCCGTTCGCTCCATAGCGCGCCGTCGCCCTCGCCGTTGGATCTCCATCCAACGTCCCTCGCGCGCGCGCCTCCCTCGCTTTCGGCCGTTGGATCGCGATCCGACGCCATCGCTCGCCGCGCCCCTCCGGCTTCCCACCGTCCGTCGAAATCGGACGGCGCCCGCTCGTCTCCCGCGCGCGCCTCTTCGCCTCTCTCGCGTCCGTCGAATCGGACGGCTCGCGTCACCGCGCCTCCCTCGCTCGCACCGTCCGTCGCAATCGGACGGCGCTGTTCATCGTCCCCCCGCAGCGCCGTTCTCTCTCCCGTCGTCGTCGCGCGCCGCGCGATCTCGCCGCGCGAATCCGCGCCGTCGCCGTCCGTCGCCTCTCCGCGCCTCGCGCGCCCGCCGCGCCGCCCGCAAATCCGTCTGCGCGCCTCCACGTCGCCGTGCCTCCTCCTCTCGCCTATAAAGCGCGCGCTCTTCCTCTCCTCTCTTTTCTCTCTCTCTCGCTCGGTTGCGTTCGCCGCGCCTCTCCCTTCTTCCCGCCCGGCCGCCTCCGCCGCCGTCTCCGAGCGCCTCCGCCGTTCTCCGTGGCGTCGCCGCCGTCTTCTCGGCTCCGCCGGCGCCGCCGCGCCCTCTCTCTCTCTCTCTCTCTCTCTCTCTCTCGACCGTGGGCCCGAGCCCACGTGGCCACCGCGATGGCGCCACGTCGGCGCCGCGTCGTGATTCGCCGCGTGGCGCCACGTAAGCGCACGCGTGGCGGTCACGACGTCAAAGTCCGATTTTTCAGTAGAAAAATAATTCCGGAAAATCCGAAAACCCTAATTTCATCATTTTATGTGATTTTGAAACTTCTTTTGGCTATAACTTTCACATCCGAACTCCGATTTGGGTGATCCAAATTTCTAAATTCATATAAATTCACCCTCTTTCATTTGGAACTGGTTTTGTAATTTTTGGAGTTCATTTGGTGCTGTTTTATTTATTTGTTGCTTTTCTCGCACGTGTAGATTCCGGCGTTTCGGAAGATTTCTTCGACCCGACGGCCGAAGACCCTCTCCTCGTCAACGAAGGCAAGTCGTAGGCCTTTGACCATGTTGAACCCATTTTACAAATGTATATTGCTTTAAAGTATCATGCATGGCTAATTTTATTAAAAATGGTTTTGGGAGTAGATAATTACCAAATTGCCATTATGCCTCTTTGATAAATTGAAAATGAAATGTCTCCTTGAATGACATATATCCTTGGACACCTTAGGATGGTTAATACTAGTTGGACATAATTGTATACCAACTTGGGAGCGTATTATTGCTTAGACATGCTCTAGTTACCCGCGAGACTGTCGATCACATGTTCAATGATTATTGAAATTTGACTAATGGAACTATGGAATTGTGGTGTGAGGCCACTTTTATTAAAAGATGTTGTGCCATGGCAGGGATTGCCATTTGGTCGGGAATGAACAAAAATGTTTTATGCTCGGGCTTGAGGTAGGAAGCTAGAGTGGGTGTGTGATGCACATTGGGTTGTGGTAGACTTGTCTGAGCAGCCAACTAAGGACTTAACTTTGCAAGTCATTGATCTGGGTCACCTCGTGCAACCACAAGTCCGGTATGGGACGGACCTGGCCAACTAATTAGGGAAGTTTTGGGTCGGTTCTGTAGGGTTGATTATTGGCGCAAGAGGGGGCTGTGATGGCGAAACCTTAGCGAACAGAACCGAGGCAAAATGGAACTTTGTAAAGGCCTTGTGATAATTACTTAGTCGCACACCCTCGGAAGTGTGTCGAGACGGACATTACAAGTGATTTATCTCTTGTGGGTAAATTTGTACAACCTCTGCAGTGTCAAAATCTATTCGAATAGCCGTGTCCCGATTCACGGACATGCACAGTGATTTCGCGCAAGGGGTAGTATTTTCAAAATGTGGTTTGGTTCGATGGAAGCGTTTGGTTGGAATGGTTGGGAAGTGAACGGGATGTTCACCGTTTGATTCAAAAGAACTTGGTTATCTATGTATTATTCTTTTAAAATCCTGCTTTGCAATCTAATTATTGTATTCTTTGTTAAACTTGCTTTACGCAAATTAACCATAAAGCCATCCTTGTTTAAGCTCATCATGAATACTATGTGCATACATTTCTCTCGACTTCTTGAGTACTTTATGTACTCACGGCTTTATGCCCTTTGTTGATCAGTCCCAGCAGAAGAACCAGGAAATGTTGAGTTCTATGAAGAAGGCTACTTTGAAGACTTTGCGAACTAGGTCACGTCCTCCACTCGATTGCCTGTGGGCATGTCGATTGGTCTCCACGTATTTTTGAGATTTCATTGCGGATACTCTGTTGTTGCTAAGCCACGTGAGGCGACTTTTGTAAGAACCTTGACCATAAGGTCTTTCTTTGTTTAAATTAATATTACTTTATGCGCTTCATTAGTTAAATCGTTGAATGGTTATGAATGCATCATTGTTGCTGCTGTGCAAGCTAGCTAACGATCATGGGACTAGCTTGGTATGCACAGAGGGTCTCGGGGTTGTGTGAACACCCGGGGTCCCGACAAGAGATGGTATCAGAGCCATATCGACTGTAGGACGTAACCTTTAGTTAGATTGGTCGTCTTAGTCAAAGATTCAAAATATATTTTCTAAATCAAACCAAGCAATTAACTTGACTAGAAATTCTTCTCTCATCTTATTCTGTTCTTTCTTACCTTATTCTATTCTTATCTTATCATCTTACCCTCTTATATCATTCTTGAGTTCTTTCATCTTATCTTTTCTGGAACTTGGTTTTCCAAATTTTAATTGACTCCTTATCTCTGGAATATCCCTAGGATCGAGCCCTTCAAGATCAAGCAATGGAAGTTTTGGAAGCTCAAATTCCGCAGTTTGTTTCATGTTGCCCCTCCGTAAAGATTAGATTGGTGGCTGCCTCCCTAGTTTTAGAGTCGTTTAGTCTGCGTAATAGTGCTTTTGTGCTTAAGTGCCTCTTTTGGTTTGCTTCTTGATAGCTTTAGGCTATCCGTTCGTTAGGTAAAACCAATTTTGTCGCATTAGGTTGATCCATCTATCTCCCTTGTTTCTCGCTCATCTCCGTGCTTTCCCTCGCATCTAAATTGCTTTCTTCTTCTCGTCTATTAAACCAGTGAAGCTTTGTCGCAGATGGTTCAGACCCGCAACTCCGCAAGCCAGGATGAGACTCCAAGCGCCAGTGCCCCGTCTTCCCAGGCCGCCAGTGCAGATCCGGGTTTGAGTCAGTTCATGGCAGCCCAGACCGCGCTGATGAGCTCTTTGATGCAGAATATGACTCAGATGATGAATCGCGAGAACCGGACAGCGCGCCCTTCTCGATGATGAATCGAAACGATCAAGCATTTGCCACGCCCACGCCTGCTCCACCCCCAGTTTTTCCTCAGTCCAGGTTGGCAGAGTTTTTGAGGACCCATCCGCCCACTTTCTCTAGCTCCTCGGAGCCATTGGGCATGAATGGTGGTTGCGTTCCATGGAAAAGAAGCTCGCTATCACCCGTTGTGATGATCGCGAGAAGGTTCTGTATGCCACTCACCAGCTCGAAGGTACCGCTGCGGAATGGTGGGAGAACTATTGTGCCGCCCATGGAAACCATGAGAGTATCACTTGGGTGAGTTTTGAGAGCCTTCCGCCACTCCCATATCCACGATGGAAAGGTGGAAATGAAGAAGAATGAGTTAGTGAGCTGCGGCAAGGCAACATGTCGGTGAGTGAATATCTTAACAGATTCACTCGGTTGTCCGTTATGCTCCAGAGGGCGTTGCCACAGATGATGCCCTTGAAGCGCTTCAAGAGAGGACTCAACCCAGTTTGAAGGTGCAAGTCATTGGGAATGATTATTGATTTCGGCACTTGGTGAACAAGGCCATGCTCATTGAGGAATCCCGTGTGAACTTGAAGAATCCGCAAGAGAAAGATGATGCGGCCACGGTGCCCATCGGTCTCACTCCCGAGAGAGCGAATGAATGTGCCGCCTCCTGCCGTGTTGCTCCACTGTCACATTGAGCCCATCAGAGCACCTCGCCCGGCCAGTTCGGTGACCGCGGCTTCAGCGGCTCGGCAACGAACTGACCAAGGAATGTCAACCTGCGGCCGGGATCACCGCTTTAAGTGCCATCGGTGGGAGCGCCGCGTGATTGCCGCAGAGGCAAGGCCCTTCTCTGTTCGTTTCAACATGGGAGCCACCCGACTAGGACCCCACTCCGAGAGTCGCACGTGGAGCCCCTCAGACTCCATCTGCACCAGTCAAGACTCCTCAGCCGTTTGGAAGAGGTCGTGTGAACCACACCACTGTGGAGGAAGCCCAGACAGCCCCGGACGTCGTGCTGGGTAAGTTCCTTGTCAATTCAGCACCTGCCACTGTTTTGTTTGATTCTGGAGCTTCGCATTCGTTTGTTTCTCGGAGTTTCTTTGAAAGGCACCGGTTGGAAGTTTTGCCTCTTAAAAGTGTTTTGTTGGTTCGATCTCGGTTGAATTGAGTACGAACCAAGGTTGCCCTAAGGTTAAAGTGACCATAGAAGGGGTAGAATTCCTTGCTAATCTCATCATCATAGACACCAAGTCTCTTGATGTGATTTTGGGAATGGATTGGCTTGCCAATCACCAAGCCCTCTTGGATTGTGGTGGTAGAAGCATCACTTTGGTCAGTCCGGATGGAACCAAGGTAAAGTTTGAAGCCTCCCCAGAGAAGCTAGCTGGATCTTTAGTCTGCAGTGCCAGTGTTGTGTCTTTGGAAGAAGTGCTAGTAGTCAGAGAGTTTTCAGATGTCTTTCCTGATGACCTACCTGGAATGCCGCCAGACCGAGACTTGGAGTTTGTCATCAATCTTGTTCCAGGAACTGCTCCTATTTTCAAGAGACCCTCTGACACATCAATGATTTGGTTGGTGAAGAAGCAAATTGAAGAAATGCAAGAGAAAGGTTTTGTCAGACCAAGTTCTTCACCTTGGGAGCCCAGTGATCTTTGTTGCAAGAAGGATGGTACCCAGCGGATGTGTGTGGATTACCGAGCTCTCAATGAGGTCACCATCAAGAACAAGTACCCTCTGCCCAGGATCGATGATTTGTTTGACCAGTTGAAAGGAGCTGGAGTGTTCTCCAAGATAGACTTGAGGTCAGGATACCACCAGTTGAAGATTCGTCCAGAAGACATTCCCAAGACGACTTTCTCAACCGGTATGGGTGTATGAGTTCACGGTCATGTCATTTGGATTGACCAATGCCCCGCTTACTTTATGAACTTGATGAATAAAGTATTCATGGAGTATTTGGATAAGTTCGTCATTGTCTTCATTGGCGATATTTTGGTGTATTCAAGAGTAAAGAAGAGCATGAAGAACACCTCCGTTTGGTCTGAATAAGCTTAGAGATCATCAACTCTATGCTAAATTCAGCAAGTGTGAGTTTTGGATGAAAGAAGTTACTTTCTTGGGACATGTCATGTCTGCAGAAGGAGTGTCTGTTAACCCTAGCAAGGTCAAGGATGTGCTTAATTGGGAGTCACCCAAGTCAGTGCCTCAGGTCAGAAGTTTTCTTGGAATGGCAGGATACTATCGTCGATTCATAGAAGGATTCTCCAAGATAGCAAGACCCCTCACTCAGCTGTTGAAGAAAGAAAAGAAATTTGCTTGGACAGCAGTTGTGAGCAAAGTTTTCAAGAGTTGAAGAAGCGTCGACAACCGCTCGGTGTTGATTTTGCACGATGTCAGGAAGGATTTTGAGATTTTACGTGATGCATCCGGCAAGGACTTGGTTGTGTCCTGATGCAAGAAAGGAAGGTACTGGCCTATGCTTCCCGTCAGTTGAGGCCTCATGAAGTGAATTACCCCACTCATGACTTGGAGTTAGCTGCCGTAGTGCATGCTTTAAAGATATGGCGTCATTACCTTATTGGAAATCATTTGTGAAGTGTACACGGACCATAAGAGCTTGAAGTACATTTTCACTCGGTGATCTTAATATGAGGCAAAGAAGGTGGTTAGAGTTAATAAAGGATTATGATATTGGAATCCACTACCACCCGAGCAAAGCTAATGTTGTGGCGGATGCCTTGAGCGAGAAAAGTCTCTTGCAATACCACATCGATCAAGGAAAATCGGTTGACCCTTCATGAAGAATTCGAAGCTCAAGTTAGAGTTGGTTGAAGAAGGTTATCTAGGCGCCTAGAAGTTCAACCCACTTTGCGGAATCGGATCAAGGAAGCTCAAGTTGAAGATGTCAATATTAAGGAAATCAAGAGCAACATGAAGAAAGGTAAAGCCACGAGATTTTCGGAAGATGAGCAAGGCACCATTTGGTTTGACAAGCGAATCTGTTTCGGATCGGGAAGAGCTTAAGCGTTGATACTCAAAGAAGCCCATGAAACTTTGTACTCCATTCACCTGGAAGCACAAAGATGTACCAAGACCTTAAAGAAATGTATTGGTGGCCTAGCATGAAGCGTGAGATTGCCGAGTTTGTAGCTCGGTGTGATGTCATCGTGAGTTAAAGCCGAGCATCAAAGACCTCTTTGGACTCCTGCAACCCTTGAAAGTGCCCGAGTGGAAGTGGGAAGAAATTGGCATGGATTTTATCCTTTGGTTTGCCAAGGACAAGGTCAGGATATGATTCTAGCTGGGTAATTGTGGATCGTCTAACCAAAGTTGCTCACTTTCTCCCGTCAAGACTACTTACTCGGTGATAGGTCGCGAGAATTGTACATGGCAAAGATAGTGTGCGGCATGGAGTGCCGAAGAAGATCGTGTCAGATCGAGGATCGATTCACCTCAAGATTTTGGCAGAAGTTGCACAGTGTTTTGGGTACTAATCTAAATTTCAGTACAGCTTACCATCCCCAGACGGATGGACAGACAGAAAGAGTAAATCAAATCCTAGAAGATATGTTAAGGGCTTGTGCCTTAGCAAATCAGACCAGTTGGGATCAAATGCTACCCTATGCAGAGTTTTCCTACAACAACAGTTACCAGTCAAGCCTCCAGATGTCTCCATTTGAAGCTCTTTATGGAAGAAAATGCAGGACACCCTTGTATTGGAATGAAGTAGGCGAAAGACAAGTGTTTGGGCCAGATATTTTGGAAAAAGCCGAAGAGCAAGTTCGATCAATCAGAGAAAGGTTGAAAACAGCACAGACCAGGCAGAAGAGTTATGCTGATAACCGTCGCCGAGATCTAGCTTTTGCACCTGGTGATCATGTGTACCTGAAGGTGTCGCCTCTCAAAGGGATGCGTCGTTTCAGAGTAAGTGGAAAGCTTGCACCAAGGTACATCGGACCTTTCCCAGTTCTAGCCCGAAGAGGAGAAGTCGCTTACCAGTTGGACCTTCCGCCTCAGCTGTCAGATGTGCATAATGTCTTCCACGTGTCACAGCTGAAGAAGTGTTTGCGTGTGCAGAAGAGCGGATGCGATGGAATCAATTGCCACGCAAGAAGACCTCACCTACAAGGAGCATCCCATCAAGATATTGGAAGTAGCGAGCGAGTGACAAGAAGCAAGATCATCCGTTTACGCAAGGTCGATTGGAGCAACCACACAGAAGAAGAAGCCACTTGGGAGCGAGAAGATGACTTGAAGGTGAGTTTCCCACCTATTCTCTAGTCACTGAATCTCGGGTCGAGATTCCCTTTAAGAGGGTAGGTTTGTAACGTCCGTTTTTGAGGAGTTTTGAAAATTTTAAAAGAAAACCATTTGCTTCTATTTGTCAAAAGCTTAATTTGGAATTTCAGAATTCAATTGCATGTTTAATATGAATTAATCAAACTTCAATTAAATTAAAGTTGGTTTGATTGAGTTTTCTGAATTTAAAATCAAAATTATTATTTTAAGAATTTTCTTGGATTTATTGGATTTTAGAAATTGATTTTGATTTATCCGAAATGGAAAAGTTATTTTATTTGCAAAAGAAAAGAAAATTTAAAGTTAAAAGTATTTTTATTAAGTCTAGAATAATTCAAGGAATTTCTGTGAATTTTTCTAGAATTTTTGAAGTCTATTTGCTATTTTCTAAATTGCCTTTTGTCTTATTTGAATTTCTGTAAATTAAAACTATTTAAAATCCTTTTCGGTTTTGGGCGAATCTCTCCGCCCAATCACTGTTTTCGCCCGCCGCCCGCTCATGCCGTTTCGCTCATGCGCCGTCGCCCTCGCCGTTGGATCTCCATCCAACGTCCCTCGCGCGCCGCGCCTCCTCGCTTCGGCCGTTGGATCGCGATCCGACGCCATCGCCTCGCCGCGCGCCTCCGGCTTCCCACCGTCCGTCGAAATCGGACGGCGCCGCTTCGTCTCCCGCGCGCCTCTTCACTCTCCTCCGTCCGTCCGAATCGGACGGCTCGCGTCACCGCGCCTCCTCGCTCCGCACCGTCCGTCGCAATCGGACGGCGCTGTTCATCGTCCCCGACGCGCCGTTCTCTCTCCCACGTCGTCCGCGCGCGCCGCGCGATTTCGCCCGCGAATCCGCGCCGTCGCCTGCGTCCGTCGCCTCTCGCGCCTCGCCGCGCCCGCCACGCCGCCGCCCTCCGTCGCCGCGCCTCCACGTCGCCGTGCCTCCCTCTCGCCTATAAAGCCGCGCGCCTCTTCCTCTCCCTCTCTTTTCTCTCTCTCTCTCGCTCGGTTGCGTTCGCCCGCGCCTCTCCCTTCTTCCCCGCCTCCGGCCGCCTCCGCGCCGCCGTCTCCCGAAGCGCCTCCGCCGTTCTCCGTGGCGTCGCCGCCGTCTTCTCGACTCGGCCGCCCGCCGCCGCGCCGCCTCTCTCTCTCTCTCTCTCTCTCTCTCACCGTGGGCCCGAGCCCACGTGGCCACGCAGCGTGGCGCCACGTCGGCGCCGCGTCGTGATTCGCCGCGTGGGCGCCACGTAGCGCGCGCGTGGCGGCGACGTCAAAGTCCGATTTTCGATGAAAAATAATTCGGAAAATCCGAAAACCCTAATTTCATCATTTTATGTGATTTTGAAACTTCTTTTGGCTATAACTTTCACATCCGAACTCCGATTTGGGTGATCCAAATTTCTAAATTCATATAAATTCACCCTCTTTCATTTGGAACTGGTTTTGTAATTTTGGAGTTCATTTGGTGCTGTTTTATTTATTTGTTGCTTTTCGCGCGTGTAGATTAGGCGTTTGGAAGATTTCTTGACCGACGATCAAGACCCTCTCCTCGTCAACGAAGGCAAGTCGTAGGCCTTTGACCATGTTGAACCCATTTTACAAATGTATATTGCTTTAAAGTATCATGCATGGCTAATTTTATTAAAAATGGTTTTGGGAGTAGATAATTACCAAATTGCCATTATGCCTCTTTGATAAATTGAAAATGAAATGTCTCCTTGAATGACATATATCCTTGGACACCTTAGGATGGTTAATACTAGTTGGACATAATTGTATACCAACTTGGGAGCGTATTATTGCTTAGACATGCTCTAGTTACCCGCGAGACTGTCGATCACATGTTCAATGATTATTGAAATTTGACTAATGGAACTATGGAATTGTGGTGTGAGGCCACTTTTATTAAAAGATGTTGTGCCATGGCAGGGATTGCCATTTGGTCGGGAATGAACAAAAATGTTTTATGCTCGGGCTTGAGGTAGGAAGCTAGAGTGGGTGTGTGATGCACATTGGGTTGTGGTAGACTTGTCTGAGCAGCCAACTAAGGACTTAACTTTGCAAGTCATTGATCTGGGTCACCTCGTGCAACCACAAGTCCGGTATGGGACGGACCTGGCCAACTAATTAGGGAAGTTTTGGGTCGGTTCTGTAGGGTTGATTATTGGCGCAAGAGGGGGCTGTGATGGCGAAACCTTAGCGAACAGAACCGAGGCAAAATGGAACTTTGTAAAGGCCTTGTGATAATTACTTAGTCGCACACCCTCGGAAGTGTGTCAGACGGACATTGCAAGTGATTTATCTCTTGTGGGTAAAGCTGTACAACCTCTGCAGAGTGTCAAAAATCTATTCGAATAGCCGTGTCCCCGGTTACGGACATGCCTGGTGATTTCGCGCAAGGGGTAGTATTCTCAAAATGTGGTTTGGTTCGATGGAAGCGTTTGGTTGGAATGGTTGGGAAGTGAACGGGATGTTCACCGTTTGATTCAAAAGAACTTGGTTATCTATGTATTATTCTTTTAAAATCCTGCTTTGCAATCTAATTATTGTATTTACTGTTAAACTTGCTTTCTGCAAATTAACCATAAAGCCATCCTTGTTTAAGCCTGTCATGAATACTATGTGCATACATTTCTCTACGACTTGCTGAGTACTTTATGTACTCACGGCTTTATGCCCTTTGTTGATCAGTCCCAGCAGAAGAACCAGGAAATGTTGAGTTCTATGAAGAAGGCTACTTCGAAGACTTTGCGAACTAGGTCACGTCCTCCACTCGATTGCCTGTGGGCATGTCGATTGGTCTCCACGTATTTTTGAGATTTCCGCTGCCAGATACTCTATTGTTGCTAAGCCCTGTGAGGCGACTTTTGTAAGAACCTTGACCATAAGGTCTTTGCTGTTTAAATTAATATTACTTTGTCTGCTTCATTAGTTCGTCGTTGAATGGTTATGAATGCATCATTGTTGCAACTGTGCAAGCTAGCTACTGATCATGGGACTAGCTTGGTATGCACAGAGGGTCTCGGGGTTGTGTGAACACCCGGGGTCCCGACAGTTAGTGTCATATTTGGATTTGTCATTAATCACCAAAACATTCCATTAACTCATAATAGCGGGTCTAGATCCTTCAACCGCCCTACCTACTTATCCCAAAATTGGGGTGCGCACCTCTCTTCCTCACTCGTAAGCCAAAGAGGGCTCGAGGTGCCCAATATATACTTTCGGCCTCCGCTATCGTTGCCAATCTGGTACAACAGCTCGGGTGAGCCACAGACGCTCCATCCTACCATTTTGTGGATTTCATGGGGATATGTTCCAGGTCTTAGAATGATGTGACAATTGGCAATGTTGTTTACGGTTTGTAGTTTCACGAGTTTTCGACAAAGCTACAGGCATTCTGGACAGGGGCGGTCCGACCGGTCCTTGCACGGCGGTCCGACCGGTCCCAAATCGGTCGGACCGGCCATGTGGGGGCGGTCGGACCGGCGGTGACCTAAAAGTGGTCAAAACGAGCTGGGCCAAAAATAGGTGTTGTAGGCAAGTGAGGGGATCCCAATGCACTTGGTCTCATGATTTTTGGAGTCTCCAGTAAGAAGTTCTATTCGTTTTAAGTTTCCCAGAAGGTTTGAATTTGTGGTATGAATTTGGCTAAGTCCCAAAGGCGGTCCGACCGCCTCACGAGGAGCGTCCGACCGTTAGGCGGTCCGACCGGCTCACATGGAGCGGTCAGACCGGTATTGACTTGAACGTCGCCCGTCGTGGCGGCGTTGTTCGTTGGTTAGGTCAAAGTCATTGGTATCGTGGCATATGGTTTGCATAATGCATGTTTTGACTAACATGGGTCAAGTTGTGAAGAACTTGTTCCCAAATTCGTGTTTGCTTGTCTATGGTTGTGCAGGTTGCTTGGTGGTCAACGACGGTCAACAGCGAGGAGGATCGGGACTAGACTTGGAGAGTTGAGGTCCAGAACGATCGACGGTGCCGGGTTAGGTCAAAACACTCAAGCGTGACACAAGATAGACAAGGGTGACCTATTGGCAAATCCATGGCTCATGGTGAAGCGGTTTAAGTCAAAAGGTTAAAGACGGCGCTTTGCGAAGCGTGCGTGTGTGACCCGTTTGTTAGTGGGCCTTAACGGGAGCCCAATTAAGTCAAAACCTAGAGAGTTCTAGGCCTCCACTATAAATAGGAGGAGGTGGTGGCTGCACCCAACTCTCTCGCTATTTTTCACCTCTTTTGTTGCTTGCAAAACCCTAATTGGCTCAGGGGGAGTTGAGGTGGAGGCTAGGGCTTTTCATGGTTTGAGGAGAATTTTGTGATCTTGGATTGACCACTGTTCCATGATGGTGTGGGTGTAATCCAGCGACGATCACGTTCTTAATCTATGCAAGGTTTGCTTGAGATAAGTCTCTTTTCGTTCTTGCTTTCAATTTCGTGATTTTAGGGCTTTCTTTGATCCGCGAGTTTGTGATTGATTCTTTCACGTGAATTAGCTTGCTGTGATATGTGTGAATCTATCTAGCATCATCTTGATCTTCAATCTCTCACGAACAAGCTTTAGGATCAAGTTTTCGTTCTTGCTCGGTTTTAGACCTTCTGTTAATCAATTGGCAATTGCTCAGGATCTATCCAAGAATTATCATAATATTCAATTGGAATAGGTCCTCAATAGCATAGAGAAGGTGTGTGCAAAGTTTCGTAAAGTTTGGAGTTGAGAATCAAAAGTTTGACCTAATTGCAACTTCGTCATCGGGCTGATTTTACTGTTTCAGATCGGTTCTGGAGTCGGCCGGTCAGACCGCCCGTCATCACCGGTCAGACTGATTTTGGAGCGGTCCGACCGCCAGCACAACAGCGGTCAAACCTCCCGGCAATCGGTCCAACCGGTTGGGTCCAGAGGTCAGACCGCCCGTGCTTTGAGCTTTTGCAATCTTAGTTGATTTTGTGTTTTTGCTTAGGGAATTTAATTGGATTCAATACTAGTCTTCCGCTGTACTGGTATATTGATCTTCATAGCTTCATCATAGCTATTGGAGTGAAATTGTGTTGAATTCATTATTTGGGAAAAAGTGAGCGTGCTCCTATTCACCCCCCCTCTAGTCGCCTTTTCGGTCCAACAAGTGGTATCAGAGCCCGGTTAGTTCAATCTTGATCTTAACCGGTCACTGAACTTTGGCGATGGATAAGTTTTCTACTAAACCGCATATCTTCGATGGGCACGACTATGCCTATTGGAAGAATCGTATGCGAGGCTTTCTTGAGAGCGAGGGACAAGCTATTTGGGATGTTTTTAGAGCCCCGCTGGTTATTCCTGAAATTGCAACACCTGCTTCAGCGATTCTTGTGGCGAACAACAACAAAGCTAAAAATATTTTATATGGTGCGCTTGGTAGACAAGAATATGATCGCATTTGCAATCTTACCAATGCGCATGAAATTTGGAACACTCTCGAAACATATCATGAGGGTTCGTCCCAAATCAGAAAGGTGCGCCAAACAGTTTAGAAGCGTGATTACAATAAATTTGAGATGCGTCCTGGAGAGAGCATCGATGACATTTTCAGTCGCTTTAATAAAGTAATTAATCAAATGAAAGCTGTTGATATTGAATATTCTCAATCTGAAAATGCCACCCATCTCTTGGCTGCAATCAACACCAAGGAGTGGGAGATGAAGGCTACTGCTATAGAGGAAAATGTTGATCTTTCAAGTCTTACTTTAGAATTACTTTATAGTAAACTCAAGACTCATGAAATTAAAAGAGTTGATCATCCTAAGAAAGACAACATGGCATTGATAGCTGATCCTCTCAAAAGGTCTTCTGGTGGTACTCTTGAATCTTTTTCTGATCTTTCATTTACTTGTTTATCTGCGATTCATGAGGAGGAACTTGAAAGTATTCCTGAGACAGAGTTAGCTCTTCTAGCTAAAAAATTCACACGGGCCTATAATAATGTGAGAAACAAAAGAGAGGTGGTCGGTGACATGCTATGAATGTGGTGAACTAAACCATATCCGACAAATTGCCCCAAGTTGAAAGGTAAGAGCAATCATAAGGAAGGAAAGTCAGCTTGGAAGAAGCCTCCTTTCAACAAATCAAGGTATGAGGCTAATAAGCTTGTGAAGGCCGCTCACCGGGTCCTTGCCGCTTTTGAGGATCAATCCTTGAGCGATGTGGATTCGGGAGTGAGGAGGACAAGGAGGAGAAGATCCTCAAGGCAAAAGAAAGGGAAGGCCAAAGACTTCACGGCATGTGCTTCATGGTCGACAAGCGACATTGATGATGATGAGGTATCTTTTCTTATGATGAGCTTTCTGCTAAATATGATTCTATAGTTGAGCAATTGCTTAGTCAAGATGAAGCGCTAGAATTTGTCATGACAAAAAATAAGAAATTAGAGTCAAAGATTAACAAACTGAAAGTAGAGCTTAAAAATGCTAAGACTCTTGAACCTGATGAATGTTTATCTTGTCATGCTATGCATTCAGAAATTACCAAGTTACAATCTGCTCATAATATTTCTGTTCAACAACTTGAGAATGCTAGATCTGAACTAAATGAAATTAAAAGTACTCCTTGTGAAAAATGTTTAGAATCTAATAAATTGATTTCTTTTGATGTGTTTGATTCTAGCCCTTGCACTTCATGTTTAGAAAAAGAACGTGAAATCAAAGATATCTTAGAAGCTGCTAGAGTCAAATATGCTAAGCTTAAGGACAATATTGAAAATACTACTTGTGCTTCTTGTTCCGCTCTTAAGCTTGAAATTGCTTTGTATAAGGAGAAATCTATGGATAAAACTTGTGATGCGTGTGTTAACTTGAGAAAAGAAAATGCTTACCTTCATGATACATTAGAGAAATTTTCTAAAGGTAAGAAACAATTAAACATGATTCTTGACAAGTCTAAAACTCCTTATAAGAAGCAAGGTTTAGGATTCAATTCTTTTCAAGACAATTCAAACCCAAAAGTCATTCAAGTGTTGGAAAAAGGTTTAATTGAATTCAAAATCCAACCTGCAAAAACATCTTTTAAATCTGCAGGTTTTGCCCAACCTTGTATTAATTCAAATGGTGCTTCTTCTAGTGGTACCAAATACCATTGCACTTATTGCAAGAAAGGTGGGCATTTGATTGAATTCTGTTGGCGTAGGTTGAAAAATGATAGGAAAAATCTTGATAGAATTTCATTCAGGCAACCTAGAGCTTTTATGAGACATGGTAACACTGAAAAGAATAAACCTGGATTAGGATTTTTCTCACATGCAAATCATTATGTTTCTAAATATCCTAATTCTAATGTCTATCAGTGGCGGTCGACCTCGGTGGTAACCGGTCGACCGATTTGGTCCTGATCGACCGCTAAACTGCCGGCACGTCAGACCGCCCATGGACAGTTTAATTCTCATGTTAACTTAAACATTGCTCATAACCGAGTTTTAGATGAAATCAAGGATAGTACTTCTGGTTTGTATACTCCTTTCAGACGTGTGTCTCAGTACTAGATTCCTAAATCTTGTTTATCTAACTTGAGATTGAGACACATCGTTCTTTGTTCCTTGATTTTCGGGATTACCGGAAAGGGGAAGAACACGTGGTTCGTTGACTCCGGATGTTCACGCCACATGACCGGAAACTCAAAATGGTTCACCTCTTTCACGCGGGCAACAGGTGATGACTTCATCACCTTTGGAGATGATACACAAGGGCGAATTGAAGGAACATGATCAATTAGAGTAAACAATAAATTCATTATAAAGGATGTCGCTCTTGTGGACAAGCTTAGGTATAATTTCCTTTCTGTTTCTCAGCTTCTTGATGATGGCTATGAGACTGTTTTTAAGAAAAATACTTGTCGTGTGCTTGATTCTCTTGGTGAGCTTGTATTTGGAATCTCTAGAGTTGGTAGAATTTTGGAGTGATTTTTCGAATCTCTTCTTTGGATCTCTTAAATGTTTGCTTACATCTCCTTTCGATTTACGGCTTTGGCACCGACGTTTGGGGCACATTGGTTTTGATCATCGACACGAGTTAGCAATCTTGATCTCATGAGAGGTTTGCCCAAACTCAAAGTCATCAAGGATGTCTGTATGTGCGCTACAGAGGCATGGCAAACAAGTTGCCGCCTCACACCCTTACTGTGACTATGGTTATGACCGACGGACCGGGGCGGTTGCTTCATATGGATCTTGTTGGTCCTGCTAGAGTCCGATCGATCGGTGGAAAATGGTATATTCTTGTCATAGTCGATGATCTTTCTAGATATACTTGGGTGTTCTTTCTTACTTCAAAAGATGAAGCTTTTGGTTATTTTCATGACCTTGTTCTTCGTTTGGCTTCGAGCTTCTGGTGCTTTGAGAGCGATTCGCAGATGATAATGGCACAGAGTTCAAAAATGCTTCTTTTGCTTCTTTTGTCTTTGGCGTGGTATTGAGCATCGTTCTCCTCTCCACACGTCCCTCAACAAAATGGCGTGGTGGAAAGGAAGAATAGGACCTTGGTCGAAATGGCTAGGACGATGCTAGATGAGTATAGCACACCGAGGAGATTTTGGGCGAAGCTATTGCTCTGACTTGCCATATTGCAAATCGTGTCTTTTGAGACCTTCTTTAGGCAAGACTCCTTATGAGCTTCGTTTTGGTAGAAAACCTCTGCATTTCGCATTTTGAGTTTTTGGATCAAAATGTTTTATTCTTAAAACAGGCAACTTAGATAAATTTGAATCAAGAACTTTTGATGGGTTATTTCTGGGTTATCCTGCTCATTCGAGGGGTTTTCGGGTTTTTAATACTGAGACTAACCTTATTCAGGAGACTTGTAATGTCACTTTTGATGAGACTAGCCCTGGAGCTAGTGTAACATCCCAAAAATAGATTTGTGTTTCAAATGTAAGAAAATCAGGAGAAATTAAAACTTTTCTTGCATCTTGAAGCCTTGGTCATTTTTGGTAATTCTTTTCAAAAGAGTTATGGAAAATCCAATTTAAATTCTCTTTTGACTCTAATCAAAAATCCTCCTTGGCAAAGATCTTTTGCCAAACCCTTGGAAACCTTTTCCCTGAGTTTTTGGGAGGCTTGGCAACACCTCGGAATTATCTCATGATTTTTAAAAATTATTTGATAATTCTTGGAGGCAAGTCAAACTGGTCAAACCCTATTTTCCTCTCTTCTGGAATTTCTGGAGAATAATGCAGTGCATAAAAACTTGTGGAAAATTTATGTAAGGTTAATCATCCAGTAAGCAACCTCCAATTAAAATTTCGTAATTTTTGGAGCTTGTTTGCTATCTCAATTAATTATCCTAAGTCAGCTCAACAAATAATTCAAAATCAGATTTTACTATTCCTTGGGCTCAAGCCACACTCGGGTTCAAGCCATCGGTTCGACCGGATCAACTAACGGCACCGACTCAGCCGCCTCGGGCGCTTTAAATTTCGACCGTTAGATCTCGATCGTGCGGTCCGCGCTCTGAGGAGACCGCCCGGGATTCAAACTGATTGGGCGCCGAGCGATCGAATCGATTGATCCGACGGCCGCCGTTCGTCGTCTTCCTCCCGACCGTTAGATTCGCCGAGTCAAGCAGAGTCTGCGGCGATTGCGGTCGTTGGCAGTGCACGGTCACGTCTCCTTTCGGCCAACAGCTCTTCCGTATTTATTGCTCCCGTCCGGCCGCCTCCGGAGTCGTCGTCCTCTTCGAGTGCACTTGCTCCCATCGCCATCGGTCGTCCTCAGCCGTGAGCATCACCGTTTTGTTGCCGTTGCGCTTCCGTTCCTCTTCGCTATAAAGACTCCTCCAGTGGTTTCCTTAGCTTCTTTCGGACACCCTTGAGCTCCAGAGCCACTGCTAGTGCATTGCTCGAGCTCCATTTCAAAAATTTGTTCTCGGTCGCCATTGCTGCCATTACCGAGCTTCAAAGTCTGCAGTGGAAGTGGTGCTCCGGTCTTTCTCACTCAAGTTCCTTGCTGCCTCAGCTTCCTCCCCTCTCTGTGAGCAATAGCCCTCACTCAATTTTTGGTTTGCTTGCAGAGAGCAGCTCAATTTCGGTTTTCCCCCAATTCGGTCGAAAGCACTCATCATCGTCTCCAGTGCCGGTGAGTGCTCTAACCCCTCTGGTTTCGCTTCAGTAGCATCCTGGTAACCTCTAGATGCTCTAGCAACCTTTAGTTAACTTTCGACGTCGCGGTATCGCATTGTCGTCGTTATCAGTGCTTAGCGCCGCCGCTCGTCGCCGTTGCGCCGCCGCTCTGGTCCTCCATGCGAGGTATGGTTGGTACCAGCAGGTGCGCAACGTTATCGTGCGTCGTTTGGTAGCCTTAGGTTGCTCCGTTTTGGCCCGATTCGCCGGCAAACCGCCGGTGACCTCCTCTGTTTTCGTTGTCGGACGCGTACTGTCGTTTTTCTCGAGCGTCGGTTGTCGGTCAATTTCAGCCGTTGGATCGAAGATCGATGGTCGTCGTCCGATGAATCTTCGGACTGCCGTGCGTTTGCTGTACTGTGAGTGCTCGTGGGCCGTTGGATTCCTAATCAGTGGCTCACGTTTGGCCACGTCGATTCTTTCCGAGAAAAGTAAAGGAAAAGCCGGAAGTCATTTATTTTTGAACTGAAAAATGCTATTAGTTTCAAAAATGCATAACTATTTCATTTCAATTCCAAAAATAACCAAACCACTTCTGTTATTTTTCATTTTACTGAACTTTATGCTAAAATAGGTTTCAACTTTATCTCTGTCGCACAAAATGTGTTTTGTCATAAGTAACTCAAGAATGATTTATTAATGCACTAAAAAGAGTTGAAACTTAGAAAATTCATAACTAATTCTTGCAAACTCCAAATGAGATGAATCCAGTGGGGTTGTTCATCTTATGTGGTGCTTGTTTTTCTGTAAAAATTTCAGTAGCTCCACTGTTCTAGAAAATTTCGTTAAAATCATTGCTTATTTACTGTTAATATTTTAGAGCTGGACAAAATTGTTTTAGCATAACTTTGGCATTTAGAATCCAAATCAATTGGTTCTTGATGCATTAGTTCATAAAAATCATGCTCTTTCTACTGTAAAAATTTGCGAGCTTTTGTTGAAGTTGTCTGTTGGGTCTTTTAGGTTTCTTTTGCCTTATGGGTTCTTTTTGGTTCTTTTCGTTAGGATCCGAGGAGCACGTTGACAATATTATTGATCCTCAGCAACATCTTGACCCACAGCAAGCAGGCAAGCAGTTTGACCATGTTAATCCCATTATTTTTCAAGTCTAATATGTTTATTTCAACTTGTATGTATGCATTGCTATTTTGTTGTTAAATTATGGTTAGTATCCTATAGTTGCATAATCTGTAGGAATTGTTGATCCTCTACTACCATGAGCCTAGGTTAATTGCTATGATTTGAGTTCGATGCAGGAGCTCTTGTCATTTAGTAGATCACGAATTGAAATTGCTTAGAAATGCTTAGTTTCGGTAGTAATGGGCGATCATCGATTTAAGTCGATGATCTTGATCACACATCTAAATATTACTCCTTTATGTCTAGCACTTATGCTTTGTTATTTTGTAAAGTAAAAATCTGAAAATGAAACATTGTTTTAGACTTGGGCAAGTGGTTGGATGGTGGGTTATTGGGTTTGTGGATGTCTTGCCTAAGTCAACAAGGACCGAACATCTTGTGTCACACTCTCCAAGCATTCTTGCGTGCTAACCACGCGAGAGGGATATGGGACCTCTCTTGACTAAGTACTTTGGCGTGGGTTATCTCCGAGTCGCAGGAGGGGGTTGTTGTGTCGTGTGAAAAAGGATATGTATTCTTGTGTTGGGTGTGCGGTGGTGGAGATTCCGGGTAGGCTCTCCACCTCGAGGAGCATTGTAGTTGTCCAAGGCTTTACCTGCGACGGGTAGTTGACCGAGGCTTTACAATGACTCCGACACAACGTATGGGTTTCTATCCATACGGGCGACTCGTAGTTAATACACAATATTGGAAATATCTCGTAGGACTTAGCTGTGCCGGCATACCTAAGGAAGTATGCTAATCTTGTGGCAAAAAGGAGGTCTGGCGTGTGGGTACATTGGTACACCCCTGCAGGGTATAAAACTATTCGAATAGCCTCGTCCTAGGTTATGGACACGCTTGGTTAGGTTTTGCAAGAGTTAGACTACAACCTTTAAAATTAAAAATTGACAAGGGTGGTATGAATGGGTAATTCATGCTATTGTTGTGGTGGCTAACGGTTTAGTCACTTCCAGGATTGTTGTTGTCATCTATCTACTGTTATATTGTTGTCATTTGTGATTATTTGAACATTAAAAACAGATTTGTTAAATTGCTTTCAATCTATTACATTATTGCAAATGGAAACTTGCTTTATGCTTAAATGAAACATACAGCCTCCACTTCAATGAACTTGCATGTAGTATATATATAGGTTTGTTATTCCACATGTAAGTCTTGCGAGTACATTCAAAGTACTCACCGCCTTTTGCCGGCTGCTTTTGTTTGCAGGGGAAGAAGGTGAGCCCCAAGGGCCTCACTTTTGCGAAATGTGCTGTGGATTCGACGACTAGCTTGGCGGTCCGGTCGGTTGCCGTGTGGGTTAAAGGCACACTGATTGGCTCTTTTGTTTATGGCCATCTTATGGCACTTTTGCTTCCACTGTCTATTTCTTTTGTCTACATATGTATTTGGCCGGTCGGCCTCTCTTTTGTAATAACTATCCTTTATTTATGTTATCTTCTGATTTGTTGTTTTGCTTCGGTTCTATGTGGATGAATGGAATTGATGCATGAATTTTGTAAAGATGTGTGTATACTGCACTCTGGGAAGTATACATGTCTCGAGTCTCGGATTATCTGATTTGTGATGCTAGGACCAAGTGGATGGTTAAGCATTACAAGCCCGATAAACCGGGGTCTCACAGCTAGATCAATTGTTACAGATGTTTCACAGATGACAGAGAGCATATTTGTGGAGGAAGATGGGAACGAAGCTGGTATCATTCCTTCATATTTGACAGAGAGCATATTTGAGGCGCCCATATTGATACAAGAACCTGCTACGTCTACTTCACCTTAAGTTGAGGCTCCTGCTGAATCTTCATCATCAGCAGTACCTGCGGAGGTCGAAGAAACGATATCTCACCCGGGCGCTCGACTTCGCATTCAGAGACAGCATCCTCCGGATCAGATAATAGGTAATCTACATGAGCGAGTCACTCGCTCCAGGTATAATGATCCAAATCTCTACTCTCATTCGGCTTTTGTTGCTTCTTTTGAACCCCGCGATATATCACATGCTTTATCTGATTCTAGCTGGGTAAATGCCATGCATGAGGAGTTAGAGAATTTTGAAAGAAACAAAGTTTGGAACCTAGTAGAACCTCCTAGTGATCATAATGTTATAGGAACCCGTTGGGTGTTTAAGAATAAACAAGGTGAGGATGGTTCTGTGGTTAGAAATAAGGCCAGATTGGTAGCTCAGGGTTTCAACCAAGTTGAGGGGTTAGATTTTGATGAGACATTTGCTCCTGTTGCTAGACTAGAAGCCATTCGTATTCTGCTTGCATTTGCTGCATCAAAAGGTTTTAAATTATATCAGATGGATGTTAAAAGTGCCTTTTTAAATGGTTTAATAGAGGATGAAGTATATGTTAAGCAACCCCCTGGTTTTGAGGATCCCAAATATCCTAATCGTGTTTTCAAGCTATTTAAAGCATTGTATGGTCTTAAACAAGCCCCTAGAGCCTGGTATGATAGACTTAAGACCTTCTTGCTTAAAAATAATTTTGAGATGGGTAAAGTGGATAAAACTCTATTTATTCATAGGCGTGGAAATGACTTCTTGCTTGCTCAAATCTACGTAGATGATATTATATTTGGTGGTTCTTCTAATGCTCTTGTTTCCAGTTTTTCTGAGACTATGTCCAGGGAATTTGAGATGAGTATGATGGGAGAGCTCAATTACTTTTTGGGACTTCAAATTAAGCAATGCAAGGAAGGAACCTTTATTCATCAGACAAAGTACACTAAAGATCTACTCAAACGCTTTGACATGGGTGACTGCAAGCCAATTTCCACTCCCATGGCAACCTCGACTGTTTTGGATCCAGATGAGGAAGGAGAAGTCGTGGATCAACGCGAGTACCGCAGCATGATCGGCTCCCTTCTATATCTGACGGCCTCGAGACCGGACATTCACTTCACGGTATGCCTTTGTGCAAGATTTCAGGCGTCTCCGAGAACTTCCCATCGCCAAGCCGTTAAGCGCATATTCAGGTATTTACACTCTACCCTCTTATATGGCATTTGGTATTCTGCTCTTGACTTTGTCCATTAGGGGTTTTGATTCGATTTTATGGTCGTCGGTTAGATAGGAAGAGTACCTCAGGCACCTGTCACTTCCTAGGCACTTCTCTTGTATCTTGGTCTTCTAGGAAGCAGTCTTCTGTTGCACAATCCACGGCTGAAGCAGAGTATGTAGCTGCTGCTAGTTGTTGTAGCCATATTTTGTGGATGACATCCACTCTGAAAGATTATGGGTTAAATTTTGCTAGTGTTCCTCTTTTCTGTGATAACACTTCTGCTATTAATATTGCTAAAAACCCAGTGCAACATTCTAGGACTAAGCACATAGACATTCGCTTTCACTTCCTTAAAGATCATGTCGCAAAAGGGGATATTGTGATGCACTTCGTGGAGTCCAATGCTCAATTGGCGGATATTCTCACCAAGCCTTTAGATCAAACCAGGTTTGCAACCTTGAGAAGTGAGTTAGGGGTAATTTATCCCTATGGGTTGGTTTGAGGGGGAGTTTGATCTTTTCTGATCTTTCCTTGTTCTTTTGATCTTTTATTGTTCTTTTTCTGAACTTGTTGATCTTTTTGAACTTTTTAGGTTTTTAGGCTCTTTATTGCATCTCATTGTATCATATTGCATTCATATGAAAAATACAACAAGTGGTATGAAAAATCCAAAAAGATGCATTGTAATATAAGACTTTCTGCTTATCTTTTAAAATTGATGAAGCTTTGCCTATTACCCTTTGGAGCTCTAGTACTTCAATTCGTGCTCAATGTCATGTTCAGTTCTTTGACTTGCTAGAATTATCATGCTTCTACATGTGTAGCTAAGTCTTTGCTATATGAGCTAGAACTTTAAAACAACTCGAACTAAGAAATTGCAATTTGTGGATGTTTTAGCGAGTTGCGCAATTAGTGCTCCTCCTGTGACATTGGCCCTGTCGGAATTGATTTGTTAGCTCTTTGATCTAAAATTGACCATTACTTGAGCTTCTGTGTTCTTGAGATTCTAAAACTGCTCATGTGAAAAATGAAAATCAAGATTGTCTTATGCTTAAATTGTGCCAAACTATTCTTACGAGACTGCTTGTCAAATGACATGAACTTGGAGATAGTTTGATGAACGCACAATCTCATGGGGACCGCTTGTCGAAATGACATCAACCTTAAGATTTGTCATACAGTAGAAGCTTAGAAAGAATTTGTGGATGGCTCCTAGTCCAGGATCTTCTTTACTAAGATATACCTTTAATCAACTTTTGGTCGAAGCTTAGGATGAGTTTGTGGATGGCTCCTAGTCCAGGATCTTGTCACTAAGTTAGATCATTAGTCAACTTCAATATTCAATGCATATGAGAAAAATGTTGACAAATGGGCGTTTACACAATATTGAGCAAAATGATTCAATACAGGACCTGATTGACTCTTAATGTGGTCTTTGTTAGATTTTTGATCTCACTTTGACATTTTGACATGGCCAATTTCACTTTAGGATCCCTGTTGATGAACTTGCTGAATTTGAAGCGTTGCTTAAATTGATCAAATCTACTGCTTTACTTTTGAGCCTTTGTGCTTAGCTTTGATATACATGTCTTACCATGATCTTGCTAGCGCTGTCAGGCTTGATATGCTATTTGTGCAATATTAGAAATACTGGCTAGCTCTTTTGGGTAGTCTCCAAAGCTTCTTGTAATCAAAAATTGAAAAATACAAAAATGAAGACACTCCATTGCACTTCATGCATATTCCTCTTTATGTTTCTTCTGTTTCTTCTTCTTTCTTTATTCTACATTTGTTATCTCTGGATGAGAGGAAGGCGTAATTCCTTGATGAATCCATTGTCAAAGGGGGAGAAGATGTGTTAATGAGAAAATATTTCATTGTTGGGGGAGAAGATTATACAAAGGGGGAGAAACTGAAAATTTGAAAATTTCTGAAATTTAAGGATCATAGTGAGGGGGAGTTCTTGAGTTGCATTCTTATTGTCTTATTAAATATTCTGAACTTGAATCGCATTATTTTATCCTCACAATGATCATAGGTCAATTGAACAATTGTTCTTTCATATGGACCTCATGTGAGAATTTTGACCCTTTTCTGGAAATCAAAGTTTTTATGCTTTCTTTTGCCTTGTCTCACATGCCTATACTATTCTGATGCCAGCTTGGTCATTTATATTGCTTTTTCTTGCTTATGGACCAAGTTGTGCCTTTGTGCGAAAACTGCGAGTAAACTCGTTTTCAAACCTCTTACTTCATTTTCTGGATAATTGCCAATGTGTTCATCAAGGGGGAGATTGTGGATTTCATGGGGATATGTTCCAGGTCTTAGGATGATGTGACAATTGGCAATGGTGTTTACGGTTTGTAGTTTCACGAGTTTTCGACAAAGCTACAGCATTCGGGCGAGGCGGTCCGACCGGTCCTTGCACGTGGTCCGACCAGTCCCAAATCGGTCGGACCGCCATGTGGGGTGATCGGACCGCGGTGACCTAAAAGTGGTCAAAACGAGCTGGGCCAAAAATAGGTGTTGTAGGCAAGTGGGGATCCCAATGCACTTGGTCTCATGATTTTGGAGTCTCGAAGAAGTTCTATTCGTTTTAAGTTTCCGAAGGTTTGAATTTGTGGTATGAATTTGGCTAAGTCCCAGGCGGTCCGACCGCTCACGAGGAGCGGTCCGGCCGTTATAGCGGTCCGACCGCTCACATGGAGCGGTCGGACCAGTATTGACTTGAACGTCGCCCGTCGTGGCGGCGTTGTTCGTTGGTTAGGTCAAAGTCATTGGTATCGTGGCATATGGTTTGCATGATGTATGTTTTGACTAACATGGGTCAAGTTGTGAAGAACTTGTTCCCGAATTCGTGTTTGCTTGTCTATGGTTGTGCAGGTTGCTTGGTGGTCAACGACGGTCAACGGCGAGGAGGATCGGGACTAGACTTGGAGAGTTGAGGTCGAGCGATCGGCGATGCGGGTGAGTCAATGACTCAAGCGTGACACAACATGGACAAGGGTGACCTATTGGCAAATCCATGGCGCATGGTGAAGCGGTTTAGGTCAAAAGGTTAAAGACGATGCTTTGCGAAGCGTGCGTGTGTGACCCGTTTGTTAGTGGGCCTTAACGGGAGCCCAATTAAGTCAAACCCTAGAGAGTTCTAGGCCTCCACTATAAATAGGAGGAGGTGGTGGCTGCACCCAACTCTCTCGCTATTTTTCACCTCTTTTGTTGCTTGCAAAACCCTAATTGGCTTAGGGGGAGTTGAGGTGGAGGCTAGGGCTTTTCATGGTTTGAGGAGAATTTCGTGATCTTGGATTGACCACTGTTCCATGATGGTGTGGGTGTAATCCAGCGACGATCACGTTCTTAATCTATGCAAGGTTTGCTTGAGATAAGTCTCTTTATGTTCTTGCTTTCAATTTCGTGATTTTAGGGCTTTCTTTGATCCGCGAGTTTGTGATTGATTCTTTCACGTGAATTAGCTTGCTGTGATATGTGTGAATCTATCTAGCATCATCTTGATCTTCAATCTCTCACGAACAAGCTTTAGGATCAAGTTTTCGTTCTTGCCCGGTTTTAGACCTTCTGTTAATCAATTGGCAATTGCTCAGGATCTATCCAAGAATTATCATAATATTCAATTGGAATAGGTCCTCAATAGCATAGAGAAGGTGTGTGCAAAGTTTCATAAAGTTTGGAGTTGAGAATCAAAAGTTTGACATAATTGCAACTTCATCGGTGATTTTCTTGTTTTGGATCGGTTCGAGTCGGCGGTCGGACCGCCGTCATCACCGGTCAGACTGATTTTGGAGCGGTCCGACCGCCAGCACAACAGCGGTCAGACCGCCCGGCAATCGATCCAACCGGTTGGGTCCAGAGGTCAGACCGCGCGTGCTTTGAGCTTTTGCAATCTTAGTTGATTTTGTGTTTTTGCTTAGGGAATTTAATTGGATTCAATACTAGTCTTCTGCTGTACTGGTATATTGATCTTCATAGCTTCATCATAGCTATTGGAGTGAAATTGTGTTGAATTCATTATTTGAGAAAATGTGAGCGTGCTCCTATTCACCCCCCCTCTAGTCGCCTTTTCGGTCCAACACGTTTTGAGCACGCCTCTGTCTTCCCTAGCTTGTGCTCACTCCATATCTTCTCCTCCACAGAATCTACGCCTAGCCGTCCACGCTACTCATTCTTACAGAGCTCGGCCATCTCTCTGGTGAGCTTCGACCTTGGTGCCTTTGTCCTTTAGAACTGCCTCGGTCCCCTCTATCTTGCGCTCACCATGTTCATCCCCTCTCCCATATGAAGGCCTAGTAAGTCATTGTCTTCTTCCTCTACGTCAGTGACCTTGAAGCCCCATCGCCAGCTCCTTCACCACCCAGGCTTGTCATCTCCGCCAAAACCCTTTAAGTGCCCATCTCATCCCATGTCCTAGGACTAGGTAGAGCTACTAGAATAGTTGACTTGGGCCGTAGAGTAGCACGTAGCCACCGCACCGTAGCACCTTCGTGTCCAACGCCGGTCACTGTGGACAATCATGCATTGAGTTGGTGGTGCCATTTGAATCCCCTTGGGGTGTAGAAAGTTGTGCTTGCGTTGCTTTGTTGGATTAGTTGCCGGCTCGCCGTCTCCACTGCAGGCCATAACGTCACTGCCACCACATGGGAAACCATTTTTTCAGGCTCAATGGTCATTGCCGAGGTCCGGCTCACCAACGTCGAGCTTGGACCGAGCGCGTCCATGGCGACGCCTGTCCCATTGTGAATTAGGGTGGAGCACTGTAGCAATGACATTAGGAGTAAATGATGTAATTAATAAATAGATTAATTATTATATAATGTTAGTATGACATCTGGGCCCAACGCGATTAGAGAATCTAATTAGAACCTAGTTTAAGTTACGCTTCTATCACATGTAGACCCACCCTTTAAAATACGTTGTTTAGACTCAATTCGTAGATGTGTGTCGCTAACCTGTGCGCCCATGACCTAGGTATTGTTCATTCCACGTGGACCATGGACCCACCTATTAGTGACTCATGAATTACTGTTTGTAAAATAATTAAAATGGAAAATAAAAACCATAGTGCCCCACCTATTAGTGACTAGCAATTTTCAATTTGAAGATAAACCAGAAAAGAAATTAAAATAACTTGGCCCTACCTGTCAGTCATAGCAAGAATTTATAGCTGTAAAATAAATTGAAAATAAAATTAAAATCTGGGGGGCCGAGTTGTTAGTGAGAGACTCCCTCTCTCCTTTGTTTATTTTGGGGATTTTTCCTGAATTTAAACTTTGGAGAGCTCGTTCTCTCTCGTTTTATCTCCAAATTTGATTATTCTTATTTCTAAATTCATATAAATTCAAACCCTACTTAATAGTTTGAAAAACATGAATTTTAGTTTATTTTAATTGTCAAATGTATTTCTAATTCATTTTGGATTTATTTGAATTTGGTTGAATTTCACGTGAATAGATCCCGAATCTCCAGAAGAGTAGCAAATTGAGCACGGCCAAGACCAGAAAGACTATGAGCTACGAAGGTCAACACTTTGATCGTATTGCTCCTACCTTTTGAATGCAAATTATATTGTTTAAAATTATGAAATCGAATGCTATACTTTGATTACAATGATGTTGTCATTAGCTCATTGTTAATGCCTAAATATTAAGTGAGCTATTAAATTATATTCCTTTATCTTAGACACTAGCCTTTGTCATCCTAGGAATAATGAAAAAATTAGTCACTAATTCAGTATCTAAGTGCCATCCTTAGCCTTACTTAGATACATTGACATGTGGGCATTAATTTGCCTCGACATCATTCAAACATCAAAACTTGGTTTGGGTAGCCATTGGATGGAAATGACTAGTATGTTCAAGTTAGAAAATATTTTCCAAGCAAAACCCCAAACACTGTTTTAGACTTGATCAAATGGTAAGTGTGGTGGGCGTGGATGGAGCATGAGAATTTGTAATGTGGTAGTTCTTGTCGGTGATATGCCTTAGAGGCAATCATAGAGATGAATGTACGTATCATGTCTATGTTTTGAGTTATACAATAAATATTATTATTATTATTCCTTGGATCAATTATTATTTATAAAGATTAACAGGTATGTGACTTGTTGTTGAAGCTCTATAAGTTATATGATGTCATTCTAAATGTATCTCTGGTCGAATGTCACTGGTCGGGACACTAGTGACTTATCAACCAATACATGTATTAATTGATGATCATGTTTCACCGGTCATCAATAATGTGAACACATGTCAGAGAACATGGTATTGGATTGACCAACCTTGAGACATTATTAAGATTGTTGTGATTTTGTATCATCAGTTGGTCTTAAGCAATGGGATGTATAATCCTTAGACCTGATATCAACATGGTTTCCTACATGTGTAATAGTACACTTAGGGTTGCTAAACACTACTTCTTAAATGGGTAGTTATAAAGGTAGCTTTCGGGTATGCTGTGAAACATGCAGAGGGATGTGACTAGTTGGATATGAGATTTGCCTCTCCTAATATAACAGGAGAGATATCTTTGGACCCCTCGATGTGGTTGGATAAAGAAAATGCATGACCATGCCACTAGTGGTCGAATAGTCAACCACATGAAGTTATTCGTTACTGAACCGAGAAAGTATTAAACAGTCCATGGATGACATATATCTCACCTAGAGTTCAACCAGATATCGTGAGGCGAAAGGAGAATACGCAAGCTAATCATTTAGGTCGACCAAATACGAATTGGTTGTATGGAGATACGATTAGTCGTGACTAAATGTGAACTGGTCGTATGGAGATACGAACTGGTAGTTAGTGATAAGGACATGGTCGCAGATCATATTGGATAAGGTTCATCCGATATAGCTCATGCTACCATTTGGGATAAGAGTTTACCATATGAAGAATTCTCGAACAACAATAGTTATCAAGATAATCTGCAAATGTGTAACATCCTAATTTTTGGGACTTTGTGAAAATTTTAAAATAAAATAAACCATTTTAATTTTATTGAATTAATTAAAGGTTAAATTGAAAATTTAGAAAATGAAAACATTTTAAATGATTAAATCAAACTTCAATTAAATTCAAAATGAGTTTGTTGGATTTTCTAGACTTTCTTGTATTTTCTCCAAGTTCTTTTGCTATTTTCTCGGGGTTCTATCTAATTTATTTCATTTTCTATTTTTCCCAAAAATTCCTTTTTCTTGGTTGTAAAATTTAATTTGAAATAATTATTTTAAAAGTGTGGGATTTCTTTTGGAGTTTCTACTATTATTTAACATCTAAGTTTGAAATTCAAATTCAAAACTCATCGCCAAAATTCAAAATTTGAATTTTCCCCGGCCCAATTCTTTTCCTTTTCCCTTTTGTATTTTCCCTTTTTTCTCATTTTTCCTTTCACCTTTTTCCTTTTTCTTTCTTCCTCTCCCCCTTTTCTCTGACGTGCGCTAGCTCTGGCTTGCCCGATAGCCCATGCGCTTGTGCACCAGACGCCGTCACCCCCACATCCGGAGCACCACCCGTCCCAGGCTTGCACATGCTCTGCGCCGCACGCGCCCTGACCCCCTCTGCCACCCACGCCACATGCCAGCTCCGGCCCCGCTCTGCCGCTTGTGCTTAGCGCACCGCCCGCGTCCCCCATGTTGCATTGCCCCCTCTCGCTCTATAAAACACCACATAGCCCCCTTCCTTCCCCTTCCCCTTCCCCTTCCCCTTCCCCATTCTCCTTCCCTCTCCCTGCGCCCGGAGCTCACCACCGCCGCCCTCCCCTTTTCTTCCCCAACTCCGGCCGCCGCCACCTTCGCTCGATCTCCCTCTTGGGCCGTTATTTTGCCCAACACTAGTGACTTATCAACCAGCACATGTATTGTAATATTCTGAAAATAATAATAATAGCAATACTAATAATAAATTAATTAGTTAAAGAATTCAGGGCTTGTGCGTAATTAAAGAATTTAGTTTACGTGGAAATAGGATAATTCAGAATTTTTTTATGAGCTATATAAATAGACGGTGGAAATTTTAGAAACCCTAGCTTTTTCTTTTATTTTCCATCCGCCGCCGCAACAATTTTTCTGCGTTGCGCCGCCATAAATTCTCGTACCTTCACTATTGCGCTTAGGCCGCTTCTGACGTGTGGCTGCTCTCTTATTCGCCTTGCGCCCCGTGGTGCTGCTGTCGTCATTGCGTTGCCATTGCCGCCTCTCTGTATTTGCTTTTCTGCTTTTTTCCTCGCATTTCTTTGCTCTGCCTTTGGATCGGCCGAATTGTTGTGGTTGCCCGCTGCTGCGCGGATCGTGTCTTCGCTTGCGATCCTTCTCTTGGCGTGGAGCTGCTGCAGCGTCTTGTATTGTGCGAGCGAAATCCAACGGCCGAGAGCCCCTGCTGCTGCGATCAATCTAGCTGCTGGTTCGGCTGTATTCTTTGTGCCGATCTGCTTGTCGCTGGCGTGGCATTGGATCCTCTTCTTCTTCTTGTTTTTTCTCTCTTACGCCGAGCCGATCAAGATCTGTTGCATTGTGCTTGCGTGGAGAAGATTTTCTGCTGCTGCCGAGTATTGCTGCTGCGTGGTTTTTCTGCCAAACCAGGTGCATGTGAGTGTACTTAATTACGTAGCATTGATCTTGTTTGCATGCAGCAATTAGGGATTTTAATTGAGATTATTTAGAGAGGTTTAGAATTTCTAATGGGAGATATCGATTAATAGATCTGTTTAGCCTGCTGTCCGTTGTACGATTTATTCGGGTACCTTAATGGCGAATGTTGAAAATATCATCTACTAGTTAATTGTAGATAATTTCGATATCTTTCTTTAGCATATTTTATCATGTCGTTCGGACAAGTAGAATTTGAGTTATGATTTTCGGAAGACCGCTGTTTTTACGGTTGTCGTCTTTCGGCGCCGTTTTGGTAGATCGGTTATTAAAAATATTAAATAGCTTAATTAGAGTTTTTGATGTACATGAAAGTTGTAGATAATTGTCCAATGGTTCTGTAGAATCTGAGAACGCGAATTTTGGTTGGGTAAATCAAAAGTTATGAATTTAGTAAGACTGCTGTTCCGAAGCGGACAGATCGGCTTTCTGGGCTAAATACGGAGGATTAGATGATTTAATTAGAAGTCTTTGTAATCTAAGAAAATGTGGATAATTTTATGAAGAATCCAGAATGGGGTTGTTTGTTGTGATCGGACTTTCGAGTCAAAAGTTACGTTTGTTTTAGCAATAAGTCAGCTATGGGTAACTTTTCGGTACCGGAGTAACGTGGTATATTTGGGGACGTGTAGGAGCGATGTCGATTGATTGTTGTTATTATGATGCTGTAGCTTGTATTGAGATTTGTGTATATAATGTAGGAGAGGCGTCGTGCTTGTTGCCATCTGCTAGCCAAATTGTGCGTCGCAACTAGTAAAGGCAAGTGCATAGTAGACAGCGATCAATGATCGATCACTGTTTTCTTTATCTTCTATTACCATTATTGTTGTGCTTTTATTTTGTTTAATTGCAAACAAATAATTGGTATGTTTATATCTTGGTTGACAAGCATGATGAAAAGTTGGATATGATGTTTATGATGGAGTTTGCATGTTTGCATTCATAAGCATCTTTGCATATGAGCAGGTGATCATGAATGATCACAACTCCACGGGAGTGGAGGAGGTCCCCGATCCTTATGGAGGAACGGGCTTGAGAGTGAATGTTGTCGCGAGCATTCACTCATGCTATACCGGTATACGCCAAAGAAGTGCATGTGGACATGTAGAATAGAGTTGCATTCATAATGAGATTGTTGTGTGTTAAACAAATGGAAGGTAACAACATGATAATATTAATGGAAGTACCTGTGATGATAATAAAGTTATTGAATGCTGTTGATTTATTATTGTTCGTTGTTTATTGATGGGCTTGCTGAGTCGTGGACTCACCCTTGCTCTATTGTTGTCTTTAGGTGATCTTCGAGGATTAAATGGCGAGAGCAGTAGAGCACATGGACCACTTATGATCATTTACCTTCATAATCTTTTCATTCAGAATTGGATTACTCCTGGACATGTTAGAGGTTGAATAAAGTTTAGGACAATGTTTGGACTAGATTATTTGCTTTATTAATTTGGATTCATTGGTTGATGCTATTTTGGTCTGTTTACCGGGTTTTATTCTACTTGATTATTTACTATCGTTTGAACCATAATTATACATGTTCTTTTGTGAAATATGGTTATGTTTATTGTGGCTTTCTTGCTGTAATTTGATAGTGTGTCGATAATTACTAGTTTAGAGAGTAGTGTGGTGGCATTCTAGGCTCAGTGTTGGGCTGGGGTGTTACATGTATTGATTGATGACCATGTTTCACCAGCCATGGATATGGGGATGTCGAATCAATAATATGAACACATGTTAGAGAACATGGTGTTGGATTGACCCACCTTGAGATACTATTGAGATTGTTGTGATTTTATATGCCATCAGTAGGTCTCAAGCAATGATGATTTATAATCCTTAGACCTGAGATCAGCATGATTTTCTACATGTGAAATAGTACACTTAGGGGTTATCAAACGCTACTCTGTAACTTGGTAGTTATAAAAGTAACTCTCGGGTATGCTATGAAACGTGCGGAGGGATGTGACTGCTCGGATACATGATTTACCCCTCCTACCATAATAGGAGAGATATCTCTAGGCCCATCGATTCTCTAGGCCCATCGATGTGATTAGATAAAGAAATTGCATGGCCGTGCCACTAGTGATTGAAGAGTCGACCATATGAAGTTATCCGTCACTTGAACAACAAAGTATTGAACAATCCATGGATGACAAAATATCTCACCTGGAGTTTGACCAGGTAACGTGAGGCAAAGGAAGAATACGCAAGCAGGTCATTCAGTCTAACCAGATACAAACTGGTCGTAAACTGGTAGAACATGATCACGAACTGGTCGTAAGGAGTTACAAACTAGTTGTGACAAAATAGAAATTGGTCGTTTGAAGATATGAGCTGGTCGTAAGTGATAACGACCTAGTCGCATATCATATCGCATAAGGTTCGTCGGGTATAGTATTTATGTGTGTTCGAGAATCGTTATGTCCTATTAGGAGCTGCTAACGGCTCGTGGCTGGAAAAGTGTTTTTGAATCACAACTGATTACAGATGAACCTACAGGATCACACACTTAACTGGTTGAAACAAACGAGCATGGATAGGATTCATTATGGGCTCTTTATAAGGGGATTCATGGGACTGTTGGTACGTAAGAGGGTTGCTCCACCGAAACCCTAGCCACCATCTTCCCGAAGACTCTACTGTGCTCGTTGGTGCTAGCACACCAGCGTACAATGTTCCACCTCTAGACGTGTGGATAACGTAGAGGCGCTACTGTGGGTGCTGTTATGATGATCGAGGATGATCCACAACCTACACAAGGAACGTCATAGGTTATTAGAGGAGACGATCGGTGCTGGGGACATTGGACAATCGACTATGATTACTTCATCAACGCACTCGACGTTGGATTAGACTACTCCAACTCTTCTTCCACTGCACTGTGCGTCTAGTGGTAATGATATATGATCTCTTCCTTGTATGGCTTCCTAGTTTACATGGTAGAATTTTTTGAATTGCCAGTTAGTGTAGTCTATCTGTATCCCTTCAGTATAAGGCGGTTGTCCTGAGCCTTCACTGTTGGATGCCTCCGCCCTCACCGCCATAGAAATGGGGGAGACAGAGCAGGAGGACGAACAGGGGATGAGCCAGCCGGTGAAGTAGGAGGTGGAGGAGGTTGGCTGCTCCGACATGACAAGGACAACGATGGTCGTGTCGTGGCGAGGCAGATCGTGCTATTAGCTTCCCCCTCCCCTTAACTTTGAATCCGACGGCGACATCGCCGGGATGGTGGGAGGGAGAGATGGTAGTGGCTGGACCGGGCAAGAGGAGGAGGGACTTGGAGGGAGAGGGTGATGATGATGCTTAAGTTTGGAGGAAGGTGGTGGCGTCAGTGCTTGGGTCCTGAGGGAGGTGGTGGCGTCCGGACTAGCATGGAGGATTGGAGGCAGAGGAGAGCGTCGTTGCCGTGGTGGTGCTCATCTCTGGGCAGCGATGGCCGGAGGGGTCACGAGAGGGGTTGCGGTGTGATCTGCAGAGGAGGAGGGGGTGGGGGCAGAGGAAGAGGACAGGGTAGGAGCGGGGGACGAAGAAGACGGGGAAGGAACGGTGGAGGATGGGGCGGCAGAGGAAGAAGATAGAGATTGGGGATCTGGATCTTGCATGTGTCTGTGTTAACTAGTTCACTCAATGTCGGTGAAAGTGTGGCTCACGCTCTGCTCGAAAATCTTGTGAGCCAGGAGCTAAGCTTGGCACGGCTTGAAAACTTAACGCTCCCGAGCTGAGCCAGCTTGATCCTGGTCCGAGCCGAGCAGTCTCACGAGGCCTAGAGCTATTTTCCCAGCCATAGTCATCAATCAATATATGTGTTGGTTGATAAGTCACTAGTGTCCCGACCAGTGACATCTGACTAAGGATCCTTTTATAATGACATCATACTACTTATTAAAGAGCTTCACCAACAAGTCACATACATGCTAATATTTATAAATGATAGAGTAAATTTCACTATTTCACTTTAGACCATGTAATCTTACTATGGTTTCACTTTGCATCACCTTTAACATATCTTTTTACTTTGCATCACATCTTCTTACCATCTGTTGCACTTTGTACCATGGTAAGGATTTGGTCTATTTCTTAGGGGCTCACCGACGGTGAATGGCGGCATAGGAGGTGGCGGCGAGGCACGTGATGGAGACAGGGGAGGTAGATGGAGCATAGAAATAGATCGAAAGCATATAATAATAGCTGGAGCATCACCTGTGATGGTCATAGTGACGACAAAATGATTCTCTCTATTTTAGCTCCCTGCATGCCTCCCATGTTTCCTTTTCGCTAACAAGACTTTTTCTAGTGCAAAGTGAAATAAAAATAATAAGAGATGGTGCAAAATGAAAGATTTGCTAAGGGTGGTGCAAAGTGAAACCATGGTAAGATTATATGGTTCAAAGTTGAATTTACTCTAAATGATAATTCATCCAAGGAATATAATAACATTTATTCTATAACTTAGAAACATAAACGTGATACAATCATCTCTATGATTACCTCTTAAGGTATATCTCTTACATAATGGCCTATTTTCTTGTAGTGATACGAAGGGGTGACATTCCTATTGCAGAAGACTAGCTTGAAGTTGAATCTTCAGTCACCAAGGGTGTGTTTGGTTGCCTGCATGTTCCCAGCTTGGCCCGTATGTGCTATCCTGGCTGAACCTAATCAGGCTGAGTGGATGCAATGATGAATTGTTTGGTTGCCTGTTTCTGTTGGATTAGGCTGTGTTGAGATGTTGTTTGGTTGCCTGTATCTGACACGGGAGAATGTGAATAGACTCATAAATGTTGGCCAGCCTGCATGCGCTCAGCCTGGCTGAGGAGGGAAGCTTGAATTAAGCGTTTCCCTCGGGCCTGGCCCGACAGTGAATCTTGTATCCACTCAGCCAGGCTCACTCACCCAACCAGGCAACCAAACACCCAAAAACTTGTATCTACTCATTCGAGTCAACCCATACAGGTAATCAAACACACCCCAAGTGAAGAAATAATAGAAACTTTGGGCTATACTTCTGAAGTGCCAACGCTCGTAGAAGTGTAAGTAAGAAATGAACAAAACATACCAAAAGCGAGCACGAAAGAAATCTGCGCTACCAACAATTGAAAGTGAAAGTGACAAAAAGTTGGCGGTGGCGATGTTATGCTTACTTCGAAAAGTTGGATGCCTCTAAAGAGAGTTCCTGTACGGTGGTGATGTTATGCTAACTTCAAGTAAAACCCGGGTTCGTTTGGACGTCATTGTGTTTAGTTAGCCTACCTTATGACGTTGCATGATTTTAAACTATGACGTAAACTTGCGATGCTAAACGATAATGTCTGCGGTTTGATCTTGCTATTTTTCGAGATAGTAATGAATTCATCGTGGTATAATTGGAGAGTGGTACATGTATATTTTATCATTTTGATAATATAATGGTTTAATTATCTCTGAAACTAGTATTATCATCAAATGTATACATATATTAGCGTGAACTTATAACTATTCGTATAATTTTAATTAATTATCCGTATTGATAATACCCTGTTCATCCGTCGACCGTATTTTTTTATGTAACACTACTTTTTGTAGAGGTGGAAGGTGCGGGTGCAGGTATGGACAATAATCATTCATCAAATCACTCTGTGCAAGTAACGAACTAAATGGAGATCACGTTACTTATTTTAAATATACTGTAAAATGTTGGCATATATGTTCGGAAACACTCTAAGATCATGGTTTGTTTAAATAACACTACAAAATGGTGGTCATTTGTCATAACACGCTGGACTGATTAGAATTTTGGTTTCTTGTCGACGATCGAGTCTCCGATTTTACGAAATAAAAAAGAAAAAAAATAGCAAAGAGTTCTTATGAGAGAATCTGACTGCTCTTTATTGCTATTAACTGGATCCTTTACAGGAGGTGTCCATGACAAGGAAATGAACTAATTCTAATTACAATAAGCGTAGTGCTTGCTATGATAATACTTCAGATAAGATCCAATCGTCTCTTGATCTTTCGAACTAGATTGATTTCTCCTTCGATCTCCCTCCTACCGTTCGTGTTCTTCTTTAAGTAGTTGATGAAGTGGTGGTAGTTAATCCTAGAACAAGCGACTGTTGGAAGTCTCGCGACTGGTCGGAGCGAGGCAACGGTTGATAAAGTATCAACCGTTCGATAGTTGATGTCTGTGAGACACTAAACCGCATGGTAATTTGTTGTTAGTGTCTTAGGACCATGAAACGTCGTGTGGTATGGAGCCAATAAGACATGTGCTCCATTCATCATACGGTAAGGAGTATGCTTGGAGTAGAATCCAAATGCCACTTCATTGCTTGTACGAGTAGTCATCTGGTCGGGGACTAGGTACAGGACCTTGTTTGACTAGGGTACCTATAAGTAATCTCTGAAATCCTTACGACCAAGAAGATCATTAGCCTTAGGGGTTACGAATCTTACGACCATAGGGGTCGTAAGATTAGAGATTACGACTCGACCACAGTGGTCGCAGACTTTGGGGTTACGACCGCGAAGACATATGGTCAAAGACATCGGTCAAAGGCATCATCTGCTTCCTTAGTCTACTGGAAACTTGTGAATATCATGGGGATATGCTCATGATCTTAGGATAATGTTACAATTGGCAATGGCATTGGAGGTTTGTCGAATCATGCGTTTTCGGCAAAGTTACGGTCTTTGTCGAGCCGATGTGATCGGCCAAACCAAGCCGGCGTTGAGATCGCGAGGGCGTCCGACCAAGCCACCTGGCGGTTGGACGGCGATGGTCGTCCGCCGGCCATGGCGGCGGTCAGACCGGCCACATACAAAAAGTTGTTTTTGAAGCTGGGCCAAAAATAGAGGGTGTAGACAAAAGAGGGGATTCTATTGCACTTAGTCCTATAATTTTTGGAGTCTCCAGTCAAAAGTTCTATTGGTTTGAAAATTCCAGTAGATTTCGGATTTTCAAGGAGGAAATTTCTGAGCAAAGGACACCGGCCAATAGGTGGCGGTCAGACCGGCCATAGTGGCGGTCTGATCGGTTTTCACTTGTTTCGTCGTCCTTCGTGGCGGTGATGTTTGGTTGTTAGGTCAAAGTCATGAGTTTCAGTTCATATGTGTTGAATGATGCATGTTTTGACTAACGTGGGTCAAGTTGTGAAGAACTTGTTCCCGGACTCGATTTTCTTATGTATTGTTGTGCAGGTTGTTTGGTGGTCAACGACGGTCAACGGCGAGGATGATCGGGACTGAGCTTAGAGAGTTGAGGTCCATAATGATAGATAATGCCGGATGAGGCCAATGAACTCAAGCGTGGTGCAGAATGGACAAGGGTGACCGAACGGACAGTTTGGTGCAACTAGTTTGATCAAGCAGCGCGGGGGTCGGTGCAAGTGCCATGGTGGTTTCGGTTGGAACCGGATGGGAGAGACTTGCCGACATAGACAGAGCCATTGATCAACCTACAGGTGGCGAAGCAGGCGAGTGCTTCGCGCAGATGGACTTGGTCTTTGGAGAAGGATCGAGAAGGGGTATTTTCGTAATATCACTAAAATACCGCCTTGTTTGCTTTTGGCTAAACCACGGCACAAGGCAACGCAAGGAGAAGCGGTTTAGGTCAAGAGGAGATGAAAACGACGCTTTAAAATACGTGCGTGTGTGACCCTTTTTTGTTGGGCCTTAACGGGAGCCCATTTAGGTTAATCTTCTAGAAGGTCTAAGCCTCCACTATAAATAGAGGAGGGAGGTGGCTGCACCCCCATAACCCTTTCATTGTTTTGAAACCCTAGTTTTGCTTAGGGAGAGGACTAGTGTAGGTTAGGGTTATAGAGAGTTTTGATTTGATTTCGTGCTCATGGATTGAGCTTTATCCTCCATTGATGGAGTGGCTGTAAATCCAAATCATATCAAATCAGTACAAGGAAAGTTTGCTCAAAGATTTGTCTCTTTGCTTTACTTCTCTCTATTTGGTGATTTTGAGTATTTCTTTGATCCGCGAGTTTTTGCTTGATTCCTTCATGTTATCTAGATTGCTGTGACATGTGGGAACACATCTAGGATCATCTTGATCATCAATCACCCACGAGCAAGATTTTGGATCTAGTTTTCGTTTTGACTCTGTTTTGAACCATCCTTCTCTCAAACGAAAAAAGGTCGTAACTTTTCCAAGGATCTTTGTGATCTTCGATTGGAATAGGTTCCCGACACCCTATAGAAGGTGTGTTCCATGTTTCATCGAGTTTGGAGTTGTAGATTAAAAGTTACATCTATTTGTAACTTTGTTTTTCGAGCTGATTTCACTGTTCATCAGGTTGGAGGTCAAACCGCTACTAACATAAAGGTCAGACCGCCCATGGACCGGTCTGGCCGCCATTGACATAGAGGTCAGACCGCCCAACACTTTGAAATTGAGTTTTGGTTGATTTTGGTTGTTTTGCTTCGAGGGTTAGATTGGATTCAATACTAGCCTTTCGCTGTACTGGTATATTGATCTTCATAGCTTCCATAGCTATTGGAGTAAAATTTGTGTTGAATCCTATCTTGGTTGAAAAAGTGAGTTTGTTCCTATTCACCCCCCCCTCTAGTCGCCTTTTCGGTCCAACAAGTGGTATCAGAGCCCGGTTAGTTCAATCTTGATCTTAACCGGTCACTGAACTTGGCGATGGATAAGTACTCCACCAAGCCGCGTATCTTCGATAGGCACGACTATGCCTATTAAAAGAATCGCATGCGAGTCTTCCTTGAGAGCGAAGGACAAGCTATATGGAGGTTGTTCGAGCCCCGCTCGTCTTTCCCGAAGTTGCTACGCCGGCTTCAGCAGCCCTCTTGGCTAACAACAATAAGGCAAAGAACCTCTTATATGGTGGGCATGCTAGACAGGAGTATGATCAAATTTGCAACCTTGAGACTGCGCATGAGATTTGGGACACCCTCGGAATCTAACATGAGGGTTCGTTCCAAATCAAGAAAGTACGCCACACAGTCTATAAGCGTGAATATAACAAATTTGAGATGCGTCATAGAGAGAGCATCGATGATATTTTTAGTCGCTTTAATAAAGTGATTAATTAGATGAAAGCTATTGGTATTGAATATTCTCAGTCTGAAAATGTCACCCACCTCTTGGCTGCAATCAACACCAAGGAGTGGGAGATAAAGGCTACTGCCATTGAGGAGAATGTCAACCTCTCTGATTTGACTTTGGAGCTACTCTATAGCAAGCCCAAGACTCATGAGATCAAGAGGATTGATCATCCCAAGAAGGAAAACATGGCTTTGGTAGCAGACCCGCTCAAGAGAACTTTTGATGGGTCTTTTGTGTTTTCTTCTGGATTTTCGTTTGCTGGTTTATCTGTAATCCATGAAGAGGAGTTTGAGAGTCTCCCTGAGGCTGAGTTGGCCCTCATAGTCAAAAAGGCCACACGGGCCTATAACAATATGATAAACAAAAAGAGAGGAGGTCAGACCGCCATTGACATAGAGATCAGACCGCCCAACACTTTGAAGTTGAGTTTTTGTTGATTTTGGTTGTTTTGCTTGGGGGTTAGGTCGGATTCAATACTAGTCTTCCGCTGTACTGGTATATTGATCTTCATGGCTTCCATAGCTATTGGAGGGAAATTTGTGTTGAATCCTATATTGGTTGAAAAAGTGAGTGTGCTCCTATTCACCCCCCCTCTAGTTGCCTTTTTGGTCCAACAAAACTTCCATATTTTCGAAGAAGTTTGAAGAAAGGTAATACTTTCTCACCTAACCTTGCTATGAAACGACTTAACGCTGTCATACACCCATTTAGTTTATGGACTTCCTTCTTTGCGGTCGGAGGGCGCATCTGATCGATGTCCAATATTTTTACTAGGTTTGCTTCAATACCTCCAGCTGAAACTAGGAATCCAATAAGCTTTCCCGAAAAAACTCCAAACACACACTTCTTTGGATTTAACTTAAGGTTATGTCTTCTTAAGTTATTGAAAGTCTCGTGCAGGTCGAAAATATGGTCGCTAGCGTCGATGCTTTTCACAACCAAGTCATTAACGTAAGCTTCTAGATTTCGACATATCTAAGGATTAAAGGGTTTTTTTGCATCAATCTTTGAAAAGTTACACCAACATTTTTTAGACTAAATGGCATCTTTACATAGCAGAAAGTGTCATATGGAGTGATGAAGGAAGTTTTCAATTCATCATCTTTGCTCATATTAATTTGGTGGTACCTTGAGTACGCATTTAAAAAACTTAACAACTTAGACCCGGAAGTAGAGTCTATAAGTTGATCAATGTGTGAAGGGGAAAGTCATGATTCGGACAAGTTTATTAAGATATGTGAAGTTAATACACATTCGTCATTTCTCATTGCTTTTTCTAACCATTACAGTGTTGGTGAGGCACTCTGGATGCTCAACTACACGAATGAATTCAGCCTTGAGGAGCTTGTCGATATCCGACTGGATTGTCTCCTTCCAATTAGGTGCGAAATGTCTTAACTTCTACTTGACCAGTTTTTTGTTAGGCTGGAGAGCTAGCCTGTGCTCAATCACCTGCTTGGGGACTCTAGGCATGTCAGACGCCTGCCAGGTGAATACGTCCTGGTTTGCACGGAGGAAGTAGATGAGCGACTCTTCCTATTTGGGGTCGAGTCCTACCCCGACCAGTACCTTTTGGGCACACGCATTAGCGTTTCTTAAGCCAGATGGTGCGTTGGTGCTCTCTAAAGGAGCGCCTTTACCGAGTGGTACCTCCTTATTCTGGTCGGAAGGCTTTGGGGCTATCTTTGGCCTCGAGTGCTTGACCTGCAAGGTAGGTGGATTAGTTTCTCTAGTCGAAAGCTCGTTGACCAGTTCTAAGTATTTCCGATCACGTGCATAAGCCATTTTTCGTCTCCTCAAACCGTGATGACTCCCTTCGGTCCTAACATTTTTAAACTTTGATAACCGTAGTGCGTGGCTATCACAATATTTGCTAAAGCCGGATAACCGAGGATTCCATTGTATGCAGTTTCAAAATCTACCACATCAAATGAAACCTTTTTTGTTCGAAAGTTGTCGGGTCTTCCAAAAATAACCGGTAGGGACAGTTGTCCTATCGGTTTGGAGGTAGAACCAGGAACTATCTCGTGGAAGATATATTTCACGGGTTTTACCTTAGACTTGGGAATCTGCGTCTCTTCCAATGCCCTCGTAAATAAAATATGTAAAGAACTTCCTCCATATATTAAGACTAGATTAACTTTACAATTGTTAATAGTAGGTTCAACTACGATAAGAAACCTAACTGGTCGAGTCGACGGGATGGAGTAGTCTTCTTTGCTGAAGGAGATTACATTTTTGACCACCTGGACTGCTTGATGGTGATTAGAGATTCGGCAAGGTTCACCTCCCGTTCCACGGCTTTCAGATGGCGTCTTGACTCGTACGAGGAGGATCCACCAAAAATCATATCGATTGTGTGATGCGGCTCCTGGTACTTCATCTCTTCGTCATCATCTTTGTCCTTCTTGGAGTTTGGTTCTCTGAGTTCTGTTATGGAGGGAAATGGACCATTACCTGAGTAGTAATCTTCTAGTTTCTTTTGCCAGGCTCGGCAAGTGCGCAAATCATACCCTGCTGCCTGGTGATGTGGACATCACTTTGTACTTTTCTTGTAATTGTTGATCAGAGCTTTAGTCTTGTTCGGACCAGTGAAGTCTCTCTTGCCTTTGGTAAATTTTTCGGGGATCGCAAGGACTTCCTTGTTATCAGGCTTGTGATTCTTCTTATTCTTGAGAGATTGTTTTCTTTTCTTCTCTTTCTTCTCCATGCTTGACTAGGGATTTTTTTATCTTTCCTATCAATAGCATCACACCATTCGACCGCTTCACTAGCGACTGCATACTTGTCTACCATGTCAAAAAGCTCGACGGTCGTTCTTGGAGGATTTATTGCAATATCCTCTGTAAACCGGTGATTTCTTAGCCATACTTTAAAAGCCTGAATGACAGAAGATTATGCGATCTCTAGGATAGAGTTTCGAACTTGACTGAATCCCTTGATATATTGTCGAAGAGTTTAGTTGACTTTTTGCTTCATATGATGAAGATCATCCTCCTTCTCGGGAAGATCAAATGTCCCTTGAAAGTTGGTGGTCAAAGTATCAGAGAGCTGCTCCCAAGTATAGATAGATCCGAGCAGTAGGTTAAGCAACCACAAGCGGACAGACCCTTCACGGACCGTGGGAAAATACTTTGCCATCACGTTGTCACTATCACCAGCATCTTTGCTGGCGGTAGTATAATTTAAAGAAATTCTAATGGGTTCTAGGTTCCATTGAACTTTTCTATGTTGGTGGTGAACACTCGCCAACTGAGCGACTTGAGACCTTCAAAAATGCTCGTGACCGTAATGGAATCGTGGCGCCTTCTCTGGAAAGGAGCCGGATTATAATCTGCTGGGGATCCGTTCCTCATATTTGCATACCTAGGATCCAGTGTCTGAATTCGGTCGTGGGTCTTATGAACGTCTTTGACCACCTGTTTGGTTCAGACGATGCCTGAGATCACCTGAATCAAGTGGTCATTCCTCTTGATGAGGAATAGGAGTGGCTTCTGTGAAGAGCCATCTTCCCTCGTGATTTCCTGGTCGGAACCTACGAGGAGGTGTTGGTGTTGATCGGTCCTCTGCTCTTTCATGTTGTCCCCTACTGAGAGAGGAGCGCTGGGATGAAGTCATCATATGACTTTGCGAATTCCTTTGATCCCGGTACATTTGAGTACACTGCATGGTTTGCTGGAGGCTCTCCGATACCTGACCTGCAAGCTAAGCATAACCTGGAGTTCCTGCTAAAGCAGGATCTGGATTATTCAGAATATCCAGACTCGTTGCAAGTTTTGTATTGTTACCGAAGGTCGTGGAAGATTCCCGCTTGCAGTGGGCGTTCGATGAGGTGAGTTTTCCCTCGACCTTCCAGTTGGCCCTATCTTCGATGAGGTGAGTTTTCCCTCGACCTTCCGGTTGGCCCTATCTGACCCCTTACTCACGGTGGGGTAGGAACATGTGAATTAACTGATGCACGTCCATCGACTCGATTGCCTCTGGTACTTGGTGCTTGAGCACCCTTGCCATTTCCACCAGCAAGTGGTGGCGATTTAACCTGTGGAGTATCGTGCATGGTATCTGGATTGGTATCTCCGATTGTGTTAACTTCATGATGCCAATAGTGATCTTTCGATGAACTTCTGTCGTAGATAAGGGAAAGCCTTCCAGTACTTCTGCCAGGAGCCTCCATGATGGGGAGCGGTCGGAGATTACCATCTTTGGTGAGATTTGTGGTGGATTCAGCCTGATTCGATGGATTGCTGATAGTATGCTGAGTTTCACCATGCCCACTCTGCCTACGATCGGTAATAACTTCATCGATACCCTTACTAGATGTCAATTGGCCCCCAGAATACGTAGGAGCCGTTAGCGAATACCGGTCGCCCATGACAATATTGAGAGTACATGGACTCTTTGTTGGACCGAAAAGGTGACTAGAGGGGGGGTGACTAGGAGCACGCTCACTTTTTCAACCAAGATTATATTCAACACAAATTTCACTCCAATAGCTATAGAAGCTATGAAGATCGATATACCAGTACAGCGGAAGACTAGGATTGAATCCAATCAAAACCCCGAAGCAAAACAACCAAAATCAACTGAAACTTAATTTCCTAAGTGTAGGCGCTCGACCTCTACTCAATGGCGGTCGGCCGGTCCATGGCTGATCGACCTGCGTGTAAAGGCGATCGACCTCGGCGATGAACAGTGAAATTAGCCCGAAAAACGAAGTTACAAATAGGTCTAACTTTTGATCTACAACTCCAAACTTCATGAAACTTGGAACACACCTTCTCTAGGATGTCAGGAACCTATTCCAATTGAAGATCATGGAGATCCATGGAAAAGTTACGACCTTTTTCAGTTTGAGAGATGGATGGTTCAAAACCGAGTCAAAACGAAAACTAGATCCAAAAACTTGTTCGTGGGTGATTGATGATCAAGATGATCTTAGATGTGTTCCCACATGTCACAGCAAGCTAGATCATGTAAAGAAATCAATCAAAAACATGCGAATCAAAGAAAGACTCAAAATCACCAAATAGAGAGAAGAAGGACAAAGAGACACATCTTTGATCAAAGCTTTCTTTGGATTGATTTGATAGGGTTTGGGTTTACAGCCATTCCATCAATAGAGGACAAAGCTCAATCCAAGAGCATAAAATCAAATCAAAACTCTCTAGAACCCTAACCTCCACTAATCCTCTCCCTAAGCAAAAACTAGGGTTTCAACAATGATAAAAGGGTTGAGGGGGTGCAGCCACCTCCCTCCTCTATTTATAGTGGAGACTTATACCTTCTAGAAGTTTTAACTTAAATGGGATCCCGTTAAGGCCCAACACAAACGGGTCACACACGCACGCATTTTAAAGCGCCGTCTTCAACACCTCTTGACCTAAACCGCTTCTCTTTGCGTCGTCTTGCGCCGCGGGTAGGCAAAAGGTCATCTGGGTGGTATTTGGTAAGATTACCAAAATACCCCTTCTCGGTCCTTTTTCGAAGACCGAGTCCATCTGCGCGAAGCACTTCGCATGCTCCGCCACGTGTAGGTTGATCAACGGCTCTCTCCATGTCGGCAAGTCTCTCCCATCCGGCTCCCACCGAAACCACCACGGCACTTGCACCGACTCCCGCGCCGCTTGATCAAACCCGATCGACCGAATCGTCGTTCGGTCATCCTTATCCATTCGCACCATACTTGATTTCATTGACCTCACCCGGCATCGTCGATCGTTCTGGACCAAAGCTCTCCAAGCCTCGTCCCGATCATCCTCGCCGTTGACCGTCGTTGACCACCAAGCAACCTGCACAACAATAGACAAGCAAATCGAATCCGGGAACAAGTTCTTCACAACTTGACCCACGTTAGTCAAAACATGCATCATGCAACACCTATGCACTGAAACCCATGACTTTGACCTAACCAACGAACAACGCCGCCGCGAAGGCCGACGTTCAAGTGACAACCGGTCAGACCACCCCTCAGGGCCGGTTTGACCGCCCGCCTTGCTATGGCCGGTCTGACCGCCCGCCTTGCAGGTCGGAACGCCAGCCATAGGCCGGTCAGACCGGCCGAAATGACTTAGCCGATTTTCAACCCCTGAAAATCCGAAACCTACTGGAAACTTTAAACCAATAGAACTTTTGACTGGAGACTCCAAAAATTATGGGACCAAGAGCAATGGGATCTCCTCACTTGCCTACACCCTCTATTTTTGGCCCAGCATGTTCTGACCACTTTTGATCAAGGCCAGTCCGACCGCCGCACATGGCCGGTCCGACCGATTTGGGACCGGTCGGACCGCCATGCTATGGCCGGTCGGACCGCCCCTGTCCAGAATGCATGAACAGTTCTGAAACTTTGTCAAAAACTCGTGAAACGACAAACCGTTAACGCCATTGCCAATTGTCACATCATCCTAAGATCTGGAGCATATCCCCATGATATCCACAATCTCCCCCTTGATGAACACATTGGCAATAATCCAGAAAATGTAATTTGGAGGTTTGAAAAGTAAAATACTTTCGTTTTCACACAAAGGCACAACATGGTCCATAAGCAAGAGAAAGCAATGGAAATGACCAAGCTGGCATCAGAATAGCATAGGCATGTGAGATAAGGCAAAAGAAAGCATAAAAACTTTGATTTCCAGCAAAAAAGTCAAAAATATCACGTAAGGTCCATATGAAAGAACAATTGTTCAATTGACCTTTGATCATGGTGAGGAGTAATAAATGCAATTCAAGTTCAGAAGAGTCAATAAGACAATAAGAATGCAATTCAAAAACTCCCCCTCACTATGATCCTCGGTTTGAAAATTTCAAATTCTCCAACTTTCTCCCCTTTGTATAATCTTCTCCCCAACATTGAAATATCTTCTCCCCCTTTGACAATGGAGTCATCAAGGAATCACGCCTTCCTCTCATCCAGAGATAACAATTGCAGAATGAAGAAAGAAGCAAAAAGAAGAAGTATGCATGAAGTGCAATGGAGTGGCTTCATTTTTGTATTTTTCAATTTTTGATTGCAAGAAGCTTTGGAGATTACCCAAAAGAGCTAGCCAGCATTTCTAATATTGCACAAACAACATATCAAGCCTGACAGTGCTAGCAAGATCATGGTAAGACATATATATCAAAGCTAAGCACAAAGGCTCAAAAGTAAAGCAATAGATTTGATCAATTTAAGCAAAGCTTCAAATTCAGCAAGTTCATCAACAGAGATCCTAAAATGAAATTGGCCATGTCAAAATATGAAAGTGAGATCAAAAATCTAACAAAGACCACATTAAGAGTCAATCAAGTCCTGTATTGAATCATTTTGCTCAGTATTTCTCAAAAGCCCATTTGTCGACAGTTTTCACATATGCATTGAATATTGAAGTTGACTAATGATCTAACTTAGTGACAAGATCCTGGACTAGGAGCCATCCACAAACTCATCCTAAGCTTCGACCAGAAGTTGATTAAAGGTATATCTTAGTAAAGAAGATCCTGGACTAGGAGCCATCCACAAACTCTTTCTAAGCTTCTACCAGGGCGACAAACCTTGAGGTTCATGTCATTTCTGACAAGCAATCCCCATGAGATCGTCTGGATCATCAAACTATCTCCAAGTTCATGTCATTTGACAAGCAGTCTCGTAAGGGTAGTTTGGCACATTTTAAGCATAAGACAATCTTGATTTTTCATTTTTCACAAGAGCAGTTTTAGAATCTCAAGAACACAAAAGCTCAAGTAATGGTCAATTTTAGATTCAAGAGCTCACAAAGCAATTCTGACAGGGCCAATGTCACAAAAGGAGCACTAATGTGCAACTCGCTAAAACATCCGTAAATTGCAATTTTTTAGTTCGAGTTGTTTTTAAAGTTCTAGCTCATATTGCAAAGACTTAGCTACACATGTAAAAGCATGATAATTCTAGCAAGTCAAAGAACTAGACATGGCATTGAGCAAGAATTGAAATACTAAAGCTCCAAAGGGTAATAGGCAAAGCTTCATCAATTTTAAAAGATAAGCAGAAGATCTTATATTACAATGCATCTTTTTGAATTTTTCATACCACTTGTTGTATTTTTCATATGAATGCAATATGATACAATGAGATGCAATCAAAAGCCTAAAAACCTAACAAGTTCAAAAAGATCAATAAGTTCAGAAAAAGAACAATAAAAGATCAAAAGAACAAGGTAAGATCAGAAGAGATCGAACTCCCCCTCAAACCAACCCATAGGGATAAATTACCCCTAACTCGCTTCTCAAGGTGGAAAACCTAGTTGGGTCTAAAGGTTTGGTGAGGATATCAGCCAGTTGAGCCTCGGACTCCACGAAGTGCAGCACAATATCACCCTTCTCAATATGGTCTCTAAGGAAGTGATAGCGAATGTCTATGTGCTTGGTCCTAGAGTGTTGCACAGGGTTCTTAGCAATGTTAATAGCAGAAGTGTTATCACAGAAAAAAGGAACACTAGCAAAATTTAACCCATAATCCTTAAGAGTGGATACCATCCACAAAATCGACTACTGACAACTAGCGTGACTACATATTGACCTCAAGATAGATTGTGCAACGAGGATTTGCTTCTAGAAGACCAAGAAACAAGAGAAGTGCCTAGGAAGTGACAAGTGCCCGAGGTACTCTTCCTATCAAGCCGACTGTAACACCCCAGCCCAACACTGAGCCTAGAATGCCACCACACTACACTTTTAAACTAATAATTATCGACACACTATAAAATTACAGCAAGGAAGCAATGATTAACATATCAATGGATCACAAGAAGGACATGCATAATTATGGATCAAGCGACAATAAATAAGCAATGGGAATTATAACCAGGTAAATAATCCAAAATAGCATCAACCAATGAATCCAAATTAATAAAACAAACAGTCTAGTCCAAATGATGTCCTAAACTTTATTCAACCTCTAACATGCCCAAGTATAAACCAATATTGAATGAAAAGATTATTATGGCGAATGATCATGTGTTGTCCAAGTGCTCTACTCGCTCTCAGTTACGTCCTCCTCGAAGATCACCTAAAGACAACAATAGAGCAAGGGTGAGTCCACGACTCAGCAAACACATCCATAAACAACGAACAATAATAAATCAACAGCATTCAATAACTTCATTATCATCACAGGTACTTCTATTTGATTCACATCCATTAATTCTCAAATATCAATGCAACTCTAATCTATATGTCCACATGCACTTCTTTCGCGTATACCGGTATAGCGTGAGTGAATGCTCGCGACAACATTCACTCTCAAGCCCGTTCCTCCATAAGGATCGGGGACCTCCTCCACTCCCGTGGAGTTGTGATCATTCATGATCACCTGCTCATATGCAAAGATGCTTATGTATGCAAACATGCAAACTCCATCATAAACATCATATCCAACTTTTCATCATGTTTATCAACCAAGATATAATCATACCAATTCATTGTTTGCAATTAAATAAAATAAAAGCACAACAATAATGGTAATAGGAGATAAAGAAAACAGTGATCAATCATTGATCGCTGTCTACCATGCACTTGCCTTTACTAGTTGCGACGCACGATTTGATTAGAAGACGGCAACAAGCACGACGCCTCTCCTATATTAAATACACCAACTTCAATACAAATTACAGCAACAAGAATAGCAATCAATCGACATCGCTCCTACACGTCCCCAAATATACCACGTTAAGCCGGTACCGAAAAGTTACCCAATGCGGTCTTAGTACTAAAACGAACGTAACTTTTGACTCGAAAGTCCGATCACCACAAACCACCCCATTCTGGATTCTTCATAAAATTATCCACATTTTCTTAGATTACAAAGACTTCTAATTAAATCATCTAACCCTCCGTATTTAGCCCAGAAAGTCGGTCTGTCCGCTTCGGAACAGCGGTCTTACTAAATTCATAACTTTTGTTTTACTCAACCAAAATGCGCGTTCTCAGATTCTACAGAACCATTGGACAATTATCTACAACTTTCATGTAGATCAAAAACTCTAATTAAGCTATTTACTATTTTTAATCTACGGTCTACCAAAACAGCGCCGGAAGACGACAACCGTAAAAACAGCAGCCTTCCGAAAATCATATCTCGAAATCTACTTGTCCGATCGACATGATAAAATATGCTATAGAAATATATCGAAATTATCTACAATTAACTAGTAGATGAGATTTCCAAATTCCGCCACTAAGGTATCCGAATAAATCGTTCAACAAAACAGCATACTAATCGAAGTACTAAACACCCTCGATTAGAAAATTCTATAACACCTCTAATTAATCTCAATTCTAATCTCTAACTAGATTAATAAAACTGAGAGAAAGCAAAATTACCGACCACGAAAATCTGGGTCTTGGTTTTTTTCTTTCGTTCTATAATTTTTTTTCTCCTTCCTTAATTTCTTCTCTGCCTTTTTTTCTTTACCCGGTTCCTTCTCTCTTATACTAATCCACCTCTATGCATCCATGCAAAAGACACACTACGTACTTGTAAAGTGTGGCGACAACCAAACTCCATGCTTGCACCAAGGCTAATCACGAATCAATGCAAAACACTTGCCTCAATTACCTTGGTAACTAGCGAGAGGATTGCATCTGAGAAAAGAGCAAAGAGACTTCGGCAGCTTATTTTCAGTGGCGCAGAGATCGGCCGACTTGGCAGCCGGCTTTCGGCAGAAAAGCGGCGGTATCAAGTGAGCGATGACAGCGGCGACGACAGCGTGATTAGATTTCGGTGGCTGGCAACGAAGAAGAAAAGCAATGTCTCGTGAGAAGAAAAAAAACAATAAGTAGAGAATTGGCGCTGTGCATTTGAAAACCGCAATGCACAGGAGCGGTGCCGGAAGAAGAAAAAGCGCGGCACTTTGGGAAACAAACTAAAAAGGCTAGGGTTTTCTAGAGAACCCACAAACTATTTATCTGACTCATAAAAATTCGAAAATTCTATTTTATATACTAATTAATTTAATTGCACACGAGCCCTTAAAGCGTTTTTATGTATACTACTCGATTAATTACGCTCCGACCCTTAATACGCTTTTATTAATATTATTTTCAGAGTATTACATTCTACCCCCCTTAACGGAATTCGACCCCGAATTCTACTCGCCGTTCTACTCAAATAAAACTACCTTCTGAAATTAAACAATAAAATAACACGTGCAGACGTGAACAACTCGGGTATTGCTCGCGCATGCGAGACTCCAACTCCCAAGTCGCCTCTCTCTCGGTGATCGCCCACAAAGACCTTGACGTATACCAGCGTCTTGTGCCTCAAAGACTCGCTCCGACCTCTCTAAAATCTGCGGCGGACGCGACTCAAGCCGTGAGGTCTTGCTCAATAGTCAACGGCTCTAATGAAATCTTATGCTCTGGATCTCTCAAAACTTTCAAAGCATCGAGACGTGAAACACATTGTGAACTCCACGCATGGACTCAGGAAGATCCAAGCGGTAAGCTAACTTTCCAATTCTTGCAATAATCGGGAACGGTCCAACGTACCTCGGGCTAAGCTTTCCTTTGGTACCGAATCGGACAATGCCTTTAGTGGGAGACACTCTCAAGAGCACTGGTCACCCACCGCAAACTCAAGTCACGCCTCCTCAAATCGGCATAACTTTTACATGCGCTGCAGCCGCTAATGATTCTGTCTCACCATGGCCACACGCTCAACTGTCTTCTGAATCCAGTCCGGACCCAAAATTGCCTTCTCTCCAACTGCATCCCAACATAGCGGCGATCTGCACTTCCGCCCATAGAGAACCTCAAATGGCGCAGCTCTAATACTGGAATGGTAACTATTATTATAAGCAAACTCGCGGTGGCAGCTGGTCCTCCCAACTACCCTTCCAAGATAGAACACAAGATCGCAACATGTCCTCCAAAGTGCGAATAGTGCGCTCGATCGCCCATCTGTGCATGGGTGAAAGCAGCTGTACTAAGGCGAAGCTGTGTGCCCAATGCACTCTGCAGACTCTCCCAGAACTTGGAGACAAACTTCGCGTCCCTGTCGGAAATGATGGTCTTTGGCACACCATGCAGTCTTACTATTTCACGCACATAAATAGGAGCTAGATCACTCGCTGAATTTGTCGTGCGAATAGGAATGAAGTGTGCAGACTTGCTGAATCGATCCACCACTACCCAAACTGCATCCTTCCCTCGCGGCGAACGAGGCAACGCCACCACAAAGTCCATAGAGATATCATCCCAAGGCCACTGGGGTACCTCCAAAGGTCTGCAACAACCTGCGGGGCGCTTGTGCTCGGCTTTCACTTGGCGACAAACACCGCAAGAAGCCACATAATTAGCAATATCCACCTTCATTCTTTTCCACCAAAAATTTGCTTTGGATCTCGATACATCTTAGTCTCACGGGATGAGCGATTATGGAGTGCGATGTGCCTCCCTTAAGATATCATCTTTGACCTCTGCCTTTTGTGGCACGCAAAGGCGGCCTTTAAACCTCAAAGTACCAGAATCATCCATACTAAAATCACTCTCTTTACCTTCATCCAGACGCTTCCTAACCTCCTGTAATAACCGGTCACTCTGTTGTGCTTCCAGACACGGTGCCGAATAAATGACTCAAGAATCAAGCGTGTCTCAACATGTGTCGTGCCCGCATAACAATAAGATATTCCCATGCGATCAAAATCAGCAATGAGGTAATCTAGAGTAGCGGAGTCGCCTTGCGACTAAGAGCATCAACAATCGCATTGGCCTTGCACGGATGATCTTGAATAGTAAGATCATAATCCTTGATCAACTCCAACCACCTCCTTTGCCTCAAATTCAGATCCTACGAGTGAAGATATACTTGAGACTCTTGTGATGCGTGAAAATATCACAAGGCTCACCGTATAAATAATGCCTCCAAATCTTGAGAGCAAAGACAACGACTAACTCCAAATCATGAGTGGGATAATTACGCCGTGCTTCTTTAAGCGCATCGACGCATAAGCAATCACCTTACCGTCTTGCATGAGAACACGGCCAAGACCCACTCGAGACGATCTGAAAAGGCGTGAATCGCTTCCTGGTTCGGGAAGAGTGAGAATAGGAGAGGTCACCAACTTTGTCCTTCAAAATGCGTAAGCTAACGCTCACATTCATCAGTCCTTTGGAATCTCACACCTTTCGAGTAAGTGAGACATCGGTTTGGCGATGATGGAGAAATCTGCACAAAACGCCGATAATAACCACCAAACCAGAAACTCCTCACCCCTTCACACTAGTCGGCCTCTTCCAATCCACCACCGTGGAGACCTTGCTAGGATCAACAAACAATGCCACGAGGGTTAATCACATGACCCGAAAACCCACTTCAAATCCGTAACTCACACTTCTTCAACTTAGCATAGAACTTGTGCTCTCTCAAAGTATCTAAAACCACCTCAAATGGCGCTCATGATCCTCATTGGTCTTGGAATAGATAAGAATATCATCAATGAACACCACCACGAAGTCATCTAGATACTCGTGCAACATGTTGTTCATGGTCTCCATAAAATGGCGGTGCATTAGTCAAACCAAAAGACATAACTTTATACTCATAATGCCCATACCTGGTGGAGAAAGCAGTCTTCTCTACATCCTGCTCACGCACACGGATTTGATTATACCCCGATCGGAGATCGATCTTGGAGAACACTTGAGCTCCATTCAACCGATCAAACAAGTCCTCAATGCGGGCAATGGATATTTGTTCTTGATTGTGGCGCATTAAGCGCACGGTAATCAATACACATATGCCAACTCCCATCCTTCTTCTCTGTGAGAAGCACAGAGCTCCCCATGGCGATACACTACGCTTTGATCAAACCTTTAGCCAACAAATCATCCAATTGCTTCTTCAACTCGTCACGAAGCGGACGTGCTAATCGATCTGGAGACATCGAGATGGGGCGAGTACGGAACAAGATCAATGCGAAACTCCACGTCTCGCACAGTGGCAATCCTAAGCTCGGTAGGAACACATCAGGTAATCACTAACCACTGGAATCTCCTCAATCTGCGAAGCCACTCGGTTTCAAAGAAGAGCTAAAAGAAGTCCGATTTTCCTTCGCGCGACCGGGAACAGTCCGGTAATATCGAAAGAGAGCGCGAGGCGCACTCCTGAAAGGTCAAGGTCTCCCAGCACGAGGTGCGCACAGAGGCTATTCTACGTAAAGCAGGATATCACGGCTCGATAAGAGTGCAACCAATCCATACCCAAGATAACGTCGAACGGCTCCATTTGTATAACTATCAAACTCGCCGTGAACTTCTCTCCATCAATAATAATAGAACACCCAGGACAAACAATAGAGCTAGCAATAATACCCCCAGGAGAACTAACCAACACCGACTGAGAAATCCACTGCATACTCAAGTTCGCTCTCCTAGCAAACGCCGACGAAACAAGCGAAAAGGTAGCCCCGAATCAAAAGGACTAAAGCATCAAAGCGAATCCACAAGCAAAGTACTGTCACCACGTCGGGACGACTGCGGACTCTGCGATGAGGCATGGCGTACCTCTGTGGCGCCATGGCGAAAGAAGACGACGCCGGGGCGGCGAGAGCCCCAACAATCTGCTGTGGCGGTGCAGGCAAAGCCGGTCGTGCAACCTGAAGCGGTGCCGAAGGTGGCCGCCGATGAGTACCTATTTGGGCGCCCAAGTGAAGGAAACGGCATCATTGGAGGAGCGATCATCATCGGAAAGATCTCGGCGGGACCCATCAAGAAGAAGATGGCACGAGCTCCCACTTGATCACGCTAAGCGGGTTACGGCGACACACCCGCTCCTTGTGACCCGATCGGCCACACAGCGGCAATCTCCGTCCAAGTGCACTCAAGAAGACGGTGTCCATCACCGCACTTAAAGCAAAGCATGCCCCGCTACAGGGACAGACGAAGAGCCGGAGTACTCGCAAAGGACGAGGCGCCAAGAAGAGAACGGCCTCGATCGCTAGACACGAGCGATGCGGTCCTCCCTTGAATTTCTTGAAAGCGGTCGTCGAACAGACCCACTTCCCTCACTAGAGCTCCTCTTACGGTCACCACGAAACTACCATCCACCGAGGCTTGTTGCCTTTGTGAGTGCATCTCCAACTCCATGCCCCTAGCTTGCTCCAACAGAGCTATAATCACGGGTGGAGTAGCTCCCAACACATGCTTGGTACTCAGGTGAGACCCGGTGGAACCTCTTGGCTTCGAAGATCATCGTTACGCTCTTGAAGGGACAAAGCGAACCAAGTTGTTGAACTCGGCCTCATACTCAAGAATATACCTCTTCCCCGAGCAAAGGTCGTCAAGGCAACCTCCATCTTCTCAACAAATGAATAGGGTAGAACTTCCCTTGGCGATCAACAAAATCCTCCCAAGTGATGGCCCTTGGTGGCGGTCCTCAAGACAACACGCCTCCCACCAAATATCCGCTTGCCCTTTCGGTGAAAGGCTACAAACGGACCCTCCGAGGTGAAGACATCTCTAAAGCTCCAAGCGCCTCTCCATGTAACGCAATCCATCCATTTGCTGGACGGTGTACCCGACCGTCAAGCGAATCAAACCTCAACCCCATCCACTCGGTGACATCGCGCCTCGAGGCAGGGGATGAGCAGCAGAGCAACAACAGATGCCGCGCAGAATGTGGTGCGGCACTGCTGACGAAGAGCACGGATCTCTCCCACCAACTCTCTCAAGCAAGCGGGGTCTCATCTTGGGCCCCAACCGAGGCGGGTCAGCGAAACCCCTCGACCATCGACTCAATCGCTACGGAGGTGGCTCCACGGAACCTCGCCCATGCCACGACCTCCACGACCGTGGCCACCACGACCACGTCCTCTACCCCTCGGCATAGCTATCAACCACAATCAACAATACACAATGAGTTCAAAGATCAAAATAAACTCATCCATCAATAAACAACATAACGGAAGCGTAAAACTATATTCGTACCTCTCTCTAACCTACTGTGCACTAGTGTGTCAAATTTTAGGTTAGTTAACCATTAGCAAATTTTAGTTGATTTACTAAACTAAAACAAATTTTAACAATTTTAGTTTGCCTAAGTTGTTAATCTATTCACCACGGACCTAAAGCCCGCTCTGATACCAACTGTAACACCCCAGCCCAACACTGAGCCTAGAATGCCACCACACTACACTTTTAAACTAATAATTATCGACACACTATAAAATTACAGCAAGGAAGCAATGATTAACATATCAATGGATCACAAGAAGGACATGCATAATTATGGATCAAGCGACAATAAATAAGCAATGGGAATTATAACCAGGTAAATAATCCAAAATAGCATCAACCAATGAATCCAAATTAATAAAACAAACAGTCTAGTCCAAATGATGTCCTAAACTTTATTCAACCTCTAACATGCCCAAGTATAAACCAATATTGAATGAAAAGATTATTATGGCGAATGATCATGTGTTGTCCAAGTGCTCTACTCGCTCTCAGTTACGTCCTCCTCGAAGATCACCTAAAGACAACAATAGAGCAAGGGTGAGTCCACGACTCAGCAAACACATCCATAAACAACGAACAATAATAAATCAACAGCATTCAATAACTTCATTATCATCACAGGTACTTCTATTTGATTCACATCCATTAATTCTCAAATATCAATGCAACTCTAATCTATATGTCCACATGCACTTCTTTCGCGTATACCGGTATAGCGTGAGTGAATGCTCGCGACAACATTCACTCTCAAGCCCGTTCCTCCATAAGGATCGGGGACCTCCTCCACTCCCGTGGAGTTGTGATCATTCATGATCACCTGCTCATATGCAAAGATGCTTATGTATGCAAACATGCAAACTCCATCATAAACATCATATCCAACTTTTCATCATGTTTATCAACCAAGATATAATCATACCAATTCATTGTTTGCAATTAAATAAAATAAAAGCACAACAATAATGGTAATAGGAGATAAAGAAAACAGTGATCAATCATTGATCGCTGTCTACCATGCACTTGCCTTTACTAGTTGCGGCCGACGATTTGATTAGAAGGCGGCAACAAGCACGACGCCTCCTATATTAAATACACCAACTTCAGTACAAATTACAGCAACAAGAATAGCAATCAATCGACATCGCTCCTACACGTCCCCAAATATACCACGTTAAGCGGTGCGAAAAGTTACCCAATGCGGTCTTAGTACTAAAACGAACGTAACTTTTGACTCGAAAGTCCGATCACCACAAACCACCCCATTCTGGATTCTTCATAAAATTATCCACATTTTCTTAGATTACAAAGACTTCTAATTAAATCATCTAACCCTCCGTATTTAGCCCAGAAAGTCGGTCTGTCCGCTTCGGAACAGCGGTCTTACTAAATTCATAACTTTTGTTTTACTCAACCAAAATGCGCGTTCTCAGATTCTACAGAACCATTGGACAATTATCTGCAACTTTCATGTAGATCAAAAACTCTAATTAAGCTATTTACTATTTTTAATCTACGGTCTACCAAAACAGCGCCGGAAGACGACAACCGTAAAAACAGCAGCCTTCCGAAAATCATATCTCGAAATCTACTTGTCCGATCGACATGATAAAATATGCTATAGAAAGATATCGAAATTATCTACAATTAACTAGTAGATGAGATTTCCAAATTCCGCCACTAAGGTATCCGAATAAATCGTTCAACAAAACAGCATACTAATCAGAAGTACTAAACAGCCCTCGATTAGAAAATTCTATAACACCTCTAATTAATCTCAATTCTAATCTCTAACTAGATTAATAAAACTGAGAGAAAGCAAAATTACCGACCACGAAAATCTGGGTCTTGGTTTTTTTCTTTCGTTCTATATTTTTTTTTCTCCTTCCTTAATTTCTTCTCTGCCTTTTTTTCTTTACCCCGGTTCCTTCTCTCTTATACTAATCCACCTCTATGCATCCATGCAAAAGACACACTACGTACTTGTAAAGCTGTGACGACAACCAAACTCCATGCTTGCACCAAGGCTAATCACGAATCAATGCAAAACACTTGCCTCAATTACCTTGGTAACTAGCAGAGGATTGCATGCAGAGAAAAGAGCAGCAGACTCGGCAGCAGCTTCGGCTCGGTGGCGCGAGCAGAGATCGCCAGCCAAGCCCTTGGCTTCGGCGGGAAAAAGGCGGTACAGGCAAACAGACGAGAGACAACAATGACGCGCAGCCAGATTGCTCACTGGCAATGGCGAGCAAGCAATGGTCTCATGAGAAGAAAAGAGAACAAATACAGAGAATTGGCGGTGATGCGGCTTGAAAACCGCAGCGCATGTGAGGGCCGTTGTAAGAAAAAAAAGCTGGCGGCAGTGTGGGAAACAAACTAAAAAGGCTAGGGTTTTCTAGAGAACCCATAAACTATTTATACAGCTCATAAAAATTCCGAAAATTCTATTTTTATATACTAATTAATTTAATTGCACACAGGCCCTTAAAACGTTTTTATGTATACTACTCGATTAATTACGCTCCGACCCTTAATACGCTTTTATTAATATTATTTTCAGAGTATTACATAGCCCGCAAAATCAGAATCAGAAAACCCCCGAATGGAAAAAGAAGAAGAACAGGAGTACCAAATGCCATACTGGAGGGTAGAGTGTAAATACCTGAATATGCGCTTAACAGCTTGGCTATGGGAAGCTCTCGGAGATGCCTGAAACCTCGCGCAGAGGCAGACTGTGAAGTGGATGTCCGGTCTTGAGGCCGTCAGGTACAGGAGGGAGCCGATCATGCTGCAGTACTCGCGTTGATCCACGGCTTCTCCTTCCTCATCTGGATCCAAAGCAGTCGAAGTCGTCATGGGAGTGGCGATCGGCTTGCAGTCACCCATGTCGAAGCGTTTAAGCAGATCCTTAGTATACTTCGTCTGATGGATGAAGATCCCTTCCTTACATTGCTTGATTTGAAGCCCCAGAAAGTAATTGAGCTCTCCCATCATGCTCATCTCAAATTCCCTGGATATATTTTCAGAAAAGCTGGAAACAAGAGCATGAAAGAACCACTAAAGATAATATCATCAATGTAAATCTGAGCAAGTAAGAAGTCATTACCACGCCTAAGAATGAACAAGGTCTTGTCTACATTACCCATCTCAAAATCATTCTTGAGCAAGAAGGTCTTAAGTCTATCATACCAGGCTCTAGGGGCTTGTTTAAGACCATACAAGGCTTTGGATAGCTTGAAGACATGATGTGGGTTTTTGGGATTCTCAAAGCCTGGGGGTTGCCTAACATAAACCTCCTCCTCTATGAAACCATTCAGAAAGGCACTCTTAACATCCATCTGATATAATCTAAAGCCCTTAGAGGCAGCAAATGCAAGAAGAATGCGAATAGCTTCTAGTCTAGCAACAGGAGCAAAGGTCTCATCAAAATCAAACCCCTCAACTTGGCTAAACCCTTGAGCTACCAACCTAGCCTTGTTTCTAATCACAGAACCATCCTCATTTTATTTGTTTTTGAAAACCCAGCGGGTTCCTATAACATTATGACCACTAGGAGGTTCTACTAGGTTCCAGACCTTATTCCTCTCAAAATTCTCTAACTCCTCATGCATGGCATTTACCCAACTAGAATCAGATAAAGCATGTGATATATCACGGGGTTCAAAAGAAGCTAGAAAAGCAGAATGAGAATAGAGGTTTGGATCATGATACCTGGAACGAGTGACTCGTTCATGGAGATTACCTATCAACTGATCTGGCGTATGCTGCTTTTGAATGTGAAGTGGCGCACCCAGAGAGGAAAATACCTCTTCGACCTCGCATGATCTGCGATGATGAAGATCGGCGAGTTCCTCAAGCGAAGGCGAAGTAGTCACGGCGAGTTCTTGTGCAGAATAGGAATGTCAACAGTGACAGTGGAAGAGTAACATCGAGTCCATCATCATCTTCCTCTACAAATATACTCTCTGTCACTGTGTATCACCGAAATATCCGATCTAGCTCTGGGCTAGTCTCATCAAAAGTGACATTGCATGTCTCTGAACCAGATTAGTTTCAAAGATTAAAACCGAAAGCCCTTAAATGTGCAGGATAACCCAGAAATAAACCATCAAAAGTTCTTGACTCAAATTTATCTAGGTTTCCTGTCTTGAGAATAAAACACTTGGAACCAAAGACTCTAAAGTGCGAGGCAGAGGGTTTTCTACAAAACCAAGCTCATAAGAGTCTTGCCCAAAGACGGTCTCAAAAGACACGGTTTGCAATATGGCAAGCAGTAGAAATAGCTTCGGCCCAAAACCTCCTCGGAGTGCTATACTCATCTAGCATCGTCCTAACCATCTCGACTAGGGTCCTGTTCTTCCTTTCCACAACGCCATTTTGTTGAGGGACGTGTGGAGAGGAGAACTGATGCTCAATTCCACGCCTCGGCACAAAAGAAGCAAAGAGGCATTCTTGAACTCCGTGCCATTGTCACTGCGGATCGCTCTCAAGGCACTCGGAAGTTCAGAAGCCAAACGAAGAACAAGATCATGATAATGATCAAAAGCTTCATCCTTCGAAGCAAGAAAGAACACCCAAGTGTATCTAGAAAAATCATCGATCGTGACAAGAATGTACCATTTTCCACCAATCGACCCGAACCTAAGCGGGACCAGCGGTATCCATATGAAGCAAGCGTCCGGTCCGTCGGTCATGACCATAGTCACCGATGGGTGTGGCGGCAACTTGCTTGCCATGCCTACTGAGCGCACATACAAACATCCTTGGCGGCTTTGAGTTTAGGCAAACCTCTCATGAGCTCAAGGTTGCTAACTCGCGTCGATGATCAAAACCAATGTGCCCCAAACGACGGTGCCAAAGCCAGAACTCAGAAGAAGAAGATGAAATTAAGCACTTGAGAGAACCAGCAAGAGATTCAGAAAAATCAGCTCCAAAGATCCTAGCAACTCTAGTAATCCCAAAAATAAGCTCACTAGTTGAATCAAGCACCCGACAAGCATTTTTCTTAAATCTAGTCTCATAGCCATCATCAAGAAGTTGAGAGACAGAAAGCAAATTAAACCTTAGCTTGTCCACAAGGGCGACGTCCTTGAGGATGAACTTGTCGTTCACCCTGATCGATCCCGTTCCTTCAATCCGCCCTTGCCTATCATCTCCAAAGGTGATGAATTCATCACCCGTCGACCGCGTGAAGGAGGTGAACTATCTTGAGTCTCCGGTCATGTGGCGTGAACAGCCGGAGTCGGCGAACCACGTGTCCTTCCTCTTTCCGCGGTAATCCTGAAAATCAAGGCACAAAAGAACGATGTGTCTCAATACTGGGGTTAGTTAAACAAGACTTGGGAACCCGAAGATTGAGACACACGTCATGAGTAGTATGCAAAGCAGAAGTGCTATCCTTGATTAAGTTTGAAGTTCTGTTATGAGCAATGGTTACTTTAACATAAGAATTATCATGTCTAGGAACATGATGATGAGCATGTGACACAAATCATAAACCAGGTTTCTTCTTTTCTACATTATCATGTCTCGTAAAAGCTCTAGGTTGATTGAGTGAAATTCTAGCAAAAATTTTCTTATCATTTTTCAACCTACGCCATGTGAACTCAACCAAATGCTCATTCTTCTTGCAATAGGTGCAATGGTACTTGATACCACTGGGAGAAGCACCCTTTGACTTAACAGAGGTTTGGGCAAAACCCGCAGATTTAAAAATAGTTTTTGCAGGTTGGGTTTTAAATTCAACTAACCCATTTTCCAAGACTTGAGTTACTTTGGGCTTAGAATTATCTTGGACAGAGTTGTATCCTAATCCTTGCTTCTTATAAGGAGTCTTAGATTTGTCCAGAATCATGTTTAATTGTTTCTTACCTTTAGAAAATTTTTCTAAGGTATCCTTAAGATAAGCATTTTCTTTTTCAAGATTAACACATGACTCACAAGTTTTGCCTTTAATAGCTCTAGCATATTTTTCCTTATATAAAGCAATTTCAAGTTTAAGAGCAGGACATGAAGCACATGTAGAAGATTCAATACTATCCTTAAGCTTGGCATATTTAGCTCTAACTGCTTCTAAGATATCTTTAACTTCATGTTCGCGTTCAATGCAAAAAGAGCAAAGGCTAGGATCAACAGCACCAGAAGCAACCAACTTGCTAGAATCTGAACATTTTTCACAAGGAGCAGATTTAACCTCAACTAGCTCAGTCCTAGTATTTTCAAGTTATTGCAAAGCAATATCATAAGCAGATTGCAATTTAGCAAATTCTGAGTGTAGAGCATGGCAGGAAGAACATTCATCAGATTCAAGAGTCTTAGTATTTGCAAGTTCTAAAGTCAAATTATCTACTTGAGACTCTAAGTCTTTGTTTCTAGCCATGATATACTCTAACGCCTTATCCTGACTCATGAGTTGCTCAAAGATAGTTTCACATCTATCAGAAAGGACATCATAGGAGAGAGGTACCGCATCGTCGTCGATGTCGTCGGAGTCGGCCATGAAGCAAACGCCGGTGAAGTCCTTGGCCTTCCCCTTCTTCTTATCTTGAGGGATCTCCTCCTCCTTGTCATCCTCGCTCCCGGAGTCCACATCGCTTAAGGATTGTTCCCCAAAAGCTAAGAACCCGGTGAGTGCCTTTGTCGACTTAGCAAAGATAAAATCTTGATTTGTTCCATTGAGGCTTCTTCCAAGCTGGCTTTCCTTCCTTGTGGTTGCTATTTCCTTTCAACTTGGGGCAGTTTGCCCGGATATGATTAAGCTCACCACACTCATAGCAAGTCACAGGACCTCCTCTCTTTTTGTTTCTCATATTGTTATAGGCCCGTGTGGCTTTTCTGACTATGAGGGCTAACTCGGCCTCAGGAAGACTCTCAAACTCCTCTTCATGGATTGCAGATAAACCAAGAAGCGAAAATCCACAAGAAGACTCGAAGACCCATCGAAGCTCTCTTGGCGGTGCGCTACCAAGGCCATGTTTTCCTTCTTGGGATGATCAATCCTCTTGATCTCATGAGTCTTGAGCTTGCTATAGAGCAGCTCCAAAGTCAGATCAGAGAGGTTGACGTTCTCCTCAATGGCGGTAGCCTTTATCTCCCACTCCTTGGTGTTGATTGCAGCCAAGAGGTGGGTGGTATTTTCAGACTGAGAATATTCAATTCCAACAGCCTTCATCTGATTAATCACTTTGTTAAAGCGACTGAAAATGTCATCGATGCTCTCTCGGGACGCATCTCGAATTTGTTATATTCACGCTTATAGGTATGCAGGCGTACTTTCTTGATTTGGGACGAACCCTCATGGTAGGTTTCGAGGGTGTTCCAAATCTCGTGCGCAGTCTCAAGATTGCAAATTCTATCATACTCCTGTCTACCAAGCCCACCATATAAGAGGTTCTTTGCCTTGTTGTTGTTAGCCAAGAGGGCTGTTGAAGCCGGCGTAACAACTTCGGGAAGAACAAGCGGGGCTCTAACAACCTCCCATATAGCTTGTCCTTCGCTCTCAAGGAAGACTCGCATGCGATTCTTTCAATAGGCATAGTCGTGCCCATCGAAGATATGCGGCTTGGTGGAGTAATTATCCATCGTCAAGTTCAGTGACCGGTTAAGATCAAGATTGAACTAACCGGGCTCTGATACCACTTGTTGGACCGAAAAGGCGACTAGAGGGGGGTGAATAGGAGCACGCTCACTTTTTCAACCAAGATTAGATTCAACACAAATTTCACTCCAATAGCTATAGAAGCTATGAAGATCGATATACCAGTACAGCGGAAGACTAAGATTGAATCCAATCAAAACCCCGAAGCAAAACAACCAAAATCAACTGAAACTTAATTTCCTAAGTGTAGGGCGGTCTGACCTCTACTCAATGGCGGTCTGACCGGTCCATGGGCGGTCTGACCTCCAGCCTGATGAACATTGAAATCAGCCCGAAAAACAAAGTTGCAAATAGGTCTAACTTTTGATCTACAACTCCAAACTTCATGAAACTTGGAACACACCTTCTCTAGGATGTCAGGAACCTATTCCAATTGAAGATCATGGAGATCCATGGAAAAGTTACGACCTTTTTCAGTTTGAGAGATGGATGGTTCAAAACCGAGTCAAAACGAAAACTAGATCCAAAAACTTGCTCGTGGGTGATTGATGATCAAGATGATCTTAGATGTGTTCCCACATGTCACAGCAAGCTAGATCATGTAAAGAAATCAATCAAAAACATGCGAATCAAAGAAAGACTCAAAATCACCAAATAGAGAGAAGAAGGGCAAAGAGACACATCTTTGATCAAAGCTTTCTTTGGATTGATTTGATAGGATTTGATAGGCAAAAGGTCATCTGGGTGGTATTTGGTAAGATTACCAAAATACCCCTTCTCGGTCCTTCTCCGAAGACCGAGTCCATCTGCGCGAAGCACTTCGCATGCTCCGCCACGTGTAGGTTGATCAACGGCTCTGTCCATGTCGGCAAGTCTCTCCCATCCGGCTCCCACCGAAATCACCATGGCACTTGCACCGACTCCCGCGCTGCTTGATCAAACCAGTCGCACCGAACTGTCCGTTCGGTCATCCTTGTCCATTCTGCACCATACTTGATTTCATTGACCTCACCCGGCATCGTCGATCGTTCTGGACCAAAGCTCTCCAAGCCTCGTCCCGATCATCCTCGCCGTTGACCGTCGTTGACCACCAAGAAACCTGCACAACAATAGACAAGCAAATCGAATCCGGGAATAAGTTCTTCACAACTTGACCCACGTTAGTCAAAACATGCATCATGCAACACCTATGCACTGAAACCCATGACTTTGACCTAACCAACGAACAACGCCGCCACGAAGGCCGACGTTCAAGTGACAACCGATCAGACCGCCCCTCAGGGCCGGTCTGACCGCCCGCCTTACCGGTCGGACCGCCAGCCATAGGCCGGTCCGACCGGCCGAAAGGACTTAGCCGATTTTCAACCCCTGAAAATCCGAAACCTACTAGAAACTTTAAACCAATAGAACTTTTGACTGGAGACTCCAAAAATTATGGGACCAAGAGCAATGGGATCTCCTCACTTGCCTACACCCTCTATTTTTGGCCCAGCCTGTTCTGACCACTTTTGATCAAGGCCGGTCCGACCGCCGCACATGGCCGGTCCGACCGATTTGAGACCGGTCGGACCGCCATGCTATGGCCGGTCGGACCGCCCCTGTCCAGAATGCCTGAACAATTCTGAAACTTTGTCGAAAACTCGTGAAACGACAAACCATTAACGCCATTGCCAATTGTCACATCATCCTAAGATCTGGAGCATATCCCCATGATATCCACACTCTTTGATTGCAGCACTGGACTTCCGTTGTCGTTTTTGCTGGTCAGGTCGACCGGGCTTGTAGAGGTGTTCGAACGTTCCGAACTGGTCGGAACGAGCGGTCCTCTCAGAGTGCCACTGATGGCGGCGATGTATCCTAATCCATCCGGTCAATTTCACTAATCTCTGCGACAGGCGAGTCGGTGGAGGAGGAGGATGATCACATCCCATTTTCTTCCATGGCACGGATGCATGCGTCCATGTCGAGGTCGGAGTAGTCCGCCAAGTCGAACCATTTTTCCTCATCCCAAGTCCCTAACATGTTCGAACCAGTAAACTTCAAGAACTCAATGCCTTCTTCCCCACAGTCGGCACCAGCTGTCGACGATCGAGTTATCGATCTTACGAAATAAAACATAGGAAAATGGCAAAGAGTTCTTAGGGGAGAATGCGACTGCTCTTTATTGCTATGAACTGGATCCTTTACAGGGGGTTCCCATGACAAGGCAATGGACTAATCATAATCACACTAAGCGTAGTGCTTGCGATGCTAATGCTTCCGATGAGATCCAATAGTCTCTTGATCTTCCGAATTGGATTGTCTTCTCCTTCTATTTCCCCTCCTGCCATTTGCGTTCTTCCTTAAGCAGTTGATGAAGTGGCGGCAGTTAATCCTGGAAGAGGTGCCCCTTGGAAGTGTCGCGACTGGTCGGAGCGAGGCAGCGGTTGATGAAATATCAACCATTCGGTTGTTTATGTTTGTAAGACACTAAACCGCATGCTAGTTGTTGCTAGTGTCTTAAGACCATGAAACGTCATGGTGTGGAGCCAATATGACATGTGCTCCATTCATCACACGGTAAGGAGTATGCTTGGAGCAAATTCCAGATGTCACTTCATTGCTTGTACGAGTAGTCATCTGGTCGGGGACTAGGTACAGGATCTCGTTCGACTAGGGTACCTATAAGTAACCTCTGGAATCCTTACGACCACAGAAGTCGTTAGCCTTAGGGGTTACGACTCTTACGACCATAGGGATCGTTGGTTTAGAGATTACGACTCTTACGACCACGATGGTCGTAGACTTAGGGGTTACGACCACGAAAACATATGGTCCTTTAATTATGTATTAAAGTAATATATAAATATTTTAATCCCCGTCACTCACATATGCCCAAATTGTCCCTTTTTATTCTTAAGCAGGAAAAGTATCAAACTAACTAAAACCGAGAAAAATATGAGATTCCATATAAAGCATTTTGAATTCAAATAAATCATTTTAGCTTGTAATTGAACTATAATTAATCACAATAAATACTTTTTAAAATTTGGAATATTGGAAAAGGGTTTTAAAAATCCATAATGATTCAAGAAAATTATCAAAAAAAAATCGAAAGTAGAATTCTAAATTAATTTTATCCAACAAAAAAATCTGGATTCTGAAGGGGATCAAAGTCGATATTTGTGCATGTTCTCTCTCGTGCTCGCTGAGATAATATTATTTATTGGCTGCAGTACCGTGTTGTGGCGTGGCAAATGACCACAATTTTAGGATGTATTGTCGTATAGTAGTCGAACCACAATTTTGGAATGTCGTAGGGCAAATGCTAACATTTTACAATGTCAAGCCAATTTTAGCTTTTAGATACGATCCAATGTGAATCTAGCATTGGGTCAGTTGGGAAATTATCAACTCCTAGCTAGTAGTCTGTCCACTCCAGTGCGTTGTTTGTTGCATCCATCTATCTATCATGCGCGCATGTGTCCACATGAATACTGGTCATGCACTGATTCGTTGGTAGGTACACAAATTGGCGATCCAGCAGGTGCGTGCCCGGCCACGTGAAAAGGCCTTCACTTGCTTTTTTCAACTGCACTCGTGACACTAATGATGTAATGTCTCAAAAGTAATGTAGTCCACCCCCACCCCACTAGCTGATCACTTCAAGTGGTGTGCATGATCGATAGATAGTGCTCCCCAACAGCTTAGCTAGTTAGATAAATTAGTCTATATATCATACCACTAAGTACACATTAGTAGATCGATCGATGGATCGACCAAATTATTTTTCCTAATTATTTAATATATCTTTATCAGAATCCGTGACCGAATGGCGTATATGCACTTGATGTTGGAAATTGGCTCATACGAATTATAAGGGGGCAATAAGGTTTTTGGGCAGCGCATATCTGCGTGACCGCTTGCTTCACTGATTCATATACGTTTCTGCACTGCATCGAGTTTGCGTCTACGCTGCTTCCTGTTCTTCATCGGATTCATCAGTAAATCTTTCGCGTGACTGATTGACTTATTTATTTATTTTCATATATTACAAAGTACAATGAATTACCTGCTATTAATACTGATTTATGCATCATTAGTCATTTCGATATTTGCGGTCCATTAAAATCTGAAACTAAATATTGCCCTTGATCCCACGCTCAGTCTAGTCTTCTATGCCTGCAGCAATGATGCAATCCGCATGCATGCAGCATATTTCACTGGCGTCTTTTTTGGTTGGCTATGTCCGATCCCTTGTAGTGCAAGATAAGCATAACTAGCAACGCAAGCAAGGGATAACTTTCCGAGTTAACGTACTTGACCACGATATATGGATCAATCTTATGTATTTCTTTTTGCTTAATTATGTTTAGCCTTCAAGAGAAAGATATATAGTGTCTATGCCAAGATTAAGACTGAATTTTGATAGATTTATGTGATGTATGGTAGATTTCTTTCTTTCAGCACTGTATTCTCCAAACTTTCATTTCCACGACTTCTCATGCTGATTTGACGCTCAAATTAAACAGTGTGATTTGCACCCTTGGAACTTTGTGTAGAATAATTAATGATTCTTTAACACGTACGGCTGAACTTGCATGTTACAATGCAAGCTCATAATATACGGATCGTATGTGTCCCTTTCAATTTAATTACGAGTGCCCCCATTAGTTGGATATATGGCACGACCCGATCGATCGCCACTTGGCAGCCAATTGGGAACACATACAACCCACTCCCATGGTGCACGAATGAATCCAAGATTAAATGGCCACGTACACATGAATATTGGGAGTGCTCGCAGGTTGGTACGATCCGGCGCACCCGTGAAACACTCAGAATCAATTAGCTAGCCTGACGGAGTGTACATGCCATGCAGTTATTGCAACGGGCCGGCGTCCAGTGCGATCGATTCGTACACGTGCATGCGTATCGCTGGGCCACATAAAAGAAGAAAATGCTTCAAGTCTTCCCTATATATATCTAAGTAGTGTCTGTCGAGCAAGTACCGAGTACGTAAACGGTATACCACACACATTTAGTAAAGAACTGCGTACTCACCAAACAGCAAATCTAGCATCCGCCAAAGTTGAAAACCAAAAATACCACCACGGACTCACCACGATTTAGTTGTAACTCCTAGCCCAGATGCCCCCTGCTGTAATTAATTTATTCGTAATTAATTATTCATAATTAAGTAGAAGTAAATTAAGTTGACATAATTTTCGCAATTGATTGGTCATACTTAAATATTATTAATTAATTAGTCATAATAAATTAGTCATAATTATTAATTATAAAATAATTATTAATTATGATTAAATTAATAATACAACCTGATTTCACGCGCCCTTCTTTCAAAGCGTAACTAATTTACGGTGTATGTGATAATATAACGCATGATTTCATATATATGACAATAAATTTTTGGTACTTGCGATAATACATAGAAAGTCAGAAATACAAAAAAAGCACATGATTTCTGTCGAACCCGAGAATGAAGGATCCTAGATTCTTTATTTTCATACGCTAGTCCAGGAATAGCTAGTGTACACAGTCAAACAAAAGTGATAGCAAAATCATATCATATATTTATTAATTGATAATAAGAGTTTATTACAAAATCACGCACAATGTGTCAAATGTAAAGAAACAGCGAAAGCAAATTAAATAGGTAGGCCATACAAATTGCCACAGGCAATCGTCTTGGGGCATAGCCTAGTCGTCCTAATCCTAACCATCTAGATATATAGTATTCTTCACCTGAAAAATTTTTATTCAGCAAGAGTGAGCACAACAACTGTGCTCCAAGTTACACCCAATTAACAGAATATAATGCATACTGCATAATGTCAAAGGGAAAGGTGTATGGTTGTTTTGCACAAAGTTGTATTTTCATGTTTAAATACTTTTACTATTTTCATGTTTAAATACTTTTACTAAGTTTAAGAAAATTCTTGAGTCCATAAATAAAATCAGATTCTTAAATTTGGAATTTTATAGTGGATAAACTCCAATTAAGAATGATGAAGGATACCTTCCTATCACATGGCTAACAACCCAATTTTACCACAAGAATTGACCATCCCAAAACATTTACTAAATCATTTTTAAAAAATCAAAACCAAATTCTAACTTAGAGTGGCTTTGCTCAGCATGTCCATGACTATGGACATGGCTATTCGAATAGTTTTACACTCTGTAGAGGTTGTACAACTTTACCCACACAACACGACCTCTCTAGTTTGTTTGACATTCGTCGATACCACTACTCACTACCTTAGGTAAGCAGTCTAGAGTACGCGTCAAGGCCTTTACAATAATGCTCTACTCCAAGGTTATTATGCCTACTAAGGTTTCACCTCCATTGGGTTAACCACCCACCGGATGCCCCCTCTTGCGCCAAGTGAGACTGTTGTCTAACCGACACCCACACATCAACATAGCATATATACCAATGAGGTATTACAAATTATTTAGCATAATCCTGCCCACACAAGACATGTTGGAGCTTAGCAAGATGCGGCTCGAAGACCGATCCTTAACTATCCTAAGCAACATTCCACAACCCTAGACTCGATCATGAAAATAGATTGATCATGTGTATTGATTTGCACCAAACCAATCATCCATTTTGCCTAAATCTAAACCATTTTAATTTAATTTCCAAGTACAAGTATTTTCTAAAATTTCTATTGTAAGACAATACCATAGACTTAATTTGAATAATTTTGGCTAAACTCTCCAAATTCAATATTTTGGTCTAAGCATTGTCTAAGCATATCATTTTTAAAATTTTTGTTTTAACTATGGCGACAAAACAAATATTGTTCAAACATCAATATTGGTCATACAAAGGAAATAGCGTAACTAGAACTTTAAAATAGGAATTTAAAATAAATGAATAGAAATATGCATGCAATAATAATTTAAAATAGAATTTAAATAATTTAAAAATAATAGGGTCAATATGGTCAAAGGTATAACTTGTCTTGCTCGAAGGACTATTCTTCTCCTAATTCAAATTCCCCAGAGTCATCGAAATCTATACACGAAAATACAACAAGAATAAATAAATATAGATAAATTCAAATGAAAATATAAATAAATTATAAATTAAATAATTTTAGTTCTAGAAGGTAGATATTTGATTTATATATATTTAGGAACAATAATCGATGGATTCGGAGTTCGTACGAAGTAGAACGATTATTCGGAAATTTGGATATCACAAGAACAGATAGAATTCCAAGTATTGTTCACTTCCAAGTAATGTTCACCTCCGAGTATTGTTCATCTCCCGAGTACTGTTCATATTCCGAGTATGATGCATCTTCCAAGTACTATTCACTTCTGAGTACGCTGGTCGAAGGAGATTACAACTACACTGGTCGAAAGAATGCTACGACTATCTAGTCGAAGGAAAGCTACAACTATATAGTCAAAGGATGCTACGACTATCTATTCGACGAATGTTATGACTATTTAGTCGAACAAAGCTACAACTATCTATTTGACAGAAGCAACGGCTACCTAGTCGAAACGAACTAGGACTACCTAGTCGAAAGGAAAGTTACGACTACCTTGGGCAGCGGCGGCGGCGCTCGACTGCAAGGTCGTTGGCGCTACGCGCCATAGCGAGCTACACGAAGGTGAGCAAAAGAAGAGGGCGTGACGCTAAACCTTATGTGATACCTTACGGTGGCGAAGTACAACGGAGTGGCCGGCAGCAAGAAGGATTGGCGGCGGTGGGGTACGGGTTCCGGTGGGCGATGGTGCTCCGATGGTCCCACTACTACAGAAAAGCTCATCACAGACGGTTCGTAACAGTCATCACATACGGTTTTTGAACCGTCTGAAATTTTATGTCTGTGATAATAGGCGGTTATCACAGACGGTTGAAAAACCGACTGTGATAAGTCTTATCATAGACGGTTCCAACCACGAACCGTTTGTGATTCTGTAGTATCACAGACGGTTCGTGGTTGGAACCGTCTGTGATAAGTCATTAGACCTAATTAATTTTTATCGTATTTTCAGCTAGCCTCGGGAATTGCCAGATATGCCCTCTGAAAACTAGCAAGCAGAAACATATCACAGATAATTGTTGACAACTCAAAGTGATCATTTAACTCAAAATCAATTACAAAAGAATGTTTCAAGTATATATTGTCGCTAGAGTTACAAATTGAATTATAACCAGTCAAAGTGAATTACAATATTGAATTAATTGTTTCGAGGTCGTTCATCGGTGTCGACGGCGTGAAACTCTCCGGTGGTGTTAACTATGTCTGTCTTGATGAAGACGCGAGCTCCCCTCGAGCGTCGTAACTGGTCCATCTCGAGTGCATTTAACTCTATGTTCAAGCACTGTCGCTAGCAGGAATAAAGTATAAGCATATATATTTAAATTTATAATTAGGAAATAATTATTACGAGATTGACAAACCTGGGGATCGTGCGTCCTAGAAGCAATCAATAGCTGCATATGATGGCATACGTAGAATGCACATAGGTGATCTCGTTTTTCTTGGCGGACCTTTGCAAAAATAGAATTACATATATATGTACAGTCAGTTCGAGACGTAATATTATGGAGTATGATATATGATTATTGTGTTATAGCGTGTACCGGAAATCGCATATTGTGAGTCAGTGTGGCGCTCGTTCCCTTGTATAAACCTCCCTCGGCAACATAGCCGATGAACGCCCGACATGATTCAAAAAAGTTATCCTTGTCCACTTCAAACGAGGAAAGACTACAGTAGAGTTATGTGCGGAGGAAATGAACATACCTGTCGAGTATTCCTTTAAGAAGGGTGAAGTCGTGATTTTTGTTGAGTAGAGAATCAAGGTACAATACCATGTTCCTCTTTGGCACAAGAATCAGAAGAATCCAGTGGAACCTACTTATGTATGTCGCTATAGTCATAAACCTATGTTAAAACGTAATTTGTATAGCAAATATTGAAGCACTTACTTCTGGTTGTAGGGCACCATTATGTAGTCCTTGTCGTCCAGAGCAATCAATCCCATTTTTATGTAATTCTCGACGTAGGATGCGTCTTGGTAGATTGTTTGCTCAGAGACCACGTGTGGGTCGAGGAAACCCACCGGTTCTTTGATTCGATGGGCACATTTCATAATGTATCTGTACAAAACCAATGAGTTATGATATTTATCGGTATGACGTGAGTGTAGAAATTGATTGTACACACTTACAGTGTCCAGCATCGTAGAAGTGAGGCATCCAGGGCAGTTAGGTTGTATAGGTCAAATAATTCTTCGAAGCCCACGACAAAGTGGCCAGGCTCGTGGAGAAAATGCTTGCTCCCGTATCTGACGGTGATCCAGTATGGCCCCCCTCCTCTCGGGTCTTGCGCAAGTATCAATCATGCAAAGCTTGACAAGCTAGTCCTTAGCTCTTTATTTCTGCGCTGGAGACCAGCGGACTTCCGAGGGAGTATTTAACGGGTTTGGGAGGTGGCTTAATGTTCTTCGATTTCGATTTCTCCTTCACGAGGCGTTTGAGGGACGTCTTCCCGTGAGACGCCTCAGGGACCGATATGGTGACACGCTTTTCTTGTCCCTTCGCCGTCTTCTCGACGGGAAGCGATGTGGCGGCCTTCTGAAGCTTTGGTTGAGGCAGACTCATCGAGGGTCTTATTGGAGAGGCGAGGACACATCGATATCGCATCTTGAAGGGTCGGTCGATGTCCTTCTTTGGCCTTCGGATAAAAGTGTGTGGCATCCCTAGTGTTACGATTTCTTCGTTCGGGGAATCTCGGTAGGATGGCCATGAAATTATCATGTACCATGTCCGCCTGCACCCTGGCGTAACCCTGCGCCAGCTGGGCACCGTGTTGCACTACCCCTTCCTGGTATGGATACACCATACCTCGCCGAGCCTCAATAGGAATCGACCCAACCATCCTCACTTGGAGCTTGCAGGGCGTCGGCCCCTACAAAACGGTACTCATTTAGCTAAGGCGTCCTATAGGTTTATCTTTGGAGCATTCCAGAGATGTACATTACCTCGATGTCGTCGATCGGTAATTGCACGTTGTCATGTCCAAAATTATGTGTAGACGCGACGCTACTCCGATGTCGATCGGTAACTTCTATTTGATTATGTAATCATTGCGTACGTAACTTATATAGATAGCAACTAAGCAAGATGGCAGAGGCACCGTCTTCGCCGCCCTCAGCGACGTCGCTAAATGCGTCTGGATCTCTGATCAAGGTGGTACGCAGGCGAGATGGCTGAGGAATCTCCAAATTGCCCTCGGGCCGCATGACGATCACGGAGGTCAGTGACGTCGGGATCCCGCCGAGTACCAAGAAAGCAGCTGCGAGATTCCGAACCGTCTGCGGGGTACTTGCAAGGGAGCGGGTTCCCATCACCACCCCAACCTAGAAGTCTCTGACGGATGTACAGAGAGACTAGTTGTGGATCGAACTTTCTACCTCGCTCACTTTCCACAAGCGCACTGCATGTGTGCGATGGCACGCGCTGCTCGCGATGTGCCACACGTGGAGGACCTTCAAGAGCCTGCTTGTCACGCAGTAAGTGAACACGGGTCGGACGCCCTTCACGACGTATCATTTCTTGTCGCGGGATACATGGGACGCCTTCGTGCAGATGAAGACGACGGCCGAATTTCAGGAGCAAAGTGTGGCGCACAGAGCTCTTCAGGCACAAAACACTTACCCCCACAGACTCGGCACCGCTGGGTACGCGGGTAAAGCCACGCAGTGGGTGGCGGAGGACGAGACCGCTGGCCTACCGTTTGCTGCGATCTCAGACGAGCGCGCTCGAGCCTGGTTAAGAGCGAGGGCATCAGTCACGTCTTCGGGCAGCGTCTCTTTCACAAACCCGGCAGACGAGGCAGTGTCTCAACGCCTGGTAAATCTATCGAACCACTTAATTGTTAATAAGTTCATAACTTCATGGTGTCTACAATAACATGATGTCCTCTTGCAGGAAGCATTGACTTGCGCATCTTCCCAATGTTCCTTTGAAGTAGACAGGGAGAAGGATGTACTATCTACGGCCTTGGGAAAAAAGGAGCACGCGAGGCATTGGGGTTTACGTACCTTAGAGGGATGGATTCCCACACAACTCCGACACATATAGGAGTAGGAAGAGATCCAAGGACCAGCACGACGCTCGGTTGGAACATGTGATTATTGAAAAATTTCAAGAATAAATAACAAACTTGCAGAACCAAGTAAATCAACTCATGCAGGTGCAAGCCACCTTGTTAATTTGGGAGCAAGTCCTCCTCGACATCGGAGTAGCGTCGCGTCTACACATAATTCTGGACATGACAACGTGCAATTACCGATCGACGACATCGAGGTAATGTACATCTTTGGAATGCTCCAAAGATAGCCCTATAGGACACCTTAGCTAATTGTGTACCGTTTTGTAGGAGCCGACGCCCTGCAAGCTCCAAGTGAGGATGGTTGGGTCGATTCCTATTGAGGCTGGGCGGGTATGGTGTATCCATACCGAAGGGAAAGGCGAAAGACGGTGCCCGGTGGGGCGCAGGTTACGCCAGTGCGGTGGACATAGTACATGACAATTTCTTGGCCATCCCGCTGGAGATTCCCCCGAACGAAGAAATAAGAACACTAGGAGATGACACACACACTTTTATCTAGTGGCCCAAGAAGGACATCGCACTGGACCCTTCAGTGACGCGATATCGACAGGACCCTGCCTCTCCAATAGGACCCTCGATGAGTCCGCCTCAACCAAAGCTTAAGAAGGCCGCCACATCGCTTCCCATCGAGAAGACGGCGAAGGGACAAGAAAAGCGTGTCACCATAAATCGAAGAACATTAAGGCACCTCCCAAACCCGTGAAATACTCCCTCGGAAGTCCGTTGGTCTCCGGCGCAGAAATAAAGAGCTCAGGAGTAGCTTTTCAAGCTTTGCATGATTTGTACTTGCGCAAGACCCGAGAGGGGGGGCCATACTGGAATCACCGTCAGATACGGGAGGGAGCATTTTCTCCACGAGCCTGACCACTTCGTCGTGGGCTTCGAAGACTTATTTGACCTATACAACGTAACTACCCTGGACGCCTCACTTCTACGATGCTGGACACTGTAAGTGGGTACAATCAATTTCTACACTCACATCATACCGATAAATATCATAACTCATTGCTTATGTACAGATACACTAAGAAATGTGCCCGTCGAATCAAAGAACCAGTGGGTTTCCTCAACCCACACGTGGTCTCTGAGCAAACAATCAACCAAGATGCATCCTACGTCGAGAATTACATAAAAATGGGATTGATTGCTCTAGACGACAAGGACTACATAATGGTGCCCTACAACCAGAAGTAACTACTTCAATATTTGCCATACAAATTTTGTTTTAACATAGGTTTATGACTATAGCGACATACATGAGCAAGTTTCACTAGATTCTTCTGATTCTTGTGCCAAAGAGAAACATGGTATTGTACCTTGATTCTCTACTCAACAAAAATCATGACTTCACCCTTCTTAAAGGAATACTCGACAGGTATGCTCATTTCCTCCGCACATAACTCTATTGTAGTCTTCCTTCGTTTGAAATGGACGAGGATAACTTTTTTGAATCATGTAGGGCGTTCATCACCTATGTTGCCGAGGGAGGTTTATACAAGGGAACGAGCGCCACACTGACTCACAGGATGCGATTTCCGGTACGCGCTACAACACATTAATCATATATCATACCCCGTAATATTGCGTCTCGAACGGACTGTACATATATATGTAATTCTATTTTTGCAGTGCCGCCAGCAAAAACGAGATCACCTATGCGCATTCTACATATGCCATTATATGCAGCTATTGATTGCTTCTAGGACGCACGATCCCCAGGTTTGTCAATCTCGTAATAATTATTTCCTAATTATAAATTTAAATATATATGCTTACGACTTTACTCCTGCTAGCGACATGGCTTGAACATAGAGTTAAATGCACTCGAGATGGACCAGGTCACGCACGTTCGAAGGGAGCTCTGCGGCTTCATCAAGGCAGACATAGTTAACACCACCGGAGAGTTTCACACCGTCGACACCGATAAACGACCTCGAAACAATTGATTCAATATTATAATTCATTTTGACTGATTGTAATTCAATTTGTAACTCTAGCGACAATACTTGAAACATTCTGTTGTAATTGATTTTGAGTAAAACGATCACTTTGAGTTGTCAACAATTATTTGTGATATGTTTCTGCTTGTTAGTTTTCAGAGGGCATGGCTAGCAATTCCTGAGGCTAGCTGAAAATACGATAAAAATTAGTTAGGTCGAAAGACTTATCACACACGGTTTTTAACAAAAACTGTATTTATCACCGACGGTTCTTGCACTACTACAAAACAGGTCATAGAAGACGCCTCATCACAGACGGTTCTTGGAAACCGTCTGTGATAAAGTAATCACATACGGTTCCAAGACGAACCGTCTGTGATATGTCACTAGAGAACCGTCTGTGATATCTACATATCACAGACGGTTCATGGTTAGAACTTCGCTGCAGCGGTTCTAACCACGAACCGTCTGTGAGTATCACAGACGGTTCGTGGTTAGAACCGTCTGTGATACCGAGAATATCACAGACGGTTCTAACCACGAACCGTCTGTGATTTTAGGGTTTTACCATGGCTTGGATTTTTCCTTACTCTTCGAATTTACAGACGGTTCTAACCACGAACCGTCTGTGATATTCTTGGTATCTCATCACAGACGGTTCGTGGTTAGAACCGTCTGTGATGAGACACATATCACAGACGGTTTGTGATACGAACCGTCTGTGATATGTCATCGCAGACGGTTTTTGTATAAAACCGTCTGTGATACTTTCGTTTCGTTAGGCGGGAAAATGAAAATTTGCACATAATGGCGGGCTCCCGAAAATCTCTCTATATTAACAGAGTCATTCATCTCCCCCTTTGCCATCTCCATCTCCTCCTCTGCCATTTCTCCTCCTCTGTCATTTCTCCTCTAGCCTCCCCTCCCGCGGCCTCCTCCACCTCCTCTACCTCGCCCCAGCCTCATCGCCGTCGGCCTCCCACGACCTCGCCGCCGCCGGCCTCCCACGACCTCGTCGCCCGGCCTCAGTGCCCGTCACCCCGGCCTCCTCTACTCGTCGCCCGTCCTCCCCCGAGTTCTGTGCGCTGCGGCCTCCTCCACCTTGCCCCGGCCTCATCGTTGCCGGCCTCCCATGACCTCGTCACCCCAGCCTCCCACGACCTCACTCTCTCTACTCCCCCCTTTTGCTCTGTGATGTAGATTACTACTGTGATGTGTTAGTGCTCTGTGAATTGTTTGAGTTGATGCTACTGTGATGTGAGTGATGCATGTCGTGTTGTTTTTAGTGCTCTGTGAATGGATTGAGTTGATGCTACTGTGATGCTCTGACTATTGTGGGAAAGCTAGCGAAATCCGAAAATCAATATCAGATTCATTCGTGAGGCTCCATACGAAGTGAAAATCCGTTTTCGTTTTTTTTTTGCCATAGAAAAAACTATCACAGACGGTTCTAAACAAGAACCGTCTGTAATAGTTACTATCTTTTAGAACCGTCTGTGAAAATAGACTACCACAGACGGTTCTATTCACGAACCGTCTGTGATACTCGCTATCACAGACGGTTCGTGAATAGAACCGTCTGTGATAGCATTTTTCACAGACGGTTAAAAACCGTCTGTGATGACCTCGTGTCATCACAGACATAAAAATTCAGACGGTTCAAAAATCGTCTGTAATGATGGTTTAGAACCGTCTGTGATGAGCTTTTCTGTAGTAGTGTTGGTTGGAACCGTCTGTGATATCTGCCCTTCACGGACGGTTTTTGTTAAAAACCATCTGTGATAAGACTTATCACAGACGGTTTTTCAACCGTCTGTGATAATCGCCTGTTATCACAGACATAAAATTTCAGACGGTTCAAAAACCGTCTGTAATGACTGTTACGAACCGTAGCTTTTCTGTAGTAGTGAGAATTAATTAGTCGTAATAAGTTAGTCCAAATAAATTAGTCCTAATTATTTAATTATAATTAATTAGCCGTAATAGGTTAGTCCAAATAAATTAGTCCTAATTATTTGACCTTGCTTCCAATGCTTATATAATTGGCTACGGCTACCGTGGCAGGCCTTCTCCAAAGCCTCAAGTACAGCATGATCAGGATGATCAATCTTGTGCAGCTGCCGCTCATCCTCCTTATGATATTGAGTTGGCCTGCATCTGATCGGGCCGCCGCGAGCCCCCCACCGGACCCCGTGCAGTGCTCGTCCAATGGTGGCACAGCTGACTGCACCGTATCGAGCGCATACGGCGTGTTCCCGGACAGGTCGACGTGCCGCGCAGCAGCCGTAGTCTACCCTTCGTCCGAGGAGGAGCTGGTGCGCGCGGTGGCCAACGCCACGACCTCCAGGACCAAGATGAAGGTGGCCACCAGGTACTCCCACAGCATGCCGCAGCTAGCCTGCCCTGGCGGCGGCGACGGCCAGGGCCTCGTCATCAGCACCAGGTGGCTCAACCGCGTCGTGGCCGTCGACGCTGCCAGGATGGAGATGACGGTGGAGAGCGGCATCACGCTGCGGGAGCTTATCGCACAGGCGGCCAAGGCCGGGCTTGCGCTTCCCTACGCGCCCTACTGGTGGGGGCTCACGGTGGGCGGCATGCTCGGCACGGGCGCTCACGGCAGCTCGCTCTGGGGGAAAGGCAGCGCTGTGCACGAGTACGTCGTCGGGATGCGCCTCGTCACTCCCGCTCCCGCCACCGAGGGGTACGCCAAGGTGCGGGTGCTCACGGCTGCCGACCCGGAGATGGACGCCGCAAAGGTCTCCCTCGGCGTCCTAGGCGTCATTTCTCAGGTATTATTAGTTGATACCGTACGTACATGTACATCTACATAAGCTAGCGGCATTTCATTCATTATTATTGATTAATTCTACTTACGGATCCGAATTCTCTACAGTAAACACAGAGAACACTGTATAAATAATGTATTATCATAATACTATAGTAAAACTCTGTAGTGACAGTTAAGAAAGTACTTTAGCAAAAATATTCTAGAAACCCACTGTAGCGATTGATCTCAGCCTTCGCTTTTCGATCGAGCAGTAAAGATCGCTCCGTAGCATCTCTGCATTGAGAGAGATAAGGCAGAGGATCCCTCTCCGCCGCTCCCAATGGTACATAATTGAACGGTGGTTGTTTCAATGGAGGATTTTCTAAATAGATTTTTTTTTGTTAACATAAGCTTTTTTGTGGAGAAGTTTCTAGTATACCTTTTTTGTGTTTTGCCAAAGAACAAGAAAGTCTGGTTCTTTGCTAAACCAATCATATTTTGAGTTTAGAGAAAACCTTTTTTTGTTGTGCAGGTTTTGTTGGCGGTTAAAGACAAATGCAAACCCAACATTAAAAAACCTCCCTTTCGGCCTGAACTCGATATCCAAACGTTTCACACCAGTTGCACACTCGCACTCGCTACCAGGGGGAAATTCAACCATAAATAAATTAACTGTATATTGCAACTTACTGTTGTTAATTAATATTCTTTTACTGTAGCTAATTAAGGAATTGCTTTCTAGATTCGCTGTTGTTAATTAATATTCTTTTACTGTAGCTAATTAAGGAATTGCTTTCTAGATTCGCCGTCGCTCTCTACCGTAGTGACTGAACACACAAATTATGCAGTCGATTAATGGACCGAATTTTTATGGGTGCGCACTCGATCCACCGGGGTGGGGGGCGTCACAAAAGCACCAATAGATGATGCTTGGAGTACAAAACATCATACGTGAATTACAAAGCAAGCAGCTGGAGTGGAACTGTCACAATCTTGCCACATTAACTCCTTAGGAATTATTTATTACACTAAACACGCACGCTTGTTTGTGTTTACAGAGGTAGTGCGAGTGTAATGTGTGTTGAGTGTGTGCGCCTATTTTGCACTCTATAAAAAACACCTTTAGAATTATTTATTTAGACTGCTATTAACTTGTTTTTCTCCTTTTCTTCACATGGCGGCATGATGAGTCGTATATTTTATTTAATTTTTGTGGCCTCCCTATCACTGAAAACAGAGAAAACAAAAGGGGGGGGGGAAAAAGAACTAGTTTTGGTGAAAAGCATAAGCTACCCTGCTGGCCAAAAGTAGAGGGAATAAAGTAAAATACAAAGGTCTGTCCTGCTGAAACATGGACACCTGCGGTGCTACCTGCTACCACTACCCCAAAAACAATGTAAATGGCCATGGGAAATTTCTCAAAAATTGTTTGGTAGTAATTAATTATATTGTGTTGTGCGGCTTGGGGCCATACATGATGCATTCTGTGGAGTTTCTTTTTTATCTTGATTTATTCTTTAGGGCACATGTGTGACATTTCGGCAGCTACAATTTTTCTTTATTTGTTACATTCAATGTCAATTTCATGCTATATGATAAGTCAAAAAATATCATACACATATATTGGATCGAAGAATTTCCTCGAGTGAAATGTGATTTATTAGAATTTTTTTGTTAACTAATACTTTTGTTAACGATATTTTAACACCACCCTAACTTATTTCCAAAAAATAAACCCTCCTTACCACACAATCCTTGGTGGAGTGGCAAATGGACTTTTCATGTACAAACCCAAACATATTTTTTTTTAAAAAAAAATAACAAGGTGGTGTGGCCAAAAGGGGTTGTTTTAAAAATAAGTTCTAGTGGGTCAATTTCAAAATATTCTTAAAAGGAGTTATGTAATAAAAATTGTTCAATTTAATATGCTAGCAGAAAGTTCCAAGATCGACCCCTCTCGTCGTCTTCCCTTTCCCTATTCTTAAGCTTTCTTTTTTTCACTGTATCCGCCGCCGCCTAGTGCACCTACACCGTCACCGGCGATGACACCAATCTCCGGATCAGCACCACTTCGTCGTTTGCGCAACTGGGTCCGCTTTTTGAAATACCCCACCCACACCGTCTTCGGTGGTGCTGATACGAACTGCCATCGACTATAGTTGTGATTGGTGCCTCACAGCTTGGAAGTTAAGGACTTTCAAGTGAAAGCCTCAAAATTCTAGTTCAAAGTCCACAATTTCTAGTTGAAAGTTTTGGGTTTTCTAAATCGAAAGATGAAATATCAGTACGAAAGTTCAACTTTTCAATTTGAAAGTTCCAAGTTTCTAGCTGAAAGTTCATTCTTCCATATCAAAAGTTTTAGGGGCTGAGTTGAAAGTTTAGATATATACGTTGGAGTTTTGAAAAAAAAAAAGGGTTTGAGCTGAAAGTATAGGAAATTCAGAGTTGGAGGTCCCATAATTTTTCAGTTTAAAGTTCAATTTCCATTTTTAGTTTCCATCGTTTAAAAGTCCAATTTTTTAGTTGAAATTTTTATTCTTTGGAAGGAGTAGGGAGGGAATCTTGCACAGGAAGCGGTGATAGCCGGTGTTCAGAATTTCGACCGAAAATCAGAAATTTTGGCTTTGCCGATAGGAATACAAACCGGTTAAAAAAAAATTGGTTTGGATAATTTTTGAAGATAGGTGTGTTGTCAGAGGCGGAGCTGGACCTTAGGCGTAGGGGCATATGGCCGAGGCCTAGCTTAAAATCACTTGTTGGTTTTTAGAAGAAACCATACTGGCTGACCTGGGCTGATGATATTTCGGCTGGGCTGGCCCGAGGCCTAGCCGCTGGCTGGGGGTACACCCATGTATCGTTACATCCTTCCGGTGACGTCAAGGTGTGCAAGCCCTCGATTCATTGTTTTTCTGTTGTCACGCACGGGTGCCAAAAAGTGGTCGCCTTTGTCCCAGCACTGGAGGTGGTGACCATGCGAGGGGAGAACAAGAAGTAGTGAAAGAAGAGGAGGCGTAACAGGACGACTAGCGACCCTGGCCAGTGCACCTGCCGAGGTGGCAATGCATGGAGGCAGGGTCGGCACGGAGATGGCGGCAGAAGTTTTTATTTTCTTTTTTGCGACGGGCGGCAATAGGTTAATTATGATACTCGATGTTTCCACTGGGTATACAGGAGGGGTGGGGAAAATAGTTAGTGCAAAATTCGACTGTTTTGTGGAGGTCGAAGCAGTCAAACGACATATAAATGGGTCCAAAAGAAAATCAGAATTGCTAAAAAACTATCGCATATTTTTTTTGAGAGAAAACAATCGATTTTCTGACCTTACAATTTTACTTGAAGATTCGTGCTTCGGCCGGCAACATCGTCTTCTTCGGAGATTTGCTAAATAACATTTGATTTTTTTTTCTTTTGTCAAAATAGTCAAATTTTCATCCGTTCTATATGCTTTGAGATTTACACTTCTTCTCGTATGATGAATTGGGTTCAAATTTATTATATTTTTTTGGACTATAACGGGCTCACCATATTTTCGTATTTTGTTGGTATAGAATTTTATTTTTTTTTATCTTTATTTTTGCTAAATATCTCAAAGTATATGTTCGATTTTGAATCATGTGATGGAAATATGAGTTATTAACACTTTTGACAATAATTACAGTGACCAAGAACAAAAATTATATACATAAATTCTTGTAATTTATGTATAATGAATTTGTAAATGAACTAAAATATGACTATTTTTAGTTGAGAAAATAGTGAAATGTTGTATAGACGGACCTAAAGAAAATAATTAGTGTAAAATTCAGCGGTTTTGTGGAGGTGGAAGTGGTCAAACGACATATAAATGGGTTAAAAAAAACTAACAATACACCTATAGCATATTTCAATGTTTCAAAATTACTACAATGAATACAACTTCTATGTACGACAGAATTTATGTATAATGAATTTGTAAATGAACTAAAATATGACTGTTTTTAGTTGAGAAAAAAGTCGAATGTTGTATCGACGGATCTAAAGAAAATAATTAGTGCAAAATTCGGCGGTTTTGTGGAGGTGGAAGCGGTCAAACGACATATAAATGGGTCCAAAAAAACTAACAATACACCTATAGCATATTTCAATGTTTCAAAATTACTACAATGAATACAACTTCTATGTACGACCAAAATATATTACAAAATCTAATAAATTATAAAATTATGAAAGCTTTTTTGTCAGACACAAATCTACTAGAATGATTTTCTTATGACCAATCCAAATATTCATATAGATATTGTTGGACGATGGGACCCCTGTGTTCAAAAGTATCCTGGTCCGGATTGCAAGACAAGGACGAGGGCCCAGAGGCAGTCTGGGCCGGAATGCTCCCACGGATACGAGGACGAAGTCCAGAGAGCCCCTGCATCGGACGGTGGGCCCTATGAGAACCGGTACGCCAGGTGGGGGTAGGAACACGGGTGTGTTTAGGAGCCGGATTAGTTGACCTACAAGCCCCTCGCCAAGTCAGGAGGGTCATAGGCAACGTTGTAACTTCACTCCTTCCCATACTAGATCCAATTACGCTTGCAATACATAGAGCTAGCCACTCAACACTTCTGTCGACCTTGTCTCCGCTCTCCCATCCCCGGAGGTCGTTGCTTCTGATGAGGGGTGTTCAAGGTTTACTGTCCGATCGATCTCCATATATATTATTCATCGACGTTAAAATCTACTTGGTTACCTGTATTCCGGAAGAACAATTAATTTGGGCTGCTTGAATGACGTGCGCGGTGCACTGCAGGTAACTCTGGCGCTACAGCCTCTGTTCAAGCGTTCGGTGACGTTCACCGAGCGGGACGACCACGATCTTGCGGAGCAGGTGGCCAAGTTCGGTTACCAGCACGAGTTTGCTGACATCGCCTGGTACCCGGGTGTCGGGCGAGCGGTGTACCGCATGGACGACCGGCTGCCGATGAACGCTTCCGGCGAAGGCGTCCTCGACTTCATCGGCTTCCGCGCCACCCCGACCCTGCTCATCCGGGCCAACCGGCTCGCGGAAGAGCTGTTCGAGCGGGCGGGCAACGGCAGCGGTAAGTGCCTGACGTCGATGGTGACCCACGCGGCGCTCTCGGCGGCAGGGTACGGGCTGATGCGGAGGAGCCGCGGGCTGTTCACGGGATACCCAGTCGTGGGGCCGCAGAACTGGATGCAGGCGTCGGGCGGCTGCGTGACGGCGCCGGAGGACGCGCTCCTGACGGCGTGCCCGTGGGACCCGCGCGTGAGGGGCTCCAGCTTCTTCCACCAGACCACCTTCAGCCTGCCTGTGAGCCGCGCCAGGGCGTTCGTCGAGGAGGTCCGGCGGCTCCGGGACCTCAACCCCAAGGCGCTCTGCGGCGTGGAGCTCTACGACGGCATCCTCATGCGCTACGTCAAGTCGTCCTCGGCGCACCTGGGGAAGCCGGCGATACGTGGCGAATCAGCCGACATGGTGGACTTCGACATGACCTACTACCGCAGCCGCAACCCCGGGAGGGCGCGGCTCTTCGAGGACGTGCTGGAGGAGATCGAGCAGATTGGGGTGTTCAAGTACGGCGGGCTGCCGCACTGGGGCAAGAATCGCAACCTCGCCTTCGTCGGCGCCGCTCGCAAGTACCAGGGCTTGAGCCAGTTCCTGCGCGTCAAGGACGCCTACGATCCGGACGGCCTCTTCTCCAGCGATTGGAGTGATATGATGCTCGGCATTGGTGGCGGCGCGCCGACGAGGGACGAGCCCGGGTGCGCGCTGGAAGGGATGTGCGTGTGCTCGCAGGACGCACACTGCGCACCGGAGCAGGGCTACGTCTGCAGGCCTGGCAAGGTTTACAAGGATGCCAGGGTCTGCACCAGGGTGTAGTCCATCGATCCATCGTCGTAGAATGCTAGAATTGGTTACTCACATGATCCATACGTTTCTCATGGGAAACTTCATAGAAAACACAAACCAAATATTTGAATTTCTACATTCCAAGCGGTTCCTTGAGTGGTTTGGCGACCGGATTTGTATCCAGACCATCTGTGTAGTATGAGCTAATCCTATTATCAGTAGTTGCTCCACACAGTACAAAATATCAGTGAATATCATATGTATACAATGCATATAAAAATAGTACTTAAATATTATTACATAACATGGTAAATGAGCCTTAAGAACAAAGTTTTATAGAACGGGCCGATAGACCAAATAGTTCAAGTGGCGAGTATGTAGTAGCCGAAAGGAAATCATAATTGCAGCGGAAAGACTTCAAAAGAGTGTGGCTTCCATGTATTGCCATTGGTAACTGACTGGGACTAGGACCTAGTTAACATCGTCTCCATCATCTCCATAGTCAGATGCATAGAAATATCCATACACTAGGTCTTCAACTTCATAGTATGAATCCACATATTTTAGCAACTATGAGTGCAAAAATATTCAACAAGCTCTTACTGCAAATGCATGTCACCACCCTACAGTTCAAGGTATCCAAGTTCTCGTAATTGTAATGTTTGTGTCCAATTCATGTTCAATTACTAAGTAGTATCTAAGCACAACCAATAGTCTCATTCATTTATCAACGAGAGTTTTACTCATGTAATAAATATCCTTCCGTAGAGTGACAAAGTATAATGGAGTCAATAAACAAGGAAAGGATTCATAATGATAATCAACTTTGGTATGGCTATGCATCAATATTTAACATAGCATTTCATAAATAATAACAAGCATGCAAGTGATAATTTAAATTAAAATACTTTGCATTTAAAATGTAGCTTCAAGATCAATGGTAAGGACTTGCCTTGTTCAAATGTGGATGGGTCTTGGTCCTGACTTGAAGCAGTGACGAGGTCTTCAGTGATATTTGAATCTATTTATTGTGAAAACAACAACTGAAAAAATACCGATAACACAAATAAATTCAAAAGAACTTCAGATGCACTCCAAAAATTATGGTTTTAGTACTGTTGAAAATATCTTGAATTTAGAAGAATTAAAAAAATCATTTTGTTTGGATTTAAAATGAGAGAGAACGAGCTCTCCAAAGTTTGATCGAAGAGAAATTCTAGAAATTCTGAAAGTTCGATAGAGGGTTCCCACTAGGATTTTCTTTTCTTTTTAATATGTTTTTATTTAGGAAATTGCACTCTGACTTTCAGGTAGGGTCCACCAAGATTTTTATTTTCCTTTCCCTTTATTTTAATTTGGGTAAACCTAAGAGGCTGGCGGGTGGGGCCATGGTCCATTGGACCAGGTCTAGTCAATGGTGCACTAAGAGCTAGGGCCCACTGGTCAGAGATCGTAGTCCATAAACCCAGTCTACACGCTAACCTTTCTGAACCGACGATTTAATTATCTAACTAAACGTTTCAGACCGACTTGCCATACACTCAATAGTTAATCCCTACGGCTTAACAATAATGATGCCACGAGGCTACCATGTATGCGTCCACGTCAACTTCTCTCTTAGCACATAGTAGAGATGGAGAAGCTTCTGGCCGGCTCGGGAGGAAGCTCACCGCCGGCCAGGCGGGGCCCGGTTGGCTCCTGGGAGGGCCAAAATGGGATGCGGCGATGACAACAAACCTAATGGTACCGACGGTGCTTCGGGAGGTAGCCTGAGGCGGCAGTGCGGCGGCGAGGAGGGTGCCAGAACTACTGTACTACGGGGAAAACTATGCTACAAAGTGACTGGAAACCGAAATATGCACGGGTGAGCTACTCCGCGTTGCGGCGAAGCTATCCACGATGGTGGCGTGCAAGAGGGCGCACTGGAATGGCACGGAAGTGGCGGCCCACGGTGAAGAATACAACCAATGCGGCGTCAGCGTTATGGGGTCTATCGGTTGCATTGACTAGCCCATAAGGTTCTTTGGATCTAAGCAAACAAAATGACATGAAGAAGGAAGAAGGAAGCTCACTAGAGATGAAGCAAGGAGAAAGTGGGTCGACAGCAGCATAGTATCGACATCGAGGATGAAGGGCCCCAGCGTTCTGGTTCTCCAACTGTGAAAGTAAGGGGAGCATTTGCTAGAACAAGATGACGCAAATTCAATAGTCATGATCTCAAGGTCGAGGTTCACCGAGGCGATGGCTTAGGGCAGTGATGGATCGGGAGTTCGAACTTGGGCATCATCCCGACGATTGAGAGCGAGAGAGGAAGAGTGAGTGAGGAAAAAAGTATGAGTGACGTGAAGCGGTCATGGTGACGCGCTCGGGTGGCTTTACACCCCTGGGAAGGGGCGAGATGCTGGCGGCATTGTCGCGGCCAGGTGGTGAGAACTCGAGAATTCGCAGGATTTTAGGGGCCGTCGACTGGGGGAGCATGTGACAAGGTCACGGCGGGAGGGAGGCACTCGAGGTCTGCTGAGCTAGAGGACCTCTCGAGTGCTTGGCTTAATGGAAGAGCAAATAAGAGACAGAGTGAGGCGCTGCGCTCGTGAACGGGTGAGAGGAGGGAGAAGATGAACAAGTCTGGTCGATAGGTGGGGTCGGGGCCACTAGCAGCGAGAGAGCGAGCGAGAGAGTATGAGTGGGCTGAGGCGCGGTGGTAGGCCAAGAAGGGCCGCTTGCAAGGAAAGAAAGGAGTATGGAGGGGCGAGGTGTGCGTGGGCGTGTGCGGGTCGAGGTGCGGGAGGTGGGCTGCATGCTGGGAGAAAGAAAGAAAGGTGAGGGGGAGTGGAGCGGGCCGGCTGGTGGGTTTCGGCCCAAGAGGGAAGAAATATATTTGAATTTTGTTTGGTATTTCCTTTGAGATGAATTTGAATTGCAAATTCAAAATTAGAGAGATTTTTGGACTTAACTTTTCTTGTAAATTTTTATTAACTCCTTTAAGGCTAGGATTTGGATTTGACTTTTGAAATGCACCCAAATTTTTGTAACTTCAGACAATGCGTCAAAAGTTTTTGAAAGTCCACAAAATGCAATAAAATTTCATTTGATTACAAATTTGAGCTGTTAAAATTTGTACTACATTGCCCACAGAATTGATAGTTCAAGAACCCGAGGATGCTATCTTCGAGAAACAGGGCATCCATTGGCACTTGGATAAATTATACATGAGAGGTTGTATTGACGGTAAGCTAATGTCTAAAATGCTCGTGGATAATGGAGCTAAAGTGAATTTAATGCCATATCATACATTCAAAGAGATGGGAAAGACCGATCAAGATTTAGTAAAAACATATCTGGTCCTTCGGAGTTTTGTCAGGCGAAAAAGTGGTGCGAGGGATTTCTTTGTCATCAACTTAACTGTCGGTAGAAAAACTTTGTCTACTAATTAAGTTTTCTAATGTCAAGACCCAAGGAAAGTATAATGTGCTTTGGGGGCGTGCTTCGATTCATGCTAATTGTTATGTTCCCTCCGCTCTACATCAAGAAGTTATTAAGTGGATTGGAAACAAAGTTGAAATCACACAGGCCAATACATTGGCATGATTAGTCCCTAGTCGATGGTGATGCAGATATTGGAGAAATATAACCAATATGCTAGCCAGTATTGCTATCGGAATTTATGTAGGCACGAAAAATGAAAATGCACACTGTTACCGAAAAGGTATTAAAAGACGGTTTAAAATCATCATCAAAGACAGTTTCTTGAAACGTCTCACTTTATGAGTCAGTGATACTATGTGATTATTACAGACGATTTTTTAATCGTCTGTGAAAAAAACTATCATAGACGGTTCTGAACAATAACCGTCTGTGATAGTCAATTATCACAGACAGTTCCTGTGCAGAATCGTCTGTAAAAATAGACTATCACAGACGAGTTTTTAGTGAAAACCGTATATGATAGTTTTTTGTATTAAAAAAAATCGAATTTTGAATCAAACAAATCAATTCCTGGATAGCAGTTTCATATGCTCTTTCGATAGTTCACAAGAAGGTAATTAAAACACACACACTCTCTCTCTCTCTTCCTTTCTCTCTCAATCAATGGCTCACTCTCTGACGAGGACAAGATCGACTAGAGGCGTCCATCTCGAACCGAATCGGTCTCCCTTGTCGACCACATATGGGGGGTCTTTATTGAAAACGAAATCTGACAGGATGCAAGTGACGAAATCAGAGTAAGAAAGAAACCAGGATGAGTATTTGGAGACAAAACTCTGTACTCACCTGAGGCCAAGATGGGGGTGGTCAGATTTGGTGGTACTGGTCGAGCCGCAACGCCCGCTCACCAGTGATGCCGTGAAACAGCAGACTGCGTCTCCTTGCCGAACCACGTAGGGGAATTGAGAGCAGTCGCCAGAGCTCGGCGTGAGGAAGGGAGATGGAGAGACTGATGGAAGACAAGGCTGGAAAGTTATAATATATAAGTACAACACCAAACTATTTCACCTCCCATGTACACATTCAAAAAATTTCGTCCTTCCGCGCTGCAAATCACAGACGCTATTGGTTCTTCGCGGAGTGCGTATTAAAGATAAATCACCCAGTCATGGATAATGGCCAAATATATTAACATGAAGGGATAGCAATCATCAGAGTAACATGCTTCTCCAGTAAGGATGATATCACGAGGTTCGTGTTATCAAGGCCGATGTCCTGTGATTGACTAGTCAATGGTGAGCATGTTGTCCGCGGATATTAAGCTTTGAGGCTTTTAACCTTATGGATATCTCTATCATTAGCGGTTATTAGTGGCTTGCAAAAGTTCTAGCAATCTAGCCGAGTCTATTGGCTCGAAGCCGCATCTAACATTGGTTCGTAAGAATCGATCAATGGTGATTATTGTTTCTGAAGTACGTCCCGTCAAAGTAATAAAGGCCTGATTATTGTTTCACAGTTATACATATGGCCGGATTATTTGAAAAGATTAGGGACGTTACAGTCAATGTTTGGTCACTTTGATATTGGCCAAGAAGAAGCATGTATTTAGAAAACAACGATACAAGGCCAAATGTGCGTGTACTAGCTGAGTGCAGCGATGGTAATTTGAGATCAGCACAGTTTGTTCATCATCAATGAGTTTGATTGTTGCCGCTGTCTTCTTAAGTTTTCTGAGAAATAACTTCGTCAGTTATTCCACAAAAAAGGGGCAGGTATTGCCACCGAAATTTGGTAATTTGAGGTAACAGCTCAAACTTGGAATCAATTGAAATTTTATTGGATATTCAAAAACTTTTGTTGCATTGTGTAAAATTACAAAAAATTGGGTGCATTTCAAAAGTCAAATCCAAATACTTGCCTTGAAAGGAATTAATAAAAGAATTACAAGCAAAGTTCAATCCAAAAATCTCTCTGAAAATTCAAATTCATCTCAAAGGAAATCTCAAACAAAATTCAAATATATTTCCTCCCTCTATTCCTCTTGGGGTGAAACCGTTGTGTATTCTGAACTAGCCCTAGATCAGTAGCTAGCTCACATAGAAAACTTTGATGAAATACAATCTATTTATCGATTTAACTATAAAGATCTCAAATAACAATTAATAATAATAACTAGATCTTATAGTCAACGTTTATTTAACTTCCACATAGCACTAAATAAATAAATGAACTCGAGAACGAAAAACTTGAAAGATCAATCGATATGTCCACATGCAATTGAGTAGAGAACGCATCCTAATTAACAAAGTCTTCACATAACTCCTTTTCGTAAACTCTTGAGCAGCTTGATATTGTTCAACTGAACAACAAATTTTAAAGCCGTGGGTACATAAAGTACTCAACAAGTCGTAAGGAACAATATGTCATTAATATTCATGCAAGGCTTGAACAAATGAATAGTTGTATGGTTCTTTTGCAGAAAGCAGCATTGGCAGTAAATACAATAAAAAAATTAAAATGTGCAATTGAAAATATAAATAAATAAATAAATAAACAATTGCTTTGAAATAACTAGTGAACTTCCCGTTCACTTCCTAACTAAACCACTAAGTGAACATCTCATCCACTGAGTGAACAATATATTCACCAAGTGTACTCCCACATTCACCTTCAAACACATGTTTAAAAAGAAAATCTACCTCTCGTGTTAAATCCTCAAGCATTGTCCATAATCGGGGACACTGCTATTTAAACAGTTTTAACACTAGAGAGATTGTACCGCATTACCTACAATAGATAAATCAACTTAAAGTGTATGGCCACACTTTCGTAAGTGTCCAACTACATGATCATCATAAGGTCTTTACAAAGTGCCTCCTTAACCCAATTATGCCTGCTAAGGTATCAACATTGAATGTCTTTCCGACCAGACAGGATCCCCTCTTGCGCCATTGTGAGTATACGTTTATCCCATAACTCAAGCTTCCAAGATAGAACCGAAATTGAGACAATGCTAATTAGTTAGTCAAGTCCATCCCATACTAGATAAGTGGTTATACGATATGGTCCAGTTCAATGCCGCACAAGATCAAGTTCTTGACAATTGCTTAGGCAAGTCTACCGCAACTCACAATGTGCTACCCGCACCCCTTTACTACACGATTGCTCGCCTAGGCGGAAATCATTTGAATCAACCAATACTAATGACATACCCTACCATGGTGTGACTAATCATCTCTACGATACCCATGTTAGTGTTACAAATATGTCTAACTAATAATGAGCATCCTATGGTGACAAATAATTCATGTTATTAAAATAATCAATGGTGGCATAACGACAAATAGGTGATTAACTATTTTCAAAAGCAGTTGATATAAGGATAGTATGCAATTTAATATAAAACAACATAACTTAGAAATCATTGGTTCAATACGATCAAAATACTACCACTTGCCTTGGCTTTGCTCAATTACCACACTTGGATCTTTAAAACTTGCATATGTTCCTTGTCCTCGAAACATATTGTCTAAACGAGTAAGAAAACAATGCAAAGCACAAATAAATCCAAAATAAAATAAAATAAAATCAAAAATAGAAAATCCAACTAAAAAAGAAAGAGCTCAATTTTAGATGAATTCATGAACTTGAACGGACTAAATCAGAGTTCAGACGAAGCAGAACAGACTCTCAAAAGATTTGCGATGGAAATGGAAAAAGAGAGAGAAAATACTATTCCAGATTTTAGAATTTTATTTTAAAAGGAAATTCCATATTACTACACGAGCATGATGTCAACAAGAGAAACATATTTTGGATGGAATTAAATTTTTAAAGAAAAAGAAATTTAATGACACTCACAGGTGGGGCCAATGGTCTATAGACTAGGTCCACAGAGAGGAGGTCTACGGTGCACACTGCACCGATCCTATGGAATAGGGTTGACAGGTGGGACCGAATTGACAGTGGCTAGGCTCATCGTGAACCAGGATCATTGAAATTTGGGTCTAGTTTGCCTCGGGTTGACATGCAGGCACACACGTGGCTTGCCACGCGGCACTGACGATTTGGACATGCGGGCAATGAGGCTGAGGTGGAGGATGAGGTGGCTGGCCACATCAATGACAATGGCGGCGGCACTCGGGAACTAAGGTTTCCAGCGAACGGTGGCATGGTAGTGACAGCGAAGTAGCTCAAAAGAGAAATGGTTCAACGGTGAACACATCGGGACAGACGCAGAGGTGAGAGGAGGACAGAGGCAACAGGCGGCGAGAAGGAAGTGGGTACCGAGCTCAAAGAAATAGCAAATAAACTCTAAAAATTCATAGAAAATTGCAAGAAATCCTCTGGAACTCAAGGAACCCAACTAATATATCTTTGAACATAATTGAAGTTTAAATTAATAACTTTAAATTGTTTTGATTCCTGTAAATTCATATTAAGCTTTTAACTTAACAGGAAAATTGAAATGTTTATTTTTATTTTTAAATACTTCAAATGAACTCTAAATTTAGGATATTACATGGCCCACTCCACTCTCCCTCTCCTTCCTTGCTTTCTCCCCGCATGCGGCTCACCTCTCCCACCTCGGCCCACACGCTCACGCCCGCTGCCCGCACCTCGCCCCTCCTTCCGCATGGCCCAGCCTGGCGTGCCTCCGAGCCTCAGCTTGCTCGCCCTCTCTCGCTTGCTCTCTCGCTGCCAGTGGCCCTGACCCCACTTGTTGGCTGCCCTGTTCATCTTCTTCCTCCTTTCGCCCATTCACCAGCGCAGTGCCTGGTTCTCTCTTCTTTGCTCTGCCATTAAGCCTTGCACTCGAGTGCTCCTCTGGCCTGGCAGACCTTGAGCGTCCCTGCCATCGTGACCTTGTCACGTCGCTTTACCAGTCGTTAGCCCCTTAAATCCCGTGAATTCATAAATTCTCGCCGCATGGCCCCGCAACAATGTCGCGAGCATATCACCCCTTCACGTGGATATAAAGCCTCCCGAGCTCATTACCATGGCTTCCTCGCCTCACTCGAGCTATTTCCCTCTGTCACTCTTCCGTTCTCGCTCTTAATTGCAGAGAAGAAGCCCAAGTTCGAGCTCCCGAGCCGTCGTTGCCCTCAGCCGTCACCGCCCGTTCCTCGCTTCCTCGGTGAGCCTCGACCTTGAAGGCCATGACCATTGAATTCGCCTCGTCTTGTCCCACCTGATGCTCCCCTTCCTTTCTCAGTTGTAGCACTAGAGCCTTTCATCCTCGCCGTCCGTACTATGTCACCGCTGACCCCCTTTCTCCTCGCTTCATCTTAGGTGAGCTTCCCTCTTCCTTCTTTGTGTCATTTCGCTTGCTTAGATCCAGAGAACCTTCTAGCTAAGCTAGTCAATGTAATTGATAGACCCCGGTAGCATTGCCTCCGTGTCGATCATCTTCTTCCCTGCCTGCCATCACAGCTGCTTCATTCCACTGCGCCTTCTTGCACGTTGCCATCGCAGATAGCTTCACCGCGACACGGAGTAGCCCACCTGCGCATTTTTGGTTTCCTATAACTCTGTAGTGTAGTTTTCCCTGTAGTACAGCAGCATCGATGCCCTCCTCACCGTTGCGTTGCTGCCTCGGGCAACCTCCTGACGCAACGGCTCCACCATTAGGTTCACCGTCGCCACTACATCCCATTTTAGCCCCCCTGGGAGCCAACCGAGCCCCGCCTCGGTGGCGGCGAGCTTCCTCCCGCTTTGCTGAGAGAGAAGCTGACATGGTAGCCTCGTGACGTCTTTAAGGTTAAGTCTTAGGGATTAAGTTAACTGTTGAGTGTATGGCAAGTGGGCCTGAAACATTTAGTTAGATAATTAAACCTTCGGTTTAGAAAGGTTAGTGTGTAGACTTAGTTTATGGACCATGGTCTCTGATCAGTGGGCCCTAGCTCCTGTGCACCATAGACTAGAGCTGGTCCAATGGACCATGGCCCCACCTATCAACCTCTCATGTTTTCTCAATAAAAACAAAGAGAAAAGAAAAGAAAACCATGGTGGACCCCACCTGTCAGTCACAATGAAATTTCTTAAATAAAAATAGATTAAAAAGAAAAGAAAATCCTTGTGGGACCCACGTGTTAGAAATTTCAGAAATTTTGGAATTTCTCTCGGGTCAAACTTTGGAGAGCTCGTTCTCCCTCATTTTAAATCCAAACAAAATAATTTTTTTTATAAAATCTTCTAAATTCAAGATCTTTGCAACAATTAAAAAAAACATAATTTTTTTGGAGTGCATTTGATGTTATTTTGAATTTATCTGTGTTATGGGTCTTTTTTTGAAGTTGTCATTTTCACATTAAATATGTTTGAACGTCGCCGAAGACATCATCACTACTTCAAGTCAAGGCGAAGACCCATCCACATTTGAGCAAGCGAAGCCTGACAATGCCATTAGCTCTAGTGGGCTTCCTTGCCCTCAACACCTGCATCACAGTGCGCCCCTTGTGTAATACCCCGGAATCGAATCGGTAAATAGAAAAGAAACCGGGGAGGGAAAAGACAAATAAAGAATTGGAATTTCCAGTTTCAGTGGGGGGTTTTATGCTTTTCTTCAACAACTTGGGCCGCGGGCCGCGACCCAGAAGGCCCAAGAGGGAAGGGGGGAGCCGGCCAAAGGGGAGCGCCTCCCCCAACCCTAGCCGCCCCACTCCCCTCTTCCCACCCCCAAGCCGCCGGCCTCCCTCCCCATCTTGGCGCCTCCCCTGCTGACGTGCCTCCCTGGTGGTGGTGCTCCTCCTCCCTCGACATCGAGTGCTCCTGCCGATCCCTCCTGCTGCTGTCCCTGGGCGTCGGTTCTCGCGTGTGGTGGCTGGCCAGGAGAAGGAAGAAGAGGGGAGAAGGGGGATCGTCTTCACCAAGCACTCATTCATCGCCTCCCTGGGATCACCAAGGGTAACAATCATCGTTCTTGGTCGTTTGACATATTGGTAGATGCGAATTCGATTAAATTTGGTTGGATCGAAATCTGTACCTAGTAGATATATTCTGTCCATCTGTTGCGCACCCGGTTTCAGCATCTTGGAAGCCGATCTGGAGGTTCTCACCTCCTAGAGATTCGTAGCCACAGTTCCTAGCTTTCCATAGCCACCAAGATCACCAGATTCTGATCCATGGTTCAAAAATTACGATAGATTCTTTCCTACTGTTCTAAGAAACCTGACGAGAATTGTCAATAAAGTTGTTTAATGAAATATGATTTGGTTAGTGTCATATTCAGATTTGTCACCCAAAATGATTTCTGTAGATAATTTTATCATCTTTCCAGATTGATAAAGAACACTCTAATTGGATTTATATATTAAAAGTTATGTTATGTTCTTCGTTGCTGTTCTGTTCGTCTGGACAGATTTCTGTCAAGCACCTTCACCTACTGTTTAGTTAATTATTTTGGCCGAATCAGGAAATCTTGTCAACTAGAGTTTTGTAGGTTTGCTTGTTAAGTTTCTTTGGGCACTAGACTCACCTCGTTCCGAGTCCTGGATCAATAGATATGAATTTTTTCGTGCCGTTGTCCAGTGTCGTTTCAGGTGGCTGAATTGTCTGATTTCCGTTTTGGGTCTATTCGTTGTATTGGTTAGTCAGGGAGTTATTGTAGATCATCGGTAGTTTTGTCCGGTATCAGGTTGTTCTTATTTCGAGTACATAATTGTGTAGGCGGCGAGGCGGTGAGTGTAGGAGCACCTTCGTTGCCTCCTAGCGCGTCACATCGCGGAAGGCAAGTACAATGTGTTAATGTATATTGATTTCGGTTGAATAATTGTTGATGTACTGTTAATCTTATGGTCCATGTTCATATTTTATGTTATATATTCCGTTCTTAATTGGTAATCCATGTGGAAGAAAGTGGTGACATTCATTGCATATGTTTCATTCCATTCATGCGTTATTCATGTTCCATCCACGGGAGTGGATTTGTAAAGACCCATCAACTCCAGTATGGGCACGTAAGACCCACCATTCTAATGTGGGCAATTTCGGACACCCGTATGAAACGTTCTTCATACGGTAGTTGGATCCCCGGACTTTGTTAAGTACGGGCTTAGGTGAACACCGACGGGTGTGTCACTCGCTATACCGGTATGAGCATGTGTGCAGTCCATCCCTTTCAATGCATCCATTTATTCCATCCATCCATATAAGCTTTGAGTAATATGTTCATAATTCGTATTGTGGTTGACTTGTTCAGAATTTTGTATGATCACTTAATTATTGTACTTGCTGAGTCTCGACTCATTCTTGTTTTGTTTATTTATTTAGCCAATCATTAATGATGGCTACGTTGGGTGGGAGCAGACAAACACTTTTCACTCAGTTCACCATATTTTTATTCTTCAATAATAAGTTTCGATTATGTCTTCCATTCGTCAATTGAGGAACTGTAATAAATAAAGTTAAGATTGGTTGATATTTCTCTTCATGATATGTTTATTTAAGTGCTACTAGTGGTCCTTAATCACTTCATGTTTATACACTAATGAATTTAGTCTTTAGTACTGTTGTGGTTTTAATGCATGATGATTCCTTCCTGACATTATATGAGTTATTGTTTAAAATACTTCTGAAGTGTAATTGTATGTTAGATCTTTTAAGTAGCATTTTGGCTTTCGAATAGTCAGGGTGTTACACCTTGCCTCATTGATGCTCTTTCTTTGCTTGATATAGCTCCGGGAACCCCGTAGTGTGAACGCACAATCGTCTTCTTCACCTCCGGCGCATACTCCACTTCAGACATTCGTGTTCCCGATGTTTTAGTGAGCTTGAACCTCACCTGGCTACGTCATTTCATGTCCTGTTCTTCACTAACGCTTCTCTCTCGGTAGATAATGATCCACACACAGGGAATCCCCTATATCAATCTTCCTTTTCATTTCTGGCAGCCACAACCCTTTTTCAGTTAGCCGCCCCCACTGTGAATCTCTGGTTGATTCCTTCTATCCCTACCATCCTCTGAGTACCTGTAAGCTAATGTGCACCTCCTTGTAGCTGCTCCATCACCACAGCACGTTGTCGCCAAGAGCCTCCTTTGCAACGCCATTGCTGAATGTCGCCACTTCGGTCATTCCCCGACGCCTTCAAGGACCTTGGTAAGCTTCTAGTATTCCCCTGGAGCTTTTGCATGCATTAGATTGGAGGTTTAGCTAATGTAGCATAGACTTCAACATAGCCGATCATGGCGCCGCCGTGGGAAGCATTGTCGCCACTGCTTCGGTGACCATTGGTCCGCGAGCCACTACCAATAGGATCGTAGATGTCTCCTAGATCTAGTGCACACTACCTTTCACCGCCGATTGGCTCAAATTGCCAAATACTCTTCAGACCCGAGGAGCTCTGTCGCTTATCATCGGTGTAGCGCCGCTTCTGTCCATGTCTTCTACCTCCACCACCACCACCTAGAAGGATCGTCATCGAGAGGGGAATCCATTTTTGGCCATCCCCTAGCGCTGCCGTCGCCCCGACCGCTGGTGACGAGCTCGCCATGGCGCACAGACATGTGCTTAGCTCTATTTCTCACGCTCCTTCTCTCTGCCAGTGGGCCCAAACGATAAAAATGTTAATCAGCGCTCAATTACTATACTTAAACATACTAAGTCAATGAACGGTGGGAACACCTAAAAAATAATCGGAAGTCTAATTTTAAACGTGTTTAGTAAATGAGTCACTGACATGTGGGACCACACTATTCTCAACTTTAAAATACACTTTAAAACCCGAGAGACTAACATGTGGGCCCTAGCCATCAACTAATTAAAATCAGAAATAGGTTTAATCATTAGTTAATAAATAATAAGTTTATGACTTGTGCGACCACCTCTAGTTCAGAAATAAAATTAAGAAAATGAAAATATGAGTCACTGACAAGTAGGCCCCACATGTAAGTTAATAAAAATCAGAACAATGAGAAATCCACTTTTAGTTCAGAGGAAAATGTGTTTTCTCTGCTGGAAAGCATAAACCTCAGTAGACTCAGAGGAAAATATGCTTTTGATTCCAGAGTATCTCATACTTTCATTTCTAATAAGTTTGCCATGCAACAAGAATTAGAAACTACATCCCTAGAAAGCGTCATGCTAGTTCACTCACCTAGGTCTATCATGAGGGAAAAACTTGGTTGTTTTGATGTTCAAATTGAAATTAATGGGGTAGGATTCAAAGCCAACTTCATTATGATAGATACACCCAGGTTGGATATAATTCTTAGAATGGACTGGCTAGCCAAACACAAGGGAATAATTGATTGTGTAGAACGAGTCGTTTCTCTTGTCAAGTCTGATGGATAACAAATCATTTTCTCCTCCACATATGCCGCTCCATTGCAGTAGCCCACGCTCAACTCCGTCTCAATCCCAAAGCCTGGTTAGGTGCCCGTGGTATGTGAATGTCTAGATGTGTTTTCAGATGAATTACGGGGATGCCGCCAAACCATGACATGGAGTTTGTCATCAATCTACTACCCGAACAGCACCTATATCCAAACAAACATTATCAAATGATGTCTGATGAGTTGATCGAATTGAAGCAACAACTCAAAGAGTAGTTGAATAAAGGATTCATCCGTCCTAGCATATCACCATAAAGAAGCCCCGTGCCGTTCACGAGGAAGAGGAAATTTGAATGGTCAGCGTCATGTGATGAGAGCTTTCAAGAATTAAAGAAAAGGCTCACAACAGCCCCAATACTTATTCTTCTCGACATACACAAAAGTTTTGTTGTGTATTGTGATGCATCCCGCCACAGCCTCGGTTGTGTGCTGATGCAAGAGGGAAAAGTGGTGGCCTATGCCTCATGTCAGTTGCGACCTCATGAGACTAATTATCCAACTCATGATTTGGAATTGGCAGCTGTGGTTCATGCTCTCAAGATCTGGAGGTATTACCTCATTGGCAATCGGTGCGAAACCTACAACGATCACAAAAACCTAAAGTATTTGTTCATGCAACCATATCTGAACATATGGCAACGAAGATGGCTTGAGTTGATCAAGGACTATGACCTTTGCATTCATTACCACCCTGGTAAAGCCAACTTTGTAGACGATTCCCTTAGCCCGAAGCTTCATTGCATAAACGTGTCGATTGAAGCAAATCAACCGGTTTTGCATGAAGAGTTTCAAAAGCTCAATTTAGAAGTGGTTGAGCAGTGTTATGTTGCTTCCCTAGTTCTACAACCTACCCTTGAATATCAAATCCAAGTTGCTCAACTCAAGGATCTAGCAGTTGCCGTAGTCAAGCACGACTTACAGAACGACAAGAAATCAGAATTCATTGAGAACCTGAGTGGAATGGTTATGCGTGGATAGTAGCTATATGTCCTAGATAATCTTGACACCAAGGAGCTAATCCTTAGTAAAGCTCATGATTCACCTCAGTGAGAGCCACCGGGTGATCTAACTTGGAATGCTTAAGGTCCCAATTGGTCATAGCATCACAAATAAAATTTCTGTACTCTCGGTATATTATGTACCGGCCATGTGGGGCGGTCGGACCGGCAATGACCTAAAAGTTCTCAGAATGGGCTGGGCCAAAAATAGGTGTTGTAGGCAAGTGAGGGGATCCCAATGCACTTGGTCTCATAATTTTTGGAGTCTCCAGTAAGAAGTTCTATTGGTTTAAAGTTTCCAGAAGGTTTCGGAATTTGGGAGTATGAATTTCGGCTAAGTCCAAAGGGGCGGTCCGACCGGCTCACCTGGAGCGGTCAAACCGGTTTCTACTTGAACGTCGGCCAACTTCGTGGCGATGTTGATTGGTTAGGTCAAAGTCATTGGTTTCATGGCATATGATTTGCATGATGCATGTTTTGACTAACATGGGTCAAGTTGTGAAGAACTTGTTCCCGGATTCGTGTTTTGTTGTCTGTGGTTGTGCGGGTAGCTTGGTGGTCAACGACGGTCAGCGGTGAGGAGAATCGGGACTAGACTTGAAGAGTTGAGGTCGAGCGATCGGCGATGCGGGTGGGGTCAACGACTCAAGCGTGACACAAGATGGACAAGGGTGACCTATTGGCAAATCCATGATGCATGGTGAAGCGGTTTAGGTCAAAAGGTTAAAGACGGCGCTTTGCGAAGCGTGCGTGTGTGACCCGTTTGTTAGTGGGCCTTAACGGGAGCCCAATTAAGTCAAACCCTAAGAGTTTTAGGCCTCCACTATAAATAGGAGGAGATGGTGGCTGCACCTCTCTCTCTCTCGCCTTTTATGTTTCAAAACCCTAATTGTCTTTAGGGGAGTTGAGGTGGAGGCTAGGGCTCTTGATGGTTTGTGGTGAATTTCGTGATCTTTGATTGTCTACTGATCCATGATGGTGTGGATGTAATCCAGCATCAACCATGAAATCAATCTATGCAAGGTTTGCTTGAGATAAGTCTCTTTTCGTTCTTGCTTTCAATTTCGTGTTTTTAGGGCTTTCTTTGATCCGCGAGTTTGTGATTGATTCTTTCACGTGAATTAGCTTGCTGTGATATGTGTGAATCTATCTAGCATCATCTTGATCATCAATCTCTCACGAACAAGCTTTAGGATCAAGTTTTCGTTCTTGCCCGGTTTTAGACCTTCTGTTAATCAATTGGCAATTGCTCAAGATCGTTCCAAGAATTATCATAATATTCGATTGGAATAGGTTCTCAATAGCATATAGAAGGTGTGTGCAAAGTTTCATAAAGATTGGAGTTGAGAATCAAAGTTTCACCTAATTGCAACCGTCATCGGTGATTCTATTGCGGATCGGTTACGAGTCGGCCGGTCGGACCCGCCGTCATCACCGGTCGGACCGATTTTGGAGCGGTCCGACCGCCAAGACAACCTTGGTCGACCGCCCGACAATCGGTCCGACCGGTTGGGTGCAATGGTCGGACCGCGTGTTGTGAGTCTTTGCAATCTTAGTTGAGTTTGTTATTTTGCTTAGGGATTTAATTGGATTCAATACTAGTCTTCCATTTGTCTTGGTATATTGATCTTCATAGTTTCATCATAGCTATTGGAGTGAAATTGTGTTGAATTCATTATTTGAGAAAAAGTGGCGTGCTCCTATTCACCCCCTCTAGTCGCCTTTTCGGTCCAACAAGTGGTATCGAGCCGGTTAGTTCAATCTTGATCTTAACAGGTCCTTTGAACTTTGGCGATGGATAAGTTTTCTACTAAACCGCATATCTTCGATGGGCACGACTATGCCTATTGGAAGAATCGTATGCGCGTCTTTCTTGAGAGCGAGGACAAGCTATTTGGGATGTTGTTAGAGCCCATTGGTTATTCTGAAGTTGCTACACCTTACGCAATTCTTTTGGCTAACAACAATAAGGCTAAGAATCTTTTATATGGTGCACTTGGTAGACAAGAATATGATAGAATATGCAATCTTTCAGCTGCGCATGAAATTTGGAACACTCTCGAAACATATCATGAGGTTCGTCCCAAATCAAAAGGTCGTAAGCAGTTTACAAGCGTGAATACAATAAATTCGAGATGCGTCTGGAGAGAGCATCGATGACATTTCATCGCTTTAATAAAGTAATTAATCAAATGAAAGTTGTTGATATTGAATATTCTCAATCTGAAAATGCCACCCATCTCTTGGCTGCAATCAACACCAAGGAGTGGGAGATGAAGGCTACTGCTATAGAGGAAAATATTGATCTTTCAAGTCTTACTTTAGAATTGCTTTATAGTAAACTCAAGACCCATGAAATTAAAAGAGTTGATCATCCCAAGAAAGATAACTTAGCTTTGGTAGCAGATCCTCTCAAAAAGGCTTTTGATGATTCTTTTGACTCTTCTTCTGGATTTTCATTTGCTTGTTTATCTGCTATTCATGAAGAGGAGCTTGAAAGTATTCTGAAACAGAGTTAGCTCTTCTAGCTAAAAAATTCACACGGGCCTACAATAATGTGAGAAACAAAAGAGAGGTGGTCGGTGACATGCTATGAATGTGGTGAGCTCAATCATATCAGGACAAATTGCCCCAAGTGAAAGGTAAGAGCAATCATAAAGAAGGAAAGCCGACTTGGAAGAAGCCTCCTTTCAACAAATCAAGGTATGAGGCTAATAAGCTTGTGAAGGCTGCTCACGGGTCCTTGCAGCTTTTGAGGATCAATCCTTGAGCGATGTGGATCTGGGAGTGAGGAGGATAAGGAGGAGGAGATCCTCAAGGCAAAAAGAAAGGAAGGCTAAAGACTTCACCGGCATGTGCTTCATGGTGACACGGATGACATTGATGATAATGAGGTATCTTTTTCTTATGATGAGCTTTACGCTAAATATGATTCTATAGTTGAGCAATTGCTTAGTCAAGATGAAGCGCTAGAATTTGTTATGATAAAAATAAGAAATTAGAGTCAAAGATTAGCAAACTGAAAGTAGAGCTTAAAACTGCTAAGACTCTTGAACCTGATGAATGTTTATCTTGTCATGCTATGCATTGAAATTACCAAGTTACAATCTGATCATAACATTTACGTACAACAACTTGAGAATGCTAGATCTGAACTAAATGAAATTAAAAGTGCTCCTTGTGAAAATGTTTAGAATCTAGTAAATTGATTGCTTTTGATGTATTTGATTCTAGCCCTTGCACTTCATGTTTAGAAAAGAACATGAAATCAAAGATATCTTAGAAGTCGCTAGAGTCAAATATGCTAAGCTTAAGGACAATATTGAAAATACTACTTGTGCTTCTTGTTCCACTCTTAAGCTTGAAATTGCTTTGTATAAGGAAAAATCTATGAATAAAACCTGTGATGCTTGTGTTAACTTGAGAAAAGAAAATGCTTACCTTCATGATACAATAGAGAAATTTTCTAAAGGTAAGAAACAATTAAACATGATTCTTGACAAGTCTAAAACTCCTTATAAGAAGCAAGGTTTAGGATTCAATTCTTTTCAAGACAATTCAAACCCAAAAGTCATTCAAGTCTTGGAAAAGGTTTAATTGAATTCAAAACCCAACTGCAAAAACATCTTTTAAATCTGCGGGCTTTGCCCAACCTTGTATTAATTCAAATGGTGCTTCTTCTAGTGGTACCAAGTACCATTGCACTTATTGCAAAAAGGTGGACATTTGATTGAATTCATTGGCGTAGGTTGAAAAATGATAGGAAAAATTTTGATAGAATTTCATTCATGCAACCTAGAGCTTCTATGAGACATGGTAACATTGAAAAGAATAAACACGGATTAGGATTTTCTCTCATGCAAATCATTATGTTTCTAAATATCCTAATTCTAATGTTTATCGATGGCGGTCGATCATTGGTGGTCACCGATCGACCGTTTTGGTCACGGATCGACCGCCGACCTTAACGCCGTCGACCGCCCATGGACGATTCAAGTCTTATTTTAATTTAAACATTGCTCATAACAGAATGTTAGATGAAATCAAGGATAGTACTTACGGTTTGTATACTCCTTGCAGGGCGTGTGTCTCGATCTTGGATTCCTAAATCATGTTTATCTAACGAGATTGAGACACATCGTTCTTTTGTTCCTTGATTTTCGGGATTATCGCGGAAAGGGAAGAACACGTGGTTCGTTGACTCGGATGTTCACGCCACATGACCGGGAACTCAAAATGGTTCACCTCTTTCACGCGAGCAACGGTGATGACTTCATCACCTTTGGAGATGATACACAAGGCGAATTGAAGGAGCAGGATCAATTAGGGTGAACAACAAATTCATTCTAAAGGATGTCGCTCTTGTGGACAAGCTTAGGTATAATCTCCTTTCTGTTTCTCAGCTTCTTGATGATGGCTATGAGACGGTTTTTAAGAAAAATGCTTGTCGTGTGCTTGATTCTCTTGGTGAGCTTGTGTTTGGAATCTCTAGAGTTGGTAGAATTTTTGAGTGATTTTTGTAATCTCTTCTTGGATCTCTTAAATGTTTGCTTACATCTTCTTGATTTACGGCTTTGGCATCGACGTTTGGGGCACATTGGTTTTGATCATCGACACGAGTTAGCAACCTTGATCTCATGAGAGGTTTGCCTAAGCTCAAAGTCATCAAAGATCTTGTATGTGCGCCTTGTAGGCATGGCAAACAAGTTGCCGCCTCACACCCTTACGTGACTATGGTTATGACCGACGGACGGGACGGTTGCTTCATATGGATATTGTTGGTCCTGCTAGAGTCCGGTCAGTCGGTGGAAAATGGTATATTCTTGTTATAGTTGATGATCTTTCTAGATATACTTGGGTGTTCTTTCTTACTTCAAAAGATGAAGCTTTTGGTTATTTTCATGACCTTGTTCTTCGTTTGGATTCGAGCTTCACGGTGCTTTGAGAGCGATTCGCGATGATAATGGCACGAGTTCAAAAATGCTTCTTTTGCTTCTTTTTGTCTTTGGCGTGGTATTGAGCATCAGTTCTCCTCTCCACGCGTCCCTCAACAAAATGGCGTGGTGGAAAGGAAGAATAGGACCTTGGTCGAAATGGCTAGGGACGATGCTAGATGAGTATAACACAGGAGATTTTGGGCGAAGCTATTGCTCTTGCTTGCCATATTGCCAATCGTGTCTTTTGAGACCTTCTTTAGGCAAGACTCCTTATGAGCTTCGTTTTGGTAGAAAACCCTCTGTTTAGCATTTTGAGTTTTGGATCAAAATGTTTTATTCTTAAGACAGCAATTTAGATAAATTTGAATCAAGAACTTTTGATGGGGTATTTCAGGTTATCCTACTCATTCGAGGGTTTTCGAGTTTTTAATCTGAGACTAACATTATTAGGAGACTTGTAATGTCACTTTTGATGAGACTAGCCACAGAGCTAGATCAATTGCTCTGAGATGATTTCTGGTGTGAAAGCATTTTGTGGAGGAAGATGAGGACGAAGCTAATGTCATTCCCTCATCTGCTGCCGAGGCGCCCATATTGATACAAGAACTGCTACGTCTACTTCACCTTGATTGAGGCTCTGCTTGCATCATCATCATCAGTGATACTGCGGAGGTCGAAGAAACGACATCTCACCCGGCGCTCCACTTCGCATTGAGGCAAAGATCCTCGGAGCAGATAATAGGTAATCTACATGAGCGAGTCACTCGCCCGGTATAATGATCCAAATCTCTACTCTCATTCGGCTTTTGTTGCTTCTTTTGAACCCGCGATATATCACATGCTTTATCGATTCTAGTTGGGTAAATGCCATGCATGAGGAGTTAGAGAATTTTGAAAGAAACAAAGTTTGGAACCTAGTAGAACCTCCTAGTGGTCATAATGTTATAGGAACCCGTTGGGTGTTTAAGAATAAACAAGGTGAGGATGGTTACGTGGTTAGAAATAAAGCCAGATTGGTAGCTCGGGGTTTGACCAAGTTGAGGGTTAGATTTTGATGAGACATTTGCTCTGTTGCTAGACTAGAAGCCATTCGCATTCTCGCTTGCATTTCTTTGCATCAAAAGGTTTTAAATTATATCGGATGGATGTTAAAAGTGCCTTTTAAATGGTTTCATAGATGAGGAAGTGTATGTTAAGCAACCCCACGGTTTTGAGGATCCTAAATATCCAAATCGTGTTTTCAAGCTATCTAAAGCATTATATGGTCTTAAACAAGCCCCTAGAGCACGGTATGATAGACTTAAGACCTTCTTGCTTAAAAATAATTTTGAGATGGGTAAAGTGGATAAAACTCTATTTATTCTTAGGCGTGACAATGACTTCATGCTTGCTCAAATTTACGTGGATGATATTATTTTGGTGGTTCCTCTAATGCTCTTGTTTCCGACTTTTACGACACTATGTCGTGGAATTTGAGATGAGTATGATGGGAGAGCTTAATTACTTTTGGGACTTCAAATCAAGCAATGCAAGGAAGGAACTTTCATCCATCGACGAAGTACACTAAAGATCTACTCAAACGCTTCAACATGGGTGACGCAAGCCAATTTCCACTCCCATGGCAACTTCGATATTTTGGATCCGGATGAGGAAGGAGAAGTCGTGGATCAACGCGATACATGACATGATCGGCTCCCTTCATGATTTGGCCTCGAGACCGGACATTCACTTCACGGTATGCCTTTGTGCAAGATTTCATGCGTCTCCGAGAACTTCCCATCGCCAAGCCGTTAAGCGCATATTCAGGTATTTACACTCTACCCTCTTATATGGCATTTGGTATTCCTGTTCTTCAGCTTTGTCCATTAGAGGCTTTTCAGATTCTGATTTTGCGGGCTGTCGGTTAGATAGGAAGAGTACCTCAGGCACCTGTCACTTCCTAGGCACTTCTCTTGTATCTTGGTCTTCTAGGAAGCGGTCTTCATTGCACAATCCTTCTTTGAGCGAGTATGTAGTCTTTGCTAGTTCTTTCAGCTTGATTTTGTGGATGACGTCCACTTTGAAAGATTATGGGTTAAACTTTGCTAGTGTTCCTCTTTTCTGTGATAACACTTATGCTATTAATATTGCTAAAAACCGAGTGCAACATTCTAGGAGTAAACACATAGACATTCGCTTTCACTTCCTTAAAGATCATGTTGAAAAAGGTGATATTGTGATGCACTTCGTAGAGTCCAAGCTCAATTGGCGGATATTCTTACCAAGCCTTTAGATCAAACCGATTTTCCTCCTTAAGAAGCGAGTTAGGGTAATTTATCCTTATGGGTTGGTTTGAGGGGAGTTTGATCTTTTCTTATCTTTCCTTGTTCTTTTGATCTTTTATTGTTCTTTTACGAACTTAGTGATCTTTTGAACTTTTTAGGTTTTAGGCTTTTAATTGCATCTCATTGTGTCATATTGCATTCATATGAAAACTTCAACAAGTGGTTACAACAAATGGTATGAAAAATCCAAAAGATGCATTGTAATATAAGTTTTACGCTTATTTTTTTTAAAAAATTGATGAAGCTTTGCCTATTACCCTTTGGAGTTTTGTATTTCAATTCTTGCTCAATGTCATGTATAGTTCTTTGACTTGCTAGAATTATCATGCTTTTACATGTGTAGCTAAGTCTTTGCTATATGAGCTAGAATCTTTTAAACAACTCAAACTAAGAAATTGCAATTTGTGGATGTTTTAGCGAGTTGCGCAATTAGTGCTCCTCTTGTGACATTGGCCTGTCTGAATTGCTTTGTTAGCTCTTTGATCTAAAATTGACCATTACTTGAGCTTTTGTGTTCTTGAGATTCTAAAGCTGCTCATGTGAAAAATGAAAATCAAGATTGTCTTATGCTTAAATTGTGCCAAACTATTCTTACGAGGCGCTTGTCAAATGACATGAACTTGGAGATAGTTTGATGAACGAGACGATCTCATGGGGATTGCTGTCGAAATGACTTGAACCTCAAGATTTGTCGCCCGGTAGAAGCTTAGAAAGAGTTTGTGGATGGCTCCTAGTCCAGGATCTTCTTTACTAAGATATACCTTTAATCAACTTTTGGTGAAGCTTAGGATGAGTTTGTGGATGGCTCCTAGTCCGGGATCTTGTCACTAAGTTAGATCATTAGTCAACTTCAATATTCAATGCAAATGAAAAAAAATGTTGACAAATGGGCGTTTACAAAATATTGAGCAAAATGATTCAATACGGGACTTGATTGACTCTTAATGTGGTCTTTGTTAGATTTTTGATCTCACTTTGACATTTTGACATGGCCAATTTCACTTTAGGATCCCTGTTGATGAACTTCTTTGAATTTGAGCGTTGCTTAAATTGATCAAATCTCTTCGCTTTACTTTTGAGCCTTTGTGCTTAGCTTTGATATATATGTCTTACCATGATCTTGCTAGTTGTCGGGCTTGATATCTTTGTTTGTGCAATATTAGAGATACTAGATTGTTCTTTTGGGTAATCTCCAAAGCTTCTTGTAATCAAAAATTGAAAAATACAAAAAAATGAAGCCACTCCATTGCACTTCATGCATACTCCTCTTTATGCTTCTCTTGTTTCTGCTTCTTCCTTTATTTTCTATTTGTTATCTCTGGATGAGAGGAAGGCGTGATTCCTTGATGAATCCATTGTCAAAGGGGCAGAAGATGTGTTAAATGAGAAGAGAAGATGTGTTAATGAGAATATATTTCTTTGTTGGGGAGAAGTTTGTACAAAGGGAGAAAGCGAAAATTTGAAAAATTGAGGATCATAGTGAGGGGGAGTTCTTGAGTTGCATTCTTATTGTCTTATTGTATATTATGAACTTGAATTGCATTCTTTTATCCTCACAATGATCATAGGTCAATTGAACAATTGTTCTTTCATAAGGACCTCATGTGAGAATTTTGACCCTTTTCTGGAAATCAAAGTTTTTATGCTTACTTTTGCCTTGTCTCACATGCCTATACTATTCTAATGCCAGCTTGGTATTTTCATTGCTTTTTCTTGCTTATGGACCAAGTTGTGCCTTTGTCGCTGCTGAGTAAACTTCGTTTTCAAACCTCTTACTTACATTTTCTGGATAATTGCCAATGTGTTCATCAAGGGGGAGATTGTGGATTCATGGGAATATGTTACAGATCTTAGGATGATGTGACAATTGGCAATGGCGTTTACGGTTTGTAGTTTCACGTGTTTTCGACAAAGCTACGTGTATTCGGACGAGGCGGTCCGACCGGTCCTTGCAATGATCCGCCGGTCCCAAATCGGTCGGACCGGCCATGTGAAGGCGATCGGACCGGCAATGACCTAAAAGTTCTCAGAATGGGTGGGCCAAAAATAGGTGTTGTAGGCAAGTGAGGGATCCCAATGCACTTGGTCTCATAATTTTGGAGTCTCAGAAGAAGTTCTATTGGTTTAAAGTTTCGAAGGTTTGAATTTGGGAGTATGAATTTGGCTAAGTCCCAAAGGCGGTCCGGCCGGCTCACGAGGGCGGTCCGTCCCAAGCCAAAGCGGTCCGACCGCTCACTGGGCGGTCGGACGGTTTCTACTTGAACGTCGGCCAACCGTGGCGATGTTGATTGGTTAGGTCAAAGTCATTGGTTTCATGGCATATGATTTGCATGATGCATGTTTTGACTAACATGGGTCAAGTTGTGAAGAACTTGTTCCGGATTCGTGTTTTCTTATGCGTGGTTGTGCGGGTAGCTTGGTGGTCAACGACGGTCAGCGGCGAGGAGAATCGGGACTAGACTTGAAGAGTTGAGGTCGAGCGATCGGCGATGCGGGTGGGTCAACGACTCAAGCGTGACACAAGATGGACAAGGGTGACCTATTGGCAAATTCATGATGCATGGTGAAGCGGTTTAGGTCAAAAGGTTAAAGACGGCGCTTTGAAGCGTGTGTGTGTGACCCGTTTGTTAGTGGGCCTTAACGGAGCCCAATTAAGTCAAACCCTAAGAGTTTTAGGCCTCCACTATAAATAGGAGGAGATGGTGGCTGCACCTCTCTCTCTCGCCTTTTATGTTTCAAAACCTAATTGTCTTTAGGGAGTTGAGGTGGAGGCTAGGGCTCTTGATGGTTTGTGGTGAATTTCGTGATCTTTGATTGTCTACTGATCCATGATGGTGTGGATGTAATCCAGCATCAACCACGAAATCAATCTATGCAAGGTTTGCTTGAGATAAGTCTCTTTTCGTTCTTGCTTTCAATTTCGTGTTTTTAGGGCTTTCTTTGATCCATGAGTTTGTGATTGATTCTTTCACGTGAATTAGCTTGCTGTGATATGTGTGAATCTATCTAGCATCATCTTGATCATCAATCTCTCACGAACAAGCTTTAGGATCAAGTTTTCGTTCTTGCGGTTTTAGACCTTCGTTAATCAATTGGCAATTGCTCAAGATCGTTCCAAGAATTATCATAATATTCGATTGGAATAGGTTCTCAATAGCATATAGAAGGTGTGTGCAAAGTTTCATAAAGATTGGAGTTGAGAATCAAAAGTTTCACCTAATTGCAACCGTCATCTGGGTGATTCTCATTGCGGATCGGTTACGAGTCGGCGGTCGGACCGCCCGTCATCACCGGTCGACCGATTTTGGAGCGGTCCAAACGCCCGACTAACGCCGGTCGGACCGCGGCAATCGGTCCGACCGGTTGGGTGCAATGATCGGACCGCCCGTCTTTGTGAGTCTTTGCAATCTTAGTTGAGTTTGTTATTTTGCTTAGGGGATTTAATTGGATTCAATACTAGTCTTCCGCTGTACTGGTATATTGATCTTCATAGTTTCATCATAGCTATTGGAGTGAAATTGTGTTGAATTCATTATTTGAGAAAAAGTGAGCGTGCTCCTATTCACCCCCCCCTCTAGTCGCCCTTTCGGTCCAACAATGTACCTCCCCGGACAGCGGTACACAAACACCCTCACAAACAATACATCAATTCCATACACAAGATTATTACAATACCGATACACACATATATTACAATATCAAAAGACATACAAAGTTTAGAGTTATTACAAAAGGGTCGATCGGCCAAAGAACATAACAAAGTAAAGAGTTTGCAGCAGAAATATGAGCCATAAGATGGCAGCAACAATAGCCAACCGATACCCTTACCCACAAGGCAACCGATAGGAAACACTAAGCTAGTCGTCCAAGTAGAACTCAGACTCACATTGAACAACCCCCTGGGGGTCAACCTCCTCTGCAGCAAGTAGACAATGCAATTGAGTATAAAATTGTACTCGTAAGACTTACAAACAACAAGCCTATACATAGCTACGTGCAAGCTTGAATCAATGGAGAAGGCTATAGAGTCCATTTTCAGCACACAAAAAATATTTAATATGCAGTAGTGTACTAGATTATAAGGCAATTGACCAAATCTATTTTTATGTGTTTAAGTAACAGCGAGACAATATTTAAAGACATAATAAACAACCTAGAGGTGACTTCCCGACAGCCACCACAATGTAGCACGGGTTACCTATTTGTACCACCCAATTTTAAGTTTTATCAAAATGTTATAGTCTAACTCTTGAAAGACCTCTCCGAGCGTGTCCATAGCCTAGGACGAGGCTATTCGAATATATTAAACCCTATAGGGATGTATAACTTTACCCACATGCTAGACCGCTCCTTTGCTAAGCTATATAGCACACTTCCTTATGTATGCCAGCGGAGCTAAGTCCTATGAGACGTTTTCCAATGAGATGTATAAGCTAAGAGCCATCCGTATGGGTGAAACCCCCCATGAACCATCCTTGTGTGTGTAGACAAGGCTCCCACGGAGGACCGACATGTTGTGTCGGAGCCATTGTTAAATCTTAGGTCAACTACCCCTTGGGGTAAAACCTTAGACAACTACTGATGCCCCTCAGATGTCGGACCTAACCGGAATCCACCCCGCACATTCCAAAACATAACAGAATATTTTTATCCCTAACAACAGCTACCACATGCGACTCCGAACTAACAAACGCCAAAGTACTAAGTCAAGAGGGGACCCATATAACCCTCATGTGGATGTACGCAAGAGTGCTTGGTTTAGTGGCACAAGATGTTCGGTCCTCGTTGACTTAGGCATACCACCTCACACCCGACAAACAAATCATCAACCATATGTCCAAGTCCAAATCATTTTGTTTTCAATTTTAGTTTTTCCAATTACAATACATACATGAGTATCCTGACCCAATTAATTATAGTGATGCTATAATGACCATCGCTGAAGCGACGATGCCCACACAACTGTTCTAAGAATTGCTAAGCGACATCAACTCGTATACTATACATATAAATGATCTGAGCCCATCCATCGAACTCTAAATCACTAGGAAGAATATAACTAAGGCTCAGTGGCAATGGGAAATATTTACCTACAGCTCATGCATCTATTCAGATTAACTACCTCTAATCAAGAAATTGATCATCAACATAGCATGCATACATACATTTGCAAACAAGATAATAGCATTTGAACATAACAGGATCGACATGCATCAAAGGAGGGATTGCTTGCCTTGCTGGAGATCGTCCAGGTACTGCTGAGGATCACTCCCGTTTATATTTGAATCTTCGAAACCTACCGATCGAATATGAAAAGCAAATAAAAGAGAATAACGTCGAAAATAGCCAAAAAAATAAAAATCATTCAAAATGCATGAAATTTTCACAGTAAGTAGATAATTATTTTATATGAATTTACGATAAAAAATCATTTGATTTGGAAGTTGCATCAAAAATTTATATACTAAACAAAATCTGCCGAAAAAGAAAATCTAGAAAAATGCAACTAGTTACTGTTCACCGAATTCAAAATTTTCGCAAAAATTTCGAGAAAGGTGGTGAACATGAATTCTTTGTTCTAGACAGAGCAAGACATTCTAAGAACAAAAAAAATTGTTTCTCCTCAATTGGAATTATTATGATTATTCAATGCATTTTCAAAATTATGTTATTAGTGTGCAAACAATTTGAAAAACAAGATTTTCAGTGACCGTAACATACTTTAAATATATTCCGCATTAAAGTAAATTAAAATTTTAAACCATAAAAATTTATTTCAGTCAATTTGGAATTACAGTGAAATACTTATGCATTTTCGAAGTTAAATGATTTTTTTGTCGAAAAATAATGCTCTATCAAAAATAATTCTACTAACAAAATTTAATGGGACAATAACAAGTTTCAAAACTATACCATAATAATGTACAATAAAAATGCAACTTAACAAAATTTATTTCACTCAAATTGGAGATAAAATGAATTAGTTATGAATTTTTTAAATTAAAAAAAAATTTATTTCACTCAAATCGGGAATTATAGAAACATTAAATACTTTTTACACTCGGGTCGTGCTAGCCCCAGACAATGACAGTGGGTCTTAGGCACAATGTTTCTTTTCCTTTTTAAAACCAAAATAAAAACCCTACTGAAATGTGGGCCCCATGAGTCATAGACTCACGGTCTACGAAAATAGTACGTGGACCACGGTTCCCAGCACAATGATGCATCGGTCCATGGACCACCGAGGTGTTTATACTATTCAGCCCGGACCCACGTGTCATCAACTCAGCGCAAACACATAAATTAAAGGACCTGGATTTCTGTTTGCGTGGCCCGTACGTCATAGAGACATTAAAGCATTAACTCAACAGATAAGCATTTAATTAAACCTAATCCAATATGATTATGTTTAATCATCATGCTACAGTGTGTGATGGCTTCCGACACAGAGCGCGCTCTTGACCGCGACTTCGCTGGGCGTCTCGCCGGGGGTGAGGTCCTCGACGGCGCGAGCTAAAGGAAAAAATGGGATGCTGCCACTAATGCGCACCCGCTGTTGCCAGTGGTGATGACCGGGATGGCGATAGCGGTGGCGCAGCGAGGAGAAGTGGAGGTGCTCGTCGGGCTATCATTCAATAACGTGGAGAGATGGTGTCTATGGCTAGTTAGCACGTGCAAGGGTGTCCATGTGGCTCAGGGAACTCACCAAGACGGAGAGGGAGGACGGAGGCGAGCTGTGGGTGGCCAGCGATGATGGACAGCGGCGACGGCAATGAAGATAACGTGGGGAGAGTGTCCTGAGCAACAACAAGAGTAAAGAAGGGTAGGGGAAAATCAAATATGGTTAGCAGATCGTGCCCCGAGAAAAGAATTGGAAAAATGAATTATCTCGCAAGAGTTGGGGACGAAAGGGGATGCTTACGACCGAAGTTGAGGGAAAACCGAAATTCAAAGATTCTTCTGAAAGAAAACCAAAATCGGGTGAGGGGAAATACTTCTAGGGGCCTAGAACACATTCTGACGCGGGTAGGGAGGAAGGAGCTTCATGATGGCGGTCGGAACGGTGATGAAGTGCGGTAGCCAAAAACGAGAGCTTGAGCTTCTTTGTGGTTTTGCTAGGTGTGAAGAAACAAGGAGGAGAAGAGTGCATTAGCGAAGCAAAGAAGGGAGATAGAAGATCATGGGTTGCTATTTATAGCCGGTGGCGGAGACTACGAGTTGGAGCGCGTATGGGCGACGATGTGCTCGACATTGACTCAGCCGAGCAACACGAGCTGGTGAGGGAGGTGACAGGGAAGTTAATGCTGAGCCAGGGCATGGGTAAGGAGGAGCCATTGTAGGCGAGGAGAGGCACGCATAAAACCGCGGCGGATTATGCGGATGGCCGACAGTGCGCTCAGTGAGCTGCCATGGCCGTGGCCTTTCGGGCGGTGGCGGCAACGTGGAGGAGAAGATCTGGCCAGCGGGCCCGTACGGTCAGCGGCAGAAAAACATGGTGCGACTTGGGGTCTTGTCCGGTTGGCTTCAATGGGATGGGTCGAGTCTACTCAACTAGTTCGGACCGGGTTGCAGCGGGCTCAGCCTGAGGAACAGTGCAATTTCTAATTTTTGGTTCCAAAAATTATAAAATTTTTATGAAAGGTTACTAACACTATTAATAACATTTTATATTGTTTCCAGTGTTTTTAATTAAATATATTTTTCTCTAAAAATGTTTCAATATCCTGGTTTAGGTGATTGACTATGGAATTATCTAGTTTGACTGACTGATTTAAAATAGCAAATAAAATATAAAAATCATGAAATTTTACAGGTGAGTCACTTAGATTTTCCATAACCTAGGAAAAATACTATTAGGGATTGATAACAAGATTTATGTTGTTCTTCAATTAGGGTTACTATTTCTAAGAATTGTTGCTTTAAGTTTTCAAAATGCGCAAAACTTTAGAATGAAAAACCAGAGAATTCAAATGACATCAAGATGAACAAAAGTTTTTGGAAGTTCATATTTTTATACATTTGAAATAAAAATACATATTTGGGATGTTACAAATCCCCCCTTACAAGAATCTTGTCCCGAGATTTCGTTCACTCTGAAAAAAAGGACGGGTAGTCTGCACGAAGGCGATCCTCCCATTCCCGAGTTGCTTCATCCTTGGTGTGATTTGTCTAGTGAACCTTAAGGAATTTGATAGCACCATTCCTTGTCTTCTGTTCAGCTTCTTCAAGGCCGCGAATTGGACGCTCCCATTAGTTCAAAACTTCTTACACATCAAGACCTTCCAATGGAGCTTACTCGATTGGGACACAAAGACACTTCTTCAACTGGGACATGTAGAACACATCGTGTACCCCAAAAAGTGCAATAGGCAAGTAAAACTTGTAGGCCACAACTCCTTTCTTCTCGATGATGCGGAAAGGCCCAACATATCGAGGAGCTAATTTGCCTTTGATACTGAACCATTGGTTGCTGCGGAGTCACTTTGAGATATACAAAATCATCTGTATCAAAGCTCAACTCGCGACGACGTCAGTCCACATAGCTCTTTCGTTGGGATTGAGCCATGCGCAACCGGTCTTGAATCAACCGAACTTGACTTTCAGCCTCTTTGATCGAGTCAAGGCCAAAGAGTGGCCTTTCTCCGATCTAAGACTAATTCAACGGGGTTCTACATCTTCTCCTGTATAAGGCCTCAAATGGTGCCATATTGAGACTAGCTTGAAAGCTATTGTTGTAGGAGAACTCGACAAATGGCAAGTACTTCTCCCAATTGTTCTCGTAGGAGAGAACACAAGCACGGAGCATGTCCTCCAAAACTTGATTGACACTTTCAGTTTGGCCTCCGTTTTGTGGGTGGTATGCTATGCTAAAAGAAAGACGACTGCCTATAGCTTCTTGCAAGCTTTTCCAACACTAGGAGGTAAAGAGTGAGCCATGATCCGACACAATCATCTTTGGTACCCCATGCAAACTCACAATTCTTAAAACATAGAGATCGGATAAGAGACTCAGGCGAAGCTTGGTCTTGACGGGTAGGAAGTGTGCCACAATCGATGACAACCCAAATGGCATCCTTTCCCTTGAAGGTTCAGGGCAAACCGGTGATGAAATCCATACCGATCGAGTCCTAGTTCCATTCGGGCACGGTTAAGGCTTGGAGCATACCCACTGGTCATTGATGCTCGAGCTTCACATGACGACATATGTAACACTTGGCAACGAATCTTGTGATCTCCCTTTTCATTCGGGTCCACCAAAATCTCTGTCGGAGATCTTGATACATCTTCATGGCCCCGGGATGAATGGACAAGGGAGAATCATAGGCCTTGTGGAGGATCAAAGTATGCAATTTCATGTCCTTCGGAACAATAAGGCACTGTCGGAACCAAACGATCCCATGGTCATCTTCCGAGAAACACTTGGCTGTCCCGTTCTTGATGTTCTTTTTTATTAGGCGCACCCCTTGGCTCGATTGCTGAGCAACATTGATCTGATCTTCCAATGTTGGATGCACTTCAAGGGAAGCGAGGAAACAATGCTCAACCACACCCATGTTGAGCAGCTAAAATTCTTCATGAAGAGCAGGCTGCTACTCCTTGGGCATCAAGGTATTGCACTAAATTTTTTGACTAAGTGTGTCGGCAATGACATTAGCCTTGCCTAGATGATATTAGAGACCTATGTCATAATCTTTGATTAAGTCCAACCACCTTCTTTGCCTCAGTATCAGATCTGGTTGGGTGAAAAGATATTTCAAACTTTTGTGGTCCAAATACACTTCACAACGATTACCGATGAGGTAATATCGCCAAATCTTCAGTGTATGGACCATTGCAGCTAGTTCCAAGTCATGGATTGGATAATTGAGCTCATGAGGTCTCAATTGTCTTGATGCATATGCCACTACCTTGCCTCTTTGCATAAGAATACATCCGAGTCCTTGGCGAGAAGCATCACAATATATATCGAATCTTCGTTGAACATCGGGAAGGACGAAAACTGGAGTTGTGGTCAACCTCTTCTTGAGTTCTTGAAAATTGTTCTCGTAATCAACGAACCACTCATATTTCTTGTCCTTCTTGAGAAACTTCATCATCGGCTTCACGATTTTGGAGAAGTTCTCGATAAAGCGACGATAGTAGCCCGCTAGACCGAGAAAACTCCTCACTTAAGCTAAAAGTACATGGCCTAAGAAAGCCACTTCATTCAACCAAAACTTGCACATGCTAAACTTCACGTAAAGTCGTTGATCACGCAGCTTCTCAATACTAGCTTCAGATGTTCGACATACTCTTCTTCATCCTTTGAGTAGATAAGGATATCATCTATGAAGATCACCACAAACTTATCTAAATACTCTATGAATATTGTATTCATAAGAGTCATGAATAGGGTAGGAGCATTTGTCAAGCCGAAAGACATGACGTGTACTCGTACAGTCCGTAGCGAGTAGAGAAAGCCGTCTTTGGAATATCTTCAAATCTGTTTTTTACTTGGTGATAGTCCAATCTCAAATCAATCTTGGAGAATACCCTAGCTCCGATATATTAATCGAAAAGGTCGTCGATCCGGGGTAGCGTGTACTTGTTCTTCACCAACACTTCATTAAGAGGATGGTAATCGATGCACATACGACAGAGTCTTATGCTTCTTTTTCATAAAGATCACAAGACAACCCCACAGAGATGAGATTGAGTGAATGAAACCCTTCTCTTGCAACTCACCAAGTTGCTTCCTCAACTCCTCCAATTCATTTGGAGGCATCCGGTATGGCCTCTTCGAGATCGGGGCGTCGCCTGGTAGCACTCCATGAAAACTTTGACTTCTCGGTCTTGCGGCATCCCAGGTAATTCTTTGGAAAATACATCGCGGAAGTCACACACAGCTGGTACTTCATGAATTTCCAGAGCCGGCTTCATATCAAGCGCGAAAAGATATGGTTCTTGCAACTTCGGTGCAAAACAAACTTGCTCACCGGAGGAATTTGTGAGGGAGATAAAATTCTTGGCACAATGGATTTCTCCCAAGTGTTGGGACAGCCAATCTATGCCAAGTATTACATCCAAACTCGTTGAATTGAGGAGGATACGATTTGCCAATAATCCCACTCCTTCGATCTCAATAGATATGTACCGACACTCAAGTTCAGCTCTCATTTCCGACCCCAGAGAAAGGATAATCAAAAGGACATGCATAGGCACAATTTGAATATCATCAAATGCAGCATAACACTTTGATATAAAGGAATGCGAAGCTCCGGAATCAAACAAAACAGTAGCATGGCGAAAGTTGATAAGAAGCGTACCCAACACGACGTTGGGTGCCTCCTGTGCTTCTGTGACACCCCAACCCAATAAAGGGCCTGGAATGCTACTAAATAAACATGATAACCATTTAAACATAAGGCATAGTTCTAAATTCCGGCAGAACCTCCTTTGTATAATTAAGTATACCGGAGGTTCCAATAGATGCATATACTATTATCAATATCTCAACATCCAAAGTTCATCAAAGCATTCTCAAATAATCTATTCAGCTAATACATAAGCAAGCATAATTAAAATTTACCACTCTCATTATTACAAATAATCCAATGCATATAAGCATAGCCAAAATTAATCCTTAAACAATTTTCTTTTTGTTGGACCGAAAAGGCAACTAGAGGGAGGGTGAATAGGAGCATGCTCACTTTTTCAACCAAGATTAGATTCAACACAAATTTCACTCCAATAGCTATAGAAGCTATGAAGATCGATATACCAGTACAGCGGAAGACTAGGATTGAATCCAATCAAAACCCCGAAGAAAAACAACCGAAATCAACCGAAACTTAATTTCCAAGTGTAGGGCGGTCTGACCTCTATTTAGTGGCGGTCTGACCGGTCCATGGGCGGTCTGACCTCTACGTAGGGCCGGTCTGACCTCCAGCCTGATGAACAGTGAAATCAGCCTGAAAAACGAAATTGCAAATATGTCTAACTTTTGATCTACAACTCCAAACTTGATGAAACTTGGAACACACGTTCTCTAGGATGTTAGGAACCTATTCCAATCGAAGATCATGGAGATCCATGGAAAAGTTATAACCTTTCTTCGTTTGAGAGGAGGATAGTTCAAAACCGAGTCAAAACGAAAACTAGATCCAAAAACTTGCTCGTGGGTGATTAATGATCAAGATGATCCTAGATGTATTCTCACATGTCACAGCAAGCTAGATCACGTGAAGAAATCAATCAAAAATATGCAAATCAAAGAAAGACTCAAAATCACCAAATAGAGAGAAGAGAGGCAAAGAGATACATCTTTGATCAAACTTTCCTTGGATTGAATTGATAGGGTTTGGGTTTACAGACACTCCATCAATGGAGGACAAAGCTCAATCCAAGAGCACGAAATCAAATCAAAACTCTCTAGAACCCTAGCCTCCACTAATCCTCTCCCTAAGCCAAACTAGGGTTTCAACAAATAATGAAAGGGTTGAAGGGGGTGCAGCCACCTCCCTCCTCTATTTATAGTGGAGACTTAGACCTTCTAGAAGCTTTAACTTAAATGGGCTCCCGTTAAGGCCCAACACAAACGGGTAACACATGCACGCATTTTAAAGCGTCGTCTTCAACACCTCTTGACCTAAACCGCTCCTCTTTGCGTCGTCTTGCGCCGCGGGTAGGCAAAAGGTCACCTGGGTGGTATTTGGTAAGATTACCAAAATACCCCTTCTCGGTCCTTCTCCGAAGACCGAGTCCATCTCTGTGCACTTGCCGCATGCTCATACGTGTAGGTTGATCAACGGCTCTCTCCATGTCGGCAAGTCTCTCCCATCGGCTCCCACCGAAACCACCATGGCACTTGCACGACTCTCGCGCCGCTTGATCAAACCGATCGCCGGCTGTCCGTTCGGTCATCCTTGTCGATTCTGCACTATACTTGATTTCATTGACCTCAGCCGGCATCGTCGATCGTTCTGGACCTCAGCTCTCCAAGCCTCGTCCCGATCATCCTCGCCGTTGACCGTCGTTGACCACCAAGCAACCTGCACAACAATAGACAATCAAATCGAATCCGGGAACAAGTTCTTCACAACTTGACCCACGTTAGTCAAAACATGCATCATGCAACACATATGCACTGAAACTTATGACTTTGACCTAACCAACGTACAACGCCGCCATGAAGACCGACGTTCAAGTGACAACCGGTCTGACCGCCCCTCAGGGCCGGTCTGACCGCCGGCCTTGCCGGTCCGACCGCCAGCCATAGGCCGGTCCGACCGCCCGAAAGGACTTAGCCGATTTTCAACCCCTGAAAATCCGAAACCAATTGGAAACTTTAAACTAATAGAACTTTTGACTGGAGACTCCAAAAATTATGGGACCAAGTGCATTGGGATCCCCTCACTTGCCTACACCCTCTATTTTTGGCCCAGCCTGTTCTGACCATTTTTGGTCACGACCGGTCCGACCGATTTGGGACCGGTCGGACTGCCATGCTATGGCCGGTCGGAATGCCTGAACAGTTCTGAAATTTTGTCGAAAACCCGTGAAACGATAAACCGTTAACGCCATTGCCAATTGTCACATCATCCTAAGATCTGGAGTATATCCCCATGATATCCACAATCTCCCCCTTGATGAACACATTGGCAATAATCCAGAAAATGTAATTTGGAGGTTTGAAAAGTAAAATACTTTCATTTTCGCACAAAGGCACAACTTGGTCCATAAGCAAGAGAAAGCAATGGAAATGACCAAGCTGGCTTCAGAATAGCATAGGCATGTGAGATAATGCAAAAGAAAGCATAAAAACTTTGATTTCCAGAAAAAAGTCAAAAATCTCACTTAAGGTCCATATGAAAGAACAATTGTTCAATTGACCTTTGATCATTGTGAGGAGTAATAAATGCAATTCAAGTTCAGAAGAGTCAATAAGACAATAAGAATGCAATTCAAAAGCTCCCCCTCACTATGATCCTCGGATTTCAGAAAATTTCAAATTCTCCAACTTTCTCCCCTTTGTATAATCTTCTCCCCAACATTGAAATATCTTCTCCCCCTTTGACAATGGAGTCATCAAGGAATCACGCATTCCTCTCATCTAGAGATAACAATTGCAGAATGAAGAAAGAAGCTAAAAAGAAGAAGTATGCATGAAGTGCAATGGAGTGGCTTCATTTTTGTATTTTTCAATTTTTGATTACAAGAAGCTTTGGAGATTACCCAAAAGAGCTAGCCAGCATTTCTAATATTGCACAAACAACATATCAAGCTGCGATTGCTAGCGGATCATGGTAAGACATATATATCAAAGCTAAGCACAAAGGCTCAAAAGTAAAGCAATAGATTTGATCAATTTAAGCAAAGCTTCAAATTCAGCAAGTTCATCAACAGGGATCCTAAAATGAAATTGGCCATGTCAAAATGTCAAAGTGAGATAAAAAATCTAACACAGACCACATTAAGAGTCAATCAGGTCCTCTATTGAATCATTTTGCTCAGTATTTCTCAAAAGCCCATTTGTCAACAGTTTTCACCTATGCATTGAATATTGAAGTGGACTAATGATCTAACTTAGTGACAAGATCCTGGACTAGGAGCCATCCACAAACTCATCCTAAGCTTCGATCAGAAGTTGATTAAAGGTATATCTTAGTAAAGAAGATCCTGGACTAGGAGCCATCCACAAACTCTTTCTAAGCTTCTACTAGGGCGACAAATCTTGAGGTTCATATCATTTCTTACAAGCAATCCCCATGATATCGTCTGGATTATCAAACTATCTCCAAGTTCATGTCTTTGACAAGCAGTCTCGTAAGAGTAGTTTGGCACATTTTAAGCATAAGACAATCTTGATTTTTCATTTTTCACAGGAGCAGTTTTAGAAACTCAAGAACACAAAAAGCTCAAGTAATGGTCAATTTTAGATTCAAGAGCTAACAAAGCAATTCTCACAGGGCCAATGTCACAAAAGGAGCACTAATTGCGCAACTCGCTAAAACATCCACAAATTGCAATTTTTAGTTCGAGTTGTTTTAAAGTTCTAGCTCATATAGCAAAGACTTAGCTACACATGTAAAAGCATGATAATTCTAGCAAGTCAAAGAACTAGACATGGCATTGAGCAAGAATTGAAATACTAAAGCTCCAAAGGGTAATAGGCAAAGCTTCATCAATTTTAAAAGATAAGCAGAAAATCTTATATTACAATGCATCTTTTTGGATTTTTCATACCACTTGTTGTATTTTTCATATGAGTGCAATATGATACAATGAGATGCAATAAAAAGCCTAAAAACCTAAAAAGTTCAAAAAGATCAATAAGTTCAGAAAAAGAACAATAAAAGATCAAAAGAACAAGGTAAGATCAGAAAAGATCGAACTCCCCCTCAAACCAACCTATAGGGATAAATTACCCCTAACACGCTTCTCAAGGTGGCAAACCTAGTTGGGTCTAAAGGCTTGGTGAGGATATCAGCCAGTTGAGCCTCGGACTCCACGAAGTGCAGCACAATATCACCCTTCTCGATTTGGTCTCTAAGGAAGTGATAACGAATGTCTATGTGCTTGGTCCTAGAGTGTTGCACAGGGTTCTTAGCAATGTTAATAGCAGAAGTGTTATCACAGAAAAGAGGAACACTAGCAAAATTTAACCCATAGTCCTTAAGAGTGGATACCATCCATAAAATCTGACTACAGCAACTAGCAGCAGCTACATATTCAGCCTCAGCTGTAGATTGTGCAACAGAGGACTGCTTCCTAGAAGACCAAGAAACAAGAGAAGTGCCTAGGAAGTGACAAGTGCCCGAGGTACTCTTCCTATCAAGCCGACACCCTTAAAATCGAATCGAGAAAACCCCAAATGGACAAAGAAGAAGAGCAGGAGTACCAAATGCCATACTGGAGGGTAGAGTGTAAATACCTGAATATGCGCTTAACAGCTTGGCGATGGGAAGTTCTCGGAGACGCCTGAAACCTCGCGCAGAGGTAGACTGTGAAGTGGATGTCCGGTCTTGATGCCATCAGTGCAGGAGGAGCCGATCTTCTTTGCGGTACTCGCGTTGATCCTGACTTCTCCTTCCTCATCTGGATCCAGCGATCGAAATCGCCATGGGAGTGGCGATCGACTTGCGATCACCATGTCGAGCGTTTGGCAGATCCTTAGTATACTTCGTCTGATGGATGAAGATCCCTTCCTTACATTGCTTGATTTGAAGCCCCAGAAAGTAATTGAGCTCTCCCATCATGCTCATCTCAAATTCCCTGGACATAGTCTCAGAAAAGCTGGAAACAAGAGCATGAGAAGAACCACCAAAGATAATATCATCAACGTAAATCTGAGCAAGTAAGAAGTCATTGCCACGCCTAAGAATGAACAAGGTCTTGTCTACCTTACCCATCTCAAAATCATTCTTAAGCAAGAAGGTCTTAAGCCTATCATACCAGGCTCTAGGGGCTTGTTTAAGACCATACAAGGCTTTGGACAGCTTGAAGACATGATGAGGGTTCTTGGGATTCTCAAAGCCTGGGGGTTGCCTAACATAAACCTCCTCCTCTATGAAACCATTCAGAAAAGCACTCTTAACATCCATCTGATATAATCTAAAGCCCTTAGAAGCAGCAAATGCAAGTAGAATACGAATAGCTTCTAGTCTAGCAACAGGAGCAAAGGTCTCATCAAAATCTAACACCTCAACTTGGCTAAACCCTTGAGCTACCAACCTAGCCTTATTTCTAATCACAGAACCATCCTCATTTTGTTTGTTTTTGAAAACCCAGCGGGTTCCTATAACATTATGACCACTAGGAGGTTCTACTAGGTTCCAGACCTTATTACTCTCAAAATTCTCTAACTCCTCATGCATGGCATTGACCCAACTAGAATTAGATAAAGCATGTGATATATTGCGGGGTTCAAAAGAAGCTACAAAAGCAGAATGAGAGTAGAGGTTTGGATCATGATACCTGGAGCGAGTGACTCGCTCATGGAGATTACCTATCATCTGATCCGGAGGGTGCTGTCTTTGAATGTGAAGTGGCGCACCCGGAGAGGAAAGTACCTCTTCGACCTCCGCAGGTACTGCTGATGATGAAGAATCAGCAGGTGCCTCAGCTGAAGGCGAAGTAGTCCAGCGAGTTCTTGTCTTTGGAAGAGAGCATCAACGGACGGTGGAGGAGCATCATCGAGTCCATCATCATCTTCCTCTACAAATATACTCTCTATCACCTGTGTATCACCTGAAACATCTGATCTAGCACCAGGGCTAGTCTCATCAAAAGTGACATTGCATGTCTCCTGAACCATGTTAGTTTCAGCATTAAAAACTCGAAAACCCCTTGAATGCGCAGGATAACCCAGAAATAAACCATCAAACGTTCTTGACTCAAATTTATCTAGGTTTCCTGTCTTGAGAATAAAACACTTGGAACCAAAGACTCGAAAGTGCGAGACAGAAGGTTTTCTACAAAACCGAAGCTCATAAGGAGTCTTGCCCAAAGACGGTCTCAAAAAGACACTATTTACAATATGGCAAGCAGTAGAAAGAGCTTCGGCCCAAAACCTCCTCGGAGTGCTATACTCATCTAGCATCGTCCTAGCCATCTCGACTAGGGTCCTGTTCTTCCTTTCCACAACGCCATTTTGTTGAGCGACTTGTAGAGAGGAGAACTGATGCTCAATTCCACGCTCAGCACAAAAAGAAGCAAAAGAGGTATTCTTAAACTCCGTGCCATTGTCACTGCGAATCGCTCTCAAGGCACTCGGAAGTTCAGAAGCCAAACGAAGAACAAGATCATGATAATGACCAAAAGCTTCATCCTTTGAAGCAAGAAAGAACACCCAAGTGTATCTAGAAAAATCATCAACTATGACTAGAATGTACCATTTTCCACCAATCGGCCGAACCTAAGCGGGACCAACGGTATCCATATGAAGCAAGCGTCGGTCCGTCGGTCATGACCATAGTCAGCGATGGGTGTGGCGGCAACTTGCTTGCCATGCCTACGAGCGCACATCTGACATCCTTGGCGGCTTTGAGTTTGGGCAAACCTCTCATGAGCTCAAGATTGCTAACTCGCGTCGGATGATCAAAACCAATGTGCCCCAAGCAGCGGTGCCAAAGCGAACTTCGAGAAGAAGAAGATGAAATTAAGCACTTGAGAGAACCGACAAGAGATTGGAAAAATCAGCTCCAAAGATCCTAGCAACTCTAGTAATCCCAAAACAAGCTCACTAGTTGAATCAAGCACCCGACAAGTATTTTTCTTAAATCTAGTCTCATAGCCATCATCAAGAAGTTGAGAGGCGAAAGCAAATTAAACCTTAGCTTGTCCACAAGGCGGCGTCCTTGAGGATGAACTTGTCGTTCACCACGATCGATCCGTTCCTTCAATCCGCCCTTGCCTATCATCTCCAAAGGTGATGAATTCATCACCGTCGACCGCGTGAAGGAGGTGAACCATCTTGAGTCTCCGGTCATGTGGCGTGAGCAGTGAGTCGACGAACCACGTGTCCTTCCTCTTTCGCGGTAATCCACGAAAATCAAGGCACGGAAAGAGCGATGTGTCTCAATCTTGGGGTTAGTTAAACAAGACTTGGGAACTCGATCTTGAGACACACGCGTCTGCGAGTAGTATGCAAAGCAGAAGTGCTATCCTTGATTAAGTTTGAAGTTCTGTTATGAGCAATGGTTACTTTAACATAAGAGTTATCCTGTCTAGGAGCATGATGATGAGCATATGGCACAAATCCTAAACCAGGTTTCTTCTTTTCTGCGTTACCACGTCTCGTAAAAGCTCTAGGTTGATTGAGTGAAATTCTATCAAAATGTTTCTTATTATTTTTCAACCTACGCCAACAGAACTCAACCAAATGCCCATTCTTCTTGCAATAGGTGCAATGGTACTTGATACCACTCGGAGAAGCACCCTTTGACTTAACAGATGTTTGGGCAAAACCCGCAGATTTAAAAATAGTTTTTGCAGGTTGGGTTTTAAATTCAACTAACCCATTTTTCAAGACTTTAGTAACTTTGGGCTTAGAATTATCTTGGACAGAGTTGTATCCTAATCCTTGCTTCTTATAAGGAGTTTTAGACTTGTTCAGAATCATGTTTAATTGTTTCTTACCTTTAGAAAAAATTTCTAAGGTATACTTAAGATAAGCATTTTCTTTTTCAAGATTAACACATGACTCACAAGTTTTGCCTTTAATAGCTCTAGCATATTTTTCCTTATATAAAGCAATTTCAAGTTTAAGAGCAGGACATGAAGCACATGTAGAATACTCAATATTGTCCTTAAGCTTGGCATATTTAGCTCTAACTGCTTCTAAGATATCTTTAACTTCATGTTCGCGTTCTAAACAAAAAGTGCAAAGATTAGAATCAACAGCACCAGAAGCAACCAACTTGCTAGAATCTAAGCATTTTTCACAAGGGACAGATTTAACCTCAACTAGCTCAGTCCTAGCATTTTCAAGTTGTTGCAAAGCAATATCATGAGCAGATTGCAGTTTAGCAAATTCTGAGTGTAGAGCATCGCAGGAAGAACATTCATCAGATTCAAGAGTCTTAGCATTTGCAAGTTCTAAAGTCAAATTATCTACTTGAGACTCTAAGTCCTTGTTCCTAGCCATGATATACTCTAAAGCCTTATCCTGACTCATGAGTTGCTCAAAGATAGTTTCGCATCTATCAGAAAGGACATCATAGGAGAGAGGTACCTCATCGTCGTCGACGTCGTCGAGTCGACCATGAAGCAAGCGCAGGTGAAGTCCTTGGCCTTCCCTTCTTCTTATCTTGAGGGATCTCCTCCTCCTTGTCATCCTCGCTCCCGGAGTCCACATCGCTTAAGGATTGTTCCCCAAAAGCGGCAAGAACCCGATGAGCTGCCTTTGTCAGCTTGGTAGCATCAAATCTTGATTTATTCCATTGAGGCTTCTTCCAAACTGGCTTTCCTTCCTTGTGGTTGCTCTTTCCTTTCAACTTAGGCGGTTTGCGGATGTGGTCGCTCACCACACTCATAGCAAGTCACGGACCTCCTCTCTTTTGTTTCTCATATTGTTATAGGCCGTGTGGCTTTTTCGACTATGAGGGCTAACTCGGCCTCGGGAAGACTCTCAAACTCCTCTTCATGGATTGCGAGATAAACCGACAGCGAAAATCCGGAAGAAGACTCGAAGACCCATCGGGCGCTCTCTTGGCGGAGTGCGCTACCAAGGCCATATTTTCCTTCTTGGGATGATCAATCCTCTTGATCTCATGAGTCTTGAGCTTGCTATAGAGCAGCTCAAAGCCGATCGAGAGGTTGGCGTTCTCCTCAATGGCGGTAGCCTTTATCTCCCACTCCTTGGTGTTGATTGCAGCCAAGAGGTGGGTGGAATTTTCAGACTGAGAATATTCAATTCCAACGACCTTCATCGATTAATCACTTTGTTAAAGCGGTGAAAATGTCTTGATGCTCTCTCGGGGCGCATCTCGAATTTGTTATATTCACGCTTATAGGTATGCAGCGTACTTTCTTGATTTGGGACGAACCCTCATTGTAGGTTTCGAGGTGTTCCAAATCTCGTATGTGATCTCAAGATTGCAAATTCGATCATACTCCTGTCTACCAAGCCCACCATACAAGAGGTTCTTTGCCTCATTGTTGTTAGCCAAGAGGGCTATTGAAGCCGGCATAACAACTTCAGGAAGAACGAGCGGGGCTCGAACAACCTCCCATATAGCTTGTCCTTCGCTTTCAAGGAAGACTCGCATGCGATTCTTCCAATAGGCATAGTCGTACCCATCGAAGATATGCGGCTTGGTGGAGTACTTATCCATCGCCAAGTTCAGTGACCGGTTAAGATCAAGATTGAACTAACCGGGCTCTGATACCACTTGTTGGACCGAAAAGGCGACTAGAGGGGGGGTGAATAGGAGCACGCTCACTTTTTCAACCAAGATTAGATTCAACACAAATTTCACTCCAATAGCTATAGAAGCTATGAAGATCGATATACCAGTACAGCGGAAGACTAGGATTGAATCCAATCAAAACCCCGAAGCAAAACAACCGAAACTTAATTTCCAAGTGTAGGGCGGTCTGACCTCTATTCAGTGGCGGTGCGGCCAGGTCCATGGGCGATCGACCTCTCACGTGAGGCGGTCGACCTCGGCTGATGAGCAGTGAAATCGGCCAAAAAGCGAAGTTGCAAATAGGTCTAACTTTTGATCTACAACTCCAAACTTGATAAAACTTGGAACACACCTTCTCTAGGATGTCAAGAACCTATTCCAATCGAAGATCATGGAGATCCATGGAAAAGTTATGACCTTTCTTCGTTTGAGAGGAGGATGGTTCAAAACCGAGTCAAAACGAAAACTAGATCCAAAAACTTACTCGTGGGTGATTGATGATCAAGATCATCCTAGATGTATTCCCACATGTCACAGCAAGCTAGATCACGTGAAGAAATCAATCAAAAACATGCAAATCAAAGAAAGACTCAAAATCACCAAATAGAGAGAAGAGAGGCAAAGAGACACATCTTTGATCAAACTTTCCTTGGATTGATTTGATAGGGTTTGGGTTTACAGCCACTCCATCAATGGAGGACAAAGCTCAATCCAAGAGCACGAAATCAAATCAAAACTCTCTAGAACCCTAACCTCCACTAATCCTCTCCCTAAGCCAAACTAGAGTTTCAACAAATAATGAAAGGGTTGAAGGGGGTGCAGCCACCTCCCTCCTCTATTTATAGTGGAGACTTAGACCTTCTAGAAGCTTTAACTTAAATGGGCTCCTGTTAAGGCCCAACACAAACGGGTAACACACGCACGCATATTAAAGCGTCGTCTTCAACACCTCTTGACCGAAACCTCTTCTCTTTGCGTCGTCTTGCGCCGCGGGTAGGCAAAAGGTCACCTGGGTGGTATTTGGTAAGATTACCAAAATACCCCTTCTCGGTCCTTCTCCGAAGACCGAGTCCATCTGCGCGAAGCACTTCGCATGCTCCGCCACGTGTAGGTTGATCAACGGCTCTCTCCATGTCGGCAAGTCTCTCCCATCCGGCTCCCACCGAAACCACCATGGCACTTGCACCGACTCCCGCGCCGCTTGATCAAACCAGTCGCACCGAACTGTCCGTTCGGTCATCCTTGTCCATTCTGCACCATACTTGATTTCATTGACCTCACCCGGCATCGTCGATCGTTTTGGACCTCAGCTCTCCAAGCCTCGTCCCGATCATCCTCGCCGTTGACCGTCGTTGACCACCAAGCAACCTGCACAACAATAGACAAGCAAATCGAATCCGGGAACAAGTTCTTCACAACTTGACCCACGATAGTCAAAACATGCATCATGCAACACATATGCACTGAAACTCATGACTTTGACCTAACCAACGAACAACGCCGCCATGAAGACCGACGTTCAAGTGACAACCGGTCCGACCGCCCCTCAGGGCCGGTCTGACCGACGGCCTTGCCGGTCCGACCGCCCGAAAGGACTTAGCCGATTTTCAACCCCTGAAAATCCGAAACCTACTGGAAACTTTAAACCAATAGAACTTTTGACTGGAGACTCCAAAAATTATGGGACCAAGTGCATTGGGATCCCCTCACTTGCCTACACCCTCTATTTTTGGCCCAGCCTGTTCTGACCATTTTTGGTCATGGCCGGTCTGACTGCCGCACATGGCCGGTCCAACCGATTTGGGACCGGTCGGACCGCCATGCTATGGCCGGTCGGACCGCCCCTGTCCAGAATGCCTGAACAGTTCTGAAACTTTGTCGAAAACCCGTGAAAGGACAAACGTTAACGCCATTGCCAATTGTCAAATCATCCTAAGATCTGGAGTATATCCCCATGATATCCACACTTATTATTAAGGTACGATCTAAATGATAATCATCTTTAAAAGAATGTGTGGTAGTGAGTGCATCCAAAGCAACCCTACTCCCTCCCATGCATGCCGTTCTTGCAAGTGGTACATAAAAGAACAACAAAAGAAAGTGGTGAGTCCAAAGACTCAGCAAATATAATAAATGGCATCAACAACATACAAGCATGTAACTCATCAGCTATACTTCACAAAACCACATATCAATCATTTTACACATGCATACTACACAATATGCTCAACATGATTTTTTTCCTCCTCTTTCCCTTTTGCATTTTACCGGTAATGCAAAGTGCGCATCCGTTGATGCACACCCATGCCTGTACCATCTGGTACAGGGACCATTGCCCATACTCCACGTGTATGGGGACCTAAGCCCATGCTCTTCAAGCATAGTGACCTTTAGCCCGTCATTAACATGACAGGGACAGGAGTCCAAATAAGATGTTCTTAGACTTTCTGGAAAGGTAATTAAATTCTCCAACTAAGTCTAGTTGATGAGCCTTACTGAATCGGCCAAATAATACCCCTACCAAGCTAGTTAATAAAACATCAATTTCACGTTGGGCTCTCTGGACAGAGCACTAAAACAACTATTACTTTTGCTACGCAACTCGGAACGGGTGATCTTAGACTCTCTGGAATCACGACAAAACCAGCTACAATAGTCTAGTTGGACAAGTCTCCTGATTCGGCCTCCTACTAATTCTTTTATTCAGATAAACTTTCTGTCTCTGCAATCTGACAGTCAGCGAAACAGTGGCGGTAAAAATTCCATAACATTTGATTGCCAACTTTAAAAATTGTGTTCTTTATCAACATGGAAATATTACTGAATCCTCCACAACATTCATTTTGGGTGGCTTTTCTAATTCGGCTTCTAAATAATACATAATGGCCAGACAAGACAATCTGCCAAATCTCGTCAGCTCTCCTAGTCAGTCGCGGTAAAACTACCATAACTCCTAAACCGTAAGTCCAAATCAGGTGATCTCGGTGCCCAAAGAACGCTAAAACCGAGGGATACAACTTTATAACTGGCGGTCAGATCAGAAAACATACGGAGCTTACCCAAAACTGACGAGCAACAGCGCTAAACAACACAGATCTGCTACCTCGTCTTGGCTGGCACTCCAACGGTGGTCTCCTCGCCTTTCCTCCAATGGACCGCTGCAAGGATCTTCATCGGGGAGGGAGGTGGTGCTGCTGGGAAGGAGGTGGCGTAGGGGAGAAGCAATGGGGAGAGGGGGGTGGCGGCTATGAGGGGGGAAGAGAGGAGCGTGGGGGCGGCTAGGGTTAGGGGCGCCCCTCCCTCTCTTGGCCGCCCCCTAACCGGCCTCCCCTCTTGGGCCTCCTGGGCCGTGGCCCGCGGCCCAGGTTGGTGAAAATATGCGAAAATCCCTTTTTTTCCAAGAATTTTCCCTTTTTTATTGTTCTTTCTTCTCCCAGCTAGCTGTCTAATTACCCGATTAGATTTCGGGGTATTATATTCTACCCTCCCTTCAACGGAATTCGACCCCGAATTCTAAACAAACTTAACACACCAGAACAAAACCTCTATAACTTTATCACGTACCTGCTGTGAATAGCTCAGGATATTGCTCGTGCATGCGAGACTCCAACTCCCAGGTGACTTCTCTTTCTGACGTAAACAAATATCTTGTGCCTCACCACTCGCTCTGATTTCTCCAGAATACATACCGGACGCGACTCAACTGTGAGGTCTTGCTCAATAGTCAGCGGCTCCAAGGAAATCTTATGCTCGGGGTCTTTCAAAAACTTTCTCAGCATCGAAACGTGAAACACGTTGTGGACTCCTCGCATGGACTCTGGAAGGTCTAGGCGGTAGGCTAGCTTCCCAATCCTAGCCATAATCGGGAACGGTTCGACGTACCTTACGATAAGCTTCCCTTTAGTACCGAATCGGACGATGCCCTTGGTGGGGGACACTCTCAAAAGCACCTGGTCTCCCACCACAAACTCCAAGTCACGTCTCCTCACATCTGCATAACTTTTCTGCCTGCTCTACGCTGCTAGCAGATTCTGTCTCACCATTACTACACGCTCAACTGTCTTCTGAATCCAGTCCGGTCTCAAAACTGCTTTCTCACCCACTGCATCCCAACAGAGTGGCGCTCTGCACTTCCGCCCATACAAAACCTCAAATGGTGCGGCTCTAATGCTAGAGTGATAACTGTTATTGTAGGCAAACTCTGCAAGTGCCAACTGGTCCTCCCAGCTGTCCTTCCATAACAATACGCGGGTCTGCAACATATCCTCCAAGGTCTGAATAGTGCGCTCTGACTGTCCATCTGTCTGAGGATGGAATGATGTGCTAAGTCGAAGCTGTGTGCCCAAGGCACTCTGCAGACTCTCCCAAAATTTGGACACAAACTTCGCGTCCCTGTCCGAAATAATAGTTTTGGGCACCCCATGTAGTCTCACTATCTCTCGCACATAGATAGGAGCCAGATCACTTACTGAACTGGTTGTGCGAATAGGGATGAAGTGCGCAGACTTGCTGAAACGATCCACTACTACCCAAATGACATCCTTTCCTCGCGGCTAGCGAGGTAATGCCACTACAAAATTCATCGAGATATCATCCCATGGCAACAAGGGAACTTCCAACGGCTTCAATAACCCCACGGGTCGTTTGTGTTCAGCTTTCACTTGTTGGAAAACACCGCAAGAAGCTACATAATTAGCAATGTCCACCTTCATCAATTTCCACCAGAAGTGTTGTTTCAGATCTCGGTACATCTTAGTTTCTCCAGGATGAACGGTGTACGGAGTGCGGTGTGCCTCCGTCAAGATATCATCCTTGACCTCCGCCTTTTGTGGCACACACAGACGGCATTTAAACAACAAGGCCCCCGAAGTATCCATACTGAAATCCCCTTCTTTGCCCTCATCCAATCGTTTGTCGACCTTACAGCAAGTAACCGGTCTTCTCCTGCGCTTCCCACACTGATGCAGGATAGCCGGTGAAGGATCAAGCGAGTCTCAACTCGCTTTTGTGCCGCATAATAGTATGATATTCCCATGCGATCAAAATCAGCAATTAGGCAATCCAAAGTAGCGGGAGTCGCCTTACGACTGAGAGCATCCGCGACCACATTAGCCCTGCCTGGATGATATTGTATAGTCAGATCATAATCCTTTATCAACTACAACCACCTTATCTGCCTCAAATTCAGATCCTTCTGGGTGAAGATGTACTTGAGACTCTTGTGATATGTGAAGATGTCACACGACTCCCCATACAGATAATGCCTCCAAATCTTGAGGGTGAAGACAACTGCAGCCAACTCCAAGTCATGAGTGGGGTAATTTTGTTCATGCTTCTTCAACTGTCTTGAGCATAGGCAATCACCTTACCGTCTTGCATAAGCACACAGTCCAGACCCACTCGATACGCGTCAGAATAGACGGTGAATCGCTTCCCCGGCTCGGGAAGAGTGAGAATAGGAGAGGTCACGAGTTTCTCCTTTAACGTGCAAAAACTACGCTCACAGTCATCAGTCCACCGAAACTTTACCCCTTTCTGCGTAAGATGGGACATCGGCCTGGCAATAATGGAGAAATCCTGCACAAAATGCCGGTAATACCCCGCCAAGCATAGAAAACTCCTAACCTCCTTCACATTGGTCGGCTTCTTCCAGTCCACCACTGTCAAGACCTTGCTAGGATCAATAGCAACTCCCTGAGGATTAATTATGTGACCCAAAAAGCTTACTTCTGAAATCCAAAATTCACATTTCTTCAGTTTGGCATAGAACTTGTGTTCTCTCAAGGTCTCTAGGACCAACCTCAACTGACGGTCATGATCCTCATGAGTCTTAGAATAGATAAGGATATCGTCGATGAACACCACTACGAAATCATCTAGGTACTCGTGTAACATGCTATTCATGGTCTCGATAAAGACAGTTGGTGCATTAGTCAATCCAAATGACATGACTATATATTCATAATGCCCACACCTGGTGGAGAATGCAGTCTTCTCTATATCCTGTTCACGCACCAGGATCTAATTATATCCAGACTGGAGATCGATCTTGGAAAACACCTGGGCTCCCTTCAACCGATCAAAAAAATCCTCAATGCGGGGTAGGGGATATTTGTTCTTAATCGTAACTACATTAATTGCACGGTAATCAATACACATGCGCCAACTCCCATCCTTCTTTTACGTGAGCGAGCAGAGCTCCCAGGCGATACACTCGCTGATCAAACCCTTAGCCAGCAATTCATCCAACTTCTTCTTCAACTGATCCTAAAATGGACATGCTAGCCAATATGGAGACATTGAGATGGACCAAGTACCCGGAACAAGGTCGATGCGAAACTCCACGCCCCGCGCAGGTGGCATGCCCGGAAGCTCATTGTGGATTTCATGGGGATATGTTTCAGATCTTAGGATGATGTGACAATTGGCAATGGCGTTTACGGTTTGTCGTTTCACGTGTTTTCGACAAAGCTACGAGTTTTCTCGATCGAGGCGGTTCGACCGGTCCTTTGCAATGGTCCGACCGGTCCCAAATCGGTCGGACCGGCCATGTAGAGGCGGTCGGACGGTGGTGACAAAGTGGTCAAAATGAGTGAGCCAAAAATAGGTGTTGTAGGCAAGTGAGGGATCCCAATGCACTTGGTCTCATGATTTTGGAGTCTCGAGAAGAAGTTCTATTGGTTTAAAGTTTCGATGAGGTTTGGATTTTGGGGTTGAAATTGGCTAAGTCCCAAAGGCGGTCCGGCCGCTCACGAGGGAGCGGTCCGACCGGCGGAGAGGCGATCCGGCCCGCTCACTGAGGCGGTCGGACGGTATTGACTTGAGCGTCGGCCAACCGTGGCGATGTTGATTGGTTAGGTCAAAGTCATTGGTATCGTGGCATATGGTTTGCATGATGCATGTTTTGACTAACATGGGTCAAGTTGTGAAGAACTTGTTCCCGAATTCGTGTTTGCTTATGCGTGGTTGGGCGGGTTGCTTGGTGGTCAACGACGGTCGGCGAGGAGGATCGGGACTAGACTTGGAGAGTTGAGGTCGAGCGATCGGCGATGCGGGTGAGGTCAACGACTCAAGCGTGACACAAGATGGACAAGGGTGACCTATTGGCGAATCCATGGCGCATGGTGAAGCGGTTTAGGTCAAAGGTTAAAGACGGCGCTTTGCGAAGCGTGCGTGTGTGACCCGTTTGTTAGTGGGCCTTAACGGGAGCCCAAGAGAGTCAAACCCTAAGAGTTTTAGGCCTCCACTATAAATAGGGGGAGGTGGTGGCTGCACCATCAAGCTCTCTCTCTCTCTCTCGCCTCTTTTGTTGCAAAACCCTAATTGGCTTAGGGGAGTTGAGGTGGAGGCTAGGGCTCTTTATGGTTTGAGGAGAATTTCGTGATCTTGGATTGACCAGCGATCCATGATGGCGTGGGTGTAATCAAATGACGATCACGTTCTTAATCAATGCAAGGTTTTCTTGAGATAAGTCTCTTTTCGTTCTTGCTTTCAATTTCGTGATTTTAGGGCTTTCTTTGATCCACGAGTTTTTGATTGATTCTTTCCGTGGATTAGCTTGCTGTGATGTGTGGGAACCCATCTAGGATCAATTTGATCATCAATCACCCACGAGCAAGCGATTGGATCTAGTTTTCACTTTTGCGGTTTGCACCTTCTTCAATCAGATCGTAAAGATATTTGTTCGTCCAAGAATTATCATAATTGTTGATTGGAATAGGTCCTTAATATCATAGAAGGTGTGTGCAAAGTTTCGTGAAGTTTGGAGTTGAGAATCAAAAGTTAGACCTAATTGCAACCGTCATCGAGCCGTTTTTCTTTGTTGCGGAGCTGCTGGTCGGACCGCCCCACACCGGAGGTCGGACCGATTTTGGTGCCGGTCCGACCGCCCACACGGAGAGGTCGGACCGATTTTGGTGCGGTCGGACCACCGTATATAATGATCGGGACAAGCCGACCTCTGTTAAGATTTGATTCTTGCGATTTTTGTCGCATTGCTTACGGGTTTAATTGGATTCAATACTAGTCTTCATTGTCTTGATATATTGATCTTCATAGCTTCATCATAGCTATTGGAGTGAAATTGTGTTGAATTCATATTTTGTGAAAAAGTGGCGTGCTCCTATTCACCCCCTCTAGTCGCCTTTTCGGTCCAACAAGTGGTATCGAGCCGGTTAGTTCAATCTTGATCTTAACAGGTCCTTTGAACTTTAGCGATGGATAGATTCACTACAAAACCGCATATGTTCAATGGACAAGACTATGCCTATTGGAAGAATCGTATGCGAGTATTCCTTGAGTGAGGACAAGCTTTGTGGGGCGTTGTTCGATCCCCGCTCATTATTCTGAGGTTGAAACTCACCTTACGTGGTTCTTTTGGCTAACAACAACAAGGCCTAGAATCTTTTATATGGTGCGCTTGGTAGACAAGAATATGATAGGATTTGCAATTTTCGATCATTGCATGCGAGATTTGGAACACTCTCGAAACATATCATGAGGTTCGTCTCAAATTAAGAAAGTCGCCAAACAATCTATAAGCGTGATTATAACAAATTTGAGATGCGTCTGGAGAGAGCATCGATGACATTTTCGATCGTTTTAATAAAGTGATTAATCAAATGAAAGTTGTTGATATTGAATATTCTCAATCTGAAAATGCCACCCACCTCTTGGTGCAATCAACACCAAGGAGTGGGAGATGAAGGCTCTTGCTATAGAAGAGAATGTTGATCTTTCAAGTCTTACTTTAGAATTACTTTATAGTAAACTCAAGACTCATGAAATTAAAAGAGTTGATCATCCCAAGAAAGATAATTTAGCTTTGGTAGCAGATCCTCTCAAAAGGCTTTTGATGACTCTTTTGAATCTTCTTACGGATTTTCATTTGCTTGTTTATCTGCTATTCATGAAGAGGAGCTTGAGAATATCCACGAGGTTGAGTTAGCCCTTTTAGCTAAAAAATTCACGGGCTTAAAATAATGTGAGAAATAAAAGAGAGGTGGTCTGTTACTTGCTATGAGTGTGGAGAGCTTTACCACATCAAGACCAATTGCCCCAAGCTAAAAGGTAAGGGTAAGCACGGGGAGGAGAAGACGACTTGGAAGAAGCCTCATGAGAACAACTCGAGTATGATCTTTGTCAAGCTCATAAAGGCAGCTCACAGGGTCCTTGCCGCTTTTGGAGAGCAATCCATTAGTGATGTGGACTCGGGAGCGAAGAGGAAAAGAAAGGGAAGGCCAAGGACTTTCTTGGCATGTGCTTCATGGTGACACAAGCGACATTGATAATGATGAGGTATCTTTTTCTTATGATGAGCTTTCGCTAAATATAATTCTATAGTTGAGAAAGTGCTTAGTCAAGATGAAGCGCTAGAATTTGTCATGACTAAAAATAAGAAACTAGAGTCAAAAATTAGTAAAGCTGAAACTAGAACTTGCAAATGTTAAGACTCTTGAACACGATGAATGTTTATCTTGTCATGCTATGCATTCAGAAATTACCAATTTACAATCTGCTCATAATATTGCTTTACAACAACTTGAAAATGCTAGAACCGAGCTAATTGAAATTAAATCTGCTCCTTGTGAAAAATGCTTAGAGTCTAGCAAGTTGATTGCTTCGATGTGATTGATTCTAGCCCTTGCACTTCATGCTTAGAAAAGAGCGTGAAATCAAAGATATCTTAGAAGTTGCTAGAGTCAAATATACTAAGTTTAAGGACAATATTGAAAATACTACTTGTGCTTCATGTTCCGCTCTTAAGCTTGAAATTGCTTTGTATAAGGAGAAATCAATGGATAAAACTTGTGATGCTTGTGTTAACTTGAGAAAAGAAAATGCTTACCTTCATGATACATTAGAGAAATTTTCTAAAGGTAAGAAACAATTAAACATGATTCTTGACAAGTCTAAAACTCCTTATAAGAAGGAAGGTTTAGGATTCAATTCTTTTCAAGACAATTCAAACCCAAAAGTCATTCAAGTCTTGGAAAAGGTTTAATTGAATTCAAAACCCAACTTTGCAAAAACATCTTTTAAATCTGCGGGTTTTGCCCAACCTTGTATTAATTCGAATGGTGCTTCTTCTAGTGGTACCAAGTACCATTGCACTTATTGCAAGAAAGGTGGGCATTTAATTGAATCTGTTGGCGTGGGTTGAAAAATGATAGGAAAAATCTTGATAGAATTTCATTCGGGCAACCTAGAGCTTTTATGAGACATGGTAACCTTGAAAGGAATAAACACGGATTAGGATTTTCTCACATGCTAATCATCATGCTTCTACATATCCTAATTCTCATGTTCTTGATGCACGGTCGACCATTGGTGGTCACCGGTCGACCGATTTAGTCACCGATCGACCGCCCTTGACAACGCCGGTCGAGCCGAGCCCTAGACGATTTAATTCCCATGTTAACAAACATTGCTCATAAGCAATTTTAGATGAAGTCAAGGATAACATACGCTTTGCATACTACTCATGAGCGTGTGTCTCGATCTTTGGGTTCCCAAGTCTTGTTTAACTAACTTGATGTCGAGACACATCGTTCTTCATGCCTTGATTTTTCGAGGATTGCCGCGGAAAGAGGAAGGGCACGTGCTTTGTCGACTCATTGTTCACATCATATTAGGAGACTCAAGATGGTTCACCTCCTTCACTTGATCGACGGGTCTCAAGCATCTCGAGAACTTCCCATCGCTTGAGCCGTTAAGCTCTTATTCAGTACTTACACTCTACTCTCTTTGTATGGCAATTGATATTCCCTGTTCTTTATCTTTGTCCATTCGGGGTTTTCTTATCCTAATTGTGCGGTTGTCGGCTAGATAGGAAGAGTACCTCAGCGCTTGTCACCCATTAGTCACTTATCTTGTCTCTTGTTTTATCATCACCAAATCTTTAGACCCAACTAGGTTTGCCACCTTGAGAAGAGAGTTAGGAGTTATTTATCCTTATGGGTTGGTTTGAGGGGAGTTTGATCTTTTGATCTTTCCTTGTTCTTTTGATCTTTTATTGTTCTTTTTACGAACTTAGTGATCTTTTGAACTTTTTAAGTTTTTAGGCTTTTTATTTGCATCTCATTGTATCATATTGCATTCATATGAAAAATCCAACAAGTGGTAACAACAAGTGGTTCTGACAAGTGGTATGAAAAATCCAAGAGATGCATTGTAATATAAGATTTTACGCTTATCTTTTGAAATTGATGAAGCTTTGCCTATTACCCTTTAGAGCTTTTGTATTTCAATTCTTGCTCAATGTCATGTCTAGTTCTTTGACTTGCTAGAATTATCATGCTTTTACATGTGTAGCTAAGTCTTTGCTATATGAGCTAGAACCTTTTAAACAACTCAAACTAAGAAATTGCAATTTGTGGATGTTTTAGCGAGTTGCGCAATTAGTGCTCCTCTTGTGACATTGGCCTGTCGAATTGCTTTGTTAGCTCTTTGATCTAAAATTGACCATTACTTGAGCTTTTGTGTTCTTGAGATTCTAAAATGCTCTTGTGAAAAATGAAAATCAAGATTGTCTTATGCTTAAATTGTGCCAAACTATTCTTACGAGGCGCTTATCAAATGACATGAACTTGGAGATAGTTTGATGAACCAGACGATCTCATGGGGATTGCTTGTCAGAAATGACATGAACCTCAAGATTTGTCGCCCCGGTAGAAGCTTAGAAAGAGTTTGTGGATGGCTCCTAGTCCAGGATCTTCTTTACTAAGATATACCTTTAATCAACTTTTGGTGAAGCTTAGGATGAGTTTGTGGATGGCTCCTAGTCCGGGATCTTGTCACTAAGTTAGATCATTAGTCAATTTCAATATTCAATGCAAATGAGAAAAATGTTGACAAATGGGCGTTTACAAAATATTGAGCAAAATGATTCAATACGGGACTTGATTGACTCTTAATGTGGTCTTTGTTAGATTTTTGATCTCACTTTGATATTTTGACATGGCCAATTTCACTTTAGGATCCTGTTGATGAACTTCTTTGAATTTGAAGAGTTGCTTAAATTGATCAAATCTCTTGCTTTACTTTTGAGCCTTTGTGCTTAGCTTTGATATATATGTCTTACCATGATCTTGCTAGTATTTGTCGGGCTTGATATCTTTGTTTGTGCAATATTAGAGATACTAGATTGTCCTTTTGGGTAATCTCCAAAGCTTCTTGTAATCAAAAATTGAAAAATACAAAAATAAAGCCACTCCATTGCACTTCATGCATACTCTGTTTATGCTTCTTTTATTTACCTTCTCTCTTTATCATCTATTGGTTATCTCGGATGAGAGGAAGGCGTGATTCCTTGATGAATCCATTGTCAAAGGGGAGAAGATGTGTTAATTAATGAGAAGATATTCCTTTGGGAGAAGATGTGCTATTTTTATTTGGAGAAGATGTGTTAATGAGAAGATATTTCTTTGTTGGGGAGAAGATTAAACAAAGGGAGTGGCGAAAAGTTAAAAGTTTTTGAAAATCGAGGATCATAGTGAGGGGAGTTCTTGAGTTGCATTCTTATTGTTTTATTGAATATTACGAACTTGAATTGCATTCTTTTATCCTCACAATGATCATAGGTCAATTGAACAATTGTTCTTTCATATGGACCTCATGTGAGAATTTTGACCCTTTTAAAATCAAAGTTTTATGCTTACTTTTGCCTTGTCTCACATGCCTATACTATTACGATGCGGCTTGGTCATTTTCATTGCTTTTTCTTGCTTATGGACCAAGTTGTGCCTTTGTCTCTTGCTGCGAGTAAACTTCGTTTTCAAACCTCTTACTTACATTTTACGGATAATTGCCAATGTATTCATCAAGGGGAGATTGTGGATTTCATGGGGATATGTTTGAGATCTTAGGATGATGTGACAATTGGCAATGGCGTTTACGGTTTGTCGTTTCACGTGTTTTCGACAAAGCTCTGAGTTTTTTCGATCGAGGCGGTTCGACCGGTCCTTGCAATGATCCGCCGGTCCCAAATCGGTCGGACCGGCCAGTAGGGCGATCGGACGGTGGTGACCAAAGTGGTCAAAATGAGTGAGCCAAAAATAGGTGTTGTAGGCAAGTGAGGGATCCCAATGCACTTGGTCTCATGATTTTGGAGTCTCGATGAAAGTTCTATTGGTTTAAAGTTTCGATGGGTTTGGATTTTCGGGGTTGAAATTGGCTAAGTCCCAAAGGCGGTCCGGCCGCTCGAGGAGGCGGTCCGGCCGGCGGAAGGCGCGTCCGGCCGGCTCACGAGAGGCGGTCGGGCCGGTATTGACTTGAGCGTCGGCCAACCGTGGCGATGTTGATTGGTTAGGTCAAAGTCATTGGTATCGTGGCATATGGTTTGCATGATGCATGTTTTGACTAACATGGGTCAAGTTGTGAAGAACTTGTTCCCGAATTCGTGTTTGCTTATGCGTGGTTGTGCGGGTTGCTTGGTGGTCAGCGACGGTCAGCGGCGAGGAGGATCGGGACTAGACTTGGAGAGTTGAGGTCGAGCGATCGGCGATGCGGGTGAGTCAACGACTCAAGCGTGACACAAGATGGACAAGGGTGACCTATTGGCGAATCCATGGCGCATGGTGAAGCGGTTTAGGTCAAAGGTTAAAGACGGCGCTTTGCGAAGCGTGCGTGTGTGACCCGTTTGTTAGTGGGCCTTAGCGGGGCCCAGAGAGTCAAACCCTAAGAGTTTTAGGCCTCCACTATAAATAGGGAGGTGGTGGCTGCACCATCAAGCTCTCTCTCTCTCTCTCCTCTTTTGTTGCAAAACCCTAATTGGCTTAGGGAGTTGAGGTGGAGGCTAGGGCTCTTTATGGTTTGAGGAGAATTTCGTGATCTTGGATTGACCAGCGATCCATGATGGTGTGGGTGTAATCCGGTGACGATCACGTTCTTAATCAATGCAAGGTTTGCTTGAGATAAGTCTCTTTTCGTTCTTGCTTTCAATTTCGTGATTTTAGGGCTTTCTTTGATCCACGAGTTTTGATTGATTCTTTCCGTGGATTAGCTTGCTGTGATGTGTAGGAACCCATCTAGGATCAATTTGATCATCAATCACCCACGAGCAAGCGATTGGATCTAGTTTTCACTTTTGCGGTTTTGCACCTTCTTCAATCAGATCGTAAAAGATATTTGTTCGTCCAAGAATTATCATAATTGTTGATTGGAATAGGTCCTTAATATCATAGAAGGTGTGTGCAAAGTTTCGTGAAGTTTGGAGTTGAGAATCAAAGTTAGACCTAATTGCAACCGTCATCGGGCCATTTTTCTTTGTTACGGAGCTGCCGGTCGGACCGCCCCACCCGAGGTCGGACCGATTTTGGTGCCGGTCCGACCGCCCACACGGAGGTCGAGACCGATTTTGGTGCGGTCGGACCTTGCGTATAACGTGATCGGACCGACGACCTCTGTTAAGATTTGATTCTTCTTGATTTTGTCGCATTGCTTAGGGGTTTAATTGGATTCAATACTAGTCTTCATTTGTCTTGATATATTGATCTTCATAGCTTCATCATAGCTATTGGAGTGAAATTGTGTTGAATTCATATTTTGTGAAAAAGTGAGCGTGCTCCTATTCACCCCCCCTCTAGTCGCCTTTTCGGTCCAACACTCATCCGGGAACACATCCGGGTAGTCCCTCACCACCAGAATCTCCTCAATCCGCGAAGCTAAACTCGGTTTCTCAGCAAGAGATAAAAGAAATCCAGTCTTCACTGCACGCTGACCCGGGAACAATCTGGCCAACATCGAAGAGAGCAGCAGAAGCGCTCCCTGAAGATCAAAGTCTCCCAGGGCAGAATGCTGCGCGAGAGATTGTCCAACTGAAATAGGATATCACCGCTCGATAAGCATGCAACCAATCCATACCCAATATAACATCGAACGGCTCCATTTGAATTACTATCAAGTTCGCTGTAAACTTATCCCCATCAACAACAATAGAACACCCAGGACAAATAGTTGAACTCGCCATCATACCCCCAGGAGAACTAACCAACACTGACTAGGAAATCCACTGCATACTCAAATTCGCCCTTCTAGCAACCGCCGTAGAGACAAACGAATAGGTAGCTCCAGAATAAAAAAGGATGAAAGCCTCAAGGGAATCGACTAGTAGGGTACATGTCACCACATCAGGATGGCCTGCAGTAGCAGGGGTGGGCATGGCGTAAACTCCCTGTGGCACCGGTGCAGAAGATACCCCAACACTCGATGAAGGAAGAGCAGGAACTGCCGCTGGTGGAGCAAATGATGGTCTCGCAGATGGTGCGGGGTTCCAATAGAACCCTGGTTGTGGCACTGGCGTGAACACTGCAGGAGAAACCCAACGGAAGAGTCTTGGGGTGTGGGGCTGCCATCGATGTCTGGGTGAACCCGATGAGTGCGGTTGAAGATCTTTGGGAGCAGACTCCCATTTGATGATGCACGCTGGGTTCTTCCTACACACTATCATCTTGTGGCCTGACTGGCCACAATGGCGACAATCCCCCATGAAGGAAAACTCAGAGACACGGTGATTGTTACCACACTTGAAGCATATCATTCCCGGCACAGGCTGGGGCAAAAGTGGCCAGTAGTATCTTTGGGCATGAAGTGACATGCCTCTGCTGGCGAGAAGCAGCATAGCGGTGAGGCCGGCCTCCCTCAAATCTCTTGGAAGCGGGTCGCTGAGAAGACCCACCTCCACCATCGAAGCTCCTCTTGTGCCCACTGACTGATCCTCCAGTAGACATAAAGTTGCTAGGAGTCTGCCTCTCCCTAGTAAGTTCCCGCTCCAACTCCATACCCTTGGCCTGATCGACCACACTGTTGAAGTCAAGCAAGTTGGTCACTCCCAGGACGTGGTGATACTCAGGGTTAAGTCCCCTACGGAACCTCTTTACCTTTTATCGGTCATTGCTAGCCACAGCTGGCACAAAGTGGACTAAGTTGTTGAATCCCGCCTCATAGTCCGCCACGGATAGCTTCCCCTGAACGAAGGTCGTTAGGGAATGTTCCATCCTCTCAAGGAAAGAATCAGGATAAAACTTAGCCCTGAACTGCTCCAAGAAATCCTCCTAAATGCTTAGGTCCTGCGGTGGAGTTCTGGTGATAAGACTCACTCCCACCAGATATCCGCTTGGCCCTTCAGTTGAAAAGCCACGAAGCGCGCCTTCTGCGCTGAAGTCATCTCCAAAGCACCAAACTACTTCTCCATGTACCGAAGCTAGTCAACTGCTTGTACTGGAGTACCCACTCTGTCAAAGGTGTCGAGACGAAGGGACATCCACTCCCGGAGGCTCATTCTAGCCTCCCAGGAGCCCAGTGCGACCATCGGGCGACAGCAGTGCACCCATAGCGGAGGAGCTTCACACTGTTGGCGAAGGCTCTTGAACCTCTCTCTGAAGTTCTGAAGTAAAGGCGGTGATGCGGCACAGGCATCGGCAAGCTGGGCGAGTGGCGAGATACAACCTCCTCGACCACCCCATGCAGACCTCTTGGTAGGGGCGAGGATGCAACCGAACCACATCGACGACCACGACCACGGCCGAAGAGGCTATCGGCGGGGTGGCTGAGGAGGTTGCATTGCCGCTTCGTCCGATTCTTGATGCTGTGCCGCGTCACCCTTTACCGAGAACCCAAATCGGCTCAATGCCCGGCCCACCGTGGGGCGGACCCGCACACACATAGCACCTCACTTACACTTTTGTCCTCGCTTCGTGTAAAAGGGTTAACCCGGAGGTGCTATGTTTGGATCCAACAGGGATTATATAGTACTACAACTCACTTAAGACAAGCAATGTGGGACTAATCCCACCACACAACTCCTCATGGGCCACATGGGCCACGCTATGAGCAGGCCGGGGTATTACAACATCCTCAGCCCAGATGTGATTGACTCGACCGCGAGCTACCTTCTTGAATTGTTGGGCCACCTTCTGAGCTGGGGGATGACCATGTCCTTGCCCATGCACTTGTCCCGGATTAGGGCGAGGGGCTCCTTCGGTCTACTTAGGGCAATTATTCGTATAGTGACCTTTGTTATTGCAGAAGAAGCAAGTGACCTTAGCAGCCGGATTACGAAGGTGACCTTGCTGTCCCACAATTGCTCGTGGTTAAAACACAGCCTACGAAGGGCGAGTACAAATGTCGGCAACCACCGTGGCGGTGGAGCCTGAGGACGGCGCGTCGGGGCTTGCTCGAAGCAAGGTCGGAAAGGTTGCCCCCTGCGGATTTTTGGGCCTCCCACTGCGCTTGAGAGACTCGACAAGCACTCTCCCCTTGTGCTCAGTGACAATGGCCATGTCGACCAAAGTCTGAAAGTCGGGGAAGTCAAGTACAGACAGCTTGTCCTACAGCTCCTTAGACAAGCCGTCCATGAACTTCTCCTGCTTGGCGGCGCCTAAGGACACATCCTTCGGAGCATATCTAGATAGTTGATTGAATTCATGAAGGTACTCAGTCCCCGACTTGCGCCCTTGCTGGATCACAAAGAACCCCTTCTTCAATTTCATCAAGCCGATAGGCACGTGAGCCCGACGGAAGGTAGTACAAAACTCCTCCCATGTGACGGCTCGGTCGGTGTGCTGCATGGCGAGAAAGTTTTCCACCACGCGTGTGCAGCCCCCTCAAGTTGCTGAGAGGCGAACAACACCTTCTCGTGATTGACACACTGCGTGATATTCAGCTTCCTCTCGACGAGACGAAGCCAGTCGTCCGCGTCGAAGGGATATTCGGACCAGGAGAAGGTCGGTGGCTACGTGCGAAGGAATTCCGAGAGTCGTCCCCGCGGGTGATGTCCGCCTCCTCCTGATCAAAAGGCGGCCGCTGGGACGGCCCGAGGTGTTCCGGGTGATGATCTCCAGGATCCTCGTCTGATCCATCTGATTTTGCTCGATCTGAGCGAGGACCTCCGACATGGTGGGAGGAGGCGGAAGTTCCACATCACGGCCAGCTTGAGGACCTTGACCACTTCAGGTTCGTCTAGCCATCCTGTTCCGACGAATTGGGTTAGCAACGACACCTGAACTCTATATGCAAAAGACAACAGTAAAAGAAGAAATTGACTAAGGAGGCAAGCGATATTACCCTAACATGTGTGCATACACGTAAATGGCAAGAATTGAACTCCAAATGTTTTTACAAAGGAATAAGATCCCAGCACAACAACCATAAGACAAAAGATTAGTATCCTGGCATGACTAACTCGTATTGAAAGAATGAGCAATCGGTTGGGACTAAAAATTTCAAAACACAACTCAAGTTTTATCGCATCTATTGAGCATGGTAAAAACTACCTAGGGGTGCATTAGGCACTAGCCATCTATAATCACATCTTACCCTTTTAATCCCATGAGCTTTAGTTACGTTATCCTCCCATTTTTTGCCCTAATGACAAACTAAGTGCTTTCTGTCCAAATTTTTGTGTTTGCTGTCAAAAATTGATAAACGGGCTCCAAGATGAATTATCTGACGCCGAGTGCCTCTAATCTTCACCAGTTGACAGCCAACACTTCATATTTTTCAACTCACATTGAATCCCCAATCATAATTTAATCGGAAACCAACTAACTTTTGAAAGAAGATGAGAGGACAATATCTTTTAGTAAAACAAACATAGATCAAGGTAAGATGACCAAGCTAAGATAGGTAAGGAATAAAATCTGAGAGCTTGCTTAATGTTTCATAACCATTTTGATATTTTGAAACTAAAGTTTTCAAATACTCTAATGACGACTAAGCCAGGGTTGCTACGGTCAGTATGGCTCTGATACTAAGCTTTGTGAGAGCCGACGAGCAATCTAACTTGTAATGCTTAACCTCCCAATTGGTCCAATCATCACAAATTAAACTTCCCCACACTCGGTGTATTATGTACATCCCAGGACAGTAGTACACAAACACCCTCGCAAACAACACTTCACTTCCATACACAATATTATTACAATAATGTTACACACATAGATTACAACACCAAAAGACATACAAAGTTTAGAGTTATTACAAATGGGCTGACCGGCCAAATAGCATAACAAAGTAAAGAGTTTGCAACAGAAATAAGAGCCATAAGATGGCAGCAACAAAATCCAACCGGCTGCCCTTACCCACAAGGCAACCGACCAGAAACGTCGAGCTAGTCGTCCAAGTAGAACTCAGTCTCACACTGGCCAACCCCTTGGAGGTCAACCTCCTCTGCAGTAAGTAGACAATGCAATTGAGTACAAAATTGTACTAGCAAGACTTACAAATAACAAACCTATACATAGCTATGTGCAAGCTTGAATCAATGGAGAAGGCTATAGAGTTCATTTTCAGCATAAAATAATATTTCATTTGCAATAGTGTAATAGATTATAAGGCAATTGACCAAATCTATTTTTATTTGTTTAAATAACAGCGAGATAATATTTAGAGACATAATAAAGATCCTAGAGGTGACTTCTAAACAGGCACCACAACATAGCACGAATTACCCATTCGTACCACCCGATTTTAAGTTTTATCGAAATGTTATAGTCTGGGGATATCGTGAGGATATGTGCACGATCTCAGGATGATGAGTCAATTGGCAATGGCGTTATTGGTTTGCAAAATCTCGCGTTTTGGGTTTGCTCAAAATTTGTCGAGGCCCTTTGGCCGTCTGGCCGGTTGTCAGGAAGGTCGGACCGCCCGTGGAAGCGATCCGGCCGGCCATGGTGACCGGTCAGGCCTGATTTGAAAGTTGGGTTTTGGAGTGAGCCAAAAATAGGTTGTGTAGGCAAGTGAGGAGTCTCTGGATGTGGTCCCATCATTTTGGAGATCCAGTCAAAAGTTCTATTCGATTGAAATTTCGGAAGGTTTGAATTTCGCTTGAATTTTGGCTAAGTCTTTTGGACCGTCCGCCGCCGTTGTGGGGAGCGGTCCGGCCAAGCATGAAATCGGTCGGACCGGCCTGTAAATGATCGGACCGGCGATCACTGAATGAAAGCCAAGTGTTGCATTAAGTTGATTTTGAGTGTGTGATTCTACGAACTTCAATGCTTTATTGATGTATATCGCATTGCAGGCGGCGTGGGTCAAGTTGTGAAGAACTTGTTCCGGAAGCGGTTTGTTTGTCTATTGTTGTGCGGTGGCTTGCGTGTCAGCGGCGTCAGCGGTGAGTGGATCGGGACTACGCTTGGAGAGCCGAGGTCGAGCGATCGGGGATACCGGGTGGTCGTGTGACTCAAGCATGGTGCGAGAATGGACAAGATGGATCGAGCAGGTGGTTGATGCAATTTGGTTGGATCAGGCGGTGTGGATATCGGTGCGAGTCTCTGGGAGGTTCCGATGGGATTCGGACAAGAGAGGCTTGGCGTCGATGAGAACCGCTGATCAACCTACACGTGGTGAAGCAGGCGATTGCTTCAATAGTTATTTTGTGTGGGTCCCATGTGTAAGAGACCCAAAAAGGAAACCCTAGCTCTCTAGTATAAATAGGAAGGGGTGAGGTGGAAAACCTAAGCAAGCATTCATTTAGCCCCCTTCTTCCTTTTTCTAGGGTTTGGAGGAGAGGAGAGGAAAACTAGGGTTTGGAGTGTGCTCCTTGTTGAGCTCTTGCCCTCCTTGGTGGAGAGGCTTTGTAAGCATCTATTGTGGATGATCAATCTTGTGATGCTTAATTGAAAGATCAATTGCTCCTTTTGTGTTCTTCTCTCTTTTGGATGTTTTGATGCTTCCTTGATTCAAAGGTTCATGCTTGGTCTCTTGGCCTACTCTACCTTGCTTTGATGTGTGGGATTACTTCTAGAGTCATCTAGATCATCAAACCCCCACAAGCAAGTCTTGAATCAAGATTTTCCCTTTTCTAGGGTTTGAGCACTTCTTGATAAAATCTCGAGAGATCGATTCTGAAGTGGATCGACGGATCGTCGCTAGAAATAGGTCTCTAATATCATTAGGGAGGTGTGCTAGAAATTTGGTCAAGTTTCATTGGTTGAATCAAAAGTTGGATCAAATTTCGTTTTGGTTTTGGGTGGAGTTTTGATCTTGGACTCTACGGTCCGGAAACCTTTCAGCGGCGGTTCGACCGCTTGCGTGTATTCGACGGCCATTGGTTTGGCGGTCGAACCGTATCCACCGGTCCGGCCGTTGGTTAGTTCTTCGGTCGGACATTTGGATCACCGTCGGTCCGACCGCTGTGGTAGCCGGTCGGACCGCCGTGTCGATGAAGAACATTGAGTTCTTTTCTCCTTTTGTGTCATGTGCTTGAGGGTTTATCAAATTCAACACAAGGCTTCCGTTGTGTGCTCATTGAACTTCTTAGCTTCCATAGCTAAAGGAGTAAAGTTCGTGTTGGTTTTGATTTAGGTGAGAAAGTTTTGAAAGCGCCTATTCACCCCCTAGTCGCCTTTCCGGTCCTACAAGTGGTATCGAGCGGTTAGCTCTCTTCTATAGATCTTAACCGGTCTTTGGAGCCATGGCGTGACAAGTACTCAACCAAGCCACACATTTTGAGGAGTTGACTTTGCATCTTTGGAAGGCTCGTATGCAGCGTATATCGAGGCTCAAGGGCACGCTATTTGGCTAAAGGTGAAAAATCCTTATGTCGTGCCGTAGGATGACGATACGATCACTCGGATGTGGAGGCCAGCGACAAGGCTCGGAATTATTTGATCCAAGGCCTTAGTCGATCGAGTTTGAGCGTGTTGCTCACTTGCGGTCCGCTCACGAGATCTGGCGGACACTTTGTGATTATCACGAAGGGTCCATCTGCGATCAAGGAAGTGAGACGAACCGGCTCAAAAGGTTTACTCGAAGATCGAACAAAGGCACGGTGAGTCTTTGGATGAGGTGTGGGAAGATTCTCTAAAATTCTTCATGATCTCCGCATTTGTTGACTTGATATTTTACGAGTGCGAAAATGCACGCGACTTACGGGTGCTCTTGATGTGAAGGTGCAGGGTATGAAGATCACTTCCATCAATGACAACATGTCATGAGTGAGCTTACCATGGATAAGCTCTACTCGAGGTTGAAGACGCATGAGATTGACTTTATCTCGCGTCTCCCCAAGACAGCAGTCGATGGCTTTAGTGGTCGACAAATCCAAGGGTTGCTCTTCCGATTCTCTTGATTGTAGCTCATCGGCTTTTCATTATCACGCTTTACATTCTTTGAGTGATGAGCAACTTGAGAAATTGCAGGATGACTTAGCCCTCCTTTCCACCAAATTCACAAGAGCGTACAACAAGGTGAGAAATAGGAGGAGGAGTGGACCTATCACGTGCTTGAATGTGGTGAGCCAAACCACATTCGCTCCAAGTGCCCCAAGCTAAAGGGCAAGGAGGAGAAGGAGACAAGAAGACATCCCGGAGAGGATGCAAACCCAAGAAGACAAACTATCGGAAGTTTGTCGGTAGGGTCCTGCCGCTCTTGAGAATGTAAATATGAGCGATGTGGACTCGGAAGCGGAGGACGGCGAGTGATTCTCGTGGCAAGAAGAAGGCGCATGACTTCACGGCATGTGTTTCATGGCCAAGAACGACCACGACGGCGATTCCTCCAAAGATGAGGATCCTTTTAGTGATCGATGAGGTATGCCCTTCTCTGGCGATATGAAAAGGGCTTTGGTGCTTCTTTGAGCGAAATTGCATAAGCAAGTAAAAATGATTAGGAAGCGGGACATTATGATTGATAATTTAAATCTTGAAGTTGTTAGGCTTAAATCTATCAATCCTGCTGATATTTGTGATTCCTGCACTAGCTTGCTTAAAGATTTGACAAGCTTGAAATCTGCTCATTCCTCTGTCACAAATCAACTAAAAGATGCTCTCGATGAACTAGAATCTTTCAAGTCTAGATCTGCTTGTTTAGATGTCATTCCTCTTGATGTGACTGCCATGGAAGCTATCCCTTTAACTTGCTCTAATTGTGCTTTGCTAGAATTAAAATTGGATAGTTCCTTAAAAGAATTGCAAAAGTTTGATGCTAGTCACACATGCTCTCATTGTAAGGATAATAGGATTAAGATGCAAGAGATGACCGAAACATTGATTTACTCTAGAGTTGCATCTTGTGAAAATTGTCCCAAGCTTACAATTGAGATTGAAGCCTTAAACAAGACCCTGGAAGAAAAGGCTAAAATTGAAAGATCCATGTCTTTTACTGCTTCTAAAAAGGTTATTGATTCTAACTCTTGTGTTTTGAATGCTGAAGTTGAAACCATGGTTAGTCAGATGCAAGAGGCTTTTAGAATCAAGTTTAAGGAAGCGATTGAGTAGGATTGGGAATCCTATTGTGTGTCTTGTGAGGCCTTCAAAGTGGAAGTGGCCCTTCTTAAGAGTAAGCGCAATGAGGTAATCAAGTCTAGCAAGTGTACTAGATGTGAGGAGTTAATGAAAGAGAATGATTACCTCAAGGTGACTCTTGAGAAATTTTCAAGTGGGAAAAAGAAACTCAACATGATTCTTGATCAATCCAAGGTGGCGTGAAAAATAGTGGTCTAGGTTTCAACCCCTAGAGCATTCCAAGAAAAACCCACCTAAGATTACTAGAGTTGTGAAGAATGGTTTGTTTGAGCTAGAACCTCCTAAGCCATCAGGGTTGTTTTCAAATCCGGTGGTTTTGCTCAAACTCTTTCGGCAAGAAAGGTGCTTTCACTCGTGCATGCAGACCCTCAAAGGTCGATACCATTGCACCTTACTGCAAGAAAGAAGGCCATCTTGTTGAGTTACCTTGGGAGAGCAAAACTTGAGAGAAAAGAGAGGATGGCGTCCTAAGATCCATTAGAGGAGTCCTTCTCGGATGTAGTCTCTAGAGCTAGGCGACTGTTTATCGCACCACACATAGGCCTAGATTTGTAGAGAACATTGTAGACTCTTTTGATGGGTCTAGGCGGCATGTTGGATTAGGACATCGTGAGGAGAGACACGGGTAGCACCTAGGCAGGGGAGTATCGATCTTTTGGTAGATCGTTTGGAGAGGTCTAGGTGGTTCTCATGTGCATTCTTATGATTTTATTCTGATCATGTTTGACTATTTCTCTGCTGCTCCCGGACATCGTGCTTCTCGATCTTTGGATTCCTCGTTCATTTATCACTAACTTGATCTTGAGGCACGGTGTTTTCGATTGTGCCTTTTAGGTCCGTCGTGCGAGGAAGGAGGACAAGTGGCTTGTTGACTCGGGTGTTCTCGACATATGGGAGATTCTAGATGGTTCTCCTCCTCACACGTGCATCCGGCAATGAATTGATTACATTTGGGGATGCTTCTCTGGGACCGTGGATTGCAAAGAACCTTTGTCTTGGCGTCAACGACAAGTTCATGCTAAAAGGCGTCGGTTTGGTAAGTGGTGAGGTATAATCTTCTATCTGTTTCTCAGCTGCTTGATGAGGGTCTAGAAGTGAGGTTTAAGAGAGGTGATTGTAGAGTTCTAGATTCCTCAGGTGAGCTTGTTTTTGAGATCTCAGATTTGAGAAGATTTTTCTGTGCAAATTTCAGCATTTCTTCTGCTTCTAGTCCTAGGTGTCTTGTGGCCTCGATTCTCATGACCTTGTTTTGTGGCATCGTAGACTTGGGCATATAGGTTTTGATCATTTGTCTAGAGTCAGTTGCAAGGACTTGATTAGAGGTTTGCCTAGGCTGAAGGCTGTCAGAGATCTTGTGTGCTCTCCCTGTAGACATGGTAAGATGGTGTCTGCTTCCCACCCACCTCTTACTTTGGTAATGGTGATGGACTGGATGACTTCTTCACTTAGATCTGATTGGTCCTTCTAGAGTTGATCGTTTGGTGGGAAATGGTATGTGCTGGTGGTTGTGGATGATTACTCGAGGTATTCATGGGTTTATTTTCTTGCTTCTAAGGACGAAGCATTTGGATTCTTTAAAGAATTGGTCCTTAGAATTCTTTGTTGATATACAGGAGCTTTGAGAGCCATTAGGAGTGATAATGGGACGAGTTCAAGAATTCTTCTTTTCTACCTTACTGCGATAGGGAATTGAGCATCGATTTTCTTCTCCTAGAGTTCCTCGTGAGAATGGTGTTGTAGAAAGGAAGAACAGAACCCTTGTAGAGATGGCTCGGACCATGCTAGATGAGCATTCTACTCCTAGGAGATTTTAATGAGGCGATCTCTCTTGCTTGTTATATCTCCAATAGGGTTTTCTTGAGATCGTGGTTGGGAAGACTTCTTATGAGCTTAGATTTGGTCATTCTCCCAAGGTCTCTCATTTCAAGATTTTTGGTTGCAAGTGCTTCATTCTTAAACATGGAAATCTTGATAAATTTGAGTCTAGATGTTTTGATGGCATATTTCTTGGATATCCTGCTCATTCTCGTGGCTATCGTGTTTTTAATGTTGATACTAACAAAATTGTTGAGACTTGCGAAGTCACTTTTGATGAGGCTAGTCCTAGTACTAGACCCGATGCTTCAGGTACACAGGGTTCTGAAACCCAAGAAAGCATCTTCGTCGATGATGATTACGAGGATGAAGACCCAAACCATCCTCCTGCTACCTCGAGAGGGTGGAGCACTGCTACTACTACTTGATGTCGGTGAGCACCGCCTCCTATCCCCACCGACGATCTGAGTGGCTCTGTTCCTACCTCCACAACTCATGGGGTAGAGGCCACTTCTGCACCAGGAGCACCTCTTCGCATTCAGCGACAACATCCTCCTGAACAGATGATTGGGGATCTTCAAGAGCGAGTCACTCGCTCGTGTTTATTCTCCGATTCCCATGCACATTACGCTTTTGTCGCTTCTTTTGAACCCCGAGATATCACCCATGCTTTATCGATGCCTCTTGGGTCAATGCCATGCATGAAGAGCTTGAAAATTTTGAAAGAAACAAAGTCCGGTTTTTAGTTGAGCGACCTTGATTCTCATGTTATTGGAACAAAATGGGTTTTAAAAATAAGCAAAGTGAGGATGGATTGGTTGTTCGCAATAAGGCTAGACTTGTTGCTCAAGGTTATTCTGGTAGAGGGCTTAGACTTTGAGGAGACTTTTGCTCAAAGTAGCTAGATTGGAGGCCATTCGCATTCTTTTAGCATTTGCAACATCCAAGGGTTTCAAGCTTTTCAAATGGATGTTAAAAGTGCTTTCTTGAATGGCTTCATAGAAGAAGAGGTCTTTGTCAAGCAACCTCACAGGTTTGAAAATCAAAATTCCCAAACCATGTTTTTAAACTCTCTAAAGCCTGTATGGATTGAAACAAGCTCCTAGAGCTTGGTATGTGAGCTTAAGAGTTTCTTGCTTGAAAATGATTTCAAAATGGGAATGGTTGATAAAACCTTGTTCACTCTCGGGCATGGCGGTGATTTCTTGTTGGTTCAAATATATGTGGATGATATTATTTTGGTGGTTCCTCTCATGCTTTGGTGTCTAGATTTTGATTCTATGAGCGGTGAATTCGAGATGAGCATGATGGGAGAGTCGACATTCTTCCTTGGTCTTCAAATCAAGCAACCGAAAGAAGGCACCTTCGTCCACGAGTAAGTATACAAAGGACCTTCTTGGCGCTTCAATATGGGAAGCGAGAGGCCAATGTCTACTCCCATTGCAACAACCACCGTCTTTGGACCACGATGAGGATGGAGAGTCCGTGGACGGAAGGAGTACGCAGATATGATTGGCTCCTCCTCTATCTTACACGTCGAGTAGGACATACAATTCGCCGTATGTCCGTGCGCTCGATTTCGAGCTTCCTCGTGCTTCTCATCGCGTCAAGATGCGCGCATCTTGGTATCTTCAAGATACGCTTGATTTTGGACTCGGTATTCTTCTTCTTGGCTCTTTCAATTCGAGCATTTTCGATCTTGATTTCACGGTGTAGAGTTGATAGGAAGAGTACTTCGGCACTTGTCATTTCTTGGGCACATCACTTGTTTCTTGGTCTTCTAGAAAAGCAGTCTTACATTACCTGATCCCGTGGCCGAGTATGTAGGCTGCTTGATGGTCGCTCTCGTGTTCTCTGGATTTTGTCCACGTCATGAGACTATGGGTTATCTTTGGGAAGTGTTCCTCTTTTCGTGACAACACTTCGCAATTAATATTGCCAAAAACCCGATGCAACATTCGAGGACTAAACACATTGACATTCGATTTCATTTTACGAGAGACCATGTTGAGAAAGGTGATGTTGTGCTTCATTTTGTAGAGTCTGAGCAACAGCTTGCAGATATTTTCACTAAGGCTCTTGACTCTTCGCGTTTTGCTGCTTTGCGGGGAGAGTTAGGGGTTATTAGTCCTATTGGGCTGTTTTGAGGGGGAAGTTGCTCTTTTTGCATTCATTGTATCATAATGCATGTTTCATTTCATTTGTCTTGCATTGTGTAATAAAATCAGTGGAGCTTTGATTATTATCCTTGTATGACTTGTTCTTATATTCTATACCTTGTCATATCGAGTGATAGTCTGCTAGACCTCTTTTATGGCTCTTCGTGTGTGGCTTAGATTTTGACTTGCTAACTTTATATCTGTGAGAAATTTGAATCAAATCATGTCTTGTTGGATCTTGTGACTAGTTTTGCTCTAGTGATCCACTTATGATTCTCGCCATGTCTTACAAGTTGAATTGAGTCTTGAACTTATTACGAGTTGAAAATGAGCTTTTATCTTATTAAGTCAAGCAAATGAAAAATGAGATTTTTCGTATGAAAAAGCGATCTCACCAATCCTTTCTCATGAGACGGCTTGCCATTGCACTAGGCATGAACTCAGGGGGAGTTTTGGATGACCTAGATCATTCTTTTAAGCTTATCGCTTGAGATGGTCGCGGCAAGGCTTGAGATCTAGCACAGCAAAAAAAAGGGAGAAAGAAAGAGAAATTGCCCAAAAGGGCTAAGTGCTTGAGCTTTGCTTCAAAAGAATTTTCTTAATGCTCAAAATGCCTCAATTCTTATTTTGAGTCTCTTTTTACTTATAGACATGGCTTGACTCATTTTTGGTTGCCTTGAGTGGATCTATGATTTTGAGCAACCTTTCATGATTTCAATTCTGTTAATCTCAGATTTTTGCTATCTTGGTTTTAGCTTTGCGATTACGTTTTGCCATGATTGAATATAGCGTCTTCTCCTTATATGGCTTGGTATAATACTTGTACTGTCTATATGTATAATGGTCATGGCTCCTTTTCACTAAAATTCAAAAATAAAGTCATTCCTTCATGCTCTTTCTTTTTCATGCATCTTGATGAATTCATTGTCAAAGGGGGAGAAAGATTGTGAAGAAAATGTTGTTAATAATGTTGGAGCTTTTGGTTTCATACTCAAGGTTTAATATAAAAGAACTTCATAAAATAAAAATTTTGAACCTTTTGAAAATCTGTGATCATGGTGAGTTGAGTTTCTGGATTTCATTGTCTTATCTTATTTGATTTGCAATTGAAGGATACTCACAATGATCAAAGGTCTAATAGAACAATGTGTCTTTCATTTGGACCTAAGTGAGATTTTTGGCTACTTTCTGGAAATTGAATCCTTTTGTGTCTTCAATGCCTTATCTCACCTGCTTACACTATTCTGAAGCCAGCTTGGTCGGTTCCTAGGTTTTTTGTTGCTTATGGACCAAGTTGTGCCTTTATGCGAAAACGGCGAGTTTTTACTTTTCACTTTGAAAAACCACATTTTCTTGAAAATTGCCAATGTGTTCATCAAGGGGGAGATTGTGGATATCGTGAGGATATGTGCACGATCTCAGGATGATGAGTCAATTGGCAATGGCGTTATTGGTTTGCAAAATCTCGCGTTTTCGGGTTTGCTCCAAGGTGTCAAAGCCCTTTGGCGGTCGACCGGTTGTCTTGGCGGTCGATCACTTGATGTAGCGATCCGACCGGCCATGGTGACCGGTCCGACCGCTGATTTGAAAGTTGGGTTTTTGGAGCTGAGCCAAAAATAGGTTGTGTAGGCAAGTGAGGGGAGTCTCCTGGATGTGGTCCCATCATTTTTGGAGATCCCAGTCAAAAGTTCTATTCGATTGAAATTTCCAGAAGGTTTCGGAATTTCTCGCTTGAATTTTGGCTAAGTCTTTTGGACCGGTCCGACCGCCGTTGTGGGAGCGGTCCGACCGGCATGAAATCGGTCGGACCGCCACGTAAATGATCGGACCGGCGATCACTGAATGAAAGCCAAGTGTTGCATTAAGTTGATTTTGAGTGTGTGATTCTCTGAACTTCAATGCTTTATTGATGTATATCGCATTGCGGAACTGACGTGGGTCAAGTTGTGAAGAACTTGTTCCCGGAAACGGTTTGTTTGTCTATTGCTGTGCAGGTGGCTTGCAGGTCAACGGCGTCAACGGTGAGTGGATCGGGACTACGCTTGGAGAGCTGAGGTCCAGAACGATCAGGGATCGGGTGGTCGTGTGACTCAAGCATGGTGCGAGAATGGACAAGATGGATCGAACGGTGGTTGATGCAATTTGGTTGGATCGGCAGTGTGGATATCGGTGCGAGTCTGCGGGAGGTTCCGATGGGATTCGGACAAGAGAGGCTTGGCGTCGATGAGAACCGCTGATCAACCTACACGTGGTGAAGCAGGCGATTGCTTCAATAGTTATTTGTGTGTGGGTCCCATGTGTAAGAGACCCAAAAAGGGAAACCCTAGCTCTCTAGTATAAATAGGAAGGGGTGAGGTGGAAAACCTAAGCAAGCATTCATTTAGCCCCCTTCTTCCTTTTTCTAGGGTTTGGAGGAGAGGAGAGGAAAACTAGGGTTTGGAGTGTGCTCCTTGTTGAGCTCTTGCCCTCCTTGGTGGAGAGGCTTTGTAAGCATCTATTGTGGATGATCAATCTTGTGATGCTTAATTGAAAGATCAATTGCTCCCTTTGTGTTCTTCTCTCTTTTGGATGTTTTTGATGCTTCCTTGATTCAAAGGTTCATGCTTGGTCTCTTGGCCTACTCTACCTTGCTTTGATGTGTGGGATTACTTCTAGAGTCATCTAGATCATCAAACCCCCACAAGCAAGTCTTGAATCAAGATTTTCCCTTTTCTAGGGTTTGAGCACTTCTTGATAAAATCTCGAGAGATCGATTCTGAAGTGGATCGACGGATCGTCGCTAGAAATAGGTCTCTAATATCATTAGGGAGGTGTGCTAGAAATTTGGTCAAGTTTCATTGGTTGAATCAAAGTTGGATCAAATTTCGTTTTGGTTTTGGGTGGAGTTTTGATCTTGGACTCTACCGGTCCGAAACCTTTCAACGGCGGTTCGACCGCCCTGTATTCGATCACTGGTTTGGCGGGTCGAACCGCTGCCCACCGGTCCGACCATTTGGTTAGTTGCGGTCGGACCATTTGGATCACCGTCGGTCCGACTCACTTTGTGGTAGCCGGTCGACCGCTGCGTGTCCGATGAAGAACATTGAGTTCTTTTCTCCTTTTGTGTCATGTGCTTGAGGGGTTTATCAAATTCAACACAAGGCTTAGTTGTGTGCTCACCGAACTTCTTAGCTTCCATAGCTAAAGGAGTAAAGTTCGTGTTGGTTTTGATTTAGGTGAGAAAGTTTTGAAAGCGCCTATTCACCCCCTAGTCGCCTTTCCGGTCCTACATAGTCTAACTCTTGAAAGACCACCCCAAGCATGTCCATAACCTAGGATGAGACTATTCGAATAGATTAAACCCTGCACGGGGTACAACTTTACCCAAATGCTAGACCTCTCCTTTGCAAAGCTATATAGCACACTTCCTTAGCTATACCGGCAGAGCTAAGTCCTACGAGACGTTTTCTAATGAGATGTATAAGCTAAGAGCCGGCCGCATGGATGAAACCCCTCGTGAACCACCCTTGTGTGTGTAGACAGGGCTCCCACGGAGGACCCACACGTTGTGTCGGAGCCACCGGTAAAGTATCGGTCAACTACCCCTCGGGATAAAACCTTAGACAACTACCGATGTCCCTCGGGTGTGAGAACCTAACTGAAACCCTCCCCGCACATTCCATAAAATAAAATAATATTTTTCTCCCTAACAACTACCACCTGCGACTCCGAGCTAACACACGTCAAAGTACTAAGTCAAGAGGGGACCCATATAACCCATATGTGGATGCACGTAAGAGTGTTTGGTTTAGTGGGACACGATGTTAGGTCCTTGTTGATTTAGGCATACCACCTCACACCCGATAAACACACCATCATCCATAAGCCCAAGTCCAAATCTTTTGTTTTTTGTTTTAGTTTTTCCAATTACAATACATACATGAGTACCCTGACCTAAGTAATTATAGTGATGCTATAATGACCATCGCCAAAGCGATGATCCCCACACTACCGTTCTAAGCATTTCTAAGAGACATCAAATCATATACTATACATATAAATGATTAGAGCCCAACAATCGAACTCTAAATCACTAGCAAGAATATGACTAAGGCTCAGTGGCAGTGGGAAATATTTACCTACAGCTCATGCATCTATTCGGACTAACTACCTCTAATTGAGAAATTGTTTGCCTTGCTAGAGATCGTCTAGGGACTGCTGAGGATCTCTCTCATTTATATTCGAATCTTTGAAACCTACCGATCGACCACGAAAAACAAATAAGAACGAATAACGTTGAAAATAGCCAAAAATTCAAAATCATCCAAAATGCATGAAATTTTTACAATAGGTATATAATGATTTTAGATTAATTTAGGAATAAAAATCATTTAATTTTTATGTTGAATGCACAAGGTACAGCCTAAACTAAATCTGCTGGAAAAGAAAATCCAAAAAAATGCAGCTGGTTACTGTTCGCTGAATTCGAACATTTTGCAAAAATTCCAGAAAGGTTGTGAACATGAAATTTTTATGGTTGACAGAAGAAGACATTATAAGAACAACAATAATTGTTTCACCTTAATTGAAATTATTATGAATATTCTATACATTTTCAATTCATGTCATTAGTGTGCAAATAATTTTAAAAACAAAATTTTCAGTGATAGTAACATAATTTAAACATATTACATATTAAATTACACTAAAAATTTATACCATGAAAATTTATTTCACTCAATTTGGAGTTACCGAGAAATACTTATGCATTTTTTGAAGTTAAATGATTTTTTGTGCAAAAATAATGCTCTACCGAAAATAATTCTACTAACAAATTTTTTTGTGACAGTAACAAGTTTCAAAAATATACCATAATAAATTTAAAAAAAATGCAACTTAATAAAATTTATTTCACTCAAATTGGTGTTAAAATGAATTGGTTATGAATTTTTGAAGTTTAAACAATATACAGTGCACAAATATTTCATTTCTGGAAATATAAAATATTAAGTATTTTCTGCACTCAGCTGGAGCTAGCTTCAGACGAGGACAATGGGTCCTATGTATAGTATTTATTTTTGTTTTAAAAACCAAAATAAAAACCCATATGACATGTGGGCCCCATGACTCATAGAATCATGGTCTACAAAATAGTGTGTGGACCAAGGTTCATAGCACATTGATGCATCGATCCATGGACCACTGAGGGGGTTTACTGTGCAGCTTGGACCCACGTTCCATTGACTCAGCGCAAACTCATAAATTAAAGGGCCTGGATTTCTGTTTCCAGGGCCTGTACGTCATAGAGACATTAGAGCATTAACTCAGCAGATAAGCATTTAATTAAACCTAATCCGATAGTGATTATGTTTAATCATCATGCTACAGTGTGTGTCGACTTCCGACACAGAGCACCCTTTCGGCCGCGACTTCGTTAGGCGTCTCGCCGGCGGTGTGGTCCTTGGCGGCGCGAGTTGAAGGCAAAAACGGGATGCTGCCACTAATGCGCACCCGCTGGTGCTGGCGATAATGACTGGGATAGTGGGTAGCGGCAGTGTGGCGAGGAGAAGTGGAGGTTCTCGTTGGGCTATCATGCAATAACGTGGAGCGATGGTGTCCGTGGCTAGTTGGCATGTGCATGGGTGTCCAGGAGGCTTGGGGAAACCACTAAGACGGAGAGGGAGGACGAAGGCGAGCTGTGGGTGGCTAGCGACGATGGACAGCGACGGCGGCGATGGAGACAACATGGGGGAGAGTGGCCTGAGCAACAATAGGAGTAAAGAAGGGTAGGGGAAATCAAATATGGTCAGCAGATAGTGCCCGAGCAAAGAATTGGAAAATGGAATCATATCACCGGAGTTGGGGATGAAAGGGGATGCTTACGACCGAAGTTGAGGGAAAACCAAAATTCAACGATTCCTATGAAATAAAACCAAAATTAGGTGAGGGGAAATACTTTTTGGGGCCTAGAACACATTCTGACTCGGATAGGGAGGAAGGAGCTTCACGGTGGCGGTCGGAACGGTGATGAGGTGTGGCGGCCAAAAACGAGAGTTAGAGCTTCTTTGCGGTTTTGCTGGGTGTGAAGAAACTAGGAGGAGAAGAGTGACTTGGTGTAGCAAAGAAGGGAGCTAGAACATCACGGGATACTATTTATAGCTAGTGGCAGAGAGTGCGAGTTGGAGCGCGTATGGGCAACGATGTGCTCGGCATTCACTCAACCGAGAGACATGAGCTAGTGAGGGAGGTGACGGGGAGGTTAATGCCAAGCCGGGGCATGGGTAAGGCGGCCGTTGCGGGTGAGGTGAGGCACACAAAACCACTGGCGGGTTGGGTGGTTGTGGCAGGTATGCTCGCATGAGGCGCTGCGGCCAAGGCCTTCAGTGGTGGCAAGCTGCGTGTGGGAGAAAATTTGGCCAGCGGGCCCGGACGGTTAGCAGCAGAGGAAACGTGGCGCGGGTCAGGGTCTGGTTTGGTTGGCTCCAACGGGTTGGGTCGAGTCCAGTCAACTGGTTTGGACTAGGTCGCAACTGGCTTAGCCCGAGGTACAGTGCAATTTCTGATTTTTTTGTATTTAGGCTGAGAGAGAAAGGGAAATGTTAGATAGAGAAAAATGACTCCAAAAATTCTGAATATTTTATGGGAGGTTACTGACACTATTAATAACATTGTGTTATTTTTCCAGGGTTTTTCATCAAATATATTTTTCTCTAAAAATGTTTCAATGTCTTGGTTTAGGTGTTTGACTATGCAATTATCTAGTTTGACTGACTGATTTAAAATAGCAAATAAAATCTAAAATCATGAAATTTTGCAAGTGAGTAATTTAGATGTTCAAAACCTAGCAATAATAATATTAGGGATTGATCACAAGATTTATGTTGTGCTTCAATTAGGGTTAATGTTTCTAAGAATTGGTGCATTAAGTTTTCAAAATGCGCAAAACTTTAGAATGAAAAACCAAAGAATTTAAATGACATCAATATGCACAAAAGTTTTTGGAAGTTCATATTTTTATACATTTGAAATACAAATCTATATTTGGGATGATACAACCTCTCTCCATTCGCCCTATGAGTACAAAGATGTATCGGAACCTCCTGAAGAGATTCTGGTGGTCTGGTATGAAGTGAGACATTACTGCACACATTGCCATGTGCGGCGTGTGTCAACGTGTTAAGGAGGAACACCAACGGCCAGCGGGATTACTTCAGCCCCTGAAGGTTCCCGAATTGAAATGGGATGATGTCAGTATGGATTTCATTACCAGCCCGCCGAGAACCCGAAATGGGCATGACTCGGTAAGGGTTATCATGGACCATTTGACCAAAGTGGCACATTTCAATCCAATCAATACCACAAATCAAGTTGCCAAATTGGTCGTTCTTTACATAAACAACATCGTTCGCCAACAAGGTGTGCCGAAGACGATAATGTCCGATCGAGGCCCTTATTTCACCTCACGATTTTGGGATAGTCTGGACGAATTATTGGGCAGCAAGCTATTCTTTAGCACATTATTTCACCGACAAACAAAAGGTCAAATAGAGAGGATGAATCAAATTTTGGAAGATGTGTTGCGAGCTTATGTGCTGTCCTATAGCACGAATTGGGAGAAATGCTTGGCGTTTATCGAGTTTTCCTACAACAACAGCTTCCAGTCAAGCCTCCAAATGTCCGCGTTCAAGGCGCTTTATGGGAGAAAGTGCAGAACACCCTTATCATGGTCCGAGGTTAAGGAGAGACAATTATTTGGACCAGCCATCATCCAAGAAGCGCAAGAGCATGTTGATGCAATCAAAGGGCGCTTGAGGGAAGTGCAGTTGCGTCAAAAGAGTTATGCCGACCATCGCTGTCGTGAGCTAGTCTTCAAGGTGAACAATTACATTTATCTCAAAGTATCACCGCTGCGAGGCATCCGTCGTTTCCAAGTCCACAAAAAATTGGCACCTCGGTACATCGGACCTTACTGAATCGTTGAAAGAAAAGGCGGAGTAGCATACCAACTGAAGTTGTTACCCAAACTCTTTGATTTACACGACATATTCCATGTGTCGCAACTCAAAAAGTGCCTCTGTACTTCGAATGAACTCACTCAGTTGGAGAACATCGACCTCCAAACAAATCTTTCTTATCGGGAGAATTCGACTCGAATCTTAGACAAAGCCATAAGACATACTCGTAGCCGCGCCATCAAGATGCTAAGAGTCCAGTGGAGTAACCACACCGTAGACGAAGCCACGTGGGAACAAGAAGACCATCTTAGAGCCGAGTTTCCTTATTACTTTACCGAGCCCACCGAATCTCGCGGTCGAGATTCTTTATAAGGGGGTAGGTTTGTAACATCCCAAAATTTTTATTTTTGGGAAGATATAATGGAAATAAATGGAAAAATAATTTTGAGCATGTTCTATATGGAAAACTATTTATGCATGATTTTTGAACTTTTGTATAAATCAAATAATAAAATTTCATACAAGCAGCAAATTGTAAATTTTTTTGAGAAAATCATAGGGAAGATAAAATACTACAAAATTTACAAAAGAAACTATACGGTGTCATAAGCCCTCACAAATAATTTCATAAATTTTGGAGCATGCTTGATAGGTTCAAAAAATCAGCAAAAACTTAGCCAATTTTGAAAATTCAAAAACTATTTTTGAATTCATGCTGGACATTTGGACCGAATCTAAGCCGGCCCATTTTCAATTGCCCAGCTCTAGCCCATGCCAATGCTGCATGTTTTCTCTCGCTAACATGTGGGCCCTACTCATCAGGGCCCTTCGTTCATCTCGCCTTCACCCTCGCTCGCCAGCACGCCCTCGGCAGCTCCCCTATTCACCCGATGTTTTCAACGACGCCCATCGTTTTTGTGCCTCACCTACCTCCGTCACCTCTGCCCATCCTGTCTTCCTCTTAATGGCGCTCAACCCCTCACTCTGGTAGAGACGCTGAAGCGAGCCCGCAAGATTCTCACCATGGCCGCATTTTCTCGCCGATATTCTCACATGCTACACACTCATACTTAAGCCTCCGACTCATCACAAAGTCCCTAGCTCGCCATTCTCACCTCCCAGCAAGAACCAGAGCTTCTTGCTCCTTGGTTTGCTGGGAATGAGAGGGTATTTCTCGATGTTGGCGAGCAAGCCTCACAACACCATTAGCTCTGGCGACATTCCTTGCCCTCGCCACCTGCGTCATTCTCTGCTTGATGTAGCTTTGGGAACCCCGTAGCGTGAATGCACCATCGTCTTCTTCACCTCCAGCACAACAGGAAGGTGAGCTTGAACCTCACCTGGCTGCGTCATTTCGTGTCATATACTAATGAAGGCGCGGTGCCTGGTCTTTCGATGAGACTGATAAATATTAATTTTTGGTGGAGGTGACTCTTGCGATCCGACTACAACCGTACCATGATGCTTGCGCCTTAGCAATCGTTAAACCAACTTCGAGATGTTATTGACCTGACCACGAAGGTCTATTCCTGCGTGCAATCGAAGAACACGTAAGAATAAGATAAAAAAAACAATCTGATGTATTGAAAATTGAGAGACCATGTGAGAGGTCCTCCACTCTGAGTGATGAGTATTTGACAAGTGTGTTGATTAGATTGAGAGTTGAGGTTTTGGTTTGGGTATTTCGGGCCGAGTCGGAAATCGGAACTACATTTTGTGTATGGAGCGGAACTTCCGATTAATCGGAACTACCGGTGTTGGAAATAGGAACTTCCGATTTATCTGGGTTTTGCTCTCGGCTGAAGGAAATCGGAACTTCCGCTCAAGGGGTAGCGGAGTGTCCGATATCTCGACATTGAGTGTTCTCGAGATATTAAATCGAATTAAAAATCGGAAAGTCGGTTGTTCGGATATCGAAGTACCGCAGTTGTTGAGCGCGAACTTCCGATATCCTCGACAATCGCGGATGTTAGAAATCGGAACTTCATTTGTGGTAATTGCGGAACTTCCGATTGTGTCCAGAACTGTGCAGAGAAGATTATTTTGTGGATTTTGATCTTGTATGAGTTTGAGTCTTATACAAATATTGATGCTATGATATTGTGCAATGCTATGTGATGTGTTTTTGTGCTGTGTTGATGCGCAGGCATCAAGATGGAGTCGTGGCGAGACACGTGGACCGGACTAGGCGCAGGAGGCGTTGAGGTCAGAACGGTCGGGATGTGTCGAAGACGGCGTGAATCTTGAAGCGGTTGCGAGTCGTGCACAACAAGGTGTACGGGAGGCTTCCAGAAGATGCGCAAGGGGCGAAAGGGTATTTTCGCAGCGGCAAAAGTGGAGGCGGTTCCGTTCGGTGTAGCGGGCTTAATGGGTTGGAGGCCCATTAGCCAAGGCTATAAATAGGGAGAACCACGGAGTTAGGGTTAGACCTTTTGATAGAAAATTAGGTTAGCTCTAAAAGGGTGTGTGTTGCCTTTTTGAGAGTTTGTTGGTTTTGAGAGGATGAATCAAATCTATTGTAATCTTTCCTCTGTGTTTCCACTTGTAAACGCTTGATGTCTATCAATGAAACTCGAGTCTTTGATTATATGTTTATGCCTCTCTTTATTCCCTCTCTGCTCATGTTGAATATCTAGGGTTTTGGCATATATTTTGTTTCGTTTTATGAAATAGCATGAAACTTCATATCTAGAATCGCTTTGGTATTGCTATTACTTCCTCAAAGTTTCATGCTCTAAGAATATGAGAATCTCGCTTATTATTGGTTTTGGTCTTTCTTGCCCTTCTTCAAGAAATCCGATTTTGGCTTGTTTGTTGAATCTTTGGTTGCGATTCTTCTCCATAAGGTCAAGATGGTGTTTAGGATGATGTCTGTAAAACTTGACTGAAAAGAGCATTCAAGATTAAGTAGTTTGGATTTTTGGGCAAAACCCGAGAGCTCTGTTCTTGATCGATAATCGGACTTCCGATTTTGTGCATGTGAAGTACCGCATAAGCGGAACTTCAGCTATATATCATGGAACTACGCAAGCGGAACTTCCGCACTTCACCGTCCGAACTTCCGATTTCGTAAGAGCACTGAAACTTGTTTTTGATTGTTTGATCTTGCTTCATTTACTTTCTTTAGATCTTCAGAGATCTTTGTAGGCTAGTTTTAAATACAGTAAAGGGGAGTATTAATTTTTAAGGCACCATTCACCCCCTCTGCTGCCATTTCGGTCCTTCAATTGGTATCGAGCGGTTAGCTCTTCTTTATAGATCTTAACGGTCTTGAGCCATGGCAACGGACAAGTATTCCACCAAGCCTCCGGTCTTTGATGGTGCAGATTACCCTTCCGAAGAGCCGAATGGAAACGTATATCCGTGCTCGGGGTATGCCATCCGAGAAAGGTGAAAGTCGTTTCTTGTCCTCGCCGATGAGAACATCAATGTGGGAAATATGGTCGATGTTGAGGCAAATGCTAAGGCAAGGAACATTATCATTCAGGGTTTGAGCAGAAGTGAGTTTGATCGTATTTCTCATTTGATTTCTGCTTATGACATCTGGGTGACCCTCGATGCATACCATGAGGGCACCACTCAGATTAAGACGGTTCGACAAGACCAGTTCAAGCGAGAATATAGTAAATTTGAGATGCTTGCTGGTGAATCTCTTGACGAGTGCTTTTCGCGTTTTCATAAGATTTTGAGCAACCTCCGAGCCGTCGGTCTTACATACCCGACTCGGATAACGCCGATGATGCTTTTCGACTCGATCTTCGTGTTTGGGAGATGAAAGTGACTACCATCAAAGATAGCACGGACCTCTCGACACGACTCTTGATGCGCTTTACGCGCCTCAAGACTCACGAGATTGACATTGTCTCTCGAAGGTCGAAGTCACAGTCGATGGCTTTAGTCACTGATCCCACTTCTGGATCTTCTTCTGAGTCGATACGTGGGTTCTCCCTAGCTGCTCTCTGTGACATAACTGATGATCAGTTAGAGCAGCTTGAGGATGAACAACTAGCACTCCTAGCTCGGAAGTTTTCTCATGCTTACAAGAGGAGGAGGGATGGTAAAAGAGGAGGTCCTGTGATTTGTTTGAGTGTGGTGGCCCCAACCACATCCGAGCAAACCGTCCCAAGCTTGGGAAGGGCAAAGGTGACTATGGCGACCAAGCAAGAACGACTACATCGACAAGAACCGCAACACGAAGCCCTCAAAGACTGATCAAGGCAAGAAGAAGTTCCGCAACTTTGGGAAGGCAAAGAAGGCATTCCATCGCGTCCTCACCGCCCTCGGAACCGGACACCAACCGAGGTGGAGGGTGGAGCGACGATGATGGGAAGGACGATCATGATCCCAAGGACGACGGCAACTTCTCGGCATGTGCTTCATGGCCTCTGGGCGAATCGAATGAAATGTACTCCGACTCCGATGAGGTTAGTCCCACTTATGACCCGCTTAATGATGCTTTTCTTAAGCTAGGTAGATTTCATGCTAAGTCTAGGGCTAAGTGTTCGTGTTGGAGAAGGAAGTAGCTAGACTATCACGGAGCTTACTTTACTTACATCCGCTCCCTCCCGTGATGATTGTGACACTTCTTCGTGCTTTGCTTGATGACATGGAAAACTAAGGACCTTGCATGATAGTGTGTCCTCCGAACTTGACATGATTAAGGTAGAGAACATTGGCCTTCTTCTTTGAATTAGAGATGAGTAGGGTAGCACCTCCTGCATCCACTACTATTGAGGCTCTCGCTTGCACCTCATGTGAGGTTAAGGACAATTCGTTTAGAGGTCTTTATACCATGTTGCTTGATCCGCTGAAACTTGTGAAAATTGTAATAATCTCAAGATGAACCTAAAGCAGGCGAGAACACAAAATTTGTGAATTCAAGTCTGCGCTACTAGAGCCTATTGTTTCTTGTTTAAACTGTCCCAAGTTAATCTGAATTAGAATCAGATCTAAGCGGTTTCAAGAAATGATTGATCACAAGAATAAATTGGCTCAAGATGCTTCTAAGGACCTTGTTAGCTCACCTTGCAATCATTGTAATAAACTAAAATATGATTTGGTTGCATTGGATGAAAAATGTGTGAAACTAACTAAGGACCTTCTAGAGACACAATCATCTGCTTGTATTGTGTGTGCTGGGAAGAAGCCTAAGGGTTTGGTAGAGACGCCTAGCAACGTGAACCAATCATTAGCGAGAGGACTGTTTCAAAGTCGCCGTGCGTGCACAAGCAAATCTTTCCTCTCGTTGTTGGTTCTTCTTCCGCTCCCTTACCTTCTGCTGTTCCTTCTTCCCCTCGCTTCTTCTTGCACCTCTCTCTTTCGGGAGTGTCGGATCTTATGAACACTCGAGAGGTTTGTAGGAGGCAAGAAGAAGCTCAATCTCATTCTAGACAAATCTAAAATTTGCAGATTTAATCGTGGTCTAGGATATGATATCCGAGGAGGGTATGAGGAAGCATCCACCGTCGTGCTCAAAACCATAGCACTGTGTGTGATCAAAACTAAGCCCGGGGTCGAGAAAGTCAATTTTAAGTCAGCGGGTTTTGTTCAAAGGATTTCTGACAGCAGAGTGATTCCACCTGCAGCTTCGGCCCCTCAGAAGGCAAAGTATCATTGCACCTTCTGTCAGAAAGATGGACATTTAGTTGATCATTGCTTCAGCGCCAAGATCGCGTAAGAGACCGTGTTGAGTCTCTTAGGAACATTCGTGGTCACCCGGATCTTGAGTGCACCTAAGATCAACACGAGGTCTAGGTTTGTTCCATCGATGATTTTGGGCAAGATCGAGGACTTGGTTTTTCCGAAGTTTTCGATTTTCGTCCTCATGCTCCCTTTGGTCGTAACTCCGCGATCCCGAGGGTAGATCTCATTTTCCTTTCGAGATAGCTACATGGCGAGATCAAGATGTTATCGGCTTCGACTCGCTCTTCCATAGCGATCGGATCCGAGAACAGCCGAGACCTTTGACTTGTTGAGTGACAGAGAGCGTAGGGTAGATAGAGGTCGGTCTTGCTTGACTACTTCATCTGCTCGTGTTACTCAAGATTGGGTGCCAAAATCACCGTTGATTCACCCAATCGAGACTTTACTCTGCTTGACTCGTGGTCGCCGGCCGGGAAGGAAAGGTCCGGATTGTAGACTCGGTTGTTCACGTCATATGACCGAGATTCTCGTTGGTTTTCTTCCCTAGCCCGTGCTCCGGTGATGAGACGATCACTTTGGAGATGCTTCATTTGGGCGCGTCATCGCTAAAGGTACTGTGAGCATTAATGATTCTTTTATTTTAAAAGATGTTGCCTTAGTAAGTAAGCTGCGGTATAATCGCTTTCGATCTCTCGACCACCGATGATGGTTTCGAGGTGAGCTTTAAGAAAAACAATTGCAAAATTCTTGATTCTTGGGTAGTCTAGTTTATGGATTTCTCGTTATGGGAGGATCTTTCGTGCTGATTTTTCCGGATCTTCCGTGATCCTCTCCGATGTTTAATTGCTTCAATCCCGTGATTTGACTTTCTCGCATAGGAGACTTGGTCATATAGGATTTGATCATCGACCGAGTTAGCGCCACGATCTCATTCGTGGTTTGCCAAACTCAAAATGGTCAAGGATCTTGTTTGTGCTCGCGTCGCACGGCAAAATGGTTGCCGCTTCACATCCTCCGCCATCTGATGACTATGACAGATGCACCGTGTCAATCGCTCCATATGGACACGATGGGACCGGCTAGAGGCAATCGAGGAGGGAAGTGGTACGACTTGTCGTGGTCGATGACTTCTCGAGGTATTCTTGGGTGTTCTTCTTAGCCTCGAAGGATGAGACGTTTACTCTTTTTCGTGGTCTTTTAGTAGACTTTCTGTTGAGCTCCCGGTGCATTACGAGCAATTCGACCGATAATGGCACCGAGTTCAAGAATTCCTACTTTGAGAGTTTTGTGGTGAGGCAGTGTAGAGCACCGGCCTCGTCTCCATACGCCCCCAACAAAATGGCGTTGTGGAGAGGAAGAACCGCACCTTGGTCGAGATGGCCGGACGATGCTTGATGAGTACTCTACACCTAGGAAGTTTTGGGTGAGGCAATTGCTCGCTTGTCATGTTTCTATGAGTTTTTCTTCTGCACTCTTGCATCGCACTTCTTATGAGTTGAGATATGGGCGAAACCCGGCGCCTCGCATTTTCGTGTGTTTGGTTGCAAGTGTTTTATTCTGAAGTCTGGGAACCTAGATAAGTTCGAGTCACGATCTTGTGATGGGATCTTTCTGGGTTACTCGACTTCTTCTCGTGCCTATAGAGTCTGGAACTGCGAGTCTAGTAAGTTGTTAGAGACCTGTGAGGTGACCTTCGATGAGGCCAGTCCGGGGACTAGGCCTGATATCTCAGGTTCTTTAGAGCAGTCTGAGTCCATCTTTGTGGACGAAGAGGAAGACGGAGATGATGGTTGTATACGATCCAGCTTCTTCCTCCTCCTCTTGAGGTGCCTTCTTCCACCGCACTCGAGGAGATCACCCTACCTTCGCTTCTACAAGCTAGTGGCTCTGTCCCTATCTCGTCTGCTGATGAGGTAGAGGCCACTTCTTCAACTCAACCTGGACCTCCAAGACACATTCAAAAGGACCATCCTTCAGAGCAGATTATTGGAGATCTCTTTGAGCGAGTCACTCGTTCAAAAACTGGCATGTCTCAATTCTGTCTCCACTCTGCCTTTGTTGCCTCGTTTGAGCCCAAAGACGTTTGTCATGCTCTTTCTGATGAGTCATGGACTAACGCCATGCACGAGGAATTGGAAAACTTTGAAAGGAACAAGGTCGGTCCTTGTTGAGCCCCTCAAGGTCACAATATCATTGGGACCAAATGGGTGTTCAAGAACAAGCAAAGTGAAGATGGGTTAGTCATTCGAAACAAGGCTAGGCTGGTAGCTCAGGGGTACTCTCAAGTTGAGGGTCTAGATTTCGAAGAGACTTTTGCCCCTGTAGCTAGACTTGAAGCCATTAGAATCTCGCTTGCCTTTGCGACTTCTAAGGGTTTCAAGCTTTACAGATGGATGTCAAGAGTGCCTTCCTCAATGGCCTTATTGAGGAAGAAGTCTATGTCGACTGACCTCACGGTTTCGAGAACCCTAAATAGCCTAACCATGTCTGAGCTTTCCAAAGCTTTGTATGGACTCAAGCAGCTCCTGAGCTTGGTATGAAAGGCTCAAGTCCTATCTGCTGAGCCATGGTTTTGAGATGGGTAAAATTGACAAAACCTTGTTCATCCGCCGTCTTGGCATTGATCTTCTGCTCGTCCAGATCTATGTGGATGACATTATCTTTGGCGGCTCCTCGCATGCTCTCGTTTCCCAATTTTCCGATGTCATGAGCTCAGAGTTTGAAATGAGCATGATGGGCGAGTTGAGCTTCTTCCTTGGCTTCCAAATCAAACAGAGTCGGGAGGGTACCTTTCTTCATCAAGGCAAATATACTCGAGACCTCCTGAAGCGTTTCGACATGAATGATGGAAAGCCAGTATCAACTCCAATGGCATCTACAGCTGCTCTGGATCCAGATGAAGACGGCGAACCTGTTGACCAAAAGGATTTTAGGAGCATGATTGGCTCTCTCTTGTATCTCACAGCCTCGAGACCAGACATACACTTTTCTGTGTGTCTTTGTGCTCGGTTTCAGGCTTCTCCTCGCGTATCTCACCGTCAGGCGGTGAAGCGCATCTTTCGGTACCTTCGAGCTACTATTGACTATGGTATCTGGTACTCTTCCTCTTCTTGTCTATCTCTTAGAGCCTTCTCCGATCTGATTTATTGGTGTAGGATAGATAGGAAGAGCACTTACGCACTTGCCAATTCATTGGCACTTCTCTCGTCTCCTGGTCGTCGAGGAAGCAATCCGGTGTTGCGCAGTCCACTGCAGAGGCCGAGTACGTTGCTGCAGCCAGTTGCTGTAGTCAAGTGCTTTGGATGGTCTCGACCCTGCAGGATTTCGGGCTATCTATCATTGGCCCCACTCTTACGTGATAATACGTCTGCGATTTGCATTGCCAAGAACCCAGTGCAACATTCTCGGACCAAGCATATTGATATCAGATATCACTTTCTTCGAGACCATGTAGAGAAGGGCGACATTGTGCTCCAGTTTGTGGAGAGTGAGCACCAGTTGGCAGATATCTTCACTAAGCCTCTGGACAGCTCTCGGTTTTCAGCTCTGCGGGGAGAGCTTGGGGTGGTTTGTCCTTACGGACTGCTGTGAGGGGGAGCGTTGTGCTACTACTGTATTATATTATATTATATTATACGCTTACTCCTTTCTGGTTTCATTTCTTTTGATATTTCGGGTCGAAGTCCTTCCAGCATAGGTTAGAGTGTTTCTCTTGCCACATTGCTTTGACTGCTACTTCTTGTCTTGTGCTTCTAGGATGCTGCTTATTAGCTGTCTCTTCCCTCTCTAAGTAGAGCTTACTCACTTCTTATAGGTTCTAGCAGGGGTCGGGCCACCCTTGGGTAGACAGGGACAGTGTTTGCTCCTTAGTGTTTGTGTAGATCAGCTAATAGTCCTAGAATCATATGGGGTAGATAAGAGTGCATGCGGCGATAGTTTTCTCTATATCTTTTCTATGCTCTAAAGGATCGCTTTTACGGTTTACTTATCAGATTCTCATTTTTGTTCCCTTGGTTCAGGGGGAGTTATTCTTGATTATTCCATATTCTTAATTGTGTCATAACTCAACCTGAACTAAAAGATGCATCTCATTCTGAAGGGAATCTGGATTTTTGTGTATTTCATCAAGCATTGCATGATAATCAAATGGAGCCTTGTTTATTATCCCTTATGATATGTTATCACATTTTACATCTTGCCATGATTTATGCTAAAGCGCTAGATCTATCATGACTTTTTATGTGTAGTTTAGTCTTTGCCATGCTAAGGTGTTTTAAAATACTAAACTTAAATTAAAATCTTGTCATGATAGCTCTTGAGACTAGTCAGTTGAAGCTATCCTTTTATGATTTTCGCCATGTCAAGTAGGTCGAGTTGAGTCTTGAATCTCTTTTGAACTTTTGAGTAAGCTATGTCGGTTTGTTAAGAAACATGACTTATCTCTAATCATCGGTCTAAAAACTTCAAAAGCAAAATGATCTCTTTGTGCGAAAAACTGATCTCACCAAATCTTTCTCATGAGGCGGCTTGCCATTGCACTAGGCATGAACTCGGGGAGCCTTGGATGACCTAAGATCACCTCCTTAAGTCATTGCTTGGGTGGTCGCATAAGGCTTGGGATCTAGCACATGGCTAAGATTTGAAAAAATTGGTTGAAGCTTAGGAGGCGGTTGTGGATGGCACCTAGTCGAGCTTGCTTTCTTGAGATAAAACCATAAAAGTCTTGAGAAAAAGAAAAATGTGCTAAAATTGCTTATCTTCAAAGAAACCAAGTTCGGATAAAATAAGTCCTTCTTCAATGGTAGCACTCTAAAGCTGTTTAGTATGAGTCTTCTTGGTTCAACTTAGGTTATTTGACATGGCTTGTATCATCTTTGGATATCTTTAGCTAGACTTCAATCTTGACTTATTTGACTGCTAAAGAATTGGATCATTAATCGATTTTGGACTTTCTGTCTTAGCTCTTCTATACATCGATTGTCATGATCTTGATAGCATTCTTACGTGTTATGGCTTGGTGTAATACTCTAATAGTCATTTTGGATAATCTACATGGCTCCTAATGCTTCAAATGAACATCATATAGTCTTTTCCTCCCTTTTCTACATATTGATGATTTTATTGCCAAAGGGGAGAATGTGTGTGAGAAAAGCGTTACGAAGAAAAGCCTTGAGTTTTGTGCGAAAATTGCCTTCATCTCATCTCAAGTCTTTCTCTTTTTGTCAACTTGGTCTTGAGCTTAATTCTCTTGTTTAGACCTTGGTTGTTGTAATCTCAAACTCATCTTATGCTTTTTGGTGCATTGTCAATATACTCATCAAGGGGAGATTGAGAGACCATGTGAGAGGTCCTCCACTCTGAGTGATGAGTATTTGACAAGTGTGTTGATTAGATTGAGAGTTGAGGTTTTGGTTTGGACTATTTAAAATTTGAGTCGGAAATCGGAACTATTGTGTATGGAGCGGAACTTCCGATTAATCGGAACTCTAGGTGTTGGAAATAGGAACTTCCGATTTATCCGGTTTTGCTCTCGGCGAAGGAAATCGGAACTTCCGCTCAAGGGGTAGCGGAGTGTCCGATATCCGACATTGAGTGTTCTCTCGAGATATTAAATCGGAATTAAAAATCTGGAAAGTCGGTTGTTAGGATATCGAAGTACCGCAGATGTTGAGCGAACTTCCGATATCCCCGACAAATCGCGGATGTTGAAATCGGAACTTCATTTGTGGTAATCTGCGAACTTCCGATTGTGTCGAATCGTGCGTAGAAGATTATTTTGTGATTTTGATCTTGTATGAGTTTGAGTCTTATACAAATATTGATGCTATGATATTGTGCAATGCTATGTGATGTGTTTTTGTGCGTGTTGATCGCGGGGCATCAAGATGGAGTCGTGGCGAGACACGTGGACCGGACTAAGCGCAGGAGGCGTTGAGGTCGAACGGTCGGGATGTGTCAAGGCGGCGTGAATCTTGAAGCGGTTGCGAGTCGTGCACAACAAGGTGTCTGGGAGGCTTCGGAAGATGCGCAAAGGCGAAGGGTATTTTCGCAAAGCGGCAAAAGTGGAGGCGGTTCCGTTCGGTGTAGCGGGCTTAATGGGTTGGAGGCCCATTAGCCAAGGCTATAAATAGGGAGAACCACGAGTTAGGGTTAGACCTTTTGATAGAAAATTAGGTTAGCTCTAAAAAGGGTGTGTGTTGCCTTTTGAGAGTTTGTTGGTTTTGAGAGGATGGCTCAAATCTATTGTAATCTTTCCTCTGTGTTTCCACTTGTAAACGTTTGATGTCTATCAATGAAACTCGAGTCTTTGATTATATGTTTATGCTCTCTTTATTCCTCTCTGCTCATGTTGAATATCTAGGGTTTTGGCATATATTTTGTTTCGTTTTATGAAATAGCATGAAACTTCATATCTAGAATCGTTTTGGTATTGCTATTACTTCCTCAAAGTTTCATGCTCTAAGAATATGAGAATCTCGCTTATTATTGGTTTTGGTCTTTCTTGCCCTTCTTCAAGAAATCCGATTTTGGCTTGTTTGTTGAATCTTTGGTTGCGATTCTTCTCCATAAGGTCAAGATGGTGTTTAGGATGATGTCTGTAAAACTTGACTCAAAAGAGCATTCAAGATTAAGTAGTTTGGATTTTTGGGCAAAACCCGAGAGCTCATTCTTGGTCGGGATAATCGAGCTTCCGATTTTGTGCAATGGAGTACATAGCGGAACTTCCGCGCTATATACTGCGGAACTACCGCAAGCGGAACTTCCGCACTCTACTGTCCGGAACTTCCGATTTCCAGAAGAGCAGCCTGAAACTTGTTTTTGATTGTTTGATCTTGCTTCATTTACTTTCTTTAGATCTTCAGAGATCTTTGTAGGCTAGTTTTAAATACAGTAAAGGGGAGTATTAATTTTTAAGGCACCATTCACCCCCCCTCTGTTGCCATTTCGGTCCTTCAAAAATATTTATGAAATACTGACAAGCTGGGATTCCGAAGGCTGTCTTGATAGGTGGTCGTCCGACACTACTGAAGAACTGAAATTTGCACAATGGCTAAACCTTAACTCAATGAAATCCAAACAAACTAGAGGGATGTGGCCTCCTTAAATAGGGGAGGGGGACCCGCACATAACTAAGAGATAAGGGGTAGTACTATTCACATAAACAGTGCGATCATGAATAGTATGGGCCAAGAGAGGGGCGCCTTCCCCTTGGGCCAAAGCATTACAAGGCCCATGTTGGCCCAAACAAGTGATGCATCATTTTCTTTTAGTGATTGTGGTAAGCACAGAAGGAATTTGGAGATCAGGTCAGTTTCGTTGGAAAGAGGACAAGATAAGCTTTTCATCAAGTACTCGTGGACCTCAAACGGAATCCGTATGTGAAAGTTATGCATTTTAAAGTAGGTGCTGTTTTCGGAGGCCAAATTGGATTCCAGAACATATCCAACTTGAACTCTTGCATGGCTTGGATAATAAGTGACGTGATGTTGCACAAATTTACATTTTCATCATTAGGTAGCCTCATATTCTCATTTAAAACAAATTGAATCTTAAGGAACAAATTCACCTTTTGTTAAATCTTGGGAGCTATGGTCGTATGCGTGTGTGGCATGGTCACATCTTATACTTCACTAACGCTTCTTCCTTGGTTGATAATGATCCACAAATAGGGAATCCCTCGATCGATCTTCTTCCTCATTTTCGGACGCCGCAACCCTTTTCTAGTTAGCCACCAACTCGGTGAGTCTCTGGTCGATTCCTTCATCCCGACCATCCTCCAAGTGTCTGCAAGCTAATGTGCACCTCCTCGTAGCTACTCCACCTCCAAAGCACGTTATCGTCGAGAGCCTCCTTTGCGTTGCAGCTGCTCAACATCGCCAAGCCACTCCGGTCATTCCCCGACGCCTTCAAGGACCTTGGTGAGCTTCTAACAGTCCCTTGGAACTTTTACGCGCATTAAATTGGAAGTCTAGCTAATGTAGCATAGACTTCATCATAGCCGATCATGGCGTCACCGCAGGAATTGTCGCTACCGCTCCGGTGACCATTGGCCCCCGATCCACTGCCAATAGCATCGTAGACGTCCTCTAGAGCCAGTGTGCACCACCTTTCGCTGCCGATTGGCTCAAATTGCAAAATTCACTTCGGACACGAGGAGCTCTGAAGCTTATCGCCGGCGCAGCGCAGCTTCCGTCTATCTCTCGAGCCTCCGCCACCGCCCAGAAGGATCGCTGTGGAGACAGGAATCCATTTTGGCCATCCGCAATCCTTGTTGTCGCCCCGACCGCCGACGAAGAGCTCGCCAGGGCGGATGGCCATGCGCACAACTCCGTTTCTCTCCCTCCCTCTCTCTGCTAGTGGGCCTACATGATTAAAATGTTAATTAGTGCTAAATGGAAATATTTAAACATACTTAGTTAATGACATGTGGGTCCAGCTGAAAAGGTAATCATAAATCTAATTTTAAACGTGTTTTCTAAATGAGTCACTCATAGTGGGACCACACACTATTCTCAGTTTTAAAACACGTATTAAAACCCGAGAAACTGACATATGGCTCCAGCCATCAGTTAATTAAAATCAGAAATAGTTTTAATCATTAGTTAATAAATAATAAGTTTATGACATGTGGGACCACCTCTGGTTTATAAATAAAATGAAGAAAACAAAAATATGAGTCAATGACAAGTAAGCCCCACATGTAAGTTAATAAAAATAAAAAAAATGAGAAAAACAACTTTTAGTTCAGAGAAAAATATGTTCTCTACGGGAAAGTGTAAACCTCAGTAGAACTCATAGGAAAATATGTTTTCTCTTTTGGAAAGCGTAAACCTCAGAAAATACGCTTTCGATGTCAACACTTTTCTAATTTTTGGAATTTTCAAACCGAATCAAATTAAAATGTTACTAACTTTTGAATACAAACTCCAAATTCAATGAATCTTTTTTAATTCATATAAAATCATGCTCTACTTGAATATGAAAAAAATATTTGGATTTTTTACTGTTGAAATTATTTGATTAGACGTCGATTGTTTTAGCGAATTTTATAACGATCCTCCATCCTCGTATTCAGAGCAACCAGAGTAAAGCAAGCACCCCTTTTGACCATGTTCATCCTACCATTTTAATTATTGTATTTATTTTTGCACAAATCTATTATGCAATCGTGTATGCTTAATTAAATTTGCTATATTCGGGGTTAACGGTAGTCATAATCCTATTTGATGCATGAACCTCAATGCAAACCTAGTTGGGTCTAAAGGCTTGGTGAGGATATCATCCAGTCGAGCCTCGGACTCTACGAAGAGCAGCATCATATCACCTTTTTCGACATGGTCTCTAAGGACGTGATAGCGAATGTCTATGTGCTTGCTCCTAGAGTGTTGCACATGGTTCTTAGCAATATTAATGGCATAAGTGTTATCATATGTGAGGACCCCCGGGTTATTTCCGTAAGACCGAGGTTTACCTGGTCTTAAGGAAATAACTCTGGGCCTCAAGTAAATGAATTCCACCTTAACTCCATCCAAGTGAGGAGCCCGACCGAAACTAGAGCCCCGGTGATCATGCGCGTTGCTCTTCTGCAAGCACCACATGATTATCGGTTCTCCAAACGGTCAAAGCCAACACTTAGACAAGTTAAAGTGGATTCATCACAGCGAGTATGAGGCCGTGTTGGCTCCGTGATCAGCGGCCAACACGCTCATACTCTCATTCAACGTTGATCACATCCATACAACAACGTACATTATCAATCCAAAAGACGTACAACATAATAGTTAAGTCTACACTATTACATAACGGCCGACCGGCCAAATTCAAATAAGAGTGATAAATAACAGCGGAAGCAAAATAAATAAACCAAAAGTCCAGCAAGGTATGCCCATAACCCAAGGCAACCGACTGGGGGTTAAATGATAGCACAACTCGTCGATTAGTCGCCTAAATCGGCCGCCGAGCTCATCGGCTCAAAACCGTCCTCACCGAAAAGAAAAACAAAAGGCCACCAACATCCGGCCGAGTACAAGTGCACTCGCAAGTCTTACACAAAGAAAAGTAGTTATGCATATTGGGCAATCAAGGGATAGCATTAGTGGTTCTAGTTTTGCATAAAACGCAACATCTTACATTCCTAGACCATCTAGTTTTCAAAAGCCAAGTTATAAATCATTTGTTCAAGAGAGGGTTTCACAAGACATATGTAATAATATGGATCAATCAATATCAAGGTGGCTGTCCACTTTGATAAACTAAAGTACATGAACATCCCATTCATGCCGAAACCAATTGTAACCATGTCAACTTTTAATTTTGAAGTCTAACGATGAAGCATACTTAAACCAAGTGTTGTCCATAACCGTGGACACGGCTATTCGAATAGATTATCTCTCGCAGAGGTGTACTACTTTACCCACATGACCCGACTAGCCAGTAAGCCTCCGGATGCCTCCGAAAATAGCACACTTCCTTAGGTATGCCGTACGGGAGAATCGAGATCTGATCATTTTTAGCAAGAAAATCTTATTGGGATGTACCACCCATATGTGGGAATCCCAACTTAGACATAAGCATATAGCAAATGCTAAGCGGGCACACATGTTGTAATGGAGTGGCGGTGTGAGGTAGTTAGTATGTTGCATCCCACAACATAGGTAATCGTGCTCATTAAGCACAAGATATATCACATGGGGTTCCAAAGGAACATAGGATTTCACGGTCTCTATGTCCCCACACCGCTGCGGTCTTACCCAATAAAACATTCCCTTACTTAACTGCACGGTACCCATATCCCGCATGTGATAGTACGCTCGGTACTTGGAGTGTAACGTCCATGGCTCGGTCCTTAATGGTCCGCATAAGACAACCACAAACCCGAATCTCGTGCATAACAAAGACCCACACTACAACCACTTGTCCGACCCAAAACCATTTAACAATAACAAGTTTTGAACCAATATAACCAGATATAACAATCTGACAAAAATTAATAAAACAATAAGAATTGTTATGTGTCTCCCACAATTGACGAGCTAGTCCCGCCAATTGATCTACTGCGTTATCTAGACCCGCAATGGCTAAGCAATAGACACACAACAATCATATCATCACAAACCTATCTTAAGCATATGTGTATGTGAAATATCAGGGATAACCATCAAGCATAGGATATAACTAATCTACTCAAACATAAAGGTATACCGAAAATAGCATGCAGGCAATATCATTGCATTTCAAATACTAATGTAAGAAAACTGGGATCAATATGATGCAAAAGAAATTTCAAAGGATGCTTGCCTTTCTGGGAGTTCACTTGCTCACTCTCGGTTACGTAGTTGTTCATTTGCGACAACTCGGACTCTATAGAAATAGTGATATCGAATGAACACCGAGAAAAGCCAAAAATTCAAAGTTCTCAAAAATGAATGAAATTTTTACAGTAGTTATATTATGATTTTAGATGAATTTAGGTGAAATAATTATTTCATTTGGATTTCGTATGAGAAAGTTATGGCAGTTTGAAAATCAGTTTTTGGAAAAATACTGAAAAATAGGCTTCGGTTACTATTCATCCAAAATCCAATTTTTAGCACAAATTTGTAGAACAGTGGTGAATAAAATGATTACATATATGAATAGGTAATAAAATTATAAGACCAAAATAAATTGGTTCAACTCATTTGGAGTTTATATGAATTAGTTATGAATTTTCAAAGTAAAAGCACTTTGTAGTGTAAAAGTAATTCTTTTTCTGAAATTTCTACAACACAAAAATACTTTTTAACTCAATCTAACCTAGCCTCTGTCATAATGAAAGTAGGCCATCCAACCACACAATGCCCTGATTAATGCTCTCCCAACCATACAACATATTCGATAATTGTACAAAATCCACCGACTTATAGGCATAAGACCATGCCTAAATCCATCAATCATTCTCTGATATATTATTTACGCTAATACTAACTACCTAGCTCTACTAGTATCGCATCGGTAATTCATATTTGCATCCATCCAAAATTTCCACCGACCGATGTTTAATTGACTAACCGACACCTAATGAGCTTTATAATTTAAATGCACATCCAATACTTAATAGCTCACAAATCGATCTCTCATATTCATACCATCGAACTTAGTCTTGAATGACCACTACCAATCCAATCATATATGTGTCACTCCGATCAACTAATAATCCTTTTATCTACCAATCCAATTGAGGGTACAAATCTACCAACTCGGCACATAGGACTTAACTATTACATACACGACAATCCAATTATTTATCCATAATCAAACAATCCATTCTACCATCTCCCAAATTCCAGCATACATGTCTCATGTAGCTATTACTTCGGACATCCGATCAATTTTGCTCATGCTTAATTAAATCATCCGATTCAACTAATCCAACAAGGTACATAATCCGATATCCAACGAGCAACAATACACATATATAAAAGGTATATCATTAATCATCAACACATACGCCATCCACCAAGTAATAGATTATAAAAATCTTTATACATCCTATCCTAAAAATAACCAATCGAGTGTGACATGAAACCTCCAATTAATGTCTCATCCAAAGATCACCACTAACTTCCATGCGACTTCATATTAACACCGTCCGATCAATTAATCGACTCATATATTTTATCTAGCATCCACCGATCAAAGATACATATTCCGCTACGACGATAAAATTATTTGTATCTACCGATATACATCACATGAACACGCCTACGCACAAATACAACCTAACCGGATAATTATACCGGTCATAAGCCATCAAAACATTTTTATAAATATATATGTAAAAATAGATGCCATACTCATGACTAATATTCAACATGCACAACTAATATCGTAAGCACAAATCGACACTAAATATTTTACCGCGGCACTAGACGTGCGAAATGCCACCGGGCGTCTTATCGGCTATGCGTCCACGTCCACCGTAGTCGTTGCCGTCCTTGTGCCGCCGCATGCACCTCACTACCTCCGCGGCTCCGCCTTGGCCTCGCCTAGGCACCATGCCGCCCACTGAGCCACCTTGACGCCACCTCGGCCGTGCCCTGCCGTGCCGACTGACCGCCGTGCCGCCGGAGCGCCGCAAGTCGAGCCGCCGCTGCACTGAGTCGCCACCTCGCCTCCGCTGCTCCGTCGTCCGGGCCGCTGCTGTCATGCACCCGACGCCGTCGAGGCCAGCCACACGCATGCACCCGCCAAGTCCACTACGCATGCATGCGCCGTGCCGCCTCGCCATCCACCGCCGCGGCTCTCCCTCCGCTCGGCCGGGCCCTGCTTATTGGCATGCCTCGGCCGCCTTGACGCCCGCTGCAGCGCCTCGGCTTCATCGTCTTCGTGCCGCTGCGCGTCGCCATGCCGGTGCCGCTGGTGGCTGCTACTGCTGCCGACTACGTGGGGCTGCCACCGAGTGTTCCTGCACTGCCGCTACTACTCCCGGCCGGCTGCTGCCTTGCATGCTCCAGTGCCCGGCACTGCTTCTGCCGGCCAAGCTCCCAGCGCCGGCTGCCTCAAATGCTGCTGCTAGCACTACCAAATCAAGCAAATGTTGCTAGCAATTAGCACTGCTACAGTGCATCATCTCCTTCTCTCTTCTTGCAAAGCCTTCAAACCAACTCGCATGTGAAATCCGAGAGCATGGATGGAAAGCTTAGGTGATGGGGAATGCAATGGTATGACATGCGTAGATCGATTCTCATTTTTCAGTGGAGAATGGAAGGAGAGAAGGGATGAACTTGTGTTGTTGTTTGGCTTTGACTAGAAATTAGTTGGCAGTAGGGAGGTGCTTCGGCTGTGTGCTGGGAACAAGAAAGGAAAGAAATGGGATGGCAGTGGAAGAGATAAGATGGCAGAGTAGGGGGGGAGAAAAGGGGAAGATGGCAGTGTGGCTTATCTCTTTGGGCAAAGCAAAAGATGGTAGGGGGATATGGCAGGGTGATGGGGCTGTTCGGCGACAAGAAATGGCAGGGAAAAGTGAGTTCGACTGGAAGGAAATTTCCGAATGAATAGTAATTTCAGAATTTGCAAAATGGATGAGGTGTTCAGGTAATTTTTAGACATTGTTGCCTAGATTTAAAAATCACGAAATTTTTAGGAGAGGTTCCTGTCATAATGTAGATGTTCGGGTAAAAATTTCAGAAATTTATCCATAGTGTGCTGCTCTCTAAAAATCTTTAAATTTACTGTTTGCGTGGAAAATAATTAGCAGAATAGTTTTTCATCTCTTTTTCTTTTACGTCGCCCAAACGACCTTGCATGTGTAAACCGATTATATAAAAGGAAAGCCCTCGAGACAACGCTCGCAACGACATAACATGCGTTGTCAAATTCTTGATTTTTGTTAGTGATTGCGAGGAGAGAAGTTAGAAAAATAAAGAATGGACACGCAGGTATTTCATCTGCTAATTCTATTCTCCATTTTTGAAATCACTCAAACTACTATGCATGCGAAAACAAATTATAGAAACGGGTAGCTCGTGCGATGACGGTCGCGGTGGTATGACATGCATAGCTTGGTTTTGAAGTTTCGACTGAGATTTGAAGGGGAGAAACGACTAGAGTTAGCAGGGTCGGAAAATAGAAGAGATGACCGGAAAAGAAGGGACACGCGGCCGTTTCGCCCGTGGTCGATCGAATTCGAAACTAAGAACGGTGATACTAATGTGTGCATCATGATTTTTGAAATGCACGCGGAAACGAGAAACAAAATATTTAATTTAATTACAGTCGCTCAAACAATTCGATTAAATATAGGTTATAATAATTATTATTTTTTTAAATACAGATTTTCAACAAATTTGATTTGACTTGGAAATGCAACCTTTTAATTATCTCAATTTGATTTTACAAGCAATCTTTTTACTTAAACACGGGAAAATTTTAAAACACTACCAAATAATTATTAGATCGCCTAGTTAAATATTAACATCCCGATTTTGAAAATCAGGATGTTACATCATAGAAAAGAGGAACACTAGCAAAAGTTAACCCATAGTCCTTAAGAGTAGATACCATCCATAAAATCTGACTATAGCAACTAGCAGCAGCTACATATTTAGCTTCAGCAGTGGATTGTGAACATAACATTGCTTCCTAGAAGACCAAGAGACAAGAGAAGTGCCTAGGAAGTGACAAGTACCCGAGGTACTCTTCATATCTAGCCGACAGCCCGCAAAATTAGAATCAGAAAACCCCCGAATGGACAAAGACGAAGAATAGGAATACCAAATGCCATACAAGAGGGTAGAGTGTAAATACCTGAATATGTGCTTAACGGCTTGGCGATGGGAAGCTCTCGGAGACGCCTGAAACCTCGCACAGAGGTAGACCGTGAAGTGGATGTCCGGTCTTGAGGCCGTCAAGTACAGGAGGGAGCCGATCATGCTGCGATACCCGTGTTGATCCACGGCTTCTCCTTCCTCATCTGGATCCAAAACAGTCGAAGTTGCCATGGGAGTGGAGATTGGCTTGCAGTCACTCATGTCGAAACGTTTGAGCAAGTCCTTAGTATACTTCGTCTGATGGATGAAGATCTCTTCCTTACATTGCTTGATTTGAAGTCCCAAAAAGTAATTGAGCTCTCCCATCATACTCATCTCAAATTCCCTAAACATAGTCTCAGAAAAGCTGGAAACAAGAGCATGAGAAGAACCACCAAAAATAATATCATCAACGTAAATTTGAGCAAGTAGGAAGTCATTACCACACCTAAGAATGAACAAAGTCTTGTCTACCTTACCCATTACAAAATCATTCTTAAGCAAGAAGGTCTTAAGTCTATCATACCAGGCTTTAGGGGCTTGTTTAAGACCATATAAGGCTTTGGATAGCTTGAACACGTGATGTGGGTACTTGGGATTCTCAAAACCTGGGGGTTTCCTAACATACACTTCCTCCTCTATGAAACCATTTAAAAAGGCACTCTTAACATCCATCTGATATAATCTAAAGCCCTTAGATGCATCAAATGCTAGCAGAATACGAATGGCTTCTAGTCTAGCAACAGGAGCAAAGGTCTCATCAAAATCTAACCCCTCAACCTGGCTAAAACCCTGAGCTACCAACCTAGCCTTGTTTCTAATTACAGAACCATCCTCATTCTGTTTGTTTTTGAAAACCCAGCGGGTTCCTATAACATTATGGCCACTTGGAGATTCTACTAGATTCCAAACTTTATTCCTCTCAAAATTTTCTAACTCCTCATGCATGGCATTGACCCAGCTAGAATCCGATAAAGCATGTGATATATCGCGGGGTTCAAAAGAAGCAACAAAAGTAGAATGAGAGTAGAGATTTGGATCATAATACCTGGAGAGAATGACTCGCTCATGAAGATTTCCTATCATCTGATCAGGAGGATGTTGCCTTTGAATGTGAACTAGCGCACCCGGAGAGGAAAGCATCACTTCGACCTCGGCAGGTACTGCTGATGATGAAGATGCAGCAGGAGCCTCATCTGAAGGCGAAGTAGTCACAGCAGGTTCTTGTGCTAAAATATCTGATCTAGCTCCAGGGCTTAGCTTGTCCATCATCTCTAAAAGTATGAAATCATCACCCGTCGACCGCGTGAAGGAAGTGAACCAACTTGAGTCTCCGGTCATGCGGCGTGAACAGCCGGAGTCGACAAACCACGTGTCCTTCCTCTTTCCACGGAAATCCTGAAAATCAAGGCACAGTAGAACGATGTGTCTCGATACTGGGGTTAGTTGAACAAGACTTAGGAATCCAGTACCGAGACACACGTCTGCGAGTAGTATGCAAAGCAGAAGTGCTATCCTTGATTCTATTTGAAGTTCTGTTATGAGCAATGGTTAAATTAACATGAGAGTTATCTTGTCTAGGACCATGATGATGAGCATGTGACACAAATCCTAAACTATATTTCTTCTTTTCTATGTTACCATGTCTCATAAAAACTCTAGATTGATTAGATGAAATTCTAGCAGAATTTTTCTTATCATTTTTCAACCTACGCCAACAGAACTCAACCAAATGCCCATCCTTTTTGCAATAGATGCAATGGTACTTGATACCACTGGGAGAAGCACCCTTTGACTTAACAGATGGTTGGGCAACACCTGCAGATTTAAAAATAGTTTTTGCAGGTTGGGTTTTGAATTCAACTAACCCATTTTCTAAGACTTGAGTAACTTTTGGCTTAGAATTATCTTGGACAGAGTTGTATCCTAATCCTTACTTCTTATAAGGAGTTTTAGACTTGTCCAGAATCATGTTTAATTGTTTCTTACCTTTAGAGAATTTTTCTAAGGTATCCTTAAGATAAGCATTTTCTTCTTCAAGATTAACACATGATTCACATGTTTTACCTTTAATGACTCTAGCGTATTAATCCTTATATAAAGCAGCTTCAAGTTTAAGAGCTGGACATGAAGCACATGTAACAGACTCAATATTGTCCTTAAGCTTGGCATATTTAGCTCTAGCTGCTTCTAAGATATCTTTGACTTCATATTCGCGTTCTAAGCAGAAAGTGCAAAGGCTAGAATCAACCACACCAGAAGCAACCAACTTGCTAGACTCTAAGCATTTTTCACATGGAGTATATTTAACCTCAACTAGCTCAGTCCTAGCATTTTCAAGTTGTTGCAAAGTAATACTATGAGCAGATTATAGTTTAGCAAATTCTGAGTGCAGAGCATAGCAAGATGAACATTCATCAGATTCAAGAGTATTAGCATTTGTAAGTTCTAAAGTCAAACTATCTACTTGTGACTCTAAGTCCTTGTTCTTAGCCATGATAAACTCTAAAGCCTTATCCTGACTCATGAGTTTCTCAAACATAGTTTCACATCTATCAGAAAGGACATCATAGGAAGGATGTACCTCATCGTTGTTGTTGTCAACGGAGTCGGCCATGAAGCACAAGCCGGTGAAGTTCTTGGCCTTCCCCTTCTTCTTGTTTTGAGGGATCTCCTCCTCTCTGTCCTCCTCGCTCCCGGAGTGAACATCGCTTAAGGATTGTTCCCAAAAAGCGGCAAGAACTCGGTGAGCGGCCCTCGTCAGTTTGGCAACATCATACCCTTGAGTTGCTCCATTGAGGCTTCTTCCAAGCTGGCTTTCCTTCCTTATGGTTGCACTTACTTTTCAGCTTGGGGCAATTTGCCCGGATATTATTAAGCTCAACACACTCATAGCAAGTCACGGGACCTCTATTTCTGTTTCTCATATTGTTATAGACCCATATGACCTTTTTGACTATGAGGGCCAACTCAGCCTCAGGGAGACTCTCAAACTCCTCTTCATGGATTGCAAATAAATCAGCAAACGAAAATCCAGAAGAAGACTCAGAAGACCCATCAAAAGCTCTCTTGAGCGGGTCTGCTACCAAAGACATGTTTTCCTTCTTGGGATGATCAATCCTCTTAATCTCATGAGTCTTGAGCTTGCTATAGAGCAGCTCCAAAGTCAGATCAGAGAGGTTGACGTTCTCCTCAATGGCGGTAGCCTTTATCTCCCACTCCTTAGTGTTGATTGCAGCCAAGAGGTGGCTGGCATTTTCAGACTGAGAATATTCAATACCAACAGCTTTCATCTGATTAATCACTTTATGAAAGCGACTGAAAATGTCATCGATGCTCTCTCTAGGACGCATCTCGAATTTGTTATATTCACGTTTATAGACTGTTTGGCGTACTTTCTTGACTTGGGACGAACCCTCATGGTATGTTTCGAGGGTGTTCCAAATCTTGTGTATAGTCTCAAGATTACAAATTCGATCATACTCCTGTCTACCAAGCCCACCATATAAGAGGTTTTTGACCTTATTGTTGTTAGCCAAGAGGGCTGCTGAAGCCGGCGTAGCAACTTCGGGAACAACGAGCGGGGCTCGAACAACCTCCCATATAGCTTGTCCTTCGCTCTCAAGGAAGACTCGCATGCGATTCTTCCAATAGGCATAGTCATGCCCATCGAAGATATGCGGCTTGGTGGAGTACATATTCATCGCCAAGTTCAGTGACCGGTTAAGATCAAGATTGAACTAACCGGGCTCTGATACCACTTGTTGGACGTAAAAGGCGACTAGAGGGGGGGTGAATAGGAGCACACTCACTTTTTCATAAATAATTGATTCAATAAGATTTTACTCCAGTAGCTATGGAAGCTATGAAGATCAATATACCAGTACAACGGAAGACTAGTATTGAATCCAATTTAACCCCCTAATCAATACGATAAAAATCAACACAAGCTAAAGCAATTCAGTGCTAGGTGGTCTGACCACTGGGCAATGGCAATCGATCACGACCTGGCGGTCCGATCACGCACCAAGAATGATCAAACAAATTCTAGTGACCAAGTTGTAAATAGATGAAACTATTGATCTACAACTCCAAACTCGACGAAACTTGGAACACACCTTCTCTATGATGTCAGGAACCTATTCCAATCGAAGATTGTGGAAATTCTCGGAAGAATTACGATCCTTTTCCGTTTGAGATGAGGAAGGTTCAAAACCGTGTTAAAACGAAAAGTAGATCCAAAATCTTGCTCGTGGGTGATTGATGATCAAGATGATCCTAGATACGTTCCCACATATCACAGCAAGCTAGATCACGTAAGAAATCAATCAAAAACTCACAGATCAAAGAAAGACTCAAATCATCAAAAAGATAGAAGGAAAGCAATGAGACAAAACATTGATCAAACTTTCCTTGGATTGATTTGATATGATTTGGGTTTACAGCCACTCCATCAATAGAGGACAATGCTTAATCCAAGAGCACAAAAATCACATCAAAACTCTCTAGAACCCTAGCCTCCACAAAACCTCTCCCTAAGCAAATTAGGCTTTCAAACAACGAAAAGAGACGAGCGAGGGGGGCAGCCACCACCCTCCTCTATTTATAGTGGAGGCTTAGACCTTCTATAAGTTTGACTCGATTGGGCTCACGTTAAGGCCCAAAACAAATAGGTCACACACGCACATATTTTAATGTGTCGTCTTTATCTCCTCTTGACCTAATTAGCTACACATTGCGTCATCTTGCGCCGCGGATTAGCCAATAGGTCACCCTTGTTCATCTTGCACCACGCTTGAGTTCATTGAACTCACCCGCATCGCCGATCGCTCGACCTCGGCCTCCAAGCCTAGTCCCGATCATCCTCGCCGTTGACCGTCGTTGACCACCAAGCAACCTGCACAACAATAGACAAGTAAACCGAATTCGGGAACAAGTTCTTCACAACTTGACCCATATTAGTCAAAACATCCATCATGCAATACATATGCACTGAAACTCATGACTTTGATCTAACAACCGAACATCGCCGCCACGACGGACGACGATACAAGTGAAAACCGGTCAGACCGCCGCCATGGCCGGTCTGACCGCCCACCCTGGCCGGTCTGACCGCCACCTATTGGTCGGCCAGACCGCCAGTTGGGACTTAGCTGAAATCAGCCCCTGAAATTCTGAAACCTACTAGAATTTTTAAACGAATAGAACTTTTGACTGGAGACTCAAAAAATTATGAGACCAAGTGTAATATAATCCCCTCTCTTGCCTACAACCTTTACTTTTGGCCCAGCTCGAAATACCATTTTCTGAAATTGCCGGTCAGACCGCCACTAAGGCCGGTCCGACCGCCACTAAGGCCAGTCGGACTGCCACTGGCCGGTCCGACCGCCAGGGGTGGCCGGTCGGACCGCCTGAGGCCTGACAGCCCTGATTCTTTGCCGAAAACACGTGAAACGTCAAACCTTTAACGCCATTGTCAATTGTCACATCATCCTAAGATCTGGAGCATATTCCCATGATATCCACAAATTAAGTCATCAAAAACTAGTCTTGCACGTTGGTAGGCCGTAGTAGTGTCAGCATGACCAGTGTAGGCATGTTCAAAGGGGCTCCCTTCACCACAGTGTTGGGCACAAAGCTTATCGACACAACGGTGAATGCCTCAATGAGACGGAGGTGTACCTGGGTGAAGTGAGGGTGTTCATTCGCCGGGCTAGTGCAAGGTTAGAATTATGTGATGTAAAGGCTTGCACGCGTGCTCTAGACTACTTACCAAAGGTAGTGAGCGGTGGTATCGACTGATGCAAAACAAACTAAAGAATTCGTGTGTCGTGGGTAAAGTTATACACCTCTGCAAAGTGTAAATCTATTTAAATAGTTATACTGTAATACTCTGAAAAAAATATTATTAATAATCGCGTCTTAAGGGTCGGAGAGTAATTAATCAAATAGTAGCAATAAATAATTAATTAATTAATAACGTTTTAAGGGTCGTTGTGCAATTAAATAAAAAGAATTTGGGAAAATAGATTGTTTTCGGAATTTTTGTGGGCTGTATAAATAGTAGTGGACTTTTGTTTAGAAACCCTAATAGCCTTTCCTTTCCACCGAGCCGCCAACAAATTTCTCTGCCGCATTGCTGAGCCTACACGGCCGCGTGTGCTGCGTTGCTTCATGCGCTTGCCGCCTGCGCACGTTGCCCCTTGCGCTGCTGCGGTTTCTCTTCACGGCTGCCGCTAGGCGCCGCCAGTTGGAAACCGAGCCGCTTCCCTGCACTGGATCGCTCTTTGTTGCTGCGTGACTTTTCTTCTTCTTGCTGCTGGCGCGGTGAGGATCTTGTATTTGTCTTCGCCGCCGAAGTCGCTACGCTATCGCGTGGAGAGCCGCCGACCGCCGCCGCTTTTTCTTTCTCGCGGCTGCCGCCGGCCGCTTTCGCCGCCGCCGCTCGCTGTGCCTGGAAGCCGCTGCCTTGATTTTTCTCCACCGGCTAGCCGACGCTGGCAGCCGCCACCGCGGCGTTACTCGCTGGATGTGTGTTGCATCGCTGAAGCTCGCACGCTCGCGCCGATGAAGCCGAGCCGCCGAGTTGATCGACCGCCCAACCGAAGCCGCGCGGCGTGGAAGCTCAGTCTTGCCGCTGCCGTGCGGTGAGATTAGTAGCTAATTATTTTTACTTACTGCTTAGCCTTAATTAGTTAATTAGTGGTTATCAGTTTGGCCGTAGCACTATTTAGCATGTTTAGTCGGGAAGATATCGATTAATAGATCTGTTTAGCCGCTGTTTTGTTGTACGATTTATTCGGGTACCTTAATGGCGAATGTTGAAAATATCACCTACTAGTTAAGCGTAGATAATTTCGATATCTCTCTATAGCATGTTTTATCATGTCGTTCGGACAAGTAGATTTAGAGTTATGATTTTCGGAAGACCGCTGTTTTTGCGGTCGTCGTTATTTGGCGCTGTTTTGGTAGATTGGATATTAAAAATAGTAAACAGATTAATTAGTGTTTTTGATCTACATGAAAGTTGTAGATAATTGTCCAATGGTTCTGTAGAATTTGAGAACGCGCATTTTGGTTGAGTAAAACAAAAGTTATGAATTTAGTAAGACTGCTGTTCCGAAGCGGACAGATCGGCTTTCTGGGCTAAATACGGAGGGTTAGATGATTTAATTAGAAGTCTTTGTAATCTAAGAAAATGTGGGTAATTTTATGAAGAATCCAGAATGGGGTGGTTTGTGGTGATCGGACTTTTGAGTCAAAAGTTACGCTCTTTTTAGTAACCGGTCAGCTATGGGTAACTTTTCGGTACCGGCGTAACGCGGTATATTTGGGGACGTGTAGGAGCGATGTATTTTGATTGCTACTCTTGTTGCTGTAATTTGTATTGAAGTTGGTGTATTTAATATAGGAGAGGCGTCGTGCTTGTTGCCGTCTTCTAATCAAATCGTGCGTCGCAACTAGTAAAGGCAAGTGCATGGTAGACAGCGATCAATGATCGATCACTGTTTTCTTTATCTTTCAGTACCATTATTGTTGTGCTTTTATTCTGTTTAATTGCAAACAAATAATTGGTATGTTTATATCTTTGTTGATGAGCATGATGAAAAGTTGGATATGATGTTTATGATGGAGTTTGCATGTTTGCATTCATAAGCATCTTTGCATAAGAGAAGGTGATCATGAATGATCACAACTCCACGGGAGTGGAGGAGGTCCCCGATCCTTATGGAGGAACGGGCTTGAGAGTGAATGTTGTCGCGAGCATTCACTCACGCTATACCGGTATACGCGAAAGAAGTGCATGTGGACATATAGATTAGAGTTGCATTGATATTTGAGATTGATGAATGAGAATGTGAATGGAAGTGCATGTGATGATAATGAAGTTATTGAATGCTGTTGATATATTATTGCTCGTTGTATATGATGTGTTTGCTGAGTCGTGGACTCACCCTTGCTCTATTGTTGTTTTTAGGTGATCTTCGAGGATGCCGTAACTGAGAGCGAGTAGAGCACATGGAACACATGATCATTCGCCATGATAATCATTCATTCAATATTGGTTTACACATGGACATGTTAGTTATTGAATAAAGTTTAGGACATCATTTGGACTAGACTATTTGCTTTATTAATTTGGATTCATTGGTTGATGATGTTTTAGAATATTTACCTGGTTTTATTCTACCTGATTATTCGTTATCGTTTGATCCATTGATATGATTATTGATGATTTCTTGATGTAATTTTATAGTGTGTCATTAATTATTAATTTAAAGTGTAGTGTGGTGGCATTCTAGGCTCAGTGTTGGGCTGGGGTGTTACAGTTGGTATCAGAGCGGGCTTTAGGTCCGTGGTGAATAGATTAACAACATAGGCAAACTAAAATTGTTAAAATTTGTTTTAGTTTAGTAAATCAACTAAAATTTGCTAATGGTTAACTAACCTAAAATTTGACACACTAGTGCACAGTAGGTTAGAGAGAGGTACGAATATAGTTTTTACGCTTCCGTTATGTTGTTTATTGATGAAGGAGTTTATTTTGAGCTTTGGACTCATTGTGTATTGTTGGTTGTGGTTGATAGCTATGTCGAGGGATAGATGACGTGGTCGTGGTGGCCACGGTCGTGGAGGTCGGGGCCGCGGGCGTGGTTCTGTGGGGCCCCCTCCTGAGGCAGTTGAGATCGTGGTTGTGGCCCTGGGTTTTACCAGGTTACACCACCATTCGTGGTATGGGAATAGAGAGGTAGCTACTTTGATTACAGTAGTTATAGGTATTGTGTGTGAGTTTCTTTATAAAAGTTGTTCTCTTCCTTGAGCTTGAATTTTGGGCAATTCTGGTTATAGTTGCGGTTGATGAATTTTCCTTGAGATAGTGTTTACAATACAGCGGGTGATATTTCATTGGTCTCCTTTGGTTCCATAAAGCCATTACTTGTTCTCATGACTGTTGATCTATTGTTGCTTTGTGTGAACATCTGTTAACAGAAGATTGATCTTTTCGTGGGAGTTCCGCCCTTCCTATTGGAAAATATGACTTATTTATTCACTTGGTATTCTGGATACTGAAAGTTTTCTATTGCAAGTTCTTTAACATGTGAAAACTTTGGCTTTATGTATTTCTTTTGGATTATTTCGAGTGCTGAAGTTTAATGCCTGTTTTTTTTTCTGAAAGGAGTTAAAATCCTTTTGTGTTGACTTGTTATGTTTAAGCTAGAGGTGGTAAACATAGAAGTTCATTGATAAGGTATGAGTATCAGGTCGGATCTGTAGCGTGATGCATGATTGGTCTTAACCCAAATCCTTAGAATTGAACTTGATTAATTTGATATTGTCATAGAGTAATTACGAGTTGAGTAGTGACTAAGAGTATGTCCATACCCAATTGGAGTCATAAGAGTTATTAAGAAGTATGGAACGTTGATGAACTGGCTTGGACATTAACATTGATTAGTTTGTTGAATTTATTGGATTTGGTACCAATGGATTAATCTAATTGTGTGTAAAGAGAAACTTGAGGAGGTGCTAGGTTATTGCCTTATTAGATATTAATTGTGGTGTTATCTTTATCAGTAGACACTTGGTGATCATATTTGGTTGATAGTTTTACATATACCTTAGTATGATTAATTATTGGAATTGTGTACAAAAGGTTGAAGGGATTGAATACGGTGGATCTAGAATTTACTGGAGGAGTTCGGATAGTTCTTCTTTATAGAATGACACGATGAATTTGATTATAGTGTTGTCTAGATTTTTGATCGAGAGAAGATTTTGACTTTTGAAGTTTTAGGGTGATTTTGTTGAAAACTAAATGTGAGGAGGAACAACTCAATATGTGTTGGTGAATATTCAAGTGATTCGCAAATGAAAATAGGTAGCAACTAGTGTGAATGGAAGTGCATGTGATGATAATGAAGTTATTGAATCTTTGTTGATATATTATTGCTCGTTGTATATGATGTGTTTCTTTGAGTCGTGGACTCACCCTTGCTCTATTGTTGTTTTTAGGTGATCTTCGAGGATGCCGAATCGAGAGCGAGTAGAGCACATGGAACACATGATCATTCGCCATGATAATCATTCATTCAATATTGGTTTACACATGGACATGTTAGTTATTGAATAAAGTTTAGGACATCATTTGGACTAGACTATTTGCTTTATTAATTTGGATTCATTGGTTGATGATGTTTTAGAATATTTACCTGGTTTTATTCTACCTGATTATTCGTTATCGTTTGATCCATTGATATGATTATTGATGATTTCTTGATGTAATTTTATAGTGTGTCATTAATTATTAATTTAAAGTGTAGTGTGGTGGCATTCTAGGCTCAGTGTTGGGCTTGGGTGTTACAGTTGGTATCAGAGCGGGCTTTAGGTCCGTGGTGAATAGATTAACAACATAGGCAAACTAAAATTGTTAAAATTTGTTTTAGTTTAGTAAATCAACTAAAATTTGCTAATGGTTAACTAACCTAAAATTTGACACACTAGTGCACGTGAGGTTAGAGAGGTACGAATATAGTTTTTACGCTTCCGTTATGTTGTTTATTGATGAAGGAGTTTATTTTGAGCTTTGGACTCATTGTGTATTGTTGGTTGTGGTTGATAGCTATGTCGAGGGATAGATGGCGTGGTCGTGGTGGCCACGATGCGTGGAGGTCGGGGCATGCGGCGTGGTTCGTGGGGCCCCTCCCGAGGCGAGTTGAGATCGTGGTTGTGGCCCAGGTTTTACTGGTTACACCACCATTCGTGGTATGGGAATAGAGAGGTAGCTACTTTGATTACTGTAGTTATAGGTATTGTGTGTGAGTTTCTTTATAAAAGTTGTTCTCTTCCTTGAGCTTGAATTTTGGGCAATTCTGGTTATAGTTGCGGTTGATGGATTTTCCTTGAGATAGTATTTACAATACAGCGGGTGATATTTCATTGGTTCCTTTGGTTCCAATAAAGCCATTACTTGTTCTCATGATGTTGATCTATTGTTGCTTTGTGTGAACATCGGTTAACAAACAAGATTGATCTTTTCGTGGGAGTTCCGCCTTCCTATTGGAAAATATGACTTATTTATTCACTTGGTATTCGGATCTTTGAAAGTTTTCTATTGCAAGTTCTTTAACATGTGAAAACTTTGGCTTTATGTATTTCTTTTGGATTATTTAGTCTTTGAAGTTTAATGCCTGTTTTTTTTTCTGAAAGGAGTTAAAATCCTTTTGTGTTGACTTGTTATGTTTAAGCTAGAGGTGGTAAACATAGAAGTTCATTGATAAGGTATGAGTATCAGGTCGGATCTGTAGCGTGATGCATGATTGGTCTTAACCCAAATCCTTAGAATTGAACTTGATTAATTTGATATTGTCATAGAGTAATTACGAGTTGAGTAGTGACTAAGAGTATGTCCATACCCAATTGGAGTCATAAGAGTTATTAAGAAGTATGGAACGTTGATGAACTGGCTTGGACATTAACATTGATTAGTTTGTTGAATTTATTGGATTTGGTACCAATGGATTAATCTAATTGTGTGTAAAGAGAAACTTGAGGAGGTGCTAGGTTATTGCCTTATTAGATATTAATTGTGGTGTTATCTTTACTGTAGACACTTGGTGATCATATTTGGTTGATAGTTTTACATATACCTTAGTATGATTAATTATTGGAATTGTGTACAAAAGGTTGAAGGGATTGAATACCAGTGGATCTAGAATTTACAGGAGGAGTTCTGGATAGTTCTTCTTTATAGAATGACACGATGAATTTGATTATAGTGTTGTCGAGATTTTTGATCGAGAGAAGATTTTGACTTTTGAAGTTTTAGGGTGATTTTGTTGAAAACTAAATGTGAGGAGGAACAACTGAATATGTGTTGGTGAATATTCAAGTGATTCGCAAATGAAAATAGGTAGCAGCTAGACATCATAAGAAAGCTAGTTGATAACAACAATGGTTGGAGTGCAATTGCTGATTGTTAAAGTTTGGTGTTGAGCATCACTAAGAGTTGAGCTGGTGTGATTTAATAGGTGGCTTATACCTAGACAATTGTGGAATAGTCAGACAATAGCATATTCGTGATGAAAGGGTTTTGATAAAACCTTTTAATTTGTGTAGTGGATCCCTTCTAATATAAAGTAGTTGTTGTAGTGAGGTTGTATGGTTTTGGTATAATCTCATTTTGAAGGTGTGATGGAAAAGTAGTATGGAACAATTTGGTGAACTTTTCGGGGCTTATTAATGGAGGAGTTGACGATATTGAATCATGTGAAGAGTGTATTATTCTTAATGTTAGTAAGAATGTCTGTAAGGGATTGTGGCTTCGTGTGGTGATGATCCTTTTAGAAAGAATGTAATTTGATCGCCGTTCGTAATATCGTTTAAATGAAAAGTTTGGAGTTTTGGATTCATGAACTTTTGGGGTTCATGATTTATTTGGTAGATGAAATTGGTTTGAGCAAGTGACGAGTCGGAAAGCTTTATTGGTTCTTAAGTGATTAATGTTATTTGGTCTTTAAAAAAAAAAAAAAATCTTTTTATTTGTCTCTTCTTTTGAGAAAGGAATAGTCGATTTGTTTTACAAAACCTTAAAGAGTGTATATTGGGAACTGGTTAATAGTGGTCAAGTACATGATGTTGTGAGACCCTGAGTTGCAAGTTAATTGAGGAACATTAGAGGATGAATTCATTTCATGATATAAATCTCATAGAGAATTGGATCTAAAAGGAATTATGGTCGTTGGGACAAAACTGATTATATTGTTACAATTAGTAGAACCTATAGTGAATAGTGATCCAAGAATATTTGTTCATGATGGTGGAGTATTGGAATTATCGACTAGTTGGGATATTGTGATGGTATACTTTGCAAGGTTATGTAGGTGAAATTGAATGGTGTGGTTTATTGAGGGTTCAAGATTAGTGAAGTAAATCGCTTTGGGCGACCAATTGATTAGTGATGATGGTTGATATTAATGATTGAGGATATTGTTTGGATTGTGGGAATTCTAGACAATGAATAAGCGATTTCTATCAAGTATACGTAAGTCACTTTAGGAGTCCCGATTGTTGAAATTGAGCATGTGTTTTATGCTAGAACCTTGGTTGCCCAATGATCATGTGTAGAAGTAGTAGAACAAAAGTGGATTCCAAATAGTATGAGGATCATTGATAGAATCCTTTGGTTTTAAATCAGTGTGTGTGGGTAGAGAATTTCAAGTTGATCATCCTTAAAAGATTGAGGTGATGTGATTGTGGGTGTGGATTTTATTTGAGGTGTTGGGAATCATTTGTCAAAATAGTTTCTTTGGTAGAGGAGGGGACTATAGTATCTTTTTATGGGTTAGTAGAGTCTCTCTAAATGGGCTGTTGTTGCTCTCTCGGGTTGAGCATCGCTTTGAGATTACCAGTTAAGAGGAATGAGTTAGTGTGATGATTTGAAATCCTATGATTTGAGAGAGTTTATTCCTAAAAGAAAAAAAATTGAGAAAAAAAAATTGATTCCTTGGGTAGTGAAATGCCCTCTTGATTCTTGTTTGAGCCGTGTGTTTATGACAGAGGTCATTTACAATTTGAGTTGGCTTTACGTTGGCATGTGATTCTTTCTAATTTGGAAAAAAAAAAGTGATTGATTTTGGCATTCGAATGTTTTCTCTTTTGGCTTACGTGGTGTTTATTTGCAAACAGCCTATTTGGAAAATGGAAAGGTTTTTGTGATGAATATTTGATTTTGGATTTGACTATTCTGATGGGGAGTTGGTAACGCGTGATTGCAATGAGAATCCTTTGTTTTCAGTTGGGTTCTATTTATAAAAGAGTTTGTTTGAAACTAGTTTGGTTGTGCGTTCCTGGTTAAAGGAGGTACTCCTTGCAAATGTGAAGTGGTTGATTGGGAGACAGACAGAGTTCAAGTTGTGTTATGTACAGATTGTGTGGTTTGGTACCAAAACGAAGTTTGGCCCAAGTTACATTAGTTTGTCTCTGGAAGTTGTGGAGATTTTTGGAAGAAAGTGTATCGTTAGGACCGTCTCGTGTCCATGCGCAGGGCACACAACATTTTGTATAACCTGATGTCAAGGTAGTATTTGAGAGATCAGGATTACAAGATTTTCTTAGAGCCGTTGACCACCAAGTAAGACCGCACTTCGACTTCGTCGCTTGAGTGTACCAAAATTAGCGAGATGAGTCTTTGAGGCACAAGACGCTGGTATCGTCAAGGTCGTGGACGATCACCGAGAGAGAAGCGACTTGGGAGTTGGAGTCTCGCATGCGCGAGCAATATCCGGAGTTGTTCGCGTCGGGTACGTGTTGTTTTGTTGTTTAATTTCAGCAGTGGAGTTTTTATTTGAGTAGAACAGCGATTAGAATTCGGGGTCGAATTCCGTTAAGGGGGGTAGAATGTAATACTCTGAAAAAAATATTATTAATAATCGCGTCTTAAGGGTCGGAGAGTAATTAATCAAATAGTAGCAATAAATAATTAATTAATTAATAACGTTTTAAGGGTCAGTAGTGCAATTAAATAAAAGAATTTGGGAAAATAGATTGTTTTCGAATTTTGTGGGTCAGTATAAATAGTAGTGGACTTTTGTTTAGAAACCCTAATAGCCTTTCCTTTCCACCGAGCCGCCAACAAATTTCTTCGCGCATTGTCGAGCCTACACGGCCGGTGTCTTTGCGTTGCTTCATGCGCTTGCCGCTGCAAGACGCGCCCCTCGCGCCGGCCGCGGTTTCTCTTCACGGCCGCCGCTAGGCGCCGCGCTTGAAACCGAGCCGCTTCGCTTGGATCGCTGCTTGTTCGCGTGACTTTTCTTCTTCTTGCCGCCGCCGCGGCCGAGGATTGCAATTGCGGCCGCTGAAGTCGCTACGCTATCGCGTGAGAGCCGCCGACCGCCTGCCGCTTTTCCTTTCCGCGCGTGCGCGGCTGGCCGTGCCTCTTTTCTCGCCGCCGCTCGCTACTGAAGCGCCGCTTTGATTTTTCTCGGTGAAGCTAGCCGACGCTGGCAGCCGCCACCGTGGCGTTGTTCGCTAGATCGTGTGTTGCATCATTGAAGCTCATTCTTCACGCCATGGCCAGCTGAAGTTGATCGACGAGTTGATCACCGCCGAACCGAAATTGCGGCGTGGAAGCTCGGTCTTCTTGCGCGTGCGGTGAGATTAGTAGCTAATTATTTTTACTTACTGCTTAGCCTTAATTAGTTAATTAGTGGTTATCAGTTTGGCGTGTAGCACTATTTAGCATGTTTAGTCGGAAGATATCGATTAATAGATCTGTTTAGCCGCTGTTTTGTTGTACGATTTATTCGGGTACCTTAATGGCGAATGTTGAAAATATCACCTACTAGTTAAGCGTAGATAATTTCGATATCTCTCTATAGCATGTTTTATCATGTCGTTCGGACAAGTAGATTTAGAGTTATGATTTTCGGAAGACCGCTGTTTTTGCGGTCGTCGTTATTTGGCGCTGTTTTGGTAGATTGGATATTAAAAATAGTAAACAGATTAATTAGTGTTTTTATCTACATGAAAGTTGTAGATAATTGTCCAATGGTTCTGTAGAATTTGAGAACGCGCATTTTGGTTGAGTAAAACAAAAGTTATGAATTTAGTAAGACTGCTGTTCCGAAGCGGACAGATCGGCTTTCTGGGCTAAATACGGAGGGTTAGATGATTTAATTAGAAGTCTTTGTAATCTAAGAAAATGTGGGTAATTTTATGAAGAATCCAGAATGGGGTGGTTTGTGGTGATCGGACTTTGAGTCAAAAGTTACGCTCTTTTTAGTAACGGTCAGCTATGGGTAACTTTTCGTACCGGCGTAACGCGGTATATTTGGGGTGTAGGAGCGATGTATTTTGATTGCTACTCTTGTTGCTGTAATTTGTATTGAAGTTGGTGTATTTAATATAGAGAGGCGTCGTGCTTGTTGCCGTCTTCTAATCAAATCGTAAGCGTCGCAACTAGTAAAGGCAAGTGCATGGTAGGCAATGATCAATGATCGATCATCGCTTTCTTTATCTTCAGCACCATTATTGTTGTGCTTTTATTCTGTTTAATTGCAAACAAATAATTGGTATGTTTATATCTTTGTTGATGAGCATGATGAAAAGTTGGATATGATGTTTATGATGGAGTTTGCATGTTTGCATTCATAAGCATCTTTGCATAAGAGAAGGTGATCATGAATGATCACAACTCCACGGAGTGGAGGAGGTCCCGATCCTTATGGAGGAACGGGCTTGAGAGTGAATGTTGTCGCGAGCATTCACTCACGCTATACCGGTATACGCGAAAGAAGTGCATGTGGACATATAGATTAGAGTTGCATTGATATTTGAGATTGATGAATGAGAATGTGAATGGAAGTGCATGTGATGATAATGAAGTTATTGAATGCTGTTGATATATTATTGCTCGTTGTATATGATGTGTTTGCTGAGTCGTGGACTCACCCTTGCTCTATTGTTGTTTTTAGGTGATCTTCGAGGATGCCGTAACTGAGAGCGAGTAGAGCACATGGAACACATGATCATTCGCCATGATAATCATTCATTCAATATTGGTTTACACATGGACATGTTAGTTATTGAATAAAGTTTAGGACATCATTTGGACTAGACTATTTGCTTTATTAATTTGGATTCATTGGTTGATGATGTTTTAGAATATTTACCTGGTTTTATTCTACCTGATTATTCGTTATCGTTTGATCCATTGATATGATTATTGATGATTTCTTGATGTAATTTTATAGTGTGTCATTAATTATTAATTTAAAGTGTAGTGTGGTGGCATTCTAGGCTCAGTGTTGGGCTGGGGTGTTACATATACTCGTGGTCATGAGCATGCTTAGTGTAGCTTTAATGGGTATAGTCTTGGTTTTCAATAAAAATAGTTTTGTTACAAAACGTGGAAAATAGTTTGTTGGTTTATATTTGAGTTGAGTGCCTTGTCTATGGCTGAAAATAAGATGTTGCGCACAGCCGAGGAGGGTTGCGAATTGTTATTTATTCAATTACTTACATGTTGTTCTTTATCTATTTAACTGCTCTTTAAATTTCTGTTGCAAAATACTATGTATTGATGTTGCAAATAAAAATTGCTTAATGCTCAAACAACTTGTAGCATAGAGCCCCATCTCTGGTTAGCCTTGCATTTATACAAATTTTGTGATACACTACAACTCTTGTCGAGTACACAATGTACTCAATTTTGCTTAAATTGTAGTTCAGAGTTAGAGGATGGTCCTACACCGGACGACATCTTCTTTGCACCCAGAACCAGTTGGTTCGGTCATGGGTATTTATAGGACTTGTCTCTTGTCGGTTGCCCGAGAGTTCAGATGGGCATGCCACTGGACCATTTTGGTTTATTTGCTATGCTTTCCGCTGCATTCTTTTGATACATGAGTTTTATTTGGCCGGTCAGCCCTTGTAATGTAAACTTTGTAATCGTATATGTTATGTACCATATTTTTCTTCATTTTGTATGTATAAATGTATGGTTGTGATTATCAATGCTGCAGATGTGTGTACTAGCCAATGATCATGGGACTAGTACAGTACACACACAAGGGTTTCGGGTATTCAAAGTCTAGGGTCCGACAAGCCTGTTTCCCTTCCCTTTTCATTCTTTTTTCCGACCGGCTTGGCCTGTTTCCAGACCCGACCATGCCTTCCTCGCCTCCCTCCCTCCTCCTTCCCTCGCTGCCACCCAGCTCCACTGGTTAGTTGCCACCTCCCTCCCATCCTCTCTTTCCCACCGATACCCGGGGCCCGCCCATCAACCACCCCCTTCATCCTCGTTCTTCGCTCGCACATGGACCACTTCTAGTGGTCGCCTGCTCTCTCTTTGTAACATCCCAATTTTTGGGGCTTTATGAATTTTTTGAAAAATAAAAATAACCATTTAATTCTTGTTGAAGTTGCTAAAGTTTAACTTATAATTTTAAACAATAAAAACAATTTAATATGAATTAATCAAACTTCAACTAATTCAAATTTGGTTTATTTTGAGTTTATTAGAGTTCCCTGGTATTTAAAGTCTTATTTCTCTGACTGTTCCAAATTCCCATCGGCCCGTTCCTATCACCGCACCACCCCTTCGGTTTCGACCACCATTTCAGTTTCGACCACCCATTTCGGTTTCAACCACCCCTTCGGTTTCGACAACCCCTTCGGTTTCGACCACTGAAGGACCGAAATGGCAACAGAGGGGTGGGGTGAATGGTGCCTTAAAATTAAGAACTCCCCTTTAATGTATTTAAACAAGATCTACAAAACCCTCTCAAGAAGAGTAAAACAAAATCAAAGAACTAAAACAGGTTTCAGTCTGTTCTGTCAAAAATCGGAAGATCCGATTCTACCCGGCGGTAGTTCCGCACTCCGGTAGTTCCGGGGTTAGTGCGGAAGTTCCACCTGCGGTAGTTCCGCCTTGGACAATCGGAAATTCCGATTGTCCTGACCGAAGAACAGTACGCTCGGGTTTTTCCCAAAAATCCAAAATGCTAAATCTTGAATGCTCTTCTCAGGTCAAGTTTCACAGGACATCATCCTAAACACCATCTTGACCTTATGGAGAAGAATCGCAAACAAAGATTCAATAATCAAGCCAAAAACGGATTTCTTGAAGAAGGGGCAAGAAAGACCAAAACCCACAATAAGCGAGATTCTCAGATTCTTAGCTCATGAAACTTTGAGGATGCAATAGTAATATCAAAACGACTCTAGATATCAAGTTTCAAGCTATTTCATAGGACGAATCAAAAGATACATCAAAACCCTAAATATTCAACAACAACAGGAAGGGAATAAGAGAGGCACAAACAAGTAATCAAAAACCTTAGAGTTTCATTGATAGAGATCAAAAGATTACAGAGGAAACACAGAGGAATGATTACAAGGATTTTCATTCATTCTCTCCAAACCAACAACCTCTCAAAAGCAAAACAAAACCTTTAGCTAGAGCTAACCCTAATTTTCTCTCTCAAAGTCTAACCCTAACACCGGGGTTCACTCTATTTATAGCCTTTGCTTAATGGGCCTCCAACCCATTAAGCCCGCTACACCGAACGGAACCGCCTCCACTTGTGCCGCTGCGAAAATACCGTTTCGCCCTTGCGCACCTTCCGAAGCCTCCGTATGCCTTGTTGCCCTGACACGCAACCACCTCAAGATTCACGCCGTCTTCGACACATCCGACCGTTCTGACCTCAACGCCACCTGCGCTTAGTCCGATCACCCCGTGTCTCGCCACGACCTCGTCTCGATGTCCTGCAGTCAACACAGACAAAAACACATCACATAGCATTGCACAATATCATAGCATCAACATTTGTATAAGACTCAAACTCATACACAATCAAAATCACAAATTATCCTTCTCTGCACAGTTCTGGACACAATCGGAAGTTCCGCACTTACCATAGCGGAAGTTCCGATTTCCGGAACGTCCGCACTTGTCAGGATTATCGGAAGTTCCGCGCTTAACATTGCGGAACTTCCGATCTTCGGAACATCCGCCTTTCCAATTTTTTAAATCCGATTATCGTCTCAAAGGAACACTCAACATCAGTATTATCGGACACTCCGCTACCCTAGGTGCGGAAGTTCCGATTACTTCAACCGAACTCAAAACCCAGGTTAATCGGAAGTTCCTATTTCCAACGCCGGTAGTTCCGATTATCGGAACTTCCGCGACATACACAGCGGTAGTTCCGATTATCCTGTTTCAGCACAGAAACAGTCCAAACCGAAAAACTCAACTTCCAAACATTTAACAAGCTGTCAAATACTCATCACTCAGAATGGAGGACCTCTCACATGGTCTCTCAATCTCCCCCTTGATGAGTATATTGACAATCACCGAAAAAGCATAAGATGAGTTTGAGTTTAAAATCAACCAAGGTCTAAACAAGAGTAGTTAAGCTCAAGACCATGTTGACAAAAGAGAAAGACTTGAGATGAGATGAAAGAGCAATTTTCGCACAAAACTCAAGGCTTTTCTCCAGAAGGCTTTTTCTCTCCAAAATTCTCCCCCTTTGGCAATAAAATCATCAAGATGTAGAAAAGGGAGGAAAAGGCTATATGATGTTCATTTTAAGCATTAAGAGCCATGTAGATTATCCAAAATGACTATTAGAGAATTACACCAAGCCATAACACAGAAGAATGCTATCAAGATCATGACAAGTGATGTATAGAATAGCTAAGACAGAAAATCAATAATCTGATTAATGATCCAATTCTTTAGCAAGTCAATTAAACCAAGATTGCAGTCTAACTAAAGGTATCCAAGGATGATACAAGCCATGTCAAATAATCTAAGTTGAACCAAGAAGACTCATATCGAACAGTTTAGAGAGCTACTAGTTGAAGAAAGACTCATTTTATCCAGAACTTGGTCTTTTTAATGATAAGCAATTTTAGCACATTTTTCTTTTTCTGAAGACTTTTTATGGTTTTATCTCAGTAAAGCAAGTTCTGGACTAGGTGCCATCCACAACTGCCTCCTGAGCTTCAACCATTTTTCAAATTGTAATCATGTGCTAGATCCCAAGCCTTATGCGACCACTCCAAGCAACAGACTTAAGGAGGTGATCTTAGGTCATCCAAGGCTCCCCGAGTTCATGCCTAGTGCAATGGCAAGCGATCTCATGAGAAAGATTTGGTGAGATCGGTTTTTCGCACAAAGAGATCATTTTGCTTTTGAAGTTTTAGACCAGCGATTTTAAAGATAAGTCAAGTTTTCTTAACAAACTGATATAGCTTACTCAAAAGTTCAAAGGAGATACAAGACTCAACTCAGCCTACTTGACATGGCGAAAATCATAAAAGGATAGCTTCAACCAGACTAGTCTCAAGAGCTATCAAGACAAGATTTTAATTCAAGTTTAGCATTTTTTAATCACCTTAGCATGGCAAAGACTAAACTACACATAAAAAGTCATGATAGATCTAGCAGTTTAGCATAAATCATGGCAAGATGTAAAACAGTGACCACAGATCATAAGGGATAATAAACAGGGCTCCATTTGAATATGATGCAATGCAGATGAAATGCACGAAAATTCCAGATCCCCTTCAGAATGAAATGCAACTTTTAATTCAGGTTGAGTTATGACAAGTTAAGACCTGGAATATCCAAGATAAACTCCCCCTGAACCAAAGGAACAAAAACGAGAATCTGAAAAGAAAAACAGAAAAGGCAGTCCTTTAGAGCATAGAAAAGATATAGAGAAAACTATCGCTCAGACAGGTTCTTATCTACCCCATATGATTCTAGGACTATCAGCTGAACAACTCATATACTAAAGAGCAAACACTGTCCCTGTCTACCCAAGAGTGGCCCGACCCCTGCTAGAACCTATAAGAAGTGAGTAAGCTCTACTTAGAGAAGGAAGAGACAGCTAATAAGAAGCATCCTAGAAGCACAAGATAAGAAATAGCAGTCAAAGCAATTTGGCAAGAGAACCACTCTAACCTATCTTTGGAAGGACTTGACCCAAAATATTAAAAGAAATGCAACTAAAGGAGTAATAGTATAAATATAATATAATACCGTAGTAGCACATAGCTCCCTCTCAACAAATCAGTAAGGACAAACCACCCCAAGCTCTCCCGCAGAGTGAAAACCTAGAGTCGTCTAGAGGCTTAGTGAAGATATCACCAAGCGGTGCTCACTCTCCACTGGCGGAGCACAATGTCACCCTTCTCTACATGGTCTCGAAGAAAGTGATATCGATATCAATATGCTTGGTCCGAGAATGTTGCCTTGGGTTCTTGGCAATGCAAATCGCATGAGCGTGTTATCACAAAAGAGTGGAACAACGTCGATAGCTAACCCAAAGTCCTCAGGTCGAGACCATCAAAGCACTTGGTTACGAGAATCGGCGCGACAACGTGCTCGGCCTCTGCAGTGGATCGCGCAACACCGGATTGCTTCCTTGGCGACCGGGAGACAAGAGAAGTGCCAATGAATTGGCAAGTGCGAAGTGCTCTTCCTATCTATCCTCTGACCGGTAAATCTGCATCGAGAAGGCTCTAAGAGATAGACAAGAAGAGGAAGAGTACCGGATACCATAGTCAATGGTAGCTCGAAGGTGCCGAAGATGCGCTTCACCGCTTTGACGGTGAGATACGCGAGGAGAAGCTCGAAGCGAGCACAAAGACACACAGAGAAATGTATGTCTGGTCTCGAGGCTGTGAGGTACAAGAGAGAGCCAATCATGCTCCTGAAATCCTTTTGGTCAACAGGTTCGCCGTCTTCATACGGATCCAAAGCACCAGTAGATGCCATCGAGTTGATCTCGGCTTTCCATCATTCATGTCGAGCGCTTGGGAGGTCTCGAGTGTATTTTCCTTGATGAAGAAAGGTACCTCCCGAGTCTGTTTGATTTGGAAGCCAAGGAAGAAGCTCAACTCGCCCATCATGCTCATCTCAAATTCCGAGCTCATAACATCGGAAAACTGAGACACGAGAGTATGTGAGGAGCCGCCAAAGATGATGTCGTCCACATAGATCTGGACGAGCAAAGATCGGTGCCAAGGCGGCGAATGAACAAGGTCTTGTCTATTTTACCCATTTCAAAACCATGACTCGTGAGATAGGACTTAAGCCTCTCATACCAAGCTCAGGGAGCTGCTTGAGTCCATACAAGGCTTTGGAAAGCTCAGAGACATGGTTAGGGTATTTGGGGTTCTCGAAACCTAGAGGTTTGTCGACATAGACTTCTTCCTCAATAAGGCCATTGAGGAAGGCACTCTTGACATCCATCTGGTAAAGCTTGAAACCCTTAGAAGTCGCAAAGGCAAGCGAGATTCTAATGGCTTCAAGTCTAGCTCTGAGGCAAAGGTCTCTTCAAATCTAGACCCTCAAATTGAGAGTACCCACGAGCTACCGACCTAGCCTTGTTTCAATAACTAACCCATCTTCACTTTGCTTGTTCTTGAACACCCATTTGGTCCCAATGATATTGTGACCTTGAGGGGGCTCAACAAGGGACCAGACCTTGTTTCTTTCAAAGTTTTCCAACTCCTCATGCATGGCGTTTGTCCAAGACTCGTCAGATAGAGCATGACAAATGTCTTTGGGCTCAAATGAGGCGACGAAAGCGTAATGGAGCAGAAGAGAGACAAACCAGCTTTGGAGCGTGTGACACGCTCAAAGAGGTCTCCAATGATCCGCTCAAGGATGGTCCTTTGGATGTGTCTTGGAGGTCCAGGTGAGATGAAGAAGTGGCCTCTACCTCATTAGCGAGATGAGATAGGAACAGAGCCACTAGCTTCAGAAGAAGCAGAAGGTAAGGGCTGATCTCCTCGAGGTGCAATGGAAGAAGGCACCTCAAGAGGAGGAGGAAGAACTGGATCGGTTAGACACCCATCATCTCCGTCTTCCTCATCGTCCACAAAGATGGACTCGATCGCTCTAGAGAACTCGAGATATCGTGCCTAGTCCCTGGTGGCCTCATCGAAGGTCACCTCACTGAGTTTCTATCATTTTGCTAGACTCGCATTCTGCACTCTATAGGCACGAGAAGAAGTCGAGTAACCCGTAAAGATCCCATCACAAGATCGTGACTCGAACTTATCTAGGTTCCCGGACTTGAGAATAAAACACTTGCAACCAAACACACGAAAATGCGAGGCTGGTTTTCGCCATATCTCAACTCATAAGAAGTGCGATGCAAGAGTGCAGAAGAAAGACTCATAGAAACATGACAAGCAAGAGCAATTGCCTCACCAAAACTTCCTAGGTGTAGAGTATTCATCAAGCATCGTGGCCGCCATCTCGACCAAGGTACGGTTCTTCCTCTCCAACGCCATTACGTTGGGGGCGTATGGAGGCGAGGCGGTGCTCTACACTGCCTCACCACAAAACTCTCAAAGTAGGAATTCTTGAACTCGGTGCCATTATCGGCGCGAATTGCTCGTAATGCACAGGAGCTCAACAGAAAGCCTACTAAAAAGACCACAAAAAAGAGTAAACGTCTCATCCTTCGAGGCTAAGAAAAACACCCAAGAGTACCTCGAGAAGTCATCGACCACAACAAGAATATACCACTTCCCTCCCGCCGATCAGATTTGGACCAATCAGTATCCATATGGAGCGCTTGTCACCGTGCATCGATCATTGTCACTGTGACTGGAGAGTGAGAAGCGGCAACCATCTTGCCGTGCCGGCATGGAGAGCAAACTAGATCCTTGACCATCTTGAGTTTTGGCAAACCACGAATGAGATCGTGGCCGCTGACTCGTGTCAAATGATCAAAGCCTATATGACCTAGTCTCCTATGCCGTAAAGTCAAATCACGGATTGAAGCAATTAAACAGGAGAGGATCACCAGAAGACTCAGAAAAATCAGCACAAAAGATCCTCCCATATCGAGAAATCCCGCAAACTAGACTACCCGAAGAATCAAGAATTTTGCAATTGTTTTTCTTAAAGCTCACCTCGAAACCGTCATCGTAAGTGAGAGATCAAAGCGATTATCGCAGCTTACTTACTAAGGCAACATCTTTTAAAATAAAAGAATCATTAATGCTCACTTGTACCTTTAGCGATGACGCCCAAAAGAAGCATCTCCGAAAGTGATCGTCTCATCACCTCGAGCACTGCTAGGGAAGAAACCAAGCGAGTCTCGGTCATATGGCGAGAACACCCGAGTCTACAATCCAAACATTTGCCTTCGGCCGCGACCACGAGTCAAGCAGAGAGTAAAGTCTCGAAGATGGGGTGAATCAACGATGATTTGGGCACCCAATCTTGAGTAACACGTCGAATGATGAAGTAGTCAAGCAAGACTGACCTCTATCTACCCTACGCTCTCGTCACTCAACAAGCGGAAGGTGCGCGTGCAGACACGAAGTCATTATTGAATCCGACTGCTATGGAAGAGCGAGTCGAAATTCTGGCAACATGCTGATCACGCCGTGGGTAGCCATCTCGAAAGGGAAACCGAGATCTACCCTCAAAGCGACGGAAGTCACGATCAAAGGGAGCATGAGGACGAAAATCAGAAAACTCAGAAAAACCAAGTCCTCGATGCTGCCCTAAATCACCAGCTGTATCAAACCTAGACCTCATGTTGGTCTTAGGTGCACTCATGGTCTGGGGCTGACCATGAATGCGCCTAAAAGACTCAACATGGTCTCTACGCGCGATCTTGGCGCGCCTGAAGCAATGATCAACCAAATGTCCATCCTTCTGACAGAAGGTGCAATGATACTCGCCTTCGAGAGGCCGGCTGCAGTGCAATCACCTTCTTGCCGAGATCCTTTGAATAAAACCCGCTGATTTAAAATTGACTTTCTCAGTCCTGGGCTTAGTTTTGATCACACCTGGTGCTATGGTTCTGAGCACGACAGGTGGATGCTTCCTCATATCCTCATGAAAATCATATCCTAGACCTTGATTAAATTTACAAATCTTGGATTTGTCTAGAATGAGATTTAGCTTCTTCTTGCCTCCTACAAATTTCTCAAGAGTGTTCATAAGATACTGACACTCTCGAAAAGAGAGGTGCAAGAAGAGCAGGGGAAGAAGGGCAGAGAAGATAAGGGAGTAGAGGAAGAAGAACCAACAACATAGGAAAGATTGGCTTGTGCATGCACACCGACTTTTGGGGACAGATCCTATTGCTAGCAGATTGGTTCACGTTGCTAGGCGTCTCTACCAAACCCTTAGACTTCTTCCCAAAGACACACAATACAAGGTAAGATTGTGTTTCTAGAAAGTCCTTAGTTAGCTTCACACATTTTTCATCCAAGGCAACCAAATCACATTTTAGTTTATTACATTGATTGCATGGTGAGCTAACAAGGTCCTTAGAAGCATCTTGAGCCGCTTTGTTATTGTGATCAATCATTTCTTGAACCGCTTAGATCTGATTCTAGTTCAAATGATTAACTTAGGACGATTTAAGCAAGAAACAATGGGCTCTAGTAGCGCGACTTGAATTCAACAATTTTGTGATCCGCCTGCTTTAGGTTCATCTTGAGATTATTACAATTTTCACAAGTCTCGGGCAGATCAAGCAACATGGTATAAGACCTCTAAACGAGTTGTCCTTAACCTCACATGAGGTGCAAGCGAGAACCTCAACAAAGAGTAGATGAAGGAGGTGCTACCCTACTCATCTCTAGTTCAAAGAAGAAGGCTAATGTTCTCTACTTTAATCATGTCTAGTTCAGAGGACACACTATCATGCAAGGTCCTTAGTTTTTCCATGTCATCAAGCAAAGCACAAAGATGTGTCACAATCATCAGGGAGGGAGCGGATGTAAGTAAAGAAAGCTCCGTGATAGTCTAGCTACTTCCTTCTCCAACTCAAAGACACTTAGCCCTAGACTTAGTATGAAATCTACCTAGCTTAAGAAAAGCATCATTAAGCTGGTCATAAGTGGGACTAACCTCATCTGAGTCGGAGTACTGCTCATTGTCGCTCGATTCGCCCGAGGGCCATGAAGCACATGCCGAGAAGTTGTCGCCGTCCTTGGGATCATGATCGTCCTTCCCATCATCGTCACTCCACCCTCCACCTCGTTTGGTGTCCGGTTGTCGAGGGCGGTGAGGACGCGATGGAATGCCTTCTTTGCCTTCCCAAAGTTGCGGAACTTCTTCTTACCTTGGTCAGTCTTTGAGGGCTTCGTGTTGCGGTTCTTGTCGATGTAGTCGTTCTTGCTCGGACCGCCATAGTCACCTTTGCCCTTCCCAAGCTTGGGACGCTTTGCTCGGATGTGGTTGGGACCACCACACTCAAACAAATCACAGGACCTCCTCTTTTCCATCCCTCCTCCTCTTGTAAGCATGGGAAAACTTCCGAGCTAGGAGGGCTAGTCTGTTCATCCTCAAGTTGCTCTAAGCGATCATCGCTATGTCACGAGAGAGCACTAGGGAGAACCCCAGATCGACTCGTAAGAAGATCAGAGGTGGGATCAGTGACTAAAGCCATCGACTGTGACTTCGACCTTCGAGAGACAATGTCAATCTCGTGAGTCTTGAGACGCGAGTAAAGCGCATCAAGAGTCAGGGTCGAGAGGTCCGTGCTATCCTTGATGGTAGTCACTTTCATCTCCCAAACACGAAGATCAAGTGCAGAAAGCATCTGTCGAGCGTTATCCGAGTCGGGGTATGTAAGACCGACCGCTCGGAGGTTGCTCAAAATCTTGTGAAAACGCGAAAAGCACTCGTCAAGAGATTCACCGACAAGCATTTCAAATTTCATCAGATTCTCGCTTGAACTGGTCTTGTCGAACCGTTTTAATCTGGGTGGTGCCCTCATGGTATGCATCGAGGGTCACCCAGATGTCGTAAGCAGAAATCAAATGAGAAATGCGATCAAATACACTTCTGCTCAAACCCTGAATGATAATGTTCCTTGCCTTAGCGTTTGCCTCAAACATCGGGCATGTTTCCCACATTGATGTTTTCATCGGCAGGAACAGCAAATCTAACCTTCACCTTTCTCCAGATGGCATACCCCTGAGCCTGGATGTAAGTTTCCATTCGGCTCTTCCAAAAGGGATAATCCATACCATCAAAGACTGGAGGCTTGGTGGAATACTTGTCCGTTGCCATGGCTCAACCGACCGGTTAAGATCTATAAAGAAGAGCTAACCGGCTCTGATACCAATTGAAGGACCGAAATGGCAACAGAGGGGGGGTGAATGGTGCCTTAAAATTAAGAACTCCCCTTTAATGTATTTAAACAAGATCTACAAAACCCTCTCAAGAAGAGTAAAACAAAATCAAAGAACTAAAACAGGTTTCAGTCTGTTCTGTCAAAAATCGGAAGATCCGATTCTACCCGGCGGTAGTTCCGCACTCCGGTAGTTCCGGGGTTAGTGCGGAAGTTCCGCCTTGGACAATCGGAAGTTCCGATTGTCCTGACCGAAGAACAGTGCGCTCGGGTTTTTCCCAAAAATCCAAAATGCTAAATCTTGAATGCTCTTCTCAGGTCAAGTTTCACAGGACATCATCCTAAACACCATCTTGACCTTATGGAGAACAATCGCAAACAAAGATTCAATAATCAAGCCAAAAACGGATTTCTTGAAGAAGGGGCAAGAAAGACCAAAACCCACAATAAGCGAGATTCTCAGATTCTTAGCTCATGAAACTTTGAGGATGCAATAGTAATATCAAAACGACTCTAGATATCAAGTTTCAAGCTATTTCATAGGACGAATCAAAAGATACATCAAAACCCTAAATATTCAACAAGAACAGGAAGGGAATAAGAGAGGCACAAACAAGTAATCAAAAACCTCAGAGTTTTATTGATAGAGATCAAAAGATTACAGAGGAATGATTACAAGGATTTTCAGTTCATTCTCTCCAAACCAACAACCTCTCAAAAAGCAAAACAAAAACCTTTAGCTAGAGCTAACCCTAATTTTCTCTCTCAAAGTCTAACCCTAACACCAGGGGTTCAGCTCTATTTATAGCCTTTGCTTAATGGGCCTCCAACCCATTAAGTCCACTACACCCGAACGGAACCGCCTCCACTTGTGCTTCTTTGCGAAAATACCATTTCGCCCCTTGCGCACCTTCCGGAAGCCTCCCGTACGCCTTGCTGTCCTTGACACGCAACCACCTCAAGATTCACGCCGTCTTCGACACATCCGACCGTTCTGACCTCAACGCCACCTGCGCCTAGTCCGATCACCCCGTGTCTCGCCACGACCTCGTCTCGATGTCCTGCAGTCAACACAGACAAAAACACATCACATAGCATTGCACAAATCATAGCATCAACATTTGTATAAGACTCAAACTCATACACAATCAAAATCACAAATTATCCTTCTCTGCACAGTTCTGGACACAATCGGAAGTTCCACACTTACCACAGCGGAAGTTCCGATTTCCGGAACGTCCGCACTTGTCAGGATTATCGGAAGTTCCGCGCTTAACATTGCGGAACTTCCGATCTTCAGAACATCCGCCTTTCCAATTTTTTAAATACGATTATCGTCTCAGAGGAACACTCAACGTCAGTATTATCGGACACTCCGCTACCCTAGGTGCGAAAGTTCCGATTACTTCAACCGAACTCAAAACCCAGGTTAATCGGAAGTTCCTATTTCCAACGCCGGTAGTTCCGATTATCGGAACTTCCGCGACATACACAGCGGTAGTTCCGATTATCCTATTTCAGCACAGAAACAGTCCAAACCGAAAAACTCAACTTCCAAACATTTAATAAGCTGTCAAATACTCATCACTCAGAATGGAGGACCTCTCACATGGTCTCTCAACCACCCTTTTAGTTTCGACCACCCTTCGGTTTCGACCACTATTTCGGCTTTGACCACCCTCGCCTCGACACGTTCTTTCTCCCTCTTTTTCCTCAGCGTCGTACGCATTAAATGCCGTCACCCCCTCAGCGGCATACACATTAAATACTATCGTCTCCGCCACGTTGTGCGCATTACATGCTGTCGCCCCCTCAGCGGCACGCGCATTAAATGTCATCGTCCCCTCAGCGACATGCGCATTAAATGCCATCGTCTCTGCCGCGCTGATCCGAATCCTACTGCTTCACCTTTTCCCGGTTACCCCCTCCTCCCTCTTTAAATGGAGCTCCAGGAAGCTCATTTGCCCTCCCTGTGTTTCCCGTCAACTCTCTCTCTCTCTATCTTTCTCACCCTCATTTCGCCGCGCCTCGAGTATCGCCGTCGCTGGCTGGAGCTCGCGCCACCGCCATTAAGCTTCTCCGCTGACGTCGTCTTCGCCGTTGGCTTCGCAAGATCACGGCCTACCCGGTGCGCACCTCCTCGCCGCCAAAGAATCATCGAAGCGCCTCCGCCGTCCACCTCGAACCTCTTTCGACCAGGTAGCCGAAACCTTTCGACCAGTAGAACTACCTACTGACCAGTCGAAATCTCCTTCCGGCCATGTGATTTTAAAACTTCTGAGAACCCGTTCTCCTTCCTTCGAACTCCGATTTGAGTTATTCAAATCTCCAATTTCATCTAAATTCAGTACCTTAGTGATTCAAATCTCCAAATTCATCTAAATTTAGTACCTTTCTTTTCGTTATAGTTTTGTAATTTTTGGATTTTATTTGGAATTGTTTTATTTATTTGGCTCTGTTCGCACATGTAGATTCTGGCATTTCCAAAGAAATCTTAGACCCGATGACCGAAGCAACCAAAACCCTCAACGAAGGCAAGTCATAAACCTTTGATCATATTGAACCCATTTATAAAATTATATTGTTTTATATCAGCATGCATTGCTTTTTTTATATTAATTGTTTCCAGGAATAGTTAAATACCTACTTGGCAGTATGACTCCTTGAATAATTGTGAATGACATGTTGACATGTACCCTTGGACACCATAGGTTGGGTAATCTTAGTTGAACATTATTGTAATACCAACATGGGTCTGTATTATGCTTAGTCATGCTTTAGTTATGCGATGGTCTCTCGATCATATGTTCATAAAATGTTAAATTTTGACTTAATGATATATGGAATTATGGTGGAAGGCACTGTTATTAAAAAATATTTATGTCATGGCAAGGGTTATCATTTGACCGGGTTGAGCGAATGAAGGACCGGAAAGGCGACTAGAGGGGGGGGGTGAATAGGAGCACCTAATCTTTTTCGCAAAGAATGGATTCAACTTGTAAATTACTCCAATAGCTATGAGAGCTATGAAGATCAATGATTAAGCACAGAGGAAGTCTTATGTTGAATCCTCCTCACCCCAAAGCTCAAAGAAACAAAAGCGAGGAAGAACCAAGAAATCGGGACAATCGGTACAACCACGAGGCAAGCGGCGGTTGTACCTGATCCGTACAACCATGAGCAAATGGCGGTTGTACCGCGATCATGCACAACCACGAGTGTTAAGCCGGTTCATCCGATTGTCTGGAGCAGCAAAACCTCTCGGGTTTCAAAGCGAAAATCGACGTAACTTTTGAACCGCTTGGCCAAACTCTACGAGATTTGAACCACACCTCCCTAAAGACACTAGGAACCTATTCCAAACAAATATTTCAGAGATCCATTCCAAAGTTCCTATCTTCTTGCATTTGAGCGAAGAAGGATGCAAAAAGGGCAAAACCGAAATGCTCCACAATCTCTCAACCTTGGCTCATGAGATTTTGCAAGAAGGTTAGTAATAACCTCAGGACATGCTAGCATGAGTCTTAGGCCAAATCCTCAAGGAAATCAAGAATTTCATCAAAAACCCTAGAAGAGGAAATGAAGAGCAGAGGATGCCAAAAGTGAAATCTGAGATTTAACAAGATTAGCTCTTGGAAAATCGATCAAATGATCTTGGGGCACTATCCCAACATAGAGCAATCCATTTTGCACTCACTAGCAAGAACCAACAAGAAAAGAAAAACTCACAAGTCCATCACAGAGAGAATCGAAGGAAAAATAAGAACAGGAATGCAAACTTGATTTTCATTTCTTGAATCAAGAGCGAAATACAAATAAATACATCCCCATACGCATGGACATTAGAACCGGAGGGATGATTACAAGATTCTCAATCCATCTCCTCACTCTCCCAACACAAGAACACACTCACACTACATGCTCTCGAGAGGAGGAGAACCACTCAAGAACTCATCAAGAGGGGACACGCAGGAGCACACTCACGCCTTCCTCCACTCTCAACCACTAAAGAGCAAAAGAGAAACAACCTCACAAAGCCTCTTTTGACTCTAAAACCCTAATTCCACCCAAGTGCTCACTTGGGCAAGCAGCCCATCCATCCTATTTATAGCCCATGGCTAACGGGTCTCCACCCGTTCGCGCTAAAACCAATCGAGCCCGCTCCGCATGCGACCTTGCGAAATTCCCGTTTCGCCTCCCGCACCTTCAGGAAGCTTCCGCTCCTCGTCTCGCACGCCTCGCAACCACCTCGAGTCCACGTCGTCTTGACACATCCCGACCGTTCGACCTCGGTGCCACGCACCTAGTCCGGTCCACCGTGTCTCGCCACGACTCCACTCGACGTCCTGCGACCACACGGATAAAGAAACACAAAACCGGAACAAGTTCTTCACAACTTGACCTAACGTTAGCTCAAACATGCAATATGCAACACATATGCATGAACACACTTGGATATGACCTATCCCAAAACTCAAATCACCAAAATGGCGAACCTCACAATATAATCAGTACAACCGCCATGTTACGGCGGATCAACGCACTCGGTCGTATCGCTCCAATACTCGCGGTTGTTCCGATTTCCAATGAAAACGAACTCGAAAAAACAACTTCTCGGAATTCTTCAACCGCCATTTACCAATCGGTACAACCGCCTCACGATCGCATCGCCCATAACACACGGACGATCCGATTATCCCGACGACAATTGAAAGACTTCACGAAACGCAGCGTGAACCGCGCAGCGACATGGTCCGACCACACAAACCAAACTCATTGATCAAACCCTTGTCAAATACTCATCACTCTCATGGAGACACGACCACAAGGTCTCTCAATCTCCCCTTGATGAGAATATTGACAAACTCGAAAAAAGCTTTAAGAAGAGTTTGAGTTTGAAAAATCCAACATGGTCCAAGGAATGAAATGAAGCTAATGACCATGTCGATGTATGAGCAGCTAGAGCAACAAGCGAAAGAGCAAATTGATCTCAAAGCTCTAAACTGCTCCCAACAGACTTTTCTTCTCTATTCTCCCCTTTTGGCAATAAACGCATCAAGATGCAATAGAGAGAATATGACATGTTAATGAATGAAAATGGCTGAAGTTTGTTTATTTAAACATTTTGAGCCATGAGAATTATCCATAATGACCAACATGTAATACACCAAGCCATAACTCAATAAAACGCTATCTAGATCATAACAACATACATATAAGCCAGCTAGAGCACATAGATGACAATCTGAAATGTAATGCATTTAGAGAGCAAGTCAAGTCATCAATGAGCAAAGTCTAACTAGAGATATCCAAGGATGATGCAGGCCATGTCAATAAGCTAAAGCGTAACAAGGAAGCTAACATTGAGTCCGAATAGAGTGCTATAAGCTCAAGAATGAATCATTTGGCTCAACATTTGTCAAAACCCAAATTTCAACTATTTTTCATTTGCAATGAATATTCAAGTTGATAAAGGTCTATCTTAGTAAAGAAGGTCCTGACTAGGAGCCATCCACAACCTCTTCCTAAGCTTCAACCAATTTTGACAAATGGCATTTTTAGCCATGTGCTAGATCTCAAGCCTCACTCGACCATCCCAAGCAACAGAAGCTTAAAAGAGTGGTCTAGGTCATCCAAAACTCCCCGAGTTCATGCCAAGTGCAATGGCAAGCCGTCTCATGAGAAAGAATTGGTGAGATCGGTTTTTCGCACAAAAGAGATTTTTTTAACAAGTTGTACTAACTCATGCATCATCAAGAGACTAAAACGGCTCTTTCTAAGGCTCAATATAGATTCATCACTCTACCCGACCTATTTGACATGGCATGAATCATAAAAGGATAGCTCGAGAAAGACTAATCTCGAGTGCTAACACGACAAGTTTTAGTTTAAGTTGAGCAATTTTAATTAACTTATCATGGCAAGAGCTAGTCTACACATATGAAGTCATGATAAATTTAGCAAGCTAAGCACAAGTCATGGCAAGGTGTAAAACATTGTAGCATGTCATAATAGGATAATAGTCAAGGCTCAATGTTGTTATATTACAATGCGAGAATGCTAGAATGCAAGAGAATCCAGCTCCCCTCAACATGAGATGCAACTTTTAGTTCAAGTTGAGTTAAGTCAATATTAAGCTCGAAGCTCCCAAAAGAACTCCCCAACCAAAGCAATAAGATCGAGAAGTGGAAAAGAAAAGCGACAAGTAGGCGGTCCTTAAAGCATAGATAAGATATAGAGGCAACTATGGCTTAGATCGACTCTCATCTACCCCATATGACACTAGGACTATTAGGCCGGTAATCTACCTTACTAGGGAGCAAACACGTACCATGTCTACCCAAGGCGGCCCGGCCCTTGCTAGAACTCAAAGCGGTGAGTGGGCTCAACCTAGTGAGAGAAGAGAAGCGACTAACAGAGAGAACCCTAGGTCACAAGAAAAGAGCAAGGAGTCTAAACAACTAGTCGAGAAGATCACTCTAATTTATGCTAGAAGGACTAAACCCCAATGCACCCATAAAATGCAATGCATGTAAATGAGACGAAGCATAATCAAAATAGTAAAGCGATAAAGCACAAAGCTCCCCTCACTACATCCATAAGGACAAACCACCCCAAGCTCTCTCCAGAGTGAAAACCTCGAACTATCCAAAGGCTTGGTAAAATGTCACCAACCTGGTGGTCACTCTCCAAATCAAGCACTATATCGCCCTTCTCTACATGGTCTCTAAGGAAGTGGAACCGGATATCGATGTGCTTGGTCCGAATGTCTTTGGGTTCTTGGCAATGTTAATCGCGAAGTGTTATCACAAAAGAGTGGAACACTATCGATAACTAACCCAAAGTCCCGCAGGTCGAAGCCATCCAGAGCACTTGGCTCTGAGAATCGGCTGCGACAACATACTCGGCCTCTGCGGTGGGATGTGCAACAGGATTGCTTCCTCAAGACCGAGAAACAAGAGAAGTGCCAAGAAATTGGCGGTGCTGAAGTGCTCTTCCTATCTATCCTCTGACCCGGTAAGTGCGCATCCGAGAAGGCTCTCAAGGAAAGGCGGGATGAAGAAGAGTACGGATACCATAGTCAATGGTAGCTCGCAGTACCGAAGATGCGCTTCACCTTTGGCGGTGAAACGCGAGGAGAAGCTCAAAGCAGCGCACAAACACACAGAGAAATGTATGTCCGGTCTCGAGGCGGTGAGGTACAAGAGGGAGCCAATCATCTTTGCGAAACTCCTTTTGATCAATGGCTCGCCATCCTCATCAGGTCAAGATAGGTTGTAGAAGCCATGGGAGTCGACACGGGCTTACCATCACTCATGTCGAGCGCCAGAGGTCACGAGTGTACTTTCACGATGAAGAAATGTACCCTCCCGAGGCGCTTAATTTGGAAGCCAAGGAAGAAGGTCAACTCACCCATCATACTCATCTCAAACTCGGTGCTCATGACATCCGAGGCTGGGAAACAGTATGGGAAGAGCCGCCAAAGATAATGTCATCGACATAGATCCGACGAGCGGAAGAAGGCGATGCCATGCCGGCGGATGAACAAGGTCTTGTCAACTTTACCCATCTCAAAACCATGACTTAACAAGTAGGACTTAAGCCTCTCATACCAAGCCACAGGGGCTGCTTAAGTCCATACAATGCTTTGAAAAGCTTGAAGACATGGTTTGGGTATTTGGGGTTCTCGAAACCGGGAGGTCACGGACGTAGACCTCTTCCTCAATAAGGCCATTGAGAAAGGCACTCTTGACGTCCATCTGGTAAAGCTTGAATCCTTAGAAGTCGCAAAGGCAAGCGAGATTCTAATGGCTTCAAGTCTAGCTCTGAGGGCAAAGGTTTCCTCAAATCTAGACCCTCAACACAGGAAAACCCCTGAGCAACCAATCTAGCCTTGTTTCGGATAACCACTCCATCCTCGCTCTGCTTGTTCTTGAACACCCACTTAGTCCCAATAATATTGTGACCTCGCGGGGGCTCGACAAGCGACCAGACCTTGTTCCTCTCGAAATTTTCTAGCTCCTCATGCATGGCATTGACCCATGACTCATCAGATAAGGCATGAGAAACATCTTTGGGCTCAAAGGAGGCAATGAAGGCAGAATGGAGACAGAATTGAGATAAGCCAGATTTTGAGCGGGTAACACGCTCGAAGAGGTCTCCAATGATCCGCTCACGAAGGATGAGCTTTCGGATGTGTCTAGGAGGTCTGGGAGAGATGAAGAAGTGGCCTCTACCTCATGAGCCGACGAGGTAGGAGCAGAGCCACTAACTCGGAAGAAGCGGAAGGCAAGGGTGATCACCTCGAGGTGCGGTGGAAGATGGTACCTCAAGGAGTGGGTGAGGGGAGGATCGGAGTAGACAACCATCGTCTCCTTCGTCCTCGTCATCCACGAAGATGGTCTCGGACTGCTCTAACGAACCTGAGATATCAGGCCTAGTCCCCGGACTGGCCTCATCGAAGGTCACCTCACAGGACTCTACCATTTTGCTAGACTCGCAGTTCCAAACCCGATAAGCCCGCGAAGAAGTCGAGTAGCCTAGAAAGATCAAATCACAGGCGTGACTCGAACTTATCTAGGTTCCCGGACTTCAAAATAAAGCACTTGCAACCAAACACACGAAAATGAGAGGCGCTGGGCTTTCGCCCATATCTCACTCATAAGAAGTGCGGTGCAAGAGTGCGAAGAAAAACTCGATTGAAACATGGCACGCGATGCAATGGCTTGACCCAAAACTTCCTCGGTGTAGAGTACTCATCAAGCATCGTCACGGCCATCTCGACCAAGGTGCAGTTCTTCCTCTCCACAACGCCATTTCTTTGAGGGCGTATGGAGAAGAGAGGCGGTGCTCTACACTGTCTCACCGCAGAAACTCTCAAAGTAGGAATTCTTGAACTCCGTGCCATTGTCACTGCGGATCGCTCGTAAGGCACCGGGAGCTCAACGGACATCCTACTAAAAGACCTCGGAAATGTGTAAATGTCTCGTCCTTGAGGCTAAGAAAAACACCAAGAGTACCTCGAGAAGTCATCGACCACAACAAGAACATACCACTTCCCTCCTGCCGATTGCACTTTTCAATTTGGTCCAACTGTGTCCATGTGGAGCGGTTTGTCGGTCATCGGTCATAGTGCTTGTGGATCGGAGGATGAGAAGCGGCAACCATCTTGCCGTCTTCGGCATGGAGTGCAAACAAGATCTTTGACCATCTTGAGTTTGGCGGACCACGAATGAGATCATGGTCGCTAACTTTCGGGTCAAATGGTCAAATCAATATGACCAAGTCTCCTATGCCGTAAAGAGAGATCGCGGGACTCGAAGCAACTAAACACACGAGAGGATCGCGAGAAGACTCGAGAGAACTCAAGACGAAAGATCCTCCCATAACGAGAAATCCATAAACCGGACTACAGAAGAATCAAGAATTTTGCAATTGTTTTCTTAAAGCTCACCTCGAAACCGTCATCGGTAAGGTGAGAAGCGGAAAGCAAATTGTCTTGCGACTTACTAACCAAGGCAACATCCTTAAGAATAAAAGAAGCATTAATCGCCACGAGTACCTTTGGCGATGGCCTGCGAAGCGCCTCTCGAAGGTGATCGTCTCATCACCGGAGCGGGCTAGGGAGGAGAACCAGCAGGAGTCTCGGTCATATGCGAGAACAACCGAGTCTACAAGCCAAACCTTCTCCTTCCCTACCCGTGAACCTCGTCAGTGTGAATCTGACTCATTGTCATTGAGTTCGCCCTTGAGGCCATGAAGCACATCTTGGGAGAAGTCGCCGCCATCCTTGGGCTCTTGGTCACCCGTCCGTCATCGTCGCTCCATCCCTCCACCTCGGCGAGGTCGAGGTCGTCGAGAAAGCGGTGAGGACGCGTGGAAGAGCTTCTTGGCTTTGCCAAAGTTGCGGAACTTCTTCTTCTTGGGGCCTCAGTGGAGGCTTCTTGTTGCGGTTCTTGTCGGTGTAGTCGTTCTTGCCCGAACCGCCGTAGTCGTTCTTGCCCTTCTCCGACTTAGGGCGATTCGCTCGGATGTGGTTGGGGCCACCACACTCGAAGCAAATCACGGGTCCTCCTCTCTTTCGTCCCTCCTCCCTTTGTAGCGTGGGAGAATCTACGAGCAAGGAGGGCAAGTGCTCATCCATAAGGTGCTCTAGCGATCATCGTTATGTCACGAGAGCGACAAGGAGAAATTGCAAGAGGACTCGGAAGAGAGACCGGAAGCTGGCGGGATCGGTGACGGGGCCATCGATCGTGACTTCGACCTCGAGAGACAACGTCAATCTCGTGAGTCTTGAGGCGTGAGTCTGACGCATCAAGAGTCAAGGTCGAGAGGTCTGTCGTGTCTTTGATGGTGGTCACTTTCATCTCCCACACACGCAGATCGAGTCGTAAGTATTTGTGGCGTTGTCCGAGTCGGGTATGTGAGACCGACCGCTCGGAGGTTGCTCAAGATCTTGTGAAACGCGTCGAAGCACTCATCTAGGGACTCACCGACAAGCATCTCAAATTTGTTGTATTCTCGTTTGAGCTGGTCTGTCGAACCGTCTTGATCCAGGTGGTGCCCTCATGGTATCGTCGAGGGTCACCCAGAGATATCGTAGGGCGGACGGCAGGTGAGATATCGGTCAAACTCACTCGACTCAAACCACGGATGATGATGTTCCTAGCCTTTGCATTTGCCTCAACATCAGCCATGTTCCGGCATTGATGTTCTCATCGGCGAAGCAATGAATCGAACCTTGACCTTTCGCGGATGGCATACCCCAGGCACGGATGTATGTCTCCATTCGGCTCTTCGGAAGGGGTAATCGATGCCATCAAAGCAAGCGGCTTGGTCGAGTACTTGTCCATCGCCACGGCTCTTGAGACCGGTTAAGATCTATTGAAAAGAGCTAACCTGGCTCGATACCAATTGAAGGACCGGAAGGCGACTAGAGGGGGTGAATAGGAGCACCTAATCTTTTCGCAAAGAATGGATTCAACTTGTAAATTACTCCAATAGCTATGAGAGCTATGAAGATCAATGATTAAGCACAGAGGAAGTCTTATGTTGAATCCACTCCTCACCCCAAAGCTCAACAAACAAAAGCGAGGAAGAACCAGAAGAAATCGGGACAATCGGTACAACCACGGGCAAGCGGCGGTTGTACCTGATCGCACAACCGCGAGCAAATGGCGGTTGTACCGATCCGCATACAACCACGATGTTAAGCCGGTTCATCCGATTGTCTGGAAGCGAGCAAAAACCTCTCGGGTTTCAAAGCGAAAATCGGCGTAACTTTTGAACCGCTTGGCCAAACTCTACGAGATTTGAACCACACCTCCCTAAAGACACTAGGAACCTATTCCAAACAAATATTTCAGAGATCCATTCCAAAGTTCCTATCTTCTTGCATTTGAGCGAAGAAGGATGCAAAACCGCAAAACCGAAATGCTCCACAATCTCTCAACCTTGGCTCATGAGATTTTGCAAGAAGGTTAGTAATAACCTCAGGACATGCTAGCATGAGTCTTAGGCCAAATCCTCAAGGAAATCAAGAATTTCATCAAAAACCCTAGAAGAGGAAATGAAGAGCAGAGGATGCCAAAAGTGAAATCGAGATTTAACAAGATTAGCTCTTGGAAAAATCGATCAAATGATCTTAGGGCACTATCCCAACATAGAGCAATCCATTTTGCAGCTCACTAGCAAGAACCAACAAGAAAAGAAAAACTCACAAGTCCATCACAGAGAGAATCGAAGGAAAAATAAGAACGAGGAATGCAAACTTGATTTTCATTTCTTGAATCAAGAGCGAAATACAAATAAATACATCCCCATACGCATGGACATTAGAACCGGAGGGATGATTACAAGATTCTCAATCCATCTCCTCACTCTCCCAACACAAGAACACACTCACACTACATGCTCTGGAGAGGAGGAGAACCACTCAAGAACTCATCAAGAGGGGACACGCAGGAGCACACTCACGCCTTCCTCCACTCTCAACCACTAAAGAGCAAAAGAGAAACAACCTCACAAAGCCTCTTTTGACTCTAAAACCCTAATTCCACCCAAGTGCTCACTGGGCAGCAGCCCATCCATCCTATTTATAGCCCATGGCTAACGGGTCTCCACCCGCTTCGCCGCGCTAAAACCAATCGAGCCCGCTCCCGCATGTGCCTTGCGAAATTCCGTTCGCCTCCCGCACCTGCAGGAAGCTTCGCGCTCCTCGTCTCGCGCACGCCCGCAACCACCTCGAGTCCACGTCGTCTTGACACATCGACCGTTCGACCTCGGTGCCACTGCACCTAGTCCGGTCCACCGTGTCTCGCCACGACTCCACTCGACGTCCTGCAGCCACACAGACAAAGAAACACAAAACCGGGAACAAGTTCTTCACAACTTGACCCAACGTTAGCTCAAACATGCAATATGCAACACATATGCATGAACACACTTGGATATGACCTATCCCAAAACTCAAATCACCAAAATGGCGAACCTCACAATATAATCGGTACAACCGCCATGTTACCAATGGATCAACCGCACTCGGTCGTCATCGCTCCAATACTGCGTTGTTCCGATTTCCAATGAAAACCGAACTCGAAAAAACAACTTCTGGAATTCTTCAACCGCCATTTACCAATCGGCATAACCGCCTCAATGATCGCATCGCCCATAACACGCCGGACGATCCGATTATCCTGACAGCAATTGAAAGACTTCACGAAAACGCGTGAACCGCGCAACGACATGGTCCGACCACACAAACCAAACTCGACTGACCGAAACCCTTGTCAAATACTCATCACTCTCATGGAGACACGACCACAAGGTCTCTCAGCGAAATAGATTTATGCTCGGGCGAGTAATTGAGTAGTAAAGGAGGAATGCGCGGAGCACATTGCGCGAAGCACATGGGTTGAGGTAGTCTCGCCTCAGCAACCACTAAGGACTTAACTTTGTGCGCCATTAATCTAGGCCATACCGTACAACCACATGTCCAGGATGGGGTGCACCTGGCCAACTAATTAGCAAGGTTTTGGTTTGATTCTGTTTTGGTTGACGAAACGGCGCAAGAGGGGGTCCAGAATGGTGAAATCTTAGCGAGCAGAACCGAGTCAAAACAGCGCTTTGTAAAAGCCTTATAATAGCCCCTCCTTGATTCACATCTCTAAGGAAATGTGTGCTTTTATCAAGATGATTATCTCTTGTGGGTCAAACTGTATAACCTCTGCAGGGTGTTAAAAACTATTCGAATAGTCGTGTCCCCGGTTATGAAAAATGTCTGGTGATTTCACACAAGGGCTAGATTTTCATAAAAAATATTGGAATGGTTGGGTCGGAAAGCGATCTGGTTGTTGGTTGTTGGATGGGAAGTGAACGTGGTGCTAGTTGTTTCAAAGAACTTGTTTACTTATGTACTTAATCTTTTAAATTATGCTCTTCAATCTATTTAATATATTTACTATCAATACTACTTTCTGCAAAATAACCATAAAGCTATTCTTATCAAGCCTTGCATGAATACTATTTTTATACATTTCCCTACGACTTGCTGAATACTTTATGTACTCACAGCTATACACCATTTGTTTATCAGTCCCCGTAGAAGAACCAGGGAACACAAAGTTCTTCGCTCCTCGTCGGTTGCATGCTTCAGTTCATGTAGTCTTGCATGGCGGATATTGTACGGCACTGCTGGGTTATGTGGGATCCCTCGCCATGTAGATCGCAGAACAATGGGGTTCCCCCAGCGCCGGCCCGAGCGGTACGGCAAGCTTGGATGGTGTGGGATCCCTCTCCATGCAGGTCGCAGAAGAGCGGGATGCCTCCGTTTCAGCTCCGGTTATCCTGCGACCCTCGGCTGGTGCGACCGCAGGAACGGCCGCGGCCCCTCTCCCCCCCTGGGGTTCTGTTGCGGTCTGTCTACATGGTAGACACTTCACCCTCTAGCGCGGTATTCATTGGTGTGTGGCTTGGCCGCTACTCCTGTAACACCCTTGCTATTCGAAAGCCAAGATATTACCTAAAACCTCTACCACAATCAACAGTTTGAACAATTTATAACATCTTAATCAAAAAGAGCAAACTAAGGTCTAGTCGAGAGGAATCTAGCAATAATAAACACCCTAAATTCAGCAATAAACTTATAACATCTGAGTTCAAAGGAAAACTATTAAGACCAAAACTGGAGAGCATGAATCCATAACGCGTTAACCTAAGCATAACAATATCCAAAAATGACCATCAAAAGTTACTTATTATTACAGTCCAATCTCATAAATGTAGAATAATTTCAAATGGTTATTTCAATGATGCGTGCAACTGTGTGTCTACTCCCTCCCACAAATGCCATCATCATGGTTCACCTAAAAATAAGAAACACAGCAAGGGTGAGTCCATGACTCAGCAAGTACAAAAGAAAATTTTGAACCAAAAACAGGTATAATTCATCAAGCATACAGTTGAACCAAAATATGAGATGATAGAAACCACATGATTGAATGTATGCACATGCCCTTCACTTCTGCTCATACCGGTATAGCTAGTGAACACCTGTCGGTGTTCACTTATACCCGTATTATCCAAAACGTAGGGATCCAAGACCCATTTGAAGAACATTTCAAAACGGGGATCCAAATTGCCCACATTGGAATGGTGGGTCTTACTTGCCCAGGTTGGAATGTTGGGACTTCACTACCCACTGCTGTGGGTGTAGCAAGAACAATACTTGCATGTATGAATGTATCTGATGAATGAAGAAACATCATTAATAGAACCACGGTAATCACATACTACTATGAACAAGTACACATCAAACATTATTCACCATGTAATCATCAACCAAGGAAAACACATATCAATCACAAGCATACAGTTGTACTTGCCTTATTTGCTACGACGTGCGGGGAGGCAAGGACGATGCCCCTAACTCCGGAACCCCTTCTCCTACACAAGAATGGCGCTAACATAAGAACGCTGAGGAAAATAGACTCCAATCACACCCCTATCCCGATTCCCCGAAGCCTAAGATTCGAATAAGGGTTCTACTCGATTTTCCCGACAGTCTAGCAGAAGATCTCACGGGACAGCAGTACTAAAATCCTCATATCTTTTACTACGAAGTTCAGAATGAAGTGATCTTGGTCTCTCTGGAAACACGACAACATCATCTACGATAAACTAGTTGGCAAGATTTTCTGATTCAGCATTCTAATAAACCTAATGATCAGGTGAATTTTCTACCCCTTCAATCTGTCAGTCAGAACTACAGCGGTAGAAGAAAATTCGTATCTTTTGATTGGCTGATCCAAAAATCAAGTTATATACCATCTGGAAAGCTTAAAGAATTTCCTACAACTTTCATATTAGGTGAACGTTCTTATTCGACCCCTAACTAAATCATATTAGCCACACAAAGTGACTGCTAATCCTCGTCAGCCCTTCTGAACAGTCGCAAAGAAACCATCATAACTCCTAAACCATGACTCCAAATTGAGTGATCTTTGCGCCTAAAGAAAGCTATCAACGATTACTACAACTTTCTAAGAGACTATATTTCCCAATTCGGCCTGTAACTAGATCATATTGGCCACACAAAGTAACTGCTAATCCTCGTTAGCCCTTCTGGACAGTCGCAAAGAAATCATCATAACTTCTAAACCGTAACTCCAAATTGAGTGATTTTTCCGCCTAAAGAAAGCTATGAATGAGAACTACAAGTTTCTAAGAGACAGCCAGACCAGAAAACGCACGTAACCTACCTAAAACCGACGACCAACGTCATTGTACCAAACCGATCTACTACTGACAGCATCAAAACGAATTGATTAATCTACCGAGCGATCGGGGATCGAGTTTACCCTTGACGAACCGCTGGATATTGACGTCTCGCCGGGTGAATGTTTCCTTCCTCTCCTCTGCTCCCCTCTTCTTTCTTCCTCCTTTTCTTCTCCTCTTTTCCTCGCTGCTTCTCTTTGGCCAGCCCTCCAATAGCTGTTTCCTCTCCTTCCTCCCAAAGGGGCAGCAGCAGGAGCTTCATCGGGGAAGGTGTGGTGCTGCCAGAGGGGTTGGGGGTGCAATGGGAGGCGCAAGGGAGAGGAGGAGGCGGCTGCCAAGGGCAAGAGGCGGCGGCCAAGTGGGAGGGGAGGGGCTAGGGTTTAGGGGGAACCCCCCCCCTTGGCCGGCCACTTCATGGGCCCCTCCTGGGTCGCGGCCCAGGCCCAGGTTGGCGAGAATTAGCGGAAAACCCCTTGTTTTACAAAGAATTTCCACTCCTTTAATTGAATTTTCCTCTCCCGGCCTCTTTTCCGAATACCCGACTCGCTTCCGGGGTATTACAGCTCCTGCTACAGTTGACACGGTCTCTTTCACGGGTGGCACGCTCGGTTTTGCCACCATGGCGCTATGGTCAGGGAGTCCCGCCCGCCGAACGTTATCCTCCTCCGCCCCGGCGTACTCCTCCATTTTGTCGAAGAGATCCACCACGGAGCAGATAGGCTTGCGAGCCAATCTTTCTGCCAGGGGACCTTTCTGAAGCCCGCAACTTGCGGCATTTATGATGGTAGTTTCATTGACCCCCTTCACTTGGCACTTTACTTCCGCAAATCTCCTGAAGAAATTGCGAAGGGATTCGCCTGTGGCCTACTTGGTGTCGAAGAGGTGCCCGACATCTTTTGGTTCAGCGTAGTTTCCCTGGAAGTTGTTCTGCACTAGGTCCCGTAATTGCTCTCATACATACACGGAGCGAGGTGGAATGGTGAAGAACCATGTTAACGCTACTCCTTTTAAGGGCAGGGTGATGCTTTTCGTCTTTGTGGTGTCATCTCCCCGTCCCCCGCGGCTTCAATGGCCATTTCATAAACGCGGAGGAACTCCGAGGGGTCAATGGATCCCTCGAAGGGTGTGACTTCTGGCATCTTGAAACCTTGAGGCCAACGGGATACTTTCAGCCTTGCGCTCAAGGGGGAGTTGGGATCCCCCCGGAATACCGGTGTCGAGGCGGTGGTGGGTGATGTCCTTCGACAGGTCCAGTGGCTTCGGGCGGCGCGGGCCTGCTGGAGTTAGCCCCTGACCGTTAGAGATCCAGCATCTCCTGGCGGAGGTCGGCTAATTCCTACTGGAGTACCTCATGCACCTCCCGTACTACGCCTGTTGCCCTCGTTGGCTGGTTCGCCGCGATCGCCGCTGCCACTGCAGTTCTAGTGCGCTTGGCCCTCTGGATGCCAGGCGGCTCTGTCGCTGTTGTGGGTTTGGCCGAGGACCTCTTTAATGGTACTCTTCGAGGTGGTGCTATTACGCTGCTTTGGAGTTGAACCTAACTTTTGCCGTGTCCCCACGGATGGCGCCAACTGTCGTAGCAAACAAAGACTAAACAGTAAGAGAAAAGGGGAACCTCCGGTACTCTCGGGGGATCCGAAGGATCCTCCGAGCGGGGACTAGTAGTCAGTGGATTGATATTGATTGTTTTCCTTTTATAATCGAGAAAAAAAACTCTCTTTTACATGAGGGGGTGAAAAACTCTCTTTTACATGAGGGGGGTGCTCCCCTATTTATAGCCCTATATTTACATTACTATTATACCCCTGCGGGAATGCAGTACACGTAGGGGCTGCAGGAACTTTTTCTCCCCCTACGTGTAGGTCTTCCTGCGCTTTGTCCACCTGGTTGGTGCACCTGGTCCACTAGCGCCCGGGGTGCTTCGGGTCTTCTCCGGAGGTGGCCCGAAGGGTCTGCTGCTCCGGGCTTCACTAGGCGCCGAGGACCCTCCGAGGGTGCTTCGGACCGGAGATGCTCCAAGCTTCGCTAGGCGCCGAGGACCCTCCGGGGGTGCTTCGGGCATTCTCCGGAGGTGGCCCAGAGGGCCTGCTGCTCCGAGCTCCGTGAGGCGCCGAGAACCCACTGAGAGTGCTTCGGACCTTCTCCGGAGGTTGCCCGGAGGACCCACGCCCGGAGCCGCGAGGCGCCGGGACCCTCGGGGTGCTTGGGACCTTCTCGGAGGTAGCCCGAGGGCTCACTGCTCCCAAGCCGCTAAGCGCCGAGATCCGGTGGTGTTTTGGGTCTTCTCCGAAGGTGGTTTTGCCTGGCCGTTGGGGCTGGTGGGGCCTCCCCTATGACACCATCCGGGCTTCGCTAAGCGCCGAGATCCGGTGGTATTTTGGGTCTTCTTCGAAGGTGGTTTTGCCTGGGCGTTGGGGCTGGTGGGGCCTCCCCTATGACACTTATCTTGCTAGACCAAACAGTTTTACCATGTGCTTGCTTGAATAACTGATTTGTGGATTCTAATCATACGATGTCGAGCATTGCAATAGACACTAACAAGGAATTGAGTTGGCCATTACTACTGTTCCCACACAAGTGGGTAAAGACTGAAGACCAAAGCAGCACTAAATTGGCATCCATGGAGAAGAGAGCAGGGTATATTTCTCCTACAGGTCCAAGACTTCTACCAATCGTGTGAACCAAGAGAAAAGTAAGAAATATAAAGAGAGAACTATTATTGAAGAAGCTTACTTGGATTAAAAGATCCATTCCAGTGTTGTTTTCTGTACTTATATGAACTTTGCAGTAGGAGACATCGTATAAGTAGTAGCTTTCTTAATCTGCCAGAACATAGTAGCACACCATTCTAACTAGGCTCAAACATTTCAAACATTTAGATTTTGAAACAGATCTACAAGATATTAGCTTAGCTTGGAAATTGTTACGTTCAGTTACGTTCATGTGCAATCCATTGGCTGCATCAATAAACTACAAGGAAGACTGAAATGCATAGACCATCTGATGAGGGCATCTCTAACACTTATACATTTCCTCCTATTCGTGGCGATATACATATTGATCTCCAAGCCATAAGTGAGGCTACAAGTAATACAAGTGCAGAAGTGCTTGTTGGTCCACTAACAAGAGCTAAAGCTAAACTTCTAAATCAACAGGTGCTTTTGTTTCTTAATGAATCTTCTGTTGTCATTGATCATAATTGGGTGCTACCTCATGCAAATGTTTTGTGCATTCTAAAGTTTGAACATTTTGAAGCCTTCGGAACCAAGAGGGACGCCGGAGCCAAAGTAATGGAGGAGAAGCTCGTGGGAGACAAGCAAGAGGGAGAAGCCCAAGAATCCAAGTCAAATTCGAAACTTCCACAAGCCCAACCAAATTCAAACTCGGAATCAACTCAGCCTCAAATTCGGATTCGGAATCAGCAGGACAGTCCGGAGTAAAAAGGTCATACCTTTTTCATACGAAGTCCGATTGGGGTGTTTTTGGGCTTGTTGGAAAGCTAACTTCAAGCCCGATCCAACCGATGCTCACGCACTACGAAATTCCTCTGGAGTCAAAAGATATGACCGAAACAATATGACGGTTGTAAAATTAGAGTTTCCTTTTTGTTTTAGATTGAGTCGGAATTGGAGTAGGAGTTCTAATTCCGAATTAGAGTAGGAGTAGGGCCTCTTGGCCAGCCATGAGGAGGAGAAGGGGCACTATATATTGAGGGTTAGACCCCCATTGTAACGTCAGACCAGTTTATGCATAAGAATAGAAACATAGCTATTGCTTGTTCTTTCGAAAACAGAGTTCATGCGAGGACTTTGAGAGAGGACTAGGCGATCCATTGGTTCGTTATGCAATTCAAGGTTAAGCCGTCGTTCCATTGGGAATTGGGGACTTGGCGATCGTCGTTCGTGGTCTCGCGACGATCAACTATCCGGTGTGTTTTGGGTGTATTCCAAAGAGTTGAGGGTTCGTGCATTGGCGCGAGTGTTCAGCTAGCGACATCGTCTACTTCGCATCAGTTATCCACGGTTCCTCACCGAGAAGATCGGGCATCCCCCGTATCATATGGTATAAGATTCTAGGTTTACTCGGTGAGAGTTTTTCTTACCCTTAGTTTAGTTTCGTTTTTTCTGTCCTATAGTCCACTAAACCGAAAATTGCAACACAAAAATTCCAAACCCTAGTTTCAATCTGATATTTCTTGTGAGTTTTGTTAGGTTTTAGTCCATTAGAATTTTTGTTTAGTCTGATCTAAGTGTTTCCTTTATGTACCTTGTTCCTTGTTTCCTTCCAAAAAAAACCAAAAAAATCCAAAATTCAAATTCAGTTCCTAAACTCAATTTTCGTTAAATCCGAGTTCAATTGGTACACTGTTTGTAATTCGGTCGTAACTTTTGCGTCCGAGCTCCGCTTCACTTATATCCTTTCATCTTGTGAGACTAGCTTTTGATATTGTATTAGGGCTGCTTATTGAACATTGTTTACACATTGCTGATTTTTTGGGCTTATGCACCCACGAGGGTAGCAAAACACTTTCGCCATTGAGAAAAGCAAAAAAAAGCACAAGACAATAGCAAGAGCCACGGCATTAAAAAAAAGTATAAAAAAAAAACTGAGAGCATAAACATAATTTTTGCGAAAGAAAAGAGAGGAAGAAAAAAAACTTTTCTTTGGCCGATTGCTCTGAGATATACATTTTATTGGTTGCTCTGATCACCTTCATCATTATTTCAGATTGTGTAGTCATTTTTTTAGCAATCTTGTGCCCTACTATTTTCAATTGCAATTGGCTAGCGTCTCTCTTAGTACTTGGTGCAAAGCGAGCTAGCTTAATCTCATTTTGAGATCCGTCTCGCTAGCTCATTCCTTTGTTTGCATTGAGTCACATTTGTCTTTTGTGTGCGTTCATCCTTTTCACTTAAACTCATTGGATCGGCACATAGGCAAAAGAATCTAGCTTGGATCATTACTTAGCATTACAACAACTTGAATATCAGTTTGTATAGGTTATACACATACCTTACCAAGCTCCACCTACACCCGCTCGTGTACTACCTTTGCTCTTGGTTACGCTCTTACATTACCGGGTTGAGGTTCGTTCGCGCCACAAGTGTCATTTTTGCCGTCCTTGATTCACTTTGGAGCGGTAAGCTTGTCTTGTTTGCGAGCAGTGAGTTGTGAGTAGAGAGCACCTTACGCTTTCCTAACCCGGATATAATCTCGTTTGCTATTTGTGAGTTGTTGCCATGTCGTTATCGGGAGGAGCCACCTAATCCGGAGGCACCGATTCGTGGTTAGAGTACACTCGTTTGCGTGAGATCTTTGCAAAAGCGAGTTCATGAAGGCGACAATGGCGTGCGCGATGAGCTCGGGGTGGTTCGAGACAGTCCGACACCCTCGGAGAGGAGGTCACGCACTGCGCACAAACATCAATAATAACTTCCAAGAACTACGTGCCATGTTCGCACAACACAATCTTCATGGAGGTGCGCATCGCGACGACACAAGTGTGCAAGGCCCTCCACTGTCTTGCCCAATGAGACCACGGAGGCACGTGACATTCGCGGGGATGAGGAGGCGCCGACACCAGCGCGTCGCATGGTAGTGCCACCACACGCTGGAGTGGCGTAGTGGTTCGCCCTCATACACAGGGCATGGTCGCGGCAACTACGACCACAATGGGGCCTGTGGTCGGGCGCACCATTGGGTGCCCAAGGAGGAGGTGTGCATGATGCACCTCGTGGTCGGGTGATGAGGCCGAGCTTTGGGGCGACGACGATTTTCGGTCAACAACTATGACGGCCGACGACCCCACCACCACAACAATATGCATCGGCGTCGACACGACACCGAGGATTTTATCGCTAAGCCCAAATTTACTCTTCCTATATTTTCGTGTGGTACTAATGTGGAAGAATACCTCACTTGGGAGCTGAAAATTGATAAGTCGTTTGGATGAACAACTACTCCAATGAGAAGAAGCTCGTACTTGCGTCCAATGGTTTGGATGGTTATGCCACACATTGGTGGGAACAGTTTGTCCAATGGAGCACCACGAGTTACCAGTTATTACTTGGGAGCAGATGAAGCAGCATTTGCGGGCACGTTTTGTCCCCCGCCATTACAAGCGTTCCCTATTTGAAAAGTTGACCGGGCTGCGACAAGGTTTGAAATCAATTGATGAATATCATAAGGAGATGGAGACCATCATGATACATGCAGATGTTCGCGAAAATGAAGAGCAGACAATGGCGAGATTTCTAGCTAGCATGAATTATGCTGTCAAGCGCATTGTCAATCACCATCCCTACCATGATATGATCGAGTTGCTACACCAAAACGCTTGGTCGGCGCCAAGTGATTGAAGATGCGGTTTCTTGCTGTTCACGTTCTTCAACCAATCCGGGACATTCATATCACAAAAGCACTCCGTAGGGAGTAATTCACGATCGATGCGATTCCGCAAGTAAGAAGCCGGAGAGTACACCACCAACAAGACCGATCAGCGGTTCCGAGCAAGACCGACGGCCTGCGTCTATGGGGTCGACAGGCCGTTCACGGATATCATTTGCCACAAGTGCAAGGGCATTGGCCACTTTGGAGGGGATCGCCGAATGTCGAACTATGCTTATAACGAGAGGAGGCGGTTATATTTCAGCTAGTGATGACGAGTCGCTTTGATGCACACCGGTCTTGCATAGTGATGACATAGAACAATGTGAATGTGATCCGAGTTTCGAGCAGCGAGCAAGTATTCCATTGTTTGCACACCCAAGGTGCTTAGTGTGATGCCATCACCGTCACTCGAACAACGGTGCAATTTATTTCAGACTTGGGCAAAGCTTGATCAAGGTAAGGTGTGCAAAGTGATTATTGATGGCGGAGTTGCCACAATTTGGCCGATAAAGACATGTGTCATAAGTTGGGTTTGAAGTATTTGCGCATCCACGTCCTTACCATGTGCAATGGTTGAGTGACAAAGAGGAAGTGAAGGTGAAATATATGGTGCGTGTGACGTTTTCTATTGGGAAGTACACTGATAGTGTGGATTGCGATGTTGTGCCCATGACGGTGTGTCACTTGCTGTTGGGACGGCCATGGCAATATGATCGTTCTGCGTGTGCGATGGACGTACAAATCGCTACACTTTTAGATGGAACAATGTGGAGATCATCTTGAAACCGCTTACCGGGACGATTGTGAACTCTTCAATGCGAAAAAATGAGATGCACGTGGAGAGTCCTCAAGAGCGAGCCAATCAATCAAAGAAACACGAGGGAGAGAAGAACTTGGTCATGTTAGCTACCAAATCCGAGATGCGAGAATTCAGCGAGGATCCCAATTTGGTGCACTTTGTACTACTGTACAAAGACATATTGCTTTCAACTAATGACTTCTTTGCTCTTCCTAGTGGTATTGCTTGTGTTTTGCGAGAATTCGCGACGTCTTTCGGAGGAGGTACCGGTGGGCTACCACCAATCCGGGATTGAACATAAGATTGACTTGATTCGGGGCGTCGCTACCAAACCGACCACCGTACCGCACCAACCTCGAAGAAACCAAGGAAATTCAAAAACAAGTACACAAACTTCTCTCCAAAGGGTACGTTCGTGAAAGCTTAAGCCCTTGTGCTGTTCCTGTTATTTTAGTTCCTAAGAAAGATGGTTCATGGCGTATGTGTGTAGATTGTAGAGCAATTAATAATATCACTATTCGATATCGTCATCCAATACCTCGCTTAGATGATATGCTAGACGAACTAAGTGGTGCTGTTATTTTCTCTAAAATAGACTTGCGTAGTGGGTACCATCAAATTAGGATGCATGAAGGGGATGAGTGGAAAACAGCATTTAAAACGAAATTTGGTTTGTATGAGTGGTTGGTCATGCCTTTTGGTCTAACTAACGCACCTAGTACTTTCATGCGCTTAATGAATCATGTTTTAAGGCATTTCATTGGTAAATTTGTGGTTGTGTACTTTGATGATATTCGATTCTGATCATGAATGAGTTTGAGCACTTTGACCATATTAGACAAGTTCTACAAGTTTTACGCGATGCTAGGCTTTTTGGTAACTTAGATAAGTGCACCTTTTGCAAAGATCGTGTTATTTTCTTAGGCTATGTTGTGTCTGCGCAAGGAGTTGAAGTAGAGCGAGTCTAAAATTGAAGCGATTAAAAATTGGCCAACTCACGTAAGCGTAAGTTAGATTAGAGCTTTCATGGTCTCGCCGGTTTTTATCGGCGCTTTGTTAAAGATTTTAGCACCGTCATTGCCCATTGAATAACCTTACTAAAAGGGTGTTGAATTTGTATGGGGGTAGCGCAAGAAAATGCTTTTGTTGAACTTAAGAAGCGCTTTGACCAAGCACCGATTGCTTGTTTTACACGATTTCACTAAAATTTTGAAATTGAGTGTGGCCTTGATGGATTGGGTATTAGCGGTGTTTTAATGCAAGACGGTCGACCAAGTAGCTTATTTTAGTGAGAAAGCGAATGGTGCTCAATTGAATTATCTGTCTATGACAAAGAGCTTTATGCGTTAGTGCGCGCGTTAGAAACTTGGCAACACTATTTATGGCCCAAAGAGTTTATTATTCATTCGATCATGAGGCATTGAAGTATTTAAAGGGTCAAGCAAACTGAACCGTAGACATGCCAAATGGGTCGAATTCATTGAGTCATTTCCTTACATTGTAAAATATAAGAAGGAAAGGAAAATGTGGTAGCCGATGCTCTTTCGAGGAAAAGTGTGCTCTTAACTCAATTAGGAGTGCAAGTTCTGGTTTAGAGAGTTTACGTGATTTATATGCTCATGACCATGATTTTTACATTTCCTTATGAACATTGCAAACCGGGAAAAGGTGGGATAAATTTCATATCCAAGATGGGTTTTGTTTCGCACTAACAAATTATGCGTTCGAGAATCCTCTCGTGCGTTTGCTATTATTGCGGGAATCACATGCGGTGGATTGATGGGACATTTTGGACGTGAGAAGACATTGTCTATCTTTGAGCGATCATTTTATTGGCCTAAGATGAGCGCGATGTGGAGCAGTGCGTCAATGATGCATTACTTGCCACAAAGCGAAATCGAAGTTGAATCCACACGGTTTGTATACCCCTCTACCTGTTCCCAATGCACCATGGGAGGATATTAGTATGGATTTTGTTTTAGGACTGCCTAAACTAAGAGGGGGAGAGATTCTGTTTTTGTCGTTGTGGATCGTTTTTCGAAGATGGCACACTTTATTCCGTGCAATAGGAGCGACGATGCGTCGCATATTGCTGACTTGTTTTTCAGGGAGATCATGAGACTACATGGCGTGCCGCGGACTATTGTGTCGGACCGTGACGTGAAGTTCATGAGCTACTTCTGGAAGACACTTTGGGGTAAACTAGGGAAGAAGTTGTTATTCAGCACAACTTGTCATCCCCAAACTGATGGTCAAACGGAGGTGGTGAACCGCACACTTTCGATGTTACTTCGGACCATGATCAAGAAGAATCTACGCGAGTGGGACGATTGTTTGCCGCACGTAGAATTCGCCTATAATCGGGCTGTGCATTCCACTACGCAGATGTGTCCTTTTGAGGTAGTGTATGGTTTCAAGCCCTTTACGCCGCTTGATTTGCTACCGCTTCCCAGTCAACACCGTACTCACATGGAGGCATCCAAGCGAGCTGAATTTGTGAAGAAATTGCATCTCAAGACAAAAGAAGAGATAGAGCGCAAGGTTAAGTACTATGCTGAGAAGGCGAACAAGAAGAGAAAGAAGATGATTTTTCAACCAGGTGATTTGGTGTGGGTACACTATCGCAAGGATCGTTTTCCAGAACGCCGCAAGTCCAAATTGCTGCCGCGAGGTGACGGGCCTTTCAAGGTGCTTGCGAAGATCAACGACAATGCCTACAAGATAGAGCTTCCAGGCGATGACTATGGTGTGAGCCCTACGTTCAATGTCATTGATTTATCACCTTTCTTTAGTGGTGATGATCCAAATATCGAGGTCGACACCTTTTCAAGAAGGGGAGGATGATGAGAGCATCTCTAACACTTATACATTTCCTCCTATTCGTGGCGATACACATATTGATCTCCAAGCCATAAGTGAGGCTACAAGTAATACAAGTGCAGAAGTGCTTGTTGGTCCACTAACAAGAGCTAAAGCTAAACTTCTAAATCAACAGGTGCTTTTGTTTCTTAATGAATCTTCTGTTGTCATTGATCATAATTGGGTGCTACCTCATGCAAATGTTTTGTGCATTCTAAGGTTTGAACATTTTGAAGCCTTCGGAACCAAGAGGGACGCCGGAGCCAAAGTAATGGAGGAGAAGCTCGTGGGAGATAAGCAAGAGGGAGAGGCCCAAGAATCCAAATCAAATTCGAAACTTCCACAAGCCCAATCAAATTCAAACTCGGAATCAACTCAGCCTCAAATTCGGATTCGGAATCAGCAAGACAGTCCGGAGTAAAAAGGTCATAACTTTCTCATACGAAGTCCGATTGGGGTGTTTTTGGGCTTGTTGGAAAGCTAACTTGAAGCCCGATCCAACCGATGCTCACGCACTACGAAATTCCTCCGGAGTCAAAAGATATGACCGAAACAATATGACGATTGTAAAATTAGAGTTTCCTTTTTGTTTTAGATTGAGTCGGAATTGGAGTAGGAGTTCTAATTCCGAATTAGAGTAGGAGTAAGACCTCTTGGCCAGCCATGAGGAGGAGAAGGGGCACTATATATTGAGGGTTAGACCCCCATTGTAACCTCAGACCAGTTTATGCATAAGAATAGAAACATAGCTATTACTTGTTCTTTCGAAAACAGAGTTCATGCGAGGACTTTGAGAGAGGACTAGGCGATCCATTGGTTCGTTCTGCAATTCAAGGTTAAGCCGTCGTTCCATTGGGAATTGGGGACTTGGCGATCGTCGTTCGTGGTCTCGCGACGATCAACTATCCGGTGTGTTTTGGTTGTATTCCAAAGAGTTGAAGATTCGTGCATTGGCGCGAGTGTTCAGCTAGCGATATCGTCTACTTCGCATCAGTTATCCACGGTTCCTCACCGAGAAGATCGGGCATCCCCCGTATCACCATCTGCAGATCATAACATGCATTCCCAAGGAAGGGGAATGGAATCTACACTGTGATGCTAGAAGAACAAATAGACATCAAGTTCAAGCTTCCGAGATAGTATTTTTAACAGCCAAACAAAACAAAAGGCCTCCTTTCAAACTTTGTGATGGAGAAACATTTACATTTACCTCGAGAATAATCTTAGCTAAAGACTTCATAAAACTTCTCAACGACAAGCAAACCCGAGTCAATTGATTCCAGTGGGTCCTTCCGGAGCCGATGCCTCAAGCAGTTGGGAATAACAGTGGCAATGTCCTCCACTGTGACAGTATCCCTTCCTTTCAGTGCAGCCAAGGCCTTGGCAGCCCTATTAGTCACAATGTCCCCTCTCAATCCATCGACGTTCAACTCGGCACACACCTTGGATATCTTAACACGAAGATCATGGTCGATCTGCACAGCACCAAGATTACTCCGGGCGGATGAAATCTGTTGCTGGAGCTTCTCTTGCTCCTCCAAGTAGGACTCTCGGAACGCTTTTGGGTCCCTGTCGAACCGAGCCCTCTCTTCCACAATCTTAACCCTTAGCTCCGCATCCCTGACTGTACCAACCTGTGCGTGCATTCCGAACCGGTCCAGCAACTGCGGCCGGAGCTCCCCTTCCTCTGGATTACCGGACCCAATAAGGATGAAACGCGCTGGATGGGAGATGGAGATACCCTCCCTCTCCACCGTGTTCCACCCAGACGCAGCAGCATCCAGCAGAACATCCACCAGATGGTCATCGAGCAAATTGACCTCATCCACGTACAGTATCCCCCTGTTGGCCTTGGCAAGCAACCCGGGCTCAAACGCCTTGACACCCTCGGTGAGCGCCTTCTCAATGTCAATCGTGCCGCACACCCTGTCCTCCGTGGCGCCGAGGGGCAGGTCGACCATGGTGATCTTGGCCGTGGACACGGGAAGGTCGTCGCCCTTCAGCACGCGGTCACGAACCTCGGGGCCCATGACCTCGGGGTCGTCGGGGTCGGAGTTGAAAGGGTCACCGATTACGACGAGGATGTCCGGGAGCAGGTCGACGAGGGAGCGCACGGTGGTTGACTTACCGGTGCCACGGTCGCCCATGATCATGACGCCGCCGATCTTGGGGTCGATGACGTTGAGCAGCAGGCAGAGCTTCATCTCGTCCTGCCCCACGATCGCCGCGAAGGGGTACACCGGCCGCTGGCTCTCCTTCGCGCCCGCCGTCTTCGCCTCCTACACACATTACAGCAAGAACAGCACGTAACAACACAGCCTCGTCTCGTATTGTAAGTATGACGGATTTAAGAGCTTGGAGGGATTGGATTACCTGCCCGGCGGCGGAGGGGGCTGCCACATTGCAGACGGTGAAGCGGCCGCGGCGGAATCCCCTCTTGGACGGAATGCGGGCTGCGTATCGATTGCCTGGGAGATTGAGTTGAGAGTTCTCGGAGATTCGACATTCCTTCTTTCGAAAACACAGGAAGGGGAAAAGATGCTACCTGAGAAGGCGGCGGTGGCGGTGGCGGTGGTGGTGGCGGTAGCGGAGGCGGAGAATAGGGCCGGCGAGGAGGCGGGCGCGGAGGTGGAGACGGGGAGAAGGGGGAAGCCATGTGGGGAGCGAGAGAAGAAGGAAGGGGAATGGACGGCGAGTGGTTTTAAGGGGAGGAGGGGATAAGAGGGGGATTGGGGTAGATGGGTTGGGATAGGCCGAGAGAGATGCTGTAACTGAGGCAGCTTTGGACTGGAGGCCGTCAGTACGCAGTTCCGCACGCAATCCTGAAGCCCAGAGTCTCTTCAGTTTCCAGCGTAAAACCGAACGTCCCAAAGCCCACTAGAGAGATATTATAATCAATTCTTTCGAACGGAAATATTATAATCAATTCTTTCGAACGAAAGAGATTTTAATTTAAATTTTGAATTAATTCAAAGGGATTGAATATGATCACAACGTATCCAAACAAACTCTAAAAGGAAAATGCTCGAATATGCAAAAACAGTATACTTACTAAGGTTTTATAATTAACACTTCACGAACTGGCCTTTTTTCAGCAAAAATCAATTATTTGATGCCTAAAAGCTTACCTCTTTATGAAATGACACTCCAAATATTGGCTTTCATGATATGCCAACCAGTTCAGGTTGCAATTTTCAACCATGTTACGTATTCCATGTGCGTTGAAAACAATTCCTTCTAACTCCCCTCGTCCTGCCGGGTTCAAACCCGAACGCATGGCCGCCAAAACTACTTCGGTCCCTCGTTAAGGTCTTGTTTATATAGAGAGGGATTGGAACCAATCCTTTTGAATTAGAAGGGATTTTAATTCAAATTCTAAGTCAATTTGAAGGAGTTGAGTCAAATCACAGTGTATCCAAACAAACCCTAAAGTGGTAGACATCATGGGAAAGCCGCACCCAGCGTGGTGTCGATCAGCTCGTTGTAGCATTCCACGTGTGGTAAGGGCTCGAGCCTCTGATGCAATCGCGACAAAGGACGGCGAGTTCACCACGACTTGATAGCGTTGCGGTGACGGCAAGATTCCGCAAGGTGGCGACGGTTGACCAGGTAAAGTTCTTGACGGCGACGATGGGTCAATGGTCTTGCATTCGTTTGGACTAACCCACCTAGATTAGTTCTAATCCACCAATTTGTAGCTAAAAATCATGCATTGAGTGCTAAGAGGACTCTTCTAATCTAATTCACGAACGCCCTAAAGAACTGGGGATTCCAGACGCGTGGCGGGCACCACACGTGTGCTCCCCGCCTCCCTTTCCTCGTCGTCACCCTTCCACCTCCGTGCCGGAGCTCCTTCCCCAAATCCCCCCTTCACTCCTTGAACTTTCAAATGGAGATCCATAAACTTTAAAATCTGATTGCCAAAGTTTTGAATCGAAAAGTTTCACAATTGAATTGATATACAAAGCTTTCAAATCCGAAAAGTATAATTCAGACAAAACCTTACAAAATTGGATTGCAAACTTTCACACCGAGCACAAAAGATCTCAAATAGAACCTTTCAAATGGCCTCCCTGCACACGGGACTCTAGACGAAGACTGTGGGCAAGGCCTCAGACGCGGTAGAGCACATCTGGCCGCGCAATTAGGGTTGGCCGAGGCGTAACCGCTGAGGAGTTAGAGCCTCCTCTTCATGCCTAACTAGTAGGGTCCCTGTGCGTTGCAACGGAACCCCAAAAGATAGTGATGCTTATCAGCAGACGAGATCCTAAGCCCATAATAAATATCATTTCTCTTTCACACACATATAAAACAGAAATATTAACTCCACCTATTGCATCACCTAGTATTACTACTACCTAAAAATTAAAATTTTGAGCTCATAGATTGTTGACATTTGAAAGTTGAAGGTGATGCCAACTTCCTCTCCGACGTGATGCCCATTTCTAGTCATTGCCAGTTGACAAAAAAGAGGCCTACTGCGTCGTTGGCTACCTTCTTTCGCCCTAAACTCAAGCCACGACTCGGTTCTTATGGCCATTGGTTTCTTTAGCTCTCGCCAGACACATTGCAGTGATGAGGTGGGAGGCTGGGGGAGGAGGCGGTGGCAACATCATGGTGGTAAGCGAGGAGGAGGAGGCAATGCTTGCTCAGCCAGCGTGGAGTAGGAGGTGACGGCGGCGCATGGGAGGATTAGGATAAAGAGGACACAGTGCGGTAAATTCAAAACAGCAGCGTGGCAAGGGAAGGACGTCTTCGTCTCTACCTCTTTCTCGTGTGTCGTAGCTGCCTCCCCTCTCTTCCCCGCCGCCACCGCTTCTGCTCCAAGGTACCTTCTCCTCCTCCCTTCCCTCCCAGTGCCTTCTCATGTCCCCAACGCTGCCTCCCCTCCCCACTACCCCTCCTGTTGCCGGTGCTACCTCCTCGTGCTGCCTCCTCCTACGCTGTCGGATCCCCTCTTCTTCTTGCACACCACTGTTGCAACCCGTGGATAGAGTGTCTGAGGGGCGGGATCTTTGTGGCACGAAACGAATGACGGACAAGCGCAGGTAGCAAGTCGCGGCATGAGACAGGAAGGAGTGGGATGGCTATGAATTTCTGTGTGTGCATGTGAAGAAGTGGGGGCGACGACGGTTTGGATGGTTGCAGAAGAAGTGGGGGCATGAATACGTTCGTGAATCACAGGTGGTGGCGGAGTGAGACCTTATGCTTGTTAGGTTGGCTCCACATGTTGGTGCGCGTCGATGAGGAATGTGGGAGAGGCTAACCGCGTGTACAAAAAAATGACATCGTCCCACTGCGCGGAGGTAAACTCTTTATTTTATTAATTAAGATAAGATAGCTAGCACCTTCCCATCTCGGCTCTATGGCATGAGCTGATGGTTGCCGGAGTTGGCTCGGGTGGCTGGTTGACAAGAAGCGAGGAGATGGGGATGTGAAGGGATGAGTGGAATTGGGCATGTCGCGAATACGAGTGAGGGGGATGGTGCGGATGACTCAAAATATGTCGCGAGGAGAAGAACTTGATGGCGTCCACAAGATAGCCTTTTTGGAGCGCTAATCCATCACGAGTGCTTGACCAACAGCCTAAAGTTCTGCTACCAATTTAAAATTAATAAAATTATTATTTTATTAGATTTACTAAGTTGTAAAAGTCAAAAATAAAATGTATTAAGTTTACTATTTTTTTATTGGATTTAAAGTTAAAAAGAAACTTTTAATTAATTTCTTTAATTTAAAAAGGTTTCCCTGTCTTTTCATAATTTTAAAATAATTTATGTACAAAAATAAAAGCCAATTTGAAGTTGGAAATAATTTTATTAAATTGAAAAATAACATCCCAAATTTTCAACCTTGATTAAAACTAAAACTTAAATATTTTCCTTGAATTTTTGGATTTGAAAAAGGTTTTCCCTATTTATTTTAAAGGCAAAACAATTTATTTGCAAATAAAAATAACAATGTTAAGTTGAAAATATTTTATTGAAGTCGAAAATATCTCAGGGGACTTCTCTGAAGTTTTCCATAATTCTTGGGCTTTATTTGCTATTTTCTAAAAGGGTTAAGTAAATTGTTTCCAATTTTCGGAAACTCTAACCAGTTCAAAAACCAAAAACAAAATCAAAATCAAAATCAAAATCAGGAAAAATCTCTCTCCCCCCTCTATAAGCCAGTCACGTGCCCCATTTCCTCTTTCCCCTTGCCCATTTCTCCCACCAAGCAGCATTGCCTCTCTCTTTTCTTACCCACTCCACGCGCCTCCTCTCCTCCACCACCGGCCAACCCTGTACCAGCCGCCACCTGTGCGCCCCTCCTCCTCCTCTCTCTTCATTTCCCCCATTCCCCTCCTCCCTCTCCCCTGTGCTCACTGTAGCTCGCCATTGAAGCCACATGGTCAAGCTCATTTCTCCTGCGATTGCGCCTCCGACGAAGCTCCTCCGCCGCCCTTGTCGACACCCTCGGCACCACGATGCCACTTTCTACCTCGGCGTGCTTCATCTTCAGCCAAGAATCATCAGATCGCCATCACCATCTTCAACCGAACACCGCCGCTGCTCTCTCCCTTGTCATAGCCACCTCCTCAAGCCTCACCGTCGACGAGGTGAGCTTGGAGTTCCCTGTGGTCTCCTCTCTCTTGTGGTGTCCTCGCCGCCCGCTACTTTGCTGGACCACCAACACCTGGAGCCGTGCCTCCCACCTTCTCCTCTTTTTTCTTCAGCTGCCTCAATGATAAACCTCTGCTCCAGCCCGCTACTTTGCTGGACCACCAACACCTGGAGCCGTGCCTCCCACCTTCTCCTCTTTTTTCTTCAGCTGCCTCAATGATAAACCTCTGCTCCAGTGACGCCCTCGCCTCTCTAGCTGCATCACCGAGTGCGCCACCTCCTCATCTTCCCATTCCCCCCACTCTCCCCTCCCTCTCCACCTATCTTCTCCGTGTTTTGCCATTGAAGACCTCCGGGTGAACCTCCTTTCTCCGGTGAACACGCCGCCGTCAAAGCTCCTCCATCCCCGCCGTCTCCACCCCTAGCTCTGCCTCACCGTGTTTTGCACGGTGCCTCCTCAATCTTCGTTGAACACCCAGCGGGAGCCGCCGCCGCCTTCACCCGCACATTGCCTCGCCGTCGGCCACTGCCTTGTGCCTCGCCATCGAAACCGCAAGCACAAGGTTCGCCTCGCTACTACCTTCCTTTTGGTACCCGAACCAAGCCTCGTCGTGGCGCGTAGCCCCAGCAAGCATCACGCCCGAGCCACTCACATTGCCTCGCCGTCGGCCACTGCCTTGTGCCTCGCCATTGAAACCGCAAGCACAAGGTTCGCCTCGCTACTACCTTCCTTTTGGTATCCGAACCAAGCCTCGTCGTGGCGCGTAGCCCCAGCAAGCATCGCGCCCGAGCCACCGTCGTCCTCTGGTCAACGTGGACGCTTGTGTCAGGGCCACTAGGCGCCAGCTCACCAATCATAACCTCCTGTCCATGTGGCAGTTCCGTGGTAGCCCAGTCACGCCCACGTGGCTGCCTGTGTGGGTTCTTGAGTGGCAGCCACCATTATTCCCATGTGCCCGGTCCACCGCGGACCTGGGTATCCTTGTGGACCCAATGCAAGTACCATGGGCAAACATGTCAGTGGCTCAAGCCACTTTTCAATTGAAAAATAATTCGGCCGAAATACTTTTTCATGTGCTGACATCAGCATGACTCAATAAATTGATTTTTTTTAGAAAATCAATTCCACAATATCATAAATTCACCTATTTCATCATTTCGTGTGTTTTCGACATTCCGGATGCTTGTTCTCCCTCATACGAACTCCGATTTCGTCGATTCAAATTCCTAAATTCATCTAAAATCAAGATCTAGCTATCTATACTTAAATTATTAACTTTGGAGTTCATTGGAATTTATTTGAATATTATTTGAATTTGGCTCGCTCTTTGCGTACAGGTTTCGACCACTCCGGGGAAACTGATCTATTTGAAGAAATAGATCCTCAAGCACTTAAGCAAGGCAAGTTATACCCTTTGATCATATTTGAGCCTAGTATTTAAAGTTATTTGATTTCTATTTTAAAACTATTACTGCATGTTTATGTATATTAAATTATTTAAATTCCCATTTTAAATTATAGTTATGCCTAGATCCTTTGTACCACCAATCTTGATATTGATTCAAACATACCTTAACACCTTCGATGAAAATCTAGTTTATGCAATAGTCTTAACTAGAACATTTTAGAAAAAAATATGTTTAGCGATGCTTAGACCTGAAATATATGATTTCGGAATTTACAGCCAAAGATCAAATGTTATTTAAGATTGTATCCATGACATTGGGTTGTCATAGAAATTACAAATGCTTTGAAAACTAAAATAAAAGGAAAAGTTGGTGATGAACGACGGAGGTCCTATTCTGACCCGATCATTCGGCTAGAAAAAATATTCGGCGAAGTCGCTCAACTCTCACGATCCACAGTTACGAACTCGCAGGTTCGAAACTACGCGATCCAACGAGGCGCTTTCGACAAGTTGTTATCAACCGTTTACGAATACGGATGACTTAATCACGAAGATCAATCCCTGCATACACCGAATTAGCACACAAGAACTAGGTGATTCACAATCTGTTGTATTGCAAGTATTGATAAAAGTACTGATATGGTGGGATTCCGAATAAGGATCTTGACCGGGTAGTCAAGTCGACACACGCGGAAGATACAAGTTGCAACGGAGACGAACAAAACATAAATGAAATCCCAATTTTAGCAAAGGGAGGCGGCTCCTATATGGGGAGATGACCAGGGGTGGCGGCAGGGAAGTGGACGCACGGCCCTAGGGTTACAAGGTGCATGGGCCCAAGTGGAAGGCGACGTAGCACCCTTTGGACTCGGGCTTAGAAATGACGCCATATTTTTTTGCGATTGCGGCGCACTCAGAAGGAATTTGGAGGTGGGGATGCATCCGTTGGAAAGAGGGCGAGATAATCTTTCAATCAAGTACTCGTAGACCTCCAACGGACTCCGTATGCGAAAGTTATGCATGTTTGAAATCGGTATTGTCTCTCGAGGCCGAATTGGATTGCATATGCTTCCCTTCATGGTCAGCTCCTAAGTTCCTGATTAAAAAAACATCACATGCATTTGGTAGTATCATATTCTTATTAGAAACAAAATGTACTCCTAGAAACAAAGTTACCTAATAATTTAATTGACGTGCACGAGCTCTGGTGATTGGACCTTGCAAATGCATAGGTGCAGCTCTATTATGAGAAGTGTTGGGTGTATGCATGGAAGTGATGTCCTCATCATCCTCCCCTTATTGTATTTGAGTCATCCTCGACTAAAGCTCATATGCTTCACCCAAATATGGTTTCAAATCTGCAATGTTAAATGTGGGACTAACCCCGAACTCTGCAGGCAGATCAAGCTTATATGCATTATCATTAATCTTAGCTAACACCTTGAATGGACCATCAGCTCTAGGCATCAACTTAGGCTTTCTCAATTTAGGAAATCTATCTTTGCACAAATGTAACCAGACGGGATCGCTAGGTTCAAAAGTTAAACTCTTTCCACCTTGACTACCAATAACCCTATACTTAGCATCTATGTTTTCTTTAGTAGTTTCATGTAATTTAAGGACAAATTTAGCATGCTTCTTAGCCTCTAAATTTAGTTTTTCAGAAGTAGGAATAGGCAATAAATCAATAGGAGCGCAACGATGAAAGCCATATACTACCTGAAAAGGGCACATCTTTGTGGTAGAATGCAGCGATCTGTTGAAAACGAACTCTACATGAGGTAGATATTCTTCCCACATGATGCGGGCATCCCTACAACACCTTCTTCTCCTCCACCTAATGCTCATGATATACGCCTCGAGTTACCGACAGGACCAATAACAAGAGCACGCGCCAAGAAACTACAATCTCAGGTGAACTTACTCCTTAATGAATATTTCATTGATTTTAATGAGAATTTTATACTACCTAAAAACAATGTTTTACTTGTGCTCAGGTTTGAAGAGTCAGCAATGGACGGAGATTAAGGATATGTGGCTGTCATCCAAGGAAGCACAAGTCCACGGCATGAACAGCGATCGGCCGATGAATAGTTCTGCGCTCATGATACCCCGTGCTCTGATGTCTGTGAACAATAATCGTGAGCGATGCCGCCCCATGAGCAAGTCATACGCTCTTGAATAGTACCACATGGAAAATTTAGTGCTGAATAGTCTTAGGCCGAGACTATATACTGAGGGGTAGACCCCCATTGTAAAGCAGACTACGTTTATGCATAAGAATAGAACACAAGTTATTGCTTGTTCTTTCAAAACAGAGTTCATGCGAGGACTTCTGAGAGAGAATTAGGCGATCAATTGTTCGTTCTGGTTTTTTTAAGGTCAAATTTGCTTTTCCGCTGGGAATTGAGGGCTTGGTGATCTCCGCTAGTGGTCTAGCGGCGATCAACCAGGTGCGTGTTGGTGAATATCCATAGAGCTGCAAGTCCATACACTGGCGCATGGTGTACAACTGAGCATTATTCGTCATCAAGGGTTATTTATCCACAGTTCTACTCGAGAAGATCGGGCCACCCCGTATCACCACATCTTCAAATTCTTCTTCAAAACAGCCCTCAACATAGTTGCTAACTGTAACATCCCAAAATTGGTTTGTGTTTCAAATGTAATAAAAATGAGGAGAAATTAAAACTTTTTCTCTGATCTTGATTTTTATGTCAGTTCCATAATTTTTGTAAAGGAATTATGTGGAATCAAAAATCAAATTGCCATTTGGACACCAACACAAGTCTCCTTCATGAAAATCTTGTGCCCAACCTTTGGAAATAATTTTCATTGAACCTAGGAGTGATGTTTAACACCTCAGAATTATTTCATAATTTTCAGAAATTATTTGATAATTTTTTGAGGCAAGTCAAACATTAGTCAAACTCTAAATTAGCCTTCGGAATTTTTAGAGAAAAATGCAGTGCATAAAAGTCTCTGAAAATTTTATATAAGGTTCATCATCCTGTTAGCAATCTCCATTTAAAATTTCATAATTTTTGGGGTTTGTTTGCTACCCCAAATAATTCCTCCAAAAATCAGCTATTCAAATTCAAACCCTAACCAGGTTTTCACTTTGTTCCTCGGGTTCGGATCGGACTCGGGCTCGAGCCACTTGATTTGGTCCAACCAACTAAGCGCACCGGCTCGGACGTTGGGCGCGAGTGTTGTGAGTCGTTGGATCGACATCGAACGGCTCACGATCGCGTGAGCGTTCGGACCATCCGAACGCGCCGATCCATTTGAGCCGTTGGATTCTAAATCGAGGGTTCACGATCGCGTCAACGTTCGGACCGTCCGACGCCTTGCGCAACGCGGACCGTAGGATCCAAATCAACGGTCGAGATTGAGTGGCGTTTGAATCGTTATTATCGACCGTTCTTTTTGTAGTTCGATTTCAATCCAGCGGTGGCGGCTATCGTCTACCTCCGTCACTTTCGCGCTCGCCATAGTCAATGATGGTGGGTGAAATTTCAGAGCGTGGCGTCGGTCACTTCTCCTTTCGACCAGCGGCTCTTCCGCATTTAATGCTTCCGTCCGCCGCCTCCATAGTCGCCGTCGCCCTGTTGTCACTTGCTCCGTCGCCTCGATCGGCCTCAACACGAGCCCCACCATTTTTCTTCCGTTGCTTCTTCCTTGCTCCTTGGCTATAAAACTCCCCAGTGGCTTCCTTAGCATCCTTTGAACACTCTTGAGCTCGGCAGACTTGTTAGTGCGTTGCTCGAGCTCCATTCGAAATTTGCTCGGTCGCCATTGTTGGAGCTTGGGTCCTTCGGTGAAAGTGGTGTTCGGGCATTCTCTTTCAAAACCCTTGATTCCTCGGCTTCTTAGCCTCTCACCGAGTTTTAACCCTCTGTCAATTTTGCTTTTGGCGAGAAGAAGCGAGATCAATTTGATTTCCCCAAGTCGGCCGAAGCGCTATTCTTCTTCACCGAGCCATTTCGATTCTCCTCGGTGCCTTCTTTGGGCTCGGTACCCCTTATTAGTCCCTAGTTGTTTGGCACCCGCTCCTTGGACCCTGGTGAGCTCATTTGCGTTTTTCGTTTCGGTCATTTGAGTCTTCTCGGTCATCTCAAACTTTGGCGTTCTAGACGCATGACCAAAATTGTTGGTACCTTTGGGTGCGCAAGGTTGTTAGGAACTCATTTTAGGCTTTTGCTACCGCCATGCCGCGGCGAGCCGTGGCGAGCCAATCTTCAAATCAAATTTTGTCGGACGAAATCTGGTTGAAGTTGAACTTGAGTCGTTGCGGACCGTCGATCTTTGGATCTACGGCCCAAGATTGCGCAGATTTGAATTAATCACGCCTAATCGGTGGACCGTTGGATCCAAGATCAGCGGTCGGATCTGAATGAGCGTTCGGACCGTCCGAAAGGTTCGATCCGCGTGGACCGTTGGATCCAAGATCAACGGCTCCTATGCGTGTGAGCGTTCGGACCGCCCAACGTCCGATCACGTGAACCGTTGGATCCAGATCAACGGTGGCGTTTAGGAAGTGTGAATCCGCAGCGCTGTTAGCACCGAAGCGGGCCGTCGGATCTTTGATCGGCGCTCCTCGTTCGCCACGTCGTTTTAATTCTGATTTCGAAAGGATTTATTTGTCAAGCTGAAAAATATGATAACTTGTAAAATGCATAACTAATTCATTTCAAATCCTTTTCGGTTGATTCAAATTTTGTTGATTATGTTTTTAACTAGACTTTAATTTAGAAATGTTTTCAAACTCAGTATAGCTCCAGAAAATTTCGCTAATGAATAGTAGCATTTTTGATTTATAAAAGCTGAGCAAAATGGTTTTGGCCATATCTTTTGCATTAAGACTCCAAATCAATTGGTTCTTGTTGCATTAGTTCATAAAAATCATGCTCTTTCTACTGTAAAAATTTGAGAGCTTTTGTTGAAGTTGGTGTTGGATCTTTTCGGTTTCTTTTGCCTTATTGGTTCTTTTTGGTTCTTTCGATAGGATCCAAGAGCGCATTGATACCGAGAGTGATCCCAGCAACATCTTGACCCACAACAAGCGAGCAAGCAGTTTGATCATGTTAATCCTATTATTTTACAAGTTTAATATTTTGAATTCAACTGTATGTATGCATTGCTACTTTGTGTTAAAATATGGTTAGTTGATCCTATAGTTGCATAATCTGTAGGATGTTGGTTATTCTCTACTACTTGAGCCTAGGTTATTTGCTGCGATTAGAGTTCGATGGATGAACTCTTGTCACTTAGTAGAATACGAATCTTTGTGCTTAGCCATGCCTAGTTCGGTAGCTTTGGGCGATCATCGACTTAGTCGATGGTCTTGATCACACAAAATTATTATTCTTCCATTATGTCCAGCACTTTGTGCTTTGTTAATTTTGTAAAGTCAAAATTCGAAAATGGAAAAATTGATTTGGACTTGGGCAAGTGGTTGGATGGTGGGTTATTGGGTTTGTGGTTGTCTTGCCTAAGTCAACAAGGACCGAACATCTTGTGTCACACTCTCCAAGCATTTTTGCGTACTAACCACGCGAGAGGGATATGGGACCTCTCTTGACTTAGTACTTTGGCGTGGGTTATCTCAGTCGCAGGAGGAGCGTTGTGTGTGTTGTGTGAAAAAGGAATTGTGTTCTTGTGTTGGGTGTGCGGTGGTGGAGTTTAGGGATGGACTCTCCACCTCGAGGGCGTCGCATGATTGTCAGAGGCTTTACAGTGTGAGGGGTAGTTGTCGAGGTGGGCCACGACCCGACACAGCGTATGGGTTTCTATCCATACAGGCGGCTCGCGAATAATTCACAATATTGGAAGCGTCTCGTAGGACTTAGCCGTCTTAGGCATACCTAAGGAAGTGTGCTTAATAGCTTGGCAAAAGGCGGTGCAGGCGTGTGGGTAAAATGGTACACCTGCAGGATAAAACTATTGAATAGCCTCGTCCTAGGTTATGGACACGCTTGGTTAGGTTTTGCAAGAGTTAGACTTCAACCTTTTAAATTAAAATTTGACATGGTTGGTATGAATGGGTAATTCATACTATTGTTGTGGTGACTAATGGTTTAGTCACTTCCGAGGATTGTTGTTGTTCTTTACCTCTGTTATATTATTGTGCTTTCGGTTATTTAAACATTAAAAACAGATTTGTTAAATTGCTTTCAATCTATTATATTATTGCAAATGAAAACTTCGCTTTATGCTAAAATGAAACATCTGACCTATTGTTGTTTAAGCTTGCATGTAGTATATGTACAGGTTTGTTATTCCACATGTAAGTCTTGCGAGTACATTCAAAGTACTCACCGGCTTTTGCCGGCTGCTTTTGTTTGCAGGGGAAGAAGGTGAGCCCCAAGGGCCTCACTTTTGTGAGATGTGCTTCGGGTTTGGCGACTAGCTTGGCGGTCCGGTCGGTTGCCTTGTGGGTTAAAGGCACACTGATTGGCTCTTTTGTTGTAGCCATCTTATGGCACTTTTGCTTCCGCTGTTTAATTATTGTTGTCTCTTTTATTGTTGGCCGGTTGACCTCTCTTTTGTAATGACTCGATTTAATATTATTAATATTCCTGTTCTGTTCTGTGTTTCGGTTCTATGTGGATGAATGGAATTGATACACAAATTTTGTGATGAGGTGTGTATACTGCACTCTGGGAAGTATACATGTCTCGAGTCTCGGATTATCTGCTTTGTGATGCTAGGACCGAATGGATGGTTAAGCATTACAAGCCGGATAAACCGGGGTCTCACACTAACATGCGGTTGACATCTTCAGTTTGTCCATCTGTTTGGGGGTAACAAGTAGTAGAAAATAGCAGCTTGGTCCCCAATTTTATCCAAAGGGTGCGCCAAAAGTGACTCAAAAATTTTGCATCCCGATCTGAAACAATGGTATTGGAAACTCCATGTAGTCGAACGATCTTTCTGAAAAACAAATCAGCAACATTTGTAGCATCGTCGCTCTTATGACAAGGTATAAAATATGTCATTTTAGAAAATATATCCACAACAACAAAAACACTATCTCTCCCCTTCTTTGTTCTAGGTAGTTCTAAAACAAAGTCCATTGAAATATCCTCACAAAGAACACTAGGCATAGGAAGAGGCATATATAAACCATGCGAATTAAGTTGGGACTTAGTTTTATTGCATGTAGTGCTGTGAGACACGTAGCGCTCAACGTCCCGCCTTATTCGGGGCCAATAGAAGTGTTTGGCCAGAATATCCTCTTCTTGACACCAAAGTGTCCCATCAATCCTCCGCCATGCGCCTCCTGCAGCAACAAAAGACGAACGGAGCTAGCTGGAATGTATAGCTTGTTAGCTCTAAATAAGAACCATTGCTTAACACAAATTTATTCCAACTCTTTCCCTCTTGACAATTCAACATGACATCCGTAAAAGTATCATCTTGAGCATAAAATTCTTTAATTGTTTCCAAACAAAAAATCTACAATCAAGTTGAGACAACATGGTATAACGCCTAGACAAAGCATCAACAATAACATTCTCCTTCTCTTTCTTGTGTTTGATAACATATGGAAACGATTCAATAAACTCGACCCATTTAGCATGTCAATGGTTCATTTTACTTTGACTACAAATGTGTTTTAAAGATTCATGATTTGAGTGTATAACAAACTCTTTAAGCCATAAATAATGCTACCATATTTCTAAAGTTCGAACGAGAGCAAATAATTCATTATCATAAGTACAATAGTTCAAACTAGGCCCACTCAATTTTTCACTAAAATAAGCAATTGTTTTACCTTCTTGTAGTAACACACCTCCAAGTCCAATTTCACTAGCACGACATTCAAGCTCAAAAGTCTTACCGAAATCAGGAAGTTGAAGAAGTGACGCATTTGTGAGCTTCTCTTTAGAAGGTTGAATGGTTGTTCTTGTGCAGGGCCCTAATAGAAAGAAGTGCCTTTCTTGGTGAGCTCATTCAATGGTGCGGTAATGGTGCTGAAATCCCTGATGAAGCGTAACGATAAAATATAGCAAGTCCATGAAAACTTCGCACTTGTCTGACCGTGTTAGGAGTCGGCCAACTCTGTATAGCCTTGATCTTGGCTTCATCAACTGCAATGCCCTGTGGAGTAACAACATAGCCAAGAAACGATACTCGATCGGTGCAAAAGGTGCACTTCTTAAGGTTACAAAATAAATGTGCATCGCGTAGAACATGAAAAATAGCACGTAAATAATCAAGATGTTCCTCAAGTGACTTGCTATATTGTTGGGTTACGGGTAGGCTACGATAGCACAAAACAAAAATTTACCACACAACCAAGGAACCTCCGCTAGTAATAGATCACGAGATTACCACTAGACGCGCCGACTCGTAGCGGAAGTAGAGTCGGTGTAGCGAGTTGATGTAGTCGTAGTCATACTCGCCTCGCGTCTACTCCTCCGAGTGGTTGTACTCACCGCGTGTCTACTCCTCCTGCTCCGGTGATCGTCACGTTGCGGATCGTCCTAGTGTTGATGCTTCGCAACAACACCTCCGAGGTATCCACACGTACGGGGCAGGTACACCACACGCTGGAGTTGTAGCACCGGCGGCGTGGTTGAGGAAGGCATGGCTGTTAGGGTTTCAGGAGTTCTTTGAAAATCATCTTTATCCCCGTGCCACCACCCCTCTATATATAGGCAGCTATGATGGGTCTCGAACTTGAGGCCCATTAGGAACTCGTGACCTATACAAATTTGGATCACCATCCAAACCAAATCATTGCCCTTTAAGTGTGCGACCCTACAAGTTCATGTGTAATCGGTTGTGACTTAGAAACTCTTTTCCGACCACTAGTCGTTAGCGGTACCTAGCAGCACATAACGATTCCCAAACACACATAGAATATATATCGGACGAACCTTAATGTAATATGATCTATGACGAGGTCCATGTCGCTAACAACCAGCTTGTATCTCTATACGACCAGTTCATATTTGGTCTCGACCACTTAGTGACAATGTTCGACCAGCCTACGACCAGCTCGTATCTCCATACCACTAGTCCGTATCTGATCGAAATTAAAGACCTTCTCGTGTATACTTCCTTTGCCTCACGATATCTGGTTGAACTCTAGGTGAGATGTTGTGTCATCCATGGACTGTTCAATACTTTCTTGATCGAGTGTTGGATAACTTCATGTGGTCGACACTTCGACCATTAGTGGCATAGCCATGCACTTTCTTTATCAGATCACAACGAGGGACCCAGAGATATCTCTCTTGTTATGTTAGGAGGGGAAAATCTCATATCCAACAAGTCATATCCCTTCGCATGTTTCATAGCATACCCGAAAGCTACCTTTATAACTACCCAATTACGAGTAGCGTTTGGCAACCCCTAAGAGTGCTATTACACATGTAGGGAACCATACTGATATCAGGTCTAAGAATTATACATCGTCATTACTTGAGACCAACTAATGACATATAGAATCACAATAATCTCAATAGTGTCTCAAGGTGGGTCTATTGAAACCCATGTTCTCTAACATGTGCTCACATTATTGATTCGATATCCCCATATCCATGACCGGTAAAACATGGTCATCAATCAATACATGTGCTGGTCATAGAGCCACTATTATTCCGACCAGTGACATTCAACCAGGGATACATTTAGAATGACATCATATAGGTTAAAGAGTTTCACCAACAAGTCACATACTCATTGATCTATAACTAATGATTCATTCAAGGAACATGATAACATATTATGAAACATCATAAACATAAGCAAATATAATCATCTTTATGATTGCCTCTAGGGCGTATTTCCAACATATATATCAATATGTCATCAAAATATACCACCACAAATTTACCAATGAAAGTACGTAAAACTTTGTTCATCAATCTCATGAAAGTACTAGGTGCATTAGTTAAACCGAAAGGCATCACTAACCACTCATATAAACCGAACTTAGTTTTGAACACTTTTTTCCATTCATCTCCTAATTTCATGCGAATTTGATGATATCCACTACGCAAATCAACTTTAGAAACCAAAGTAGAGCTACTTAATTCATCAAGCATGTCATCTAACCTAGGAATAGGATGATAATATCTAATGGTAATATTATTAATAGCTCTACAATCAACACACATATGCCATGACCCATCTTTCTTTGGGACCAAAAGTACAGGAACAACACATGGACTAAGACCCTCGCATATGTACCCTTTGTCAAGCAAGTCTTGCACTTGACGTTTAGTCTCCTTAGTCTCATCCGGGTCGGTTCGGTGTTGCGCGTGATTGGGTATGGAAGCTCCTGTGATCAAGTCAATCGATGTTCAATGCCCCTAATTGGGGGCAGCCCCGGTGGAACCTCACTTGGAAATACAACGTCATACTCCTGCAAAAGGTGAGCAATAGCAGGAGGCAAAGAAGGGGGCATATCCTCAAATGAAAACAATACTGCTTTGTACACTCAAGCATAGTAAACAGAATTACCAGCTTCCACCTTAGTAATATCGGACTTTGTAGCTAAAACAGAACATTTCAATCTAATTTCACCTTTCTTAGCACTAGATTCATTCTTCTTATGTGGTGCAAGTTCTTTACCTACAATCTGATTTTCATTTTTGATACTCTCTTTTTCTCTATTGACTCTTTCTAATTTATCTTTTAAAATTGCTTCGGGAGATATGGGCAGTAAAGTGATTCTCTTTCTTTTAGACATAAGAGTATATTGATTAGTCCTACCATGATGCACAATATCGTTATCATATTGCCATGGTCTACCTAACAATAATGAACATACTTGCATAGGTACGACATCGCAATCAGTATAATCATGATATGAACCAATAGAAAAGTGTACTTTCACAACGCGAGTTACCTTCCGCTTACCACATGAATTAAACCATTGAATGTAGTAAGGACGAGGGTGTTGTTCTGTGGTTAAGGTAAGCTTCTCAACCTTATCAATGCTAGCCAAATCGTTGCAACTTCCTCCATCAATAAACCCACGACAAGAACGCTCATTAACCACAAATTTTGTTTGAAACATATTGTGGCGTTGATTCTGTTCAGCACGCTCCATTTGAGCACTAAGGACACACTTCACAATTATGGTAGAAAACTTATCACTTGCTTCAGCTCCAAAACGTTCTTCGTCATGTTCAGATTCATATTGCTCACCTGCGGGGTCAGCTACTAGCAATGCATGTTCTTCATCAATATCACTAGCTAAGATATACTCACCATCTTCTCTAACAAGAAGTGCTCGCTGATTTGGGCAAACTCTCATCATGTGCCCGAAGCCTTTGCAGGGATGGCAATGTATACCTTGCGATTTCCCGGTGGAAGCAACTGAAGTAAAACTCTTAGTGTAGGACCGAAATGGCAACAGGGGGGGTGAATGGTGCCTTAAAAATTAAGATTCTCACCTTCTAAGTATCCATACTGACAAACAATACCCTCTGATAATCAAGAGAAAAGAAACGAACCAAAATCAGAATAGAGAAATAAAATGCAGAACATTACGCCGAATCGAAGTTAGGCCTTCGGTCGGAAGTTAGATGTCGGTAGTTCCGCTTAGTCAGGTGGAAGTTCCGCAAGTCTCTGGGTTGTCTTGACAACAATCGGAACTTACAATCTCCCAGTGCGGAAGTTCCGGACTGCGGTAGTTCCGCCGTGTAAAATGCGGAAGTTCCGATTGTCCCAGACAGAAGAACAGAACGTACTTGAAATTTCCAAAAATCCGAAATACTCACAAATTGCTACTCTTCTCGTGTCAAGTCTCACAGGACATCATCCTAAACAACATCTTGACCTCATTGAGAAGAAATCGCAGACAAAGATCCATTAATCAAAGCAAAATCGGATTCCTTGAATATTTGGCAAGAAAGACCAAAAACTGAAATTCGCATGATTCTCGGAGTCTTGAGTGATGAAACTTTGAGGGTAGCTACTTAATAGCCTAGAGATTCAGCATGCCAGGTTTCATGCCATCTCAAGAAGGGAAACAAGATTTTCATCCAAGACCTAGGCACGGGAAGGAAGAACAGAGAAAGCCAAAAATCAAGAACTGAGATTACAGTTGATTTGCTCTTGGGAAAAGTCGATCAAATGATCTTGTGGCATCATCCCAACAAAGAGCAACTCATTTTGGCACTTCCCAACAAGAATCAAGCCAAAAACAAAATCTCAAGAATCAAGCCTTACGAGAAAATAAGAACAGAGGCATGAACAGGAAAGTAAACAAGAGATTTTTCATTCCTTGAACCAATGGATTATGGAGACACACACAAAGAAATGATTACAAGAGACTCAATCCATCCTCTCCCTCTCCATCTCAAAGAACATACAAGAACAAGGGAGCTCTAGAAGAGAAGAACAGAGAGAAGTCACACAGAAGACATCTCTGCTCTCTCCCAACAACTAAAGCCTAAAGCCAAAACAAACTCTCAAAGCCACTTTTGACTCTAGCAAACCCTAATGCTCTCAAAAAAGTCACATTACAACCAGGCCTTCACCTCTATTTATAGCCCTTGGCTAACGGGTCTCCAACCCGTTACTAAAGCTAAACAAGCGGATCCGCTTCCACTTGTGCGCCTTGCGAAATTACCCTTTCGCCCCTCGTGCACCTTCTGGAAGGCTTCCGCACTCCTTGTTGTTCACGACTCGCAACCACTTCGAGTTCACGCCGTCTTCTACACATCTTGACCGTTCTGACCTCAACGCCACCTGCGTCTAGTCCGGTCTCCACGTGTCTCGTCACGACTCCGCCTCGACGTCCTGCAGCCAACATAGACAAGAAACACATCACATAGCATTGTTCGAGATAATGGAATTAACATTTGTACTTAACTCAAACTCATACACTAACCACCCAACTCAAAATCAAAAATATGCACTCACTGCTCAGGTCTGCGCACAATCGGAAGTTCCGCTTTCCCAGGGCGGAAGTTCCGATAAACGGTACTTCCTCATTCCCAGAGCGGAAGTTCCGATGATCGGTACTTCCGCATTCCCAGGGCGGAAGTTCCGCACAATACAGAATCAAAGCAGCAGCACAACATCAGTGAATCAAATCATAAACTTTTCAACAAAAGTGTCAAATACTCATCACTCGCATGGGGAACCCTCTCACATGGTCTCTCAATCTCCCCCTTGATGAGTATGTTGACAAACACCGAAAAAGCATAAAGTTGAGTTTGTGATGATGATCAGACATGGTCTAAACTAGGAACAAGGAAGCTCAAGACCATGTTGACAAAATAGAAAGACTGGAGCAGACAATGAAAGAGCAAATTTTTCTGCAAAACTCCAGAAGACTTTTTCTCTCCAAAATTCTCCCCCTTTTGGCAATAAACACATCAAGATGCATTAAAGAGAGGAAATGACTATAAGATATTCATTTTAAGCTTTTGGAGCCATGAAAATTATCCAAAATGACTATTAGAGTATTACACCAAGCCATAACACATAAGAATGCTATCAAGATCATGATAATTGATGTATAGAGTAGCTAAACCAATGAAGTCATAATCTGAGAATTGATCCAATTTCTTAGCATGTCAAATCAACCAAGATTATAGTCTAGCTAAAGGTATCCAAGGATGATACAAGCCATGTCAAGTAATCTAAGTGGAACCAAGAAGCGAAAATTGAACAGTTTAGAGAGTTGCCAGTTTTAAGAATGACTCATTTGATCAAGTACTTGGTCTGTTTGAAGATAAGCAAATTTAGCACATTTTTATTCTGAAAAATATTTATGGCTTTATCTTAGTAAAGCAAGTCCTGGACTAGGAGCCATCCACAACTGCCTCCTAAGTGTCAACCATTTTTTAATTCTTAACCATGTGCTAGATCCCAAGCCTTATGCGATCACTCCAAGCAACAGACTTAAGGAAGTGATCTTAGGTTATCTAAGACTTCCCCTGAGTTCATGCCTAGCGCAATGGCAAGCAGTCTCATGAGAAAGAGTTGGTGAGATCAGTTTTTTCGCACAAAAGAGATCATTTTTGCTTTTGATGTTTTAGACCAAAGATTTAAAGATAAGTCATGCTTCTTAATAAACTGACATAGCCCAATCTAAAGCTCAATAGAGATTCAAGACTGAACTCAGGCTACTTGACATGGCGAGAATCATAAAGGAATAACTTCAACAGACTAGTCTCAAGAGCTATCATGACAATATTTTAATTCAAGTTGAGCAGGTTTAGTTACTATATCATGGTAAAGACTAGACTACACATAAAAAGTCATGATAAATCTAGCAATTTAGCACAGATCATGGCAAGATGTAAGACATTGAAAACAGATCATAAGGGATAATAATCAAGGCTCTATGTAATTATATTACAATGCAAAATGAGATGCAAGAAAATCCAGATCCCTTTCAGAATGAGATGCACTTTTAATTCGGGTTGAGTTATGTCAATTTTCAGAATGAGAAGATCTAAGATGAACTCCCCCTGAACCAAAGGAACAAAAACGAGAAACTGGCAAGAGAAACAGAAAAGGCAGTCCTTAGAGCATAGATAAGATATAGAGGATACTATGGCTCAGACTGATTCTCATCTACCCCATATGACTCCAGGACTATCAGCTGGTCAACTAACACACTAAGGAGCAAACACTATCCCTGTCTACCCAAGGGTGGCCCGACCCTCGCTAGAACCTATAAGAAGTGAGTAAGCTCAACCTAGTGAGAAGAGAAGCAGCTAATAAGTAGCAACCTAGAAGCACAAGATAAGAATAAGCAGTCTAAGCAACTCGGCAAGAGAACCACTCTAACCTATGCTGGAAGGACTAGACCAAATGCACTCAAAAAACTATGCAACCAGAAAGAAGTAAGAGCATGATAAAATATAATACAGCAGTAAAGCACAAACTCCCCCTCACAACAGTCCATAAGGACAAACCACCCCAAGCTCTCCCCGCAGAGCTGAAAACCGAGAGCTATCCAAAGGCTTGGTGAAGATATCAGCCAACTGGTGGTCACTCTCCATAAAGCCGAGCACGATGTCACCCTTCTCTACATGGTCTCGAAGAAAGTGATATCGATATCAATATGCTTGGTCGAGAATCTTGCTTTGGGTTCTTGGCAATGCTAATCGCAGAGGTGTTATCACAAAAGAGTGGAACACGGTCGATTACTAACCCAAAGTCCCGCAGGGTCGAGACCATCCAAAGCACTTGGCTACAGCAACTAGCTGCAGCAACGTACTTGGCCTCTGCGGTGGACTGTGCAACACCGGACTGCTTCCTCGAAGACCAAGAGACAAGAGAAGTGCCAATGAATTGGCAAGTGCCAGAAGTGCTCTTACTATCTATCCTACAGCCATCAAAATCTGCATCGGAGTAAGCTCTAAGGGATAGACAAGAAGAGGAAGAGTACCAGATACCATAATCAATGGTAGCTCGAAGGTACCGAAAGATGCACTTCACCGCCTAGCGGTGAGATACGCGAGGAGAAGCCTGAAACCGAGCACAAAGACACACGGAGAAATGTATGTCTGGTCTCGAGGCTGTGAGGTACAAGAGAGAGCCAATCATGCTTCTGAACTCCTTTTGATCAACTGGCTCGCCGTCCTCATCTGGGTCAAGTGAGGCTGCAGAGGCCATCGAAGTTGACACTGGCTTACCATCACTCATGTCAAAACGTCTCAGGAGATCACGAGTGTACTTGCCTTGGTGCAGAAAAGTACCTTCTCGAGTCTGTTTGATTTGGAAGCCAAGGAAGAAACTCAACTCGCCCATCATGCTCATCTCAAACTCCGAGCTCATGACATCGAAAAACTGGGAAACAAGAGCATGCGAGGAGCCGCCAAAGGTGATGTCATCCACATAAATCTGGACGAGCAAAAGATCAGTGCCATGACGGCGGATGAACAAGGTCTTGTCTATTTTACCCATCTCAAAACCATGACTCAATAAATAGGACTTAAGCCTTTCATACCAGGCTCTAGGAGCCTGGTTAAGTCCATACAAAGCTTTGGAAAGCTTCTAGACATGATTAGGGTACTTGGGGTTCTTGAAACTTGGAGGCTGTCTGACATAGACTTCTTCCTCAATAACTCCATTGAGAAAGGCACTCTTGACGTCCATCTGGTAAAGCTTGAAACCCTTAGAAGCTGCAAAGGCAAGTAATATTCTAATAGCTTCAAGTCTGGCTACAGGGGCAAAAGTCTCCTCAAAATCGAGACCCTCAACACAGGAGAAGCCACGAGCTACCGTCTAGCCTTGTTTCGAATGACTACCCCATCTTCGCTTTGCTTGTTCTTGAACACCCACTTGGTCCCAATGATATTGTGACCTCGAGGGGGCTCAACAAGCGACCAGACCTTGTTTCTTTCAAAGTTTTCCAATTCCTCATGCATGGCATTAATCCATGACTCATCAGAGAGAGCATGACAAACGTCCTTGGGCTCAAATGAGGCAACAAAGGCAGAATGGAGACAAAGAGAGACATGCAGTTTTGAGCAGTGACTCGCTCGAAAGATCTCCAATGATTTGCTCGAAGGATGGTCCTTTTGAATGTGTCTAGGAGGTCCAGGATGAGATGAAGAAGTGGCCTCTATCTCATGAGCAGATGAGGTAGGAACAGAGCCACTAGCTTCAGAAGAAGCAGAAGGCAAAGGCGGATCTTCTCGAGGTGCGGTGGAAGAAGGCACCTCCAGAGAAGGAGAAAGAACTGGATCGGGTAGACAACCCTCATCTCCGTCCTCCCCATCATCCACTAAGATGGACTCGGACTGCTCTAGAGAACCTGAGATATCAGGACTAGTCCCCGGACTGGCCTCATCGAAGGTCACCTCACAGGTTTCTACCATTTTGCTAGACTCATGATTCGGACTCTATAAGCACGAGAAGAAGTCGAATAACCCAGAAAGATCCCATCACAAGATCGTGACTCGAACTTATCTAGGTTTCCAGACTTTATAATAAAACACTTGCAACCAAACACACGAAAATACGAGACGCTGGGCTTTCGCCCATATCTCAACTCATAAGAAGTGCGATGCAAGAGTGCCCTAAGAAAAACTCTGTTTCAAACATGGCATGTAGTGGCGATAGCCTCAGCTCAAAACTTCCTAGGTGTAGAATATTCATTTAGCATCTCCTGGCCATCTCGACCAAGGTACAGTTCTTCCTCTCCACAACGCCATTTTGCTGAGGGACGTGCGGAGAAGAGAAGCGGTGCTCTACACTGTCTCTGAAACTCTCAAAGTAGGAATTCTTGAACTCCGTGCCATTATCACTGCGAATTGCTCGTAATGCACAGGAGCTCAGCGAAAGCCTACTAAAAAGACCACGGAAATGTGTAAACGTCTCATCCTTCGAGGCTAAGAAAAACACCCAAGAGTACCTCGAGAAGTCATCGACCACAACAAGAACATACCACTTCCCTCCCTTGTTGCACTCATTTGGGCCAAGCTGTATCCATGTGGGCGGTGTCTGGTGCATCGGTCATTATCCTTGTGATTGGAGAATGAAGCGGCAACCATCTTCTTTGTCTGCGGCATGGGCGCAAACAAGATCCTTGACCATCTTGAGTTTGGCAAACCACGAATGAGATCGTGGCGCTAACTCGGGTCAAATGATCAAATCCTATATGACCAAGTCTCCTATGCGGAAGGTCAAATCACGGGATTGAAGCAATTAAACAGGAGAGGATCACATAAAGACTCAGAAAAATCAGCATGAAAGATCCTCCCATAGCGAAATCCATAAACGGACTACAGAAGAATCAAAAATTTTGCAATTATTTTTCTTAAAACTCACCTCGAAATCGTCATCAGTGGTGAGAAAGCTGAAAGCGATTATCTGCGACTTACTCACTAAGGCAACATCTTTGAATAAATGAATCATTAATGCACACAGTACCTTTAGCGATGCTGGCGTCCAAGCGAAGCATCTCGAAGGTGATCGTCTCATCACTGGAGCACGGGCTGGGAAGAAAACCAATGAGAATCTCCGGTCATATGGCGAGAACAACCGAGTCTACAAGCCAATACTTTCCCTCCCGCCTGCGCGAGCCTAAGTCAAGCAGTAAAGTCTCGATCTTGGGGTGAATCAAAAGTGATTTTGGCACCCAATCTTGAGTAACACGTCGAGCAGATGAAGCGATCAAGCAAGGCCGACCTCTATCTACCCTCGCTCTCTGTCACTCAACGAGCGGAAGGTGCGTGTGCGGACTGAAGGCTGATTCTTGGATCCATTGCTATGGAAGAAGCGAGTCGAATCTTCGGCAACATCTTGATCTCGCATGCAGTAGCCATCTCGAAAGGAAAGCGAGATCTACCCTCAAAGCAGCGGAAGTCACGACCAAAGGGAGCATGAGGGCGAAAACGAGCTCGAAAAAACCAAGTCCTCGATCTTGCTCAAAACCATCGGTGGAGCAAGCCTAGACCTCGTGTTGGTCTTAGGTGCACTCAAGGTGCAGGGTGACCACGAATGCGCCTAAGAGACTCAACACGGTCTCTACGCGCGATCTTGGCACACCTGAAGCAATGATCAAACAAGTGTCCATCCTTCTGACAGAAGGTGCAATGATACTTCGCCTTCTAAGAGGCCGAAGCTGCAGGTGGAATCACCTTGCTGTCAGAGATCCCTTGAACAAGACCCGCCGATTTAAAATTGACTTTCTCAGTCCTGGGCTTAATCTTGATCACACCTGGTGCTATGGTTCTGAGCACGACAGGTGGATGCTTTCTCATGTCCTCATGGAAATCGTATCCTAGACCCTGATTAAATCTGCAAATCTTAGATTGGTCTAGAATGAGGTTGAGCTTCTTCTTGCCTCCTACAAATCTCTCGAGAGTGTTCATAAGATACTGACACTCCCGAAAGAGAGAGGTGCAAGAGGAGCAGGGGAAGAAGGAACAACAGAAGATAAGGGAGCAGAAGAAGAACCAACAGCAGAGGAAAGATTGGCTTGTGCATGCAAAGCCGACTCTGAGGGAACAATCCTACTACTAGCCAGTTGGTTTACGTCGCTAGGCGTCTCTACCAAACCCTCATGCTTCTTCCCAGCACACACATTACAAGCAGATGGTTGCTTCTCTAGAAAGTCCTTAGTTAGCTTCACACATTTTTCATCTAGTGCAATCAATACATATTTTAGTTTTTCACAGTTATTACATGGTGAGCTAGCAGGGTCCTCAGAAGCATACTGAGCCATTTTCTTATTGTGTTCAATCATTTCTTGAAACTGTTTTGAGACAGATTCAAGTTTAACAGTTAACTTAGGACAGTTCATACAAGAAACAATTGGCTCAAGTAACGAAGCTTGTAAATCAGTAACTTTATGATCTGCTCGTTTTAGGTTCATCTTCAGATTATTACATCTTTCACAGATCTCGGGCATGTCAAGCAACATGGTATAAAGACCTTTAAAAGCATTGTCCTTATGCTCACATGAGGTGCAAGAAGTAGTCTCTACAATAGTCGATGAAATAGGTGCTACCCTACTCATTTCTAGTTCAGCAAGCAAACTAGCATTCTCCACCTTAAGTTTATCAAGCTCAGAAGTCAGACTATCATGCGAGGTCCTTAATTTCTCCATGTCACCAATCAAGACAAAGCATGTATCACAATCATCACGGGAGGGAGCATATCTAAGTGAAGTAAGCTCCCGTGATAGTCTATCTACTTCCTTCTCAAGATCAGCAACCCTAGCTCTAGATCTAGCATAAAACTTTCCAAGCTTAAGAAATGCATCATTGAGCTGGTCATTGGAGGGACCTACCTCATCGGAGTCGCTGTAAAGCTCGCTGTCGCTGACGTCGGTTCCGTTGGCCATGAAGCACATGCCGATGAAGTCGTCACCGTCCTTGGGATCTTGGTCATCCGTGCCCTCATCGTCGCTCCATCCCTCTACGTCGCTGAAGTTGATGTCGTCGAAGGCGGTGAGAACGCGATGAAAGAGCTTCTTGGCCTTCCCAAAGTTGCAGAACTTCTTCTTGCCTTGGCAGTCTTTGAGAGCCGTGTTGCGGTTCTTGTCGATGTAGTCATTCTTGCCCGAACCGCCGTAGTCACCTTTGCCCTTCCCCAGCTTGGGGCAGTTTGCTCGGATGTGGTTGGGGCCACCATACTCGAAGCAAATCACGGGTCCTCCTCTTTTTCCATCCCTCCTTCTCTTATAAGCATGGGAAAACTTTCGAGCTAGGAGGGCTAGCGCTCATCCATAAGTTGCTCTAGCGATCATCGTTATGTCACGAGAAACAAGGAGAGGCGCAGCGACTCGAAGCCGATGATCGAAGTGGGATCGGTGACTAAAGCCATCGACTGTGACTTCGACCTTCGAGAGACTATGTCAATCTCGTGAGTCTTGAGGCGCGAGTAAAGTGCGTCAAGAGTCAAAGTCGAGAGGTCCGTGGTATCCTCGATGGTAGTCACCTTCATCTTCCAAACACGCAAATCAAGAGCTGCGAGCATCTGACGAGCATTGTCCGAGTCGTGGTATGTGAGACCGACCGCTCGGAGGTTACTCAAAATCTTGTAAAAATGCGCAAAGCACTCATCAAGGGACTCGCGAGCGAGCATTTCAAACTTGTTGTAATCTCGCTTGAACTAGTCCTGTCGAACTGTCTTGATCTGGGTGGTACCCTCATGGTATGCATCAAGGGTCACCCAGATGTCGAAAGCCGACGTCAGATGAGAGATGCGATCAAACTCGCTTCGGCTCAACCCCTGGATTATAATGTTCCTTGCCTTTGTATTGGCATCAACATCGGGCATGTTCCCCACATTGATGTTTTTATCTGCAGGAACAGCGAATCTGAGAGACCATGTGAGTAAGGTCCCCTTTCGAGTGATGAGTATTTGACGCTGTGGTGAGAAGTTTGTGATTGAAATCATTGCGTTTCTTATTCTTCTTTGGTTTGTTTACATCTTGGCGAAACTTCGATTATGGAAAGCGGAAGTTAGATAATCGGAACTTCCGCTCTAGTAAGCGGAACTTCCGATTATCCGGCGTTTTGTGTCTTTGTTGAGTTAATCGGAACTTCCGCACTGGGAAGCAGCGGTATGTCGATATCTACGACAAGAGTATTCTCTGTTGTGGCGACAATCGGATCTTCAAACACAGGAGTGCGGACGGTCCGATAATCGGAACTTCCGCTATAGTAAGTCTTGGAACTTCGCAATGGTAAGTCGCGGAACTTTCGATTGTAAACGAGCGTGTAAACGCATAGTTTTGATTTTGAGTTGTGAATTGCTTTTGGTTAAATGCAAATGATGATTATATTATCTTGAGCAATGCTATGTAATGTGTTTCTTCTTTGTACTGGTTGCAGGGCATCGAGGTGGAGTCGTGGCGAGACACGTGGAGACCGGACTAGACGCGGCGGCGTTGGCGTCGAGCGGTAAAGATGTGTCGAAGGCGGCGTGCACTCGAGGCGTTTGCAGTCGTGAACAACAAGGAGCGCGGAGCTTCGAGCGTGTGCGAGGCGAAGGGTAATTTCGCAAAGCGGCACAAGTGGAAGCGGGCTCCGTTAGGGTTTAGCCGGCATAACGGGTTGGAGACCCGTTAGCCAAGGGCTATAAATAGAGGTGAACCCCTGGTTGTTGGGTTAGACTTTTTGAGAGAGAATATTAGGGTTAGCTTTAGCTAAAGAGCCTTTGGAGAGTTTGTTTTGCTTTTTGAGAGTTTGTTGAGTTGGAGAGGATGAACTGAAATTTGTGTAATCATTCCTCTGTGTTTCCCTCTGTAATGTTTTGATTTATATCAATGAAACTCTGAGGTTTTGGTTCTTTGTTTATGCCTCCTTTCGTCTCTCCGTTCATACGTTGAATATCTAGGGTTTTTGGTGAAACTTTTGATTCCTCTTATGAGATGGCATGAAACTTGATATTTAGAGTCTTATTGATATTGCTAATATATCTTCAAAGTCTCATGAGCCGAGAATTTAAGAATCTTGTAAATTGTGGGTTTTTGGTTGTTCTTGCGTAATACTCAAGAAATCCGTTTTTGCTTTGATTAATGGATCTTTGTCTGCCATTCTTCTCCATGAGGTCAAGATGTTGTTTAGGATGATGTCCTGTGAAACTTGACCGAGAAGAGCATTCAAGATTTAGTATTTGGATTTTTGGGCAAAACCGAGCGCCTTGTTCTTGGTCGGGACAATCGAACTTCGATTGTCCAAGCGAACTACGCGCTTGGAACTTCCGCGACTGAACCGGAACTACCATGATGCTTGAACTACGCTAGGTAGAATCGAGACTTCGATATCGCGTAACGACCCTTTTGTTTAACTCTTTGGATTTGATTCACATCACACCTTTTGGTTAACCGTAAGTTTTTGAATTGCTGTGTGGACACTTGAGAGGGGAAGATCTTAATTTTTAAGGCACCATTCACCCCCCCTCTGTTGCCATTTCGGTCCTTCAATTGGTATCGAGGCAGGTTAGCTCCTTTTCGATAGATCTTTAACGATGCTCGTGAGCTATGGCAGCGGACAAGTATTCCACCAAGCCTCCCGTCTTTGATGGTGCGGATTACCCTTACGGAAGAGTCGAATGGAAACATACATCCAGGCTCAGGGGTATGCCATCTGGCGGAAGGTGAAGGTCAGATTTGCTGTTCCTACCGATGAAAACATCAATATGGGAAACATGCCCAATGTTGAGGCCAATGCTAAGGCAATGAATATTATAATCCAAGGTTTGAGCCGAAGTGAGTTTGATCGCATATCTCATCGGCGTCGGCTTTCGACATCCAGGTGACCCTCGGCGCTTACCATGAGGCCCACCGGATCAAGGCGATTCGAGCAGGACCGAGTTCAGCGAGAATACAACAAGTTTGAAATGCTCGCTGGCGAGTCTCTTGATGAGTGCTTTGCGTGTTTTCACAAGATCTTGAGTAACCTCCGAGCGGTCGGTCTTACATACCCAGACTCGGACAATGCTCGTCAGATGCTCGCGGCTCTTGATTTGCATGTTTGGGAGATGAAGGTGACTACCATCAAGGATACCATGAACCTCTCGACCTTGACTCTTGATGCGCTTTACTCACGCCTCAAGACTCACGAGATTGACATAGTCTCTCGAAGGTCGAAGTCACAGTCGATGGCTCTAGTCACCGATCCCACTTCTGGATCTTCTTCTGATTCTCTTTGCGGTTTCTCCGTGGCTGCTCTCTGATGAGGACATCGACCCTAAGGATACAACCACTGCTTCAACCTGCTGCACTGCATCCTCTACTTCCTTTACTTCACCAACATCTTCTCCAATTGGACTTTCGGCTAATGCAATGCCATATTACCCAATTAGATCGAGCTACGTCTACATGCCATGGTGCTACGTCTACATACCATGGTACTATGTGTACATGCCATGGTGCTACTACATGTGCCAAGCAGGAGTTCAAGCTGGATACATTTTGGTCAGATCAGTTCGGAATCAGCCTGACAGCACCAACTTAAAACAGATATAACTTTTGCAAACGGAGTCCGATTCGGGTGTTCTTGGGCTTGTTGGAAAGCTAACGACGATATCTTTCTAACGGATCCAGCCGCACCTCCAAATTCCTCCTGTAGACTTCGGAATCGTCAAAAGAAGGTGCTACGTCACTAATTTGGGCCGATTTGGGGCTTGTAATCGTACCGGAATTGGGCCATATGTCGCCGGCCCACCTGGGGGCGTGATTACTGTTCATGTGAACAGTAATTCATGCCTTTAGTCCCACCCTCTATTTCTTTTAGATTTGTGGCTCCTCATCCCTATTTAAGGAGGGCGCACCCCTCTAGTTTCCTTGGATTTTGTTTAGTTAAAAGTTAGCCTTGTTGCAACCGTGTATTGGCTTGTGTCGACTAGACCAACCATAATACCGCTTTTAAATCCCAATTTTAATATTTCAATCTTTATTTGCAATTTCAGATTGCTTTATCTTGTTCTTGCGTGCTTCTTGGTGTATGCGGGAATCGACCTTCATGGTCGAGTCAGCGGGTATTCGTGCATGGTTGATAACGACTTGTCGATCGATTCGGCGATTGCGTGGTTTGAGCCTTGCGTGTTCATAGCGAGGATCGTCGAGTTGGCGGCGCCTCGGACTTATCGTTCTCATCGAAAGATCGGGCCAACAAATCAAACCTTAGGGTTCATTAAGTGGTATCGAGCTACAGTTCTTGGTGAGAGTTTCTGTTTTCTAGTAGGAGATTCGTTTTCATACCTAGAGTCGAGAAAATTGCCAAAAGAAAAAAATTCGCATCTATCATCCATACCAAGCCCTTTGAGCCTTTGCAATTTTTTCTTTTCAGTTTGCTTGTTGAATATTTAGTTACATTGTCATGTCTAGTTCTTGATCTTTAGTTCTTGTTATTGTCTAGTTAAGTGCGTTGTCTAGATTGCTTCTCGTGTTTTTCCTTTGCGTCGCTTAATCATTCTTTTAGGGTTCTTAGTTTTGCATCTAAAGCAGAAAATTCGTGGGTTAGAACTCCTCTAATCTGCACCAAAAAAAGAGAACACTTTCTTTGTATTAGTGACTTGTGGAAAACCTAGAGCGGCAAAAAAATAGAAGGAGAAAGAGGCCGCCACACAAAACAAAAGCCGTGGTAGAAAAAAAAAGAAAAAAAAAACTAGCTTACACCAAAATCAGTGAAAACGGGTGGAGCGCTTCTACATATAGCCACAAACTTGCACAAAAAATTTCAGCAAGATTAGCCTACGGAATCAAAAGATATAGCAATTTAAAGATTGAAAGCGAATCGGTTTCGGTCAGAAATACGATTCCGTTTCGAGAGACCTTGATAAAGCGGGCATAACTTTTGCATATGGTGTCCGATTTGGGCGTTATTGGACTCGTTGGAAAGCTAACAACGAGTCGCATACTTTCCACTTAATGCACTAGTCTCCCTCCAGAGAACCCAAAATCGGTCATTTTCGGCTCCAAATTCGCGTCACAAGTTTTTTGTTTCGGTTTTGCCGTTTCTTTTAGTCTTCCCATCAGAATTTGGGGTCCGTCTCAACTTTAAAGTTGTAGATCTCATCGAAACCTTTCAAGCAGTATATATAAGCCATATAAAACTTTGCTTTTTCATCTCTTGAGACTAACTATTGTTTCTGCTTAAACTAAAGGGTTGTTTACATTTGCACGTTATTACATTTTTGTGCTCTACATCGTGTGAACCATCTTGTGCCCTACAAAGAAATTTGAGTAGTTGGTTAGCGTCTCTCCAGCACTTGTTGTGAGGTTTTCTATTGTTTACATCAAGTCACATTTATCTTTCTGCGTGCGTACATACACATCTCTTAGTGGGGCTTTGATTAGCTAAACTTTGATTAGACTAGGATCGACACTTGTGACTAGTACTTTGAACTGCTTTTCAATTTTGCATCTTGAATTGAATAATTGGTATTCCTTTGCTACATACTAGCCTTGAGCTCCACTTCCTACTAACTCAGTGAGTGCCGTTCCTGCATAATCGTTGGGTGATCGCAAGTGAGAGTATCACGAACCGATACCGGTTGTACCACTTCCTTCTTGCATTGGTAAGAACTTGTAAGAACTAGGTATAAGCTTGAGTGTGAGTGACTTGATTGAGCCTCGAGAACCTTGTAGTTGATAGGGACATATACTGCTGTGATTTGTTCTTTGCTTTGATACTAACAATGGCGGGTTCATCGTCACAAGGGAGCATAGCGAGCACAACAATGAGGAAGATGCACCGCTCGGTCCTCGCACAAAAGAAATCATGCGGCGCTTTTCTGCATCTTTGGATCAACATTCGAGGCGTATGGAGTTGATTCTAGATCGCACCATCGCGAACTTCTGCGTTGGCTACGTGTGGAGCGACTAGAAACTCCACTTACATTGCGCCCCGGCTGCATCGGCATTGCGACCAGCGCCGTAACCCATCCGTTGCTCGCTCATGGGCGATGAGGTAGAAGATGAAGCGAACCCATATGTTGCCGTTACGGGTCCGATGGTGATTTCAATCCCATTAATGATCGTGATCACCGACAACAACGCTTCAATCGACAAGGTATGCGAAGAGAGCCACCACGTGAGGTGCGTGACCATAATGATTCACTTGGTAAAATTAAATTCACTATACCTCCTTTTCTTTGGTAAATATGATCCACGATGCTTATCTCACATGGGAGTTAGTTGTGGACCAAAATTTGCATGCCATGAATTTCTGACAATAAAAGGTTAGAGTTTGCTACTAGTGAGTTCACTGATTTTGCATCTATTTGGTGGAGTGAATATGGTCGTACTCATCGGGACATACCTAGAACATGGAATGCTTTGAAAAGAGCAATGAGGCGTAGGTTTGTACCTTCATATTATTCACGTGATTTGCTTAATAAATTACAACGCTTAAGACAGAGTAGTAGTTACGTAGAAGACTATTATCAAGAATTGCAAAGCTGGTTTGTTGCGTTGTGGTTTAGAAGAAAGCGAGGATGCTAAGATGGCTAGATTTTTGGGAGGGTTAAACCGTGAAATTCAGGACATTTTAGACTATAAAGAATATGATTCTATCAACCGTTTATTCCATATTGCTTGCAAATTTGAGAGAGAAGTCTTGGGTCGACAATCTCGCTCGGAGGCAATATTGGAGGAACTTTGCTGCAGTCGGCCAAGGCGGCAACATCACATGGCATCCTCCTCCACTTCGACCGTGCACCCCTGCTGCTGCTTCAACTCCTATACATATCCACGATGCAAGCAAACCATAAAAGTACAAGCCCTTACAAAAGTGCTTCTTCATTTGCTTCTCTGGCGATCTAGAGATGTGCAATGTCACCGTTGCAAAGGATTTGGGCACTTGATGCGCGATTGCCCAAGTCGTGAGCTTTGCTTATCAAGGACAATGGTGAGTACACTTACTAGCGATATTGAGGAAGAATATGTGTTGGTGGCAACTAACAATCTGGTGATGATGGCGAGGAAGAACATATAAACCATGAGGCGTCGACATGTACCAAAGCCTAGTTGTTCGGCGTGTGCTAAGTGCTCAAATGGAACTTTTTGAACAAAATCAACGCCACATTTTGTTTCAATCCAAGTTCGTCATCAAGGAACGTTCATGTAGAGTCATCATTGATGGCGGGAGTTGCAACAACCTTGCTAGCATAGACATGGTCGAGAAGCTTGGCTTGACCACAACACAACACCCTCATCCTTACTACATCCAATGGCTGAATTCTTGTGGTAAATTGAAGGTAACTAAGCTTGTACGCGTACACTTTTCTATTGGATCATATCATGATTATGTTGATTGTGATGTCGTACCTATGCAAGCATGCTCATTATTATTAGGTAGACCTTGGCAATATGATAGATATACTGAACATCATGGTAGATCTAATCATTATACTTTCACATATAAAGAAAAGAAAATCACTCTGCTTCCAATGTCTCCTGCTGCTATATTAAAGGATGAATTAGAAAGAACTGCGAGAACAAGTAAGGAGAAGACACAAGTTGATCAAAAGATTATAGCTCCAAGTGAAATTAAATTGAAAGCTCCTTTTATGTTAGCTACAAAAATTGATTCCATTGATATGGAAAAACATGAATCTAAATGTCATACTATGATTTGTAAAGAAACTCCGTGTCCATTAGAAGAAGTGCATGTTTCTTTGCCTCCTGTTGCTACTAACCTTTTGCAGGAGAGTGATGACTTGAGAAAACAAATGAGTCGAGGACGACTCAAATTCAAGAAAGGGAGGATGATGAGGACATCGACCCTAAGGATACAACCACTGCTTCAACCTGCTGCACTGCATCCTCTACTTCCTTTACTTCACCAACATCTTCTCCAATTGGACTTTCGGCTAATGCAATGCCATATTACCCAATTAGATCGAGCTACGTCTACATACCATGGTGCTACGTCTACATACCATGGTACTATGTGTACATGCCATGGTGCTACTACATGTGCCAGCGGGAGTTCAATTTGGATACATTTTGGTCGAGATCAGTTCGGAATCACTTTGTGACACCAACTTAAAACAGATATAACTTTTGCAAACGGAGTCCGATTCGGGTGTTCTTGGTCTTGTTGGAAATCTAACAACAATATCTTTCCAGCGGATCCAGCCTCACCTCCAAATTCATTCTGTAGACTTCGGAATCGTCAAAAGAAGGTGCTATGTCACTAATTTGGGCCGATTTGGGCCTTGTAATCGTCTGGAATTGGCCCATATGCGCGGCCCACTGGGCGTGATTACTGTTCATGTGAACAGTAATTCGTGCCTTTAGTCCCACCCTCTATTTCTTTTAGATTTGTGGCTCCTCATCCCTATTTAAGGAGGCGCACCCCTCTAGTTTCCTTGGATTTTGTTTAGTTAAAAGTTAGTCTTGTTGCAACTTCGTGTATTGGCTTGTGTCGACTAGACCAACCATAATACCGCTTTTCGAAATCCCAATTTTAATATTTCAATCTTTATTTGCAATTTCAGATTGCTTTATCTTGTTCTTGCGTGCTTCTTGGTGTATGCGAGAATCGACCTTCGTGGTGAGTCAGCTGGGTATTCGTGCATGGTTGATAACGACTTGTCGATCGATTCGGCGATTGCGTGGTTTCGAGCCTTGCGTGTTCATAGCGGGATCGTCGAGTTGGCGGCGCCTCACGGACTTATCGTTCTCATCGAAATATCGGGCCAACAAATCAAACTTTAGGGTTCATCACTCTACGTGACATAGCGATGATCGATTAGAAGCGACTTGCCGATGAACAACTAGCCCTCCTAGCTCGGAAGTTTTCCCATGCTTTCAAGAGAAGGAGGGATGGAAGAAGAGGAGGACCGTGATTTGTTTGAGTGTTGTGGCCCCAACCACATCCGAGCAAAGCGCCCCAAGGCTGGGGAAGGGCAAAGGTGACGGCGGTCAGAGCAAGAACGACTACATCGACAAGAACCGCAACATGAAGCCCTCAGCACCTACTCAAGACAAGAAGAAGTTCCGCAACTTTGGGAAGGCCAAGAAGCTCTTCCATCGCGTCCTCACCGCCTTCGACGACCTCAACTTCGGCGACGTGGAGGGATGGAGGCGGCGGCGAGGCAATGATGATCAAGATCCCAAGGGCGGTGGCGACTTCATCGGCATGTGCTTCATGGCCAGCGGGACCGACGTCGTGACAATGAGCTCTCTGACGACTCCGGCGAGGTAGGTCCTCCTATGACCCGACTCAATGATGCATTTCTTAAGCTAGGAAAGTTTTATGCAAGATCTAGAGCTAGGGTTGGTGATCTTGAGAAGGAAGTAGATAGACAATCACGGGAGCTTACTTCACTTAGATCTGCTTCCTCCCGTGATGATTGTGATACATGTTGTGGTTTGATTGGTGACATGGAGAAACTAAGGACCTCGCATGATAGTCTGACTTCTGAGCTTGATAAGCTTAAGGTGGAGAATGCTAGTATGCTTACTGAACTAGAAATGAGTAGGATAGCACCTAGTTCATCGACTAGTGTAGAAACTACTTCTTGCACCTCATGTGAGGACAAGGACAATGCTTTTAAAGGTCTTTATACTATGTTGCTTGATCTGCCCGAGATTTGTGAAAAATAATCTAAAGATGAACCTAAAACGGGCAGACCATAAAATTACTGAATTACAAGCATTCTTACTTGAGCCTACTGCTTCATGTGTGAATTGTCCCAAACTTCTTCTTTGAATTTGTTTGTCTCCAAAGCAGTTTCAAGAACTAGTTGATGAAAATACCAAATTGGCCAAATATGCTTCTAAGGACCTGCTAGCTCACCATGTGATCATTGTAACAAACTAAAATATGAATTGATTGCTCTAGATGAAAATGTGTGAAGCTAACTAAGGACCTTCTAGAGAAGCAATCATACGCTTGTGATGTGTGTCTTTGGGAAGAAGCATGAGGGTGTGGTAGAGGCGCCTAGCGGCGTGAACCAAGCTGGCTAGTAGTAGGATTTGTTCCCCAGTCGGTTTGTGCATGCACAAGCCAATCTTTCCTCTGCTGTTGGTTCTTCTTCTGTTCTCTTATCCTCTACTGTCTCTTCTTCCCCCTGCTCTTCTTGCACCTCTCTCTTTCGGGAGTGTTAGTATCTTATGAACACTCTCGAGAGGTTTGTAGGAGGCAAGAAGAAGCTCAATCTCATTCTAGACCAATCTAAGATTCTGATTTAATCGGGGTCTAGGATATGATTTCCATGAGGATATGAGGAAGCATCCACCTGTCGTGCTCAGAACCATAGCACCAGGTGTGATCAAAACTAAGCCCAGGACTGAGAAAGTAAATTTTAAATCAGCGGATTTTGTTCAAAGGATCTCTGACAGCAAGGTGATTCCACTGCGGACCGGCTTCTCAGAAGGCGAAGTATCATTGCACCTTCTGTCAGAAGGATGGACACTTGTTTGATCATTTCTTCAGGCGTGCCAAGATCGCGCGTAGAGATCATGTTGAGTCCTTTAGGCGCATTCAGGGTCAGCCCCAGACCATGAGTGCACTTAAGACTAACCTGAGGTCTAGGTTTGGTACAGCTGATGATTTAGGGCGCATCGAGGAGTTGGTTTTACGAGTTTTTCGATTTTTGTCCTCATGCTCCCTTTGGTCGTGACTTCCATCGCTTTGAGGGTAGATCTCGGTTTCCCTTTCGAGATGGCTACCCGCGGCGTGATCAGCATGTTGCCAGAATTCCGACTCGCTCTTCCATAGCAGTTGGATTGACCAACCGCTTGTGTCTGCACTCGGACCTTACGGCTTGTTGAGTGACGAGAGGCGTAGGGTAGATAGAGTCGGTCTTGCTTGACTACTTCATCACATTCGGCGTGTTACTCGGTATTGGGTGCCAAAATCACTGTTGATTCACCCCGATCTTGAGACTTTACTCTGTTTGACTCGGGTTCGCCGAGGCGAGGAAGGAAAGGTTTGGCTTGTAGACTCGGTTGTTTCGCCATATGACCAGGAGATTCTCGTTGGTTTTCTTCCCTAGCCCGTGCTCCGGTGATGAGGCGATCACCTTTGGAGATGCTTCGTTTAGGCGCGTCATTGCTAAAGGTCTTATGCGCATTAATGATTCATTTATTACGAAAAATGTTGCCTTAGTAAGTAAGGCTGCGGTATAATCGCTTGGTCTCTCACTCACCGATGGGATTTTGAGGTGAGCTTTAAGAAAACAATTGCAAAATTTTTGATTCTTGGGTAGTACGGTTTGCGGGATTTTCGTTATGGGAGGATCTTTCGTGCTGATTTTTCTGATTCTTCTGGTGATCCTCTCCGGTGTTTAATTGCTTCTGAATCCCGTGATTTGACCTTCTGGCATAGGAAACTCGGACATATAGGTTTTGATCATTTGACCCGAGTTAGCGGCCACGATCTCATTCGTGGTTTGCCAAAACTCAAGATGGTCAAGGATCTAGTTTGCTCTCCATGCCGGCACGGCAAGATGGTTCCGCTTCTCACTCTCGATCCACGGTGACAATGGTCGATGCACCGGACAAGCTGCTCCATATGGATACTGATTGGTCGGCTGAAAGTCGCGATCAACAGGAGGGAAGTGGTATGTTCTTGTTGTGGTCGATGACTTCTCGAGGTACTCTTTGGTGTTTTTCTTAGACTCGAAGGATGAGACGTTTACTCATTTTCGTGGTCTTTTTAGTAGGCTTTCTGTTGAGCTCCCAGGTGCATTACGAGCAATTCGCAGTGATAATGGCACCAAGTTCAAGAATTCCTACTTTGAGAGTTTCTGTGGTGAGACAGGTGTAGAGCACCAGTTCTCCTCTCCGCACGTCCCTCAGCAAAATGGCGTTATGGAGAGAAAGAATCGTACCTTGGTCGAGATGGCCAGGACAATGCTCAATGAATATTCTACAACTAGGAAGTTTTGGGCTGAGGCAATTGCCACTGCATGCCATGTTTCAAACAGAGTTTTTCTTAGGGCACTCTTGCATCGCACTTCTTATGAGTTGAGATATGGGCGAAAGCCCAGTGTCTCGCATTTTCGTGTGTTTGGTTGCAAGTGTTTTATTCTGAAGTCTGGAAACCTAGATAAGTTCGAGTCACGATCTTGTGATGGGATCTTTCTGGGTTACTCGACTTCTTCTCGTGCCTATAGAGTCTGGAACTGCGAGTCTAGTGTAACAGCCCAAAATTTCAATTTCAGTTGAAAATAAAACATCAATAATTTTTGTGGATTTTCTGGAAATTTTAAAAGCTTTTCCCTAAAGTATATTAAGGCTAAAAGAATTTATGTGCAAAATCTATTACCAACTAAAAGTAGGAATTATTTTATTTAAGTCCAGAATGCCTCATAGAATTTCTGTGAATTTTCTCAAAATTTTTGAACTTCATTTACTATTTTCTAAAGCATATTTGAATTTCTGGAATTAAATCAATTGAAAAAGAATTTAAAATTCTACCCTTTCTGATCTTGGGCGAAGCCCGACCTTTGTCTGCGTCTCGACCCAACTCTCCCCGCGCGATGCTTGCGGCCGTCCGATCAAAATCGGACGGCCGACATCAATCCGCCTGCGCCCTCTCTCCCTCTCTCTGTCTCGCTGTCAGGTGGGGCCCGCCTGCACAGCGTCGTCTTCCTCGCGCTCGTCTTCTCCGCGCGCCCGTCGCTCTCGCCGCCATTACCGCTCGCCTGGAGCTCATCAAGCCCGTGATTCCCTCCCCCATTTCTCTCGCCATCACGCGCAATGAAAGCGCCGTTCACCGCGTTCGTTCCGGCATTACCCCTTCTTAACTTCATTTGTAACACCGCCGCCCTCACCTCCATAAGCGGCGTTGCCACCTCGCCCACGATCTCCATCTCCGGCCTCGCCCTCGCCCTATAAAGGGAGCACCAGGTGCGCCTCTACTCCCTCAAGCTTTGCCCCAACTCTCCACCTCCTCGCTCCCGATCGCCCTCATTTGACTCTTCTCTCGCCGGCCGTGTGCTCCATTGCCTCTAGCGCCATGCCGGTGAACCTCCGGCCGCCTCGGCCCGCACCAAGCCGCCTCGGCACCGCGAACACAGGTGCGCACCTCCGCGCCCTCGGAACATTGCGGGCTCCTTCGCGCCAGCGGCCGAACCACACGCCGCCTCTCGCCGTCGCCGACCATCTTAAGCCACGCCCTCGCGTCGCCGAGTAGCACCTCACCGGGCTCGCGCGCGCTCAATCGCCGGCATCTGCGTCGGTTCCGGCGCCTCCCTCTCCGGCGCCGACGTGGTCAGCCACCTCAGCGCCACCTCACCGTTTTCGTGTGCGTGGCAGCCAGGTCAACGCCGTGTGGCTGCCGCGGTGTAGCGCGCCGGCAAAGTTGCCGCCGCCTTCGATTGCGTGCGTGCACCGAGTCCACCGTGGACTTGCGCCTCGCTGTGGACTCAGTCCATACTGTTCGGGCCCACATGTCAGTCTCTGTGAACAGTGCCGCTGACGCATGCTTGCGCAATAATTGGAATTTTCTTTAGAAATTTAATTCGGGAATTATGGAAAATCCTGATTTTGGAATTAAATTTAGATTTAAACTTCCAGGAGCTCGTATTTCTTCATACAAACTCCGATTTAGGTGATTCAAATTTCTAAATTTGTATAAAATCAAGATCTAGCTAACTAAACCAAAATTATTTAATTTGGAATTAATTTGAATTTTCATTTGAATTTATTTGTGTTCATTTGTATTCTGTTTGAATTTGGAATATTTTCGCGTATAGATTTTGACGACTCCGGAGAGCTTGACCCTATTGAAGAAGTAGAATACCAGGAATTTGAGCAAGGCAAGTTACACCATTGACCATTTTGCCCCCAATATTTAAAATTATTTAATTTCTGTTTTAAATTATTATTGCATGCATAATTGTATTTAATTATTTTAAATTCCTGTTTTAAATATTTAATTATTCCAATTCCTTTGTATAGCCAAATTTGATTGTTGTATTATCAATTCCTTGTAACCTTAGTCAAATGAATTTAAAAATAAATATATGCATAGCAAATGCTTAGACCATGAAATATTTGACTTTGGGAGAATTTAGCCAAAATTTCATAAATTGATAAAAGCCTATGACATTGCTTTGTCATGGTGGACTTTGCAAATGTCTTTGAAAATTATAAAAATAAAAGAAAATGGTTTATACTTGGGCAAACATGGACCGTTGGTGGAGTGCGAGTTTATGCAGGCTGTCAGTTAGGGCTGAGACCGAGGTTTTTATTGAAAGTTGCCCAAGTAGATTAAGGACCGGCCTTTGAGCGCATCTTGCAAATGCTCCACCGTACTACCACATGTTACGTATGGGCGAGAACCGGGCTTAATAATTTGTATTACCTCGGTATTGTTTATGCCATTTTTGTTGTGTGGGTGTCGGTTAGACTTTATTCCCACTTGGCGCAAGAGGGGGTTTCCGGCAGGTGGTTAGCCTAATGGAAGTGAAACCTTAGCGGGCATATTGGTATTGAGGTAATGCATTGGAAATGCCTTGTGATAATTGCCTAGTCACACGCCTAAGGAAGCGTGTATTGGCGGGCATAACTGACAAATTATCTCGTGTGGGTAAAGTTGTACCACCTCTGCAGAGTGTAAATCTATTGAATAGCCGTGTCCACGGTCATGGACATCTTGAGCAAAGCCACTCTAAGTTAGATTTGTTTTTGGTTTTAAAATAACTTTGGACATGATTTGAGGATGGTTAATCCTTGTGGTAAATTTAAATGGTAGCCTTGTGATAGGAGGGTATCCTTCACCATGTTTCATATGGAGGTTATCCACTATAAAATGATAAATTTTAAATCTGATTTTAGTTATGTAATGAAAATGTGCCTTGAAACTTAGTATAACTATTTAAACCAAAAAGGCTGATTTATGCAAATAAACTCTACAACCTTCCTTTGAATAACTTATGCATGCATTCTAAATTACTGTATTGGGTGTAATTTGCGAGCACAGTTGTAGTGCTCACTCTTCTTGAATATTATTATTGGGAGAAGGCGCTATCCGAAGGTGAGGAGCGGGGCGATTAGGCGGCGACCTCGCAGACGATTACTGTGGCGTATCGTGTGGCTTACCATTATATTTTGCTTAAGCTTAATGTTTTATTTGGCCTCGGCCCGGTTGTAATAAACTCTATGCTTATTAAATATACATTTGGATATGTTTGTGATAACATTTTGTATTTGTGTACACCGGAAATCTGGACTAGTGTATGAACACGAGAATTCGGGATCCTTCGTTCCGGGTTCGACAAAAGTGGTATCGAGCCATATTGGTCGTAGGTCGTGACCTAGAAGGAAATCAAACCCTTAAGGATTTATTTTGAAAATTAAAAATAACTTGGTCTTACAGGTCATTTCTCAACTTTTCTCTTGAAAAATTATTTACTAACTCATCTCCTTTTCAAAAATTGTAGATGGTGAAGTTAGAATGCCATTTCCCATGGAGTCTTCTTTGGTCATTGGGCGCCATTCTCTGGAAGATGATGCAACACTTGGACTTTGAAGAAAGACCGACGTATCAAGGATACAAGTATAAGGTGGGAAATCAGGAACGGTGGAGAGTAGAGGTGATCCTCTACTCCAATCTATCGCCGAACACAGACTTCCACGTCTTCGATGCCCCAATGCGACGAGACACCTTCGCGAAGGCATCCAGGATCTGACCGGGGAAGCAACCCGCAGACTTGGCTACATCTCGATCATCGCCTCAACGGCCTTTGGGTTCCACTATTACCCAATGCACATTCCAACCCGGCATGACGGTGCTTTCGCTCAACTAGAGATGAAGACTGTCCGATCTCACTCATCAGGTGGATCTGGCGAGCCATGGATTATGCCTACGGGAATACACTAGATGAGCTGTCTCTCCTGCAAGTGAAATTACAAGATGCAGAAGAAAAGTTGAAGACTGCAGAAAAAGAACTGGCCTCCTACAAGGAAGGCGAGGCTAGTTCTAGTGAGCCAGATTATACCCCAATAACACCATAGATTTGACCTTAAATTTTTCCTTTAGTTGCGAATTATGAGCTACCAAACCTTTGTAGTAGCCATAATGAATTAATAAAATAAAAATAAATTATTTTGCTGAAATGTTCTTGTCTTGTGTTTGTTGAATTTGGGCTATTTTAGATCTATACTCTTATAATTCCTGTCTCTCTTGTCTAATCTATGAAGAGTTCATCAGATGGTGACCACCCGCACCGGAAGTGTCAGTGCTAGAGGGCAAGGAAATGAGAATGCCGAATATCAAGAAAACCCAGTTCAACAGCCACCACCTCCTCCAACTGAAGCTCCTGACTGGCGCCAAATGATGGTCAGACTCATCGATTGAGTTGCTAGATCCCTTCATAGCAATCGAGAATACCCAAGCGTCGTGACCTATCATGCTCCTCCACCTCCCGCAAGAGTAACTTTGTCGAGTTCATGAGGATCGCCCGCCAAGCGTTTTCTAGTAGCACGGAACCCATGGGCCTGAGATGATTGGCTCGGGGTCATTGGAAAGAAGCTGGATATTGCTCAATGCCGGATCGTGAGAGAGTTTTGTTTGCCTCTCATCAATTGATTGGTCCCGCATCGAATGGTGGGATAACTTCAAACATGTCTCATGCTAATGCCCAGAAATCACTTGGGATGAGTTCATGCAAGCTTTCGTCGATCTCACATTCCATCGGCATGATTACCTTGAAAAGAAGGAGTTTATTTCGCCGCCAAGGAAACCGTTCGATCGTGATATCCGCATAAGTTTAACCAACTTGCTCGATATGCCCCGAGGATGTAGCGAGAGATGAAGGCAGGCAAGAGCGATTTACGGAAGGGTTGAGCAGCGAACTCTGTTCGTTTGATTTCTCGAGATTTTACCGACTTTGGCGGTTGGTAAATAAGGCCATCGCCGGGAAGGCAAACATCGAAATGGAGAATCATAGCGGAGGATGGCGGCTCGAAGTTTAACTCGGGAGGACTACCCAAGCCTCGTTTCTCTCGATCTCACCACCTCGGCGTGGGAGATTCGACTACTACACGAGTTCGGCTCGAGTTCCACGCCCAAATACTTCGGATTAGTAGTAGTTCATGCGGAGGTCGATTCAGTGAGCCGACTATTTCCATAGCGAGAATCACTTGCTTTCATCGCAGCGAGTTGGGTCACTATGCCAATAAGTGTCCCAAGAAGCGTGACGCCACCCCGTCAAGCCAACTCCGGAGTTTGGTCTCGGCGGTCCCTCAAGACCGGTGGTCGGTTCATGAAGGGCGTGTGAATCACGTCACCGAGAGGAAGCCTATGCGGACACGGATGTTGTTCTTGAGTACGTTCCTTGTCAACTCGATACCCGGCATCGGTTTTATTTGATTAGGAGCTTCGCATTCTTTTGTGTCAAATAAGTTTGTGGAAAAGTATGGGTTATCTACCTCCCCTTAGTTAAGCCCATGTTAATCCATTCCCGGGCTCGAAATGAGGGCTAGTTTATTCTGTCCAAATCTTACCTTTGAAATCTCGGAGTAACTTTCTCACCAACTTAATAGTCCTGCGTTCGCAAAGATTGGGCGTAATTCTTGGAATGGGTGGCTTGCCAAAAATCGAGGCGAGGATAGATTGTGCTAGTAGATCTATCAACCTCACCAATGAACAAGGGATTTGGTAGAGTTCCAACCCAAGACTTCTACGGAAAGAAGTCCTATCTTGACCGATTTAAAGGAAGTGAAAGCGGAAGATATACCGTGGTACAAGAATATCGAGATGTTTTTAGGAGGACTTACAGTATGCCACGGACCGGGACATAATGTTCTTAATTGACTTAGTCGAGGGTGCTCCAATTCGGCGACCCTACGAGAATCTTGGAAGCGATCTAGCGAGTTGAAGAAGCGGATCGAAGAACTCTGAGTAAAGGTTACATTCAGCAGAGTTCATCGCCTTGGGGAGCTCGGTACTATTTGTCAAAAGAAAGACAATAGTATGAGAATGTGTGTGGACTATAGATCACTCAGCGAGGTAACAATCAAAAACAAGTACCGTTACCTAGGATAGATGATCTGTTTGATCAACTTAAAGGAGCGATGTTTTCTCCAAGATTGATTTGAGGTCGAGGCTACCATCGGTTAAAAATCAGACCAGGAAGATATTCCAAAAGCGACCTTCACCACGGATATGGGTATGCGAGTTCACGGTGATGTCATTTGGACTAACAAATGCCTCGCTTATTTCATGAATATGATGAACAAAGTGTTCATGGAATTCTTGGATAAGTTTGTGGTGGTATTCATAGATGATATTCTCATCTACTCAAGAGATATGGAAGAGCATGAAAAACATCTCGAGAATTATTTTGGACAAACTTGAGAACAACAACTTTATGCCAAACTTAGCAAAAGTGAATTTTGGCTCAGTCAAGTGGCTTTTCTTGGACACATTGTGTCGGCGAGGAGGAGTTGCGATAGACCCTCAAAGGTTGAAGTGTAATGGATTGGAAGCAACCCAAGTCCATCACGAGTGAGAAGTTTTCTTGGATTAGTGGGTATTACATGATTCATTGAAAATTTCTCCAAGATCGCCAAACCCATGACTCAACCACGAAGAAGGAAAAGAAATTTGAATGGACAAGTGCATGTGAACATAGTTTCCAAGAGTGAAGAAAAGATTAGTCTCTGCACGATGCTAGTCTTACGGATATCGTAAGGATTTTGAAGTTTTACGTGGCGCATCCGCTTGAGAACTAGGATGTCTTGATGCGAGGAAGGAAAGGTCGTGGCTTATGCATCTCGTCGATTAAGGCCACATGAAGGAAATTATCAACTCATGATTTAGAATTAGCGGCAATTGTGCATGCTTTGAAAATCGGCGGCATTATCTCATTGGTAACTTTGTGAGATTTTCACAGATCATAAAGTCGAAATATATCTTCACCCGATCGGATCTTAATCTCGGACAAAGAAGATGGTTAGAGTGATAAAGGATTATGACCTTGGAATTCATTATCACGGGTAAAGCCAGCGTGGTAGCGGATGCTCGAGTAGGAAAGCATCTTGCAAACGGTGTTAGTTCAAGAAAAACAACGAGTTGTATGAAGAACTAAAGCATCGAATACGAAATTGATGCTCGTCACACCACCAAGCCGCCTCGGCACGCGAACACGGTGCGCACCTCAGACCCTCGGGCGTCGCCGGAGCTCCTTCGCCGCCAACGACCGAACCACACCGCCGCCTCTCGCCGTCGCCGACCATCTTCCGGCCACGCCCTCGCGTCGCCAGGTAGCGCATCGCACTCAGCATCACCTCCTGAATATTTTGTGCACCTCACCGGAGCTCCGCGCGCAATCGCTGTACCCTCGGTTCCGGCGCCTCCCTCTCCGGCGCCGACGTGGTCAGCCACCTCAGCGCCACCTCACCGTTTTTGGCGTGCGTGGCGGCCGGTCATTGCGTGGTGGGCCGGTAGCGGCCTTGTGGCGCCACCTGTTGCCCCGCCGCCTTTATTGCGTGCAAGGTCCACCGTGGACTTGCGCCCATTGTGGACTCGATCCATCTTGTTCGGGCCCACATGTCGGTCTCGTGAAGCAGTGCGTGGCGCATGCTTGCGCAATAATTGGAATTTTCTTTAGAAATTTAATTCGGGAATTATGGAAAATCCTGATTTTGGAATTAAATTTAGATTTAAACTTCCAGGAGCTCGTATTTCTTCATACAAACTCCGATTTAGGTGATTCAAATTTCTAAATTTGTATAAAATCAAGATCTAGCTAACTAAACCAAAATTATTTAATTTGGAATTAATTTGAATTTTCATTTGAATTTACTTGTGTTCATTTGTATTCTGTTTGAATTTGGAATATTTTCGCGTATAGATTTTGACAACTCCGGAGAGCTTGACCCTATTGAAGAAGTAGAATACCAGGAATTTGAGCAAGGCAAGTTACACCATTGACCATTTTGCCCCCAATATTTAAAATTATTTAATTTACATTTTAAATTATTATTGCATGCATAATTGTATTTAATTATTTTAAATTCTGTTTTAAATATTTAATTATTCCAATTCCTTTGTATAGCCAAATTTGATTGTTGTATTATCAATTCCTTGTAACCTTAGTCAAATGAATTTAAAAATAAATATATGCATAGCAAATGCTTAGACCATGAAATATTTGACTTTGGGAGAATTTAGCCAAAATTTTATAAATTGATAAAAAGCCTATGACATTGCTTTGTCATGGTGGACTTTTGCAAATGTCTTTGAAAATTATAAAAATAAAAGAAAATGGTTTATACTTGGGCAAACATGGACCGTTGGTGGGTGCGAGGTTTATGCAGGCGGCCTGTCAGTTAGGGCCGAGACCCGTGGTTTTTATTGAAAGTTGCCCAAGTAGATTAAGGACCGGCCTTTGAGCCGCATCTTGAAAAAGCTCCACCGTACTACCACATGTTCTGTATGGGCAGAACCAGGCTTAATAATTTGTATCACCTCAGTATTGTTTATGCCATTTTTGTTGTGTGGGTGTCGGTTAGACTTTATTCCCACTTGGCGCAAGAGGGGGTTTCCGGCAGGTGGTTAGCCTAATGGAAGTGAAACCTTAGCGGGCATATTGGTATTGAGGTAATGCATTGGAAACGCCTTGTGATAATTGCCTAGTCACACGCCTAAGGAAGCGTTTATTGGCCGACATAACGGGCAAATTATCTCGTGTGGGTAAAGTTGTACCACCTCTGCAGAGTGTAAATCTATTCGAATAGCCGTGTCCACGGTCATGGATGTGCTGAGCAAAGCCACTCTAAGTTAGATTTGTTTTTGGTTTTAAAATAACTTTGGACATGATTTGAGGATGGTTAATCCTTGTGGTAAATTTGGGCGGGTAGCCTTGTGATAGGAGGGTATCCTTCACCATGTTTTATATGGAGGTTATCCACTATAAAATGATAAATTTTAAATCTGATTTTAGTTATGTAATGAAAATGTGCCTTGAAACTTAGTATAACTATTTAAACCAAAATGGCTGATTTATGCAAATAAACCCTACAACCTTCCTTTGAATAACTTACGCATGCATTCTAAATTCTGTATTGGGTGTAATTTGCGAGCACAGTTGTAGTGCTCACTCTTGCTGAATATTATTATTGGAGAAGGCGCTATCGAAGGTGAGGAAGCGGGGCGATTAGGCAGCGACCTCCAGACGATTGCATGTGGCGTATCGTGTGGCTTACCATTATATTTTGCTTCCGCTTAATGTTTTATTTGGCCTCCGGCCCCAGTTGTAATAAACTCTATGCTTATTAAATATACACCTTTGGATATGTTTGTGATAACATTTTGTATTTATGTACACGAAAATCTGGACTAGTGTATGAACACAGAGAATTCGGGATCCTTCGTTCCCGGGTTCGACATCTAGCAAAATGGTAGAAACCTGTGAGGTGACCTTCGATGAGGCCAGTCCGGGGACTAGGCCTAATATCTCAGGTTCTCTAGAGCAGTCTGAGTCCATCTTTGTGGACGATGAGGAAGACGGAGATGAGGGTTGTCTACCCGATCTAGTTCTTCCTCCTCCTCTTGAGTGCCTTCTTCCACCGCACCTCGAGGAGATCGGCCTTTGCCGTCTCTGCCGCTTACGAAGCTAGTGGCTCTGTCCCTATCTCATCTGCTCATGAGATAGAGGCCACTTCTTCATCTCACCTGGACCTCCTAGACACATTCAAAGGACCATCCTTGAGCGGATCATTGGAGATCTTTTTGAGCGAGTCACTCGTTCAAAAAGCGACATGTCTCTCTTACGTCTCCATTACGCCTTTGTTGCCTCATTTGAGCCTAAAGGCGTTTGTCATGCTTTTTCTGATGAATCATGGATCAATGCCATGCATGAGGAATTGGAGAACTTTGCGAAACAAGGTCGGGCGCTTGTTGAGCCCCTTGAGGTCACAATATCATTGGGACCAAGTGGGTTTTCAAGAACAAGCAAAGCGAAGATGGGGTAGTCATTGAAACAAGGCTAGGCCCGGTAGCTGGGGTTACTCCCAAGTCGAGGTCTCGATTTTGAGGAGACTTTTGCCCTGTGAGCGGACTTGAAGCTATTAGAATCGCTTACCTTTGCGGCTTCTAAGAGCTTCAAGCTTTACAGAATGGACGTCAAGAGTGCCTTTCTCAATGGACTTATTGAGGAAGAAGTCTATGTCGACTGACCCCGAGGTTTGAAAACCCCAAGTACCCTAATCATGTCTTCAAGCTTTCAAAAGCTCTTTATGGACTTAAGCAAGCTCCTCGAGCACAGTATGAAAGGCTTAAGTCTTATCTTTTGAGTCATGATTTTGAAATGGGTAAAATTGACAAGACCTTGTTCATCCGCCGTCTTGGCACCGATCTTCCGTCTTTCGTCGGTTATGTGGATGACATTATCTTTAGCGGCTCTCGCATGCTCTCGTCTCCGTTTTGGATGTCATGAGCTCGAGTTTGAGATGAGCATGATGGGCGAGTTGAGTTTCTTCCTTGGCTTCCAAATCAAAGCAGACTCGGGAGGGTACTTTTACGCATCAAGGCAAGTACACTCGTGATCTCTGAGGCAGCTTTGACATGAGTGATGGCAAGCCGATATCAACTCAATGGCTTTCTGACCTCACTTGACCCAGATGAAGGCGGCGAGCGATTGATCAAAAGGAGTTGGGAGCATGATAGGCTCTCTCTTGTACCTCATGACCTCAAGACCAGACATACACTTCTCTGTGTGTCTTTGCGCTCGGTTTCAGGCTTCTCCTCGCGTATCTCACCGCCAGGCGGTGAAGCGCATCTATCGGTACTTTCGAGCTACCATTGACTATGGTATATGGTACTCTTCCTCCTCTTGTCTATCTCTTAGAGCCTTCTCAGATGCAGATTTCGCTGGCTGTAGGATAGATAGGAAGAGCACCTCTGGCACTTGCCAATTCATTGGCACTTCTCTTGTCTCCTGGTCTTCAAGGAAGTAGTCCGGTGTTGCACAGTCCACTGCAGAGGTCGAGTACGTTGCTACAGCCAGTTGCTGTAGCCAAGTGCTTTGGATGGTCTCAACCTTGCAGGACTTTGGGTTAGTAATCGACCGTGTTCCACTCTTTTGTGATAACACGTCAGCGATTTGCATTGACAAGAACCCAGTGCAACATTCTCGGACCAAGCATATTGATATCATATATCACTTTCTTCGAGACCATGTAGAGAAGGGTGACATTGTGCTCCAGTTTGTGGAGAGTGAACACCAGTTGGCTGATATCTTCACCAAGCCTTTGGACAACTCTCGGTTGTCAGCTCTGCGGTGAGAGCTTGGGGTGGTTTGTCCTTATGGACTGTTGTGAGGGGGAGCTTGTATTTTACTACTGTATTATATTTTAATTATGCTATTTCTCCTTTCTGGTTGCATTTCATTTAAGTGCTTTGGGTTTAAGTCCTTCCAGCATAGGTTAGAGTGGTTCTCTTACCAAAGTGCTTTGACTGCTAATTCTTATCTTGTGCTTCTAGGATGCTGTTTATTAGCTGTTTCTCCTCTCTCTAAGTAGAGCTTACTCACTTCTTATAGGTTCTAGCGAGGGTCGGGCCACCCTTGGGTAGACAGCAGGAGCGATGTTTGCTCCTTAGTGTGTTAGTCGATCGGTGATAGTCACGGAATCATATGGGGTAGATAAGAATCTGTCTGAGCTATAGTATTCTCTATATCTTATCTATGCTCTAAGGACTGCATTTTTTGTTTCTCGTTCCAGTTTCTCGTTTTTGTTCCTTTGGTTCGGGGGGAGTTCATCTTGGTTCTTCTAGTTCTTAAATTTGTCATAACTCAACCTGAATTAAAAGATGCATCTCATTCTGAAGGGGATCTGGATTTTCGTGCATTTCTTCCTGCATTTCAATATAATCATATGGAGCCTTGTCTATTATCTCTTATGATCTGTTTTCACTGTTTTACATCTTGCCATGATTTATGCTAAACTGCTAGATTTATCATGACTTTTTATGTGTAGTTTAGTCTTTGCCATGCTAAGGTGATTAAAAAATGTCAACTTGATTTAAACTCTTGTCATGATAGCTCTTGAGACTAGTCTGGTTGAAGTTATCCTTTTATGATTCTCGCCATGTCAAGTAGGCTGAGTTGAGTCTTGAATCTTTATTGAGTTTCAGAGTAAGCTATGTCAGTTCGTTAAGAAACATGACTTATCCTTAATCGTTGGTCTAAAAACTTCAAAAGCAAAAAATGATCTCTTTTGTGCGAAAAAACTGATCTCACCAAATCTTTCTCATGAGACTGCTTGCCATTGCACTAGGCATGAACTCAGGGGGAGCCTTGGATGACCTAAGATCACCTCCTTAAGTCTGTTGCTTGGAGTGGTCGCATAAGGCTTGGGATCTAGCACAAGGTTAAGATTTGAAAAAAAAATGGTTGAAGCTTAGGAGGCAGCTGTGGATGGCACCTAGTCCAGGACTTGCTTCACTAAGATAAAGTCATAATTATGTTTCCAGAAAAAGAAACTTGTGCTAAAAATGCTTATCTTCGAACAGACCAAGTACTTGCTCAAATGAGTCTTTCTTCAACTGGTAGCACTCTAAACTGTTCAATATTATGCTTCTTGGTTCCACTTAGAGTATTTGACATGGCTTGTATCATCCTTGGATACCTTTAGCTAGACTACAATCTTGGTTTATTTGACTTGCTAAAGAATTGCATCATTAATCAGATTATGGATTTTCTGTCTTAGCTATTCTATACATCAATTGTCATGATCTTGATAGCATTCTTATGTGTTATGGGTTGGTGTAATTCTCTAATAGTCATTATGGATAATCTTCATGGCTCCTAATGCTTAAAATGAATTTCATATAGTCATTTCCTTCCTTTAACACTTCTTGATGTGTTTATTGTCAAAAGGGGGAGAAGTTAGTTTTGGAGAGAAAAAGTCCTCTGGAGCTTTGCAGAAAAATTTGCTCTTTCATTTCAAGCTTCAATCGTTCTCTTTTGACAAACATGGTTTTGAGCATTCTTGTCTCCTAGATTACACCATGTTTGGTCTTTATCACAAACTCTCTATATGCTTTTTCGTGTTTGTCAATATACTCATCAAGGGGGAGATTGAGAGACCATGTGAGTAAGGTCCCCTTTCGAGTGATGAGTATTTGACGCTGTAGTGAGAAGTTTGTGATTGGAATCATTGCGTTTTGCTTCTTTGCTAGTTTGTTTACATCTTGGCGGAACTTAGGTTGGAAAGCGGAAGTTCGATAATCGAACTTCCGCTACGGTAAAGCGGAACTTCCGATTATCCCGACGTTTGTGTGCTATTGAGTTAATCGAACTTCCTTTTTGGGAGCGCGGTATGTCCGATATACCGACAAGAGTATTCGCGTGGCGATAATCGGATCTTCAAACACAGGAGTGCGAGGCGCTCGATAATCGGAACTTCGCTATGGTAAGTGCGGAACTTCGATGTCGGAACTTCCGCAATGGTAAGTCGGAACTTCCGATTAATGGACGAAGCGTGCGAAAGGCATAGTTTTGATTTTGAGTTGTGAATTGCTTTTGGTTAAATGCAAATGATGATTATATTATCTTGAGCAATGCTATGTGATGTGTTTCTTGTTTGTACTGGTTGCAGGGCATCGAGGTGGAGTCGTGGTGAGACACGTGGAGACCGGACTAGACGCAGGCGGCATTGAGGTCAGAACGGTAAAGATGTGTCGAAGACGGCATGCACTCGAGGCGCTTGCGAGTCGTGAACAACAAGGAACGCGGGAGCTTCCAGAAGGTGTGCGAGGGGCGAAAGGGTAATTTCGCAAAGCGGCACAAGTGGAAGCGGGCTCCGTTAGGGTTTAGCCGGCTTAACGGGTTGGAGACCCGTTAGCCAAGGGCTATAAATAGAGGTGAACCCCTGGTTGTTGGGTTAGACTTTTTGAGAGAGAATATTAGGGTTAGCTTTAGCTAAAGAGCCTTTGGAGAGTTTGTTTTGCTTTTTGAGAGTTTGTTGAGTTGGAGAGGATGAACTGAAATTTGTGTAATCATTCCTCTGTGTTTCCCTCTGTAATCTTTTGATCTCTATCAATGAAACTCTGAGGTTTTGGTTCTTTGTTTATGCCTCCTTTCGTCTCTCTGTTCATACGTTGAATATCTAGGGTTTTTGGTGAAACTTTTGATTCCTCTTATGAGATGGCATGAAACTTGATATTTAGAGTCTTATTGATATTGCTAATATATCTTCAAAGTCTCATGAGCCGAGAATCTAAGAATCTTGCAAATTGTGGATTTTTGGTTGTTCTTGCCTAATACTCAAGAAATCTGTTTTTGTTTTGATTAATGGATCTTTGTCTGCGATTCTTCTCCATGAGGTCAAGATGTTGTTTAGGATGATGTCCTGTGAAACTTGACCTGAGAAGAGCATTCAAGATTTAGTATTTTGGATTTTTTGGCAAAACCCGAGCGCACTGTTCTTTGGTCAGGACAATCCGAACTTCCGATTGTCCAAGGCGGAACTACCGCTTATGAACTTCATGATGAACCGGAACTACCGCTAGGTAGAATCGAACTTCGATATCCGATGAACAGCCCTTTTTGTTTAACTCTTTGGATTTGATTCACATCACACCTTTTGGTTAACAGTAAGTTTTTTAATTGCTGTGTGGACACTTGAGAGGGGAAGATCTTAATTTTTAAGGCACCATTCACCCCCCCCCCCCTCTGTTGCCATTTCGGTCCTTCAGAATCTGACCTTCACCTTCCGCCATATGGCATACCCCTGAGCCTGGATGTATGTTTCCATTCGGCTCTTCCAGAAAGGGTAATCCAAGCCATCAAAGACGGGAGGCTTGGTGGAATACTTATCCGTTGCCATGGCTCACGAGGCAGGTTAAAGATCTATTGAGAACAGCTAACTGGCTCTGATACCAATTGTAGGACCGAAATGGCAACAGAGGGGCGGTGAATGGTGCCTTAAAAATTAAGATTCTCACCTTCTAAGTATCCATACTGACAAACAATACCCTCTGATAATCAAGAGAAAAGAAATGAACCAAAATCAGAAAAGAGAAATAAAATCAAGAACATTACGCCGAATCTGAAATTCGGTCTTCCGATCTTGGAAGTTCGATAATCGTAGTTCCGCTTAGTCGGTGGAAGTTCCGCAAGTCTCGGGTTGTCGACAACAATCGGAAGTTCCAATCTCCCAAGGCGGAAGTTCGGATGCGATAGTTCTCGCTGTAAAATGCGGAAGTTCGATTGTCCCGCATGAGAAGAAGCGAGCGTGCTTGAAATTTCCAAAAATCCGAAATACTCACAAATTGCTACTCTTCTCGGGTCAAGTCTCACAGGACATCATCCTAAACAACATCTTGACCTCATTGAGAAGAAATCGCAGACAAAGATCCATTAATCAAAGCAAAATCGGATTTCTTGAATATTTGGCAAGAAAGACCGAAAACTAAAATTCGCATGATTCTCGGAGTCTTGAGTGATGAAACTTTGAGGGTAGCTACTTAATAGCCTAGAGATTCAGCATGCCAGGTTTCATGCCATCTCAAGAAGGGAAACAAGATTTTCATCCAAGACCTAGGCACGGGAAGGAAGAACAGAGAAAGCCAAAAATCAAGAACTGAGATTACAGTAGATTTGCTCTTGGGAAAAGTCGATCAAATGATCTTGTGGCATCATTCCAACAAAGAGATTTTGGCACTTCCCAACAAGAATCAAGCCAAAAACAAAATCTCAAGAATCAAGCCTTACAAGAGAATAAGAACAGAGGCATGAACAGGAAAGTAAACAAGAGATTTTTCATTCCTTGAACCAATGGATTATGGACACACACACAGAGAAATTATTACAAGAGACTCAATCCATCCTCCATCTCAAAGAACATACAATAACAAGGGAGCTCTAGAAGAGAAGAACAGAGAGAAGTCACACAGAAGACATCTCTGCTCTCTCCCAACAACTAAAGCCTAAAGCCAAAACAAACTCTCAAAGCCACTTTTGACTCTAGCAAACCCTAATGCTCTCAAAAAAGTCACATTACAATCAGGCCTTCACCTCTATTTATAGCCCTTGGCTAACGGGTCTCCAACCCGTTACGCCGGCTAAACCCAAACGGATCCCACTTCCACTTGTGCCGCCTTGCGAAATTACCCTTTCGCCCCTCGTGCACCTTCTGGAAGGCTTCCGCACTCCTTGTTGTCCACGACTCGCAACCACTTCGAGTTCACGCCATCTTCTACACATCTTGACTGTTCTGACCTCAACGCCACCTGCGTCTAGTCCGGTCTCCACGTGTCTCGCCACGACTCCGCCTCGACGTCCTGCAGCCAACATAGACAAGAAACACATCACAAGCATTGTTCGAGATAATGGAATTAACATTTGTACTTAACTCAAACTCATACACTAACCACCCAACTCAAAATCGAAAATATGCACTCACTGCTCAGGTCTGCGCACAATCGGAAGTTCCGCTTTCCCAGGGCGGAAGTTCCAATAAACGGTACTTCCGCATTCCCAGAGCGGAAGTTCCGATGATCGGTACTTTCGCATTCCCTGGGCGGAAGTTCCGCACAATACAGAATCAAAGCAGCAGCACAACATCAGTGAATCAAATCACAAACTTTTCAACAAAAGTGTCAAATACTCATCACTCGCATGGGGAACCCTCTCACATGGTCTCTCACTTGCTTTATAAATTGCAACGCTTAAGACAAGGTAGTAGTTATGTAGAGGATTATTATCAAGAATTGCAAACTGGTTTGTTGTGTTGTGGTTTAGAAGAAATTGAAGATGCCAGGATGGCTAGATTTTTAAGAGGTTTACACCGTGAAATTCGGGACATACTTGACTATAAAGAATACAATTCTATCACTCAATCCAAAAACAATGGAAATTTTGCAGGTTCTTTTGCAGGTCGCACAACTCAAGGGTAATCAAGAGTACCATTTACTCCCTCCAGCCGAACACCTGCACCCACGAGCTCCACCAACAGCCGACGTCCATCTGCTTTCACTACACCATCACGCACACCGGAAATGAGCAAGACCATGGTACAAGTGTTGGAAATATGCCCTAGAGGCAATCATAAAGATGATTGTATTTCCTTATGTTCATGGTATTGGATAATATGTTATCATGTTCCTTGAATGAATCATCAGTTATATATCAATGAGTATGTGACTTGGTGAAACTCTTTAACTTATATGATGTCTCTCTAAATGTATCCCTAGTCGAATGTCACTGGTCGGAACAACAGTGACTCTACGACCAGCACATGTATTGATTGATGACCATGTTTCACCGATCATGGATATGGAGATATCAAATCAATAATGTGAGCACATGTTAGAGAACATGGGACTGGATAGACCCACCTTGAGACAATATTGAGATTGTTATGATTCTATGTGTCATTAGTTGGTCTCAAGTAATGATGATGCATAAATCCTTAGACCTGAGATCAGCATGGTTTTGTACATGTGTAATAGCACTCTTAGGGGTTGACAAACGCTACTCGTAACTGGGTAGTTGCAAAGGTAGCTTTCGGGTATGCTATGAAATACGCAGAGAGATGTGACTGGTCGGATATGGGATTTACCTCTCCTAACATAACAGGAGAGATGTCTCTGGGCCCCTCGTTGTGATCGGATAAAGAAAGTGCATGGCAATGCCACTAGTAGTCGAAGTGTCGACCACATGAAGTTATCCGACACTCGATCGATAAAGTATTGAACAGTCCGTGGATGACATAACATCTCACCTGGAGTTCAACCAGATATCGTGAGGCAAAGGGAGAATACACGAGAAGGACCTTAAGTTCGATCAGATACGGACTAATCGTATGGAGATACGAGCTGGTCGTAGGCTGGTCGAACATTGTCATTAAATGGTCGAGACCAATTATGAACTGGTCGTATATAGATATGAGTTGGTAATTTAGTGATATGGACCTCATCATAAATCATATTACGTTAAGGTTCACCCGATATATTCTATGTCTGTTTGGGAATCATTATGTGCTGCTAGGTACCGCTAGCGACCAATGATCAGAAAACAGTTTCCGAGTCACAATCGATTACACATGAACCTGTAGGGTCGCACACTTAAAGGGCTAAGATTTGATTTGGATGGTGATCTGAGTTTATATAGGACACGAGTTCCTAATGGGCCTCAAGTTCGAGACCCGTCATGGATGCCTATATATAGAGGGGCGGTGGCATGGGGTTGATGATGATATTTCGGATGATCTTTTAAAGAACTCCCGAAACCCTAATAGCCACACCTTCCTCATCCACGTCGCTGGTGCTAGCACTCCAGCGTGTGGTGTCCCTGCCCCGTACGTGTGGATACCTCGGAGGTATTGTTGCGAAGCATCAGCACTAGGACGATCCGCAATTCGTGACGATAACCGGAGCAGACGTGCAGCGAGTACGACTACTCAGAGGAGCAGACGCAAGGCGAATACGACTACTCGGAAGAGCAGACGCGCGGCGAGTACGACTACGATTGCATCTACTCGCTACATCGACTCTACTTCCGCTACGAGTCGACGCGTCTAGTGGCAATCTCGTGATCTATTACTAGCGGAGGTTCCTTGGTTGCGTGGTAAATTTTTGGTTTGTGCTATCGTAGCCTACCCGTGACCCAACAACAAGCCCCCGCACAAAGTTCATCTTCGGTTACTTCAACGGGTAGAGCACGAGAAACACAATGCCATCGCTGCAAGGGCTATGGGCACATGATGCAGGATTGCCCTAGTAAACGGGCTCTCTTGGTAAAAGATAATGGTGAGTATACTTCAGCTAGTGATATTGATGAAGAACATGCATTGCTTCTAACTGACCCCGCAGGTGAGCAATATGAATCTGAACATGATGAAGAATGTTTTGGAGCTGAAACAAGTGATAAGTTTTTGAGCATGATTGTGAAGCGTGTCCTTAGTGTTCAAATGGAGCGTGCTGAATAGAATCAATGCCACAATCTGTTTCAAACAAAATTTGTGGTCAATGAGCGTTCTTGTCGTGTGATTATTGATGGAGGAAGTTGCAATAATTTGACTAGCATTGATATGGTTGCGAAGCTTGCCTTGGCCACACAACAGCACCCTCGTCCTTACTACATTCAATGGTTTAATTCATGTGGTAAGCTGAAGGTAACTCGCATTGTCAGAGTACAATTTTCCATTGGTTCATATCGTGATTATGTTGATTGTGATGTCGTACTTATGCAAGCATGTTCATTACTGCTTGGTAGACCATGGCAATATGATAAAGATAGTGTGCATCATGGTAGGACTAATCAATATACTGCCATGTTTAAAGGAAAGTGAATCACTTTGCTGCCCATGTCTCCGGAAGTAATTTTAAAAGATGAATTAGAAAGAGCTGATATAGAAAAGGAGAGTAGCAAAAGTGAAAATTAGATTGTAGCTAAAGAACTTGCACCGCATAAGAAGAAGGAACCTAGTGCTAAGGAAGGTGAAATTAGATTGAAGGGTTCTGTTTTGTTAGCTACCAAGTCTGATATTAGTGAGATAGAAGCTGGTAATTCTGATTGCTATGCTTTAGTGTGCAAAGCAGCTTTGTTTTCATTTGAGGATATGCCCCTCTATTTGCCTCCTGTTGTTGCTCATCTTTTGCAGGAGTATATCAATGTATTTCCAAGTGAGTTACCACCGGGGCTGCCTCCAATTAGGGGCATTGAACATCAGATTGACTTGATCCCAGGAGCTTCACTACCCAACCACACACCATACTGAACAAACCCGGAGGAGACTAAGGAGATTGAGCGTCAAGTGCAAGACTTGCTTGACAAAAGGTACGTACGCGAGAGCCTTAGTCCATGTGTTATTTCTGTACTTTTGGTTCCAAAGAAAAATGGGTCATGGCGTATGTGTGCTGATTGTAGAGCTATCAATAATATTACCATTAGATATCGTTATCCTATTCCTAGGTTAGACGACATGCTTGATGAATTAAGTGGCTCTATTTTCTTTTCTAAAGATGACTTGCGTAGTGGATATCATCAAATTCGCATGAAATTAGGAGATTGTGGATATCGTGCGGATATGTGCATGATCTTAGGATGATGAGTCAATTGGCAATTGCTTTGTTGGTTTGCAATTTCTCGCATTTTCGGGTTTGCTCTAGTCTTTGTCAGTCCTTTGGCGGTCGGGCCGCCAGTCACCGTCCGTCGGCGGTGGAAAGGTCCGACAGCAATGCTTACCGGTCCGACCGCCAAATGGTGTTGATGGAATTTGGCGCTAGGCCAAAAATAGGTTGTGTAGGCAAGTGAGGGGAGTCTCCTGGATGTGGTCACATAATTTTTGGAGCTCCCAGTCAAAAGTTCTAATCATTTGAAAATTCGAAGGTTTGGATTTTCGAGATGGAATTTGGCTAAGTCTTTTGGCGATCCGACCGCTGCTGGTTGTGGAATCGGACCGCCCGAAATTGGTCGAGCCATTTGTGTGGGGCGGTCAGACCGCCGATCACTTGAAGGTTAGCCATTTTGGCATTGATGTGTTTTGATTGTGTTTGATGTATGGATTTCAATGCTTTATTGTTGCATATTGCATTGTGGAACTAACGTGGGTCAAGTTGTGAAGAACTTGTTCCCGGAGACGATTTGTTTGTCTATTCTTTGTGCGGTGGCTTGCAGTCAACGGCGTCAGCGGTGAGGTGGATCGGGACTACGCTTAGAGAGCCGAGGTCGAGCGATCATGGATGCCGGGTGAGGTCGTGTGACTCAAGCATGGTGCAGAATGGGCAAGATGGATCGAACGGGTAGTTCGGTGCAGCTGGTTGGATCAGGCGGTGCGAAAGTCGGTACAAGTCTGTAGGAGTTTCCGATGGGATTCGGACGGAAGAGACTAGCCGACGTGATGAGAGCCGCTGATCAACCTACACGCGTGGTGAAGCGGTGAGTGCTTCAACGATTATGTGTGTGTGGGTCGAAGGACCGAAATGGCAACGAGAGGGGGTGAATGGTGCCTTAAAATTAAGAACTCCCCTTTAATGTATTTAAACAAGATCTACAAAACCCTCTCAAGAGGAGTAAAACAAAATCGAGAACTAAAACAGTTTGGTCTATTACATCAAAAATCAAGTTCGATTCTACCGTGCAGTAGTTCCACTCCGGTAGTTCGGGGTTAGTCGGAAGTTCCGCTCTTGATAGTTCGCCTTGGACAATCGGAAGTTCGATTGTCTGACCAAGAAAACGATGCTTCGGGTTTTCCCAAAAATCCAAAATGCTAAATCTTGAATGCTCTTCTCAGTCAAGTTTCACGGACATCATCCTAAACACCATCTTGACCTTATGGAGATGAATCGCAAACAAAGATTCAATATTCAAGCCAAAACGCAGTTTCTTGAAGAAGGGGCAAGAAAGACCAAAACCCAAAATAAGCGAGATTCTCGATTCTTAGCTCATGAAACTTTGAGGATGCAATAGCAATATCAAAACGACTCTAGATATCAAGTTTCAAGCTATTTCATAGGACGAATCAAAAGATACATCAAAACCCTAAATATTCAACAAGAACAGGAAGGGAATAAGAGAGGCACAAACAAGTAATCAAAAACCTCAGAGTTTCATTGATAGAGATCAAAAGATTACAGAGGAAACACAGAGGAATGATTACAAGGATTTTGAGTTCATTCTCTCCAAACCAACAACCTCTCTAAAAGCAAAACAAAACCTTTAGCTAGAGCTAACCCTAATTTTCTCTCTCAAAGTCTAACCCTAACAACAGGGGTTCAGCTCTATTTATAGCCTTTGCCTAATGGGCCTCCAACCCATTAAGCCCGCTACACCCGAACGGAACCGCCTCCACTTGTGCCGCTTTGTGAAAATACCATTTCGCCCCTTGCGCACCTTCTGGAAGCCTCCCGTACGCCTCGCTGTCCTTGACTCGCAACCACCTCAAGATACACGCCGTCTTCGACACATCCCGACCGTTCTGACCTCAACGCCGCCTGCGCCTAGTCCGATCACCTCGTGTCTCGCCACGACTTCGTCTCGATGTCCTGCAGTCAACACAGACAAAAACACATCACATAGCATTGCTCACAATCATAGCAACAACATTTGTATAAGACTCAAACTCATACAACCTCAATTACACAAAATATGCACGCACTGTTCATTTCTGTGTACAATCGGAAGTTCCGCCCTTAACAATCGGAAGTTCCGATTATCGGACGTTCCGCTTTCCCATAGCGGAAGTTCCGATTATCGGACCGTCCGCACTCCCAGGTTGGAGGATCTGATTCACAACACACCTGTTAGTATTATCGGAAGTTCCGCATTCCCAGGGGCGGAAGTTCCGCACTTCAACTCAACAGAACTCAAAACCCCAGATTAAACAGAAGTTCCGATCATCGGAACTTCCGCTCCTACACGGTAGTTCGATCATCGAACTTCCATGACTACACGCCGGTAGTTCCGATTATCCTGATTCAGCACAGAACCAGCACAAACATGGGGATTCAAATCCCAACCCATCCAACAAGATGTCAATTACTCATCACTCACAAGGGAGGACCTCTCACATGGTCACTCAGGGTCCCATGTGTGTGTGGACCTTCATGGGAGCCCATTAGTGGAAACCCTAGGCCTCTCTTATAAATAGAAAGGGGGGAGAGGAAAAACCTCCCAAGCACTCTAAGCATTCATTTGGACTCTCCAAGTCTTTTTCTAGGGTTAGGGTTTGGAGAAGAGAGGAGAGGAGAGGAAGGTTGTGTGTGTGCTCTTTGTTGAGCTCTTGTTCTCCTTGAGGGGGTGGCTTTGTAAGCATCTTGTTGGATCAATCAATCTTGTAATGCTTGCTTAAGAGATCGATTCTCTCCTTTGTGTTCATCTCTGTTTTGTTGATTTTGGTGCTTCCTTGATTCAAGTATTTATGCTTGGTCTCTTGACCAATTTTATCTTGCTTTGATGTGTGGGAATACTCCTAGAATCATCTAGTTGATCAACCCACACAAGCATGTCTGGAATCAAGATTCTCATATTTCTAGGGTTTATGCACTTCTTTGGTAAAGTCTTCAGAGATCGATTCTGTGAAGTGGATCTGGAGGATCGTCACTAGAAATAGGTCTCTAATATCCTTAGGGAGGTGTGATCTAAGTTTGGTCAAGTTTCATTGGTCAAATCAAAAGTTGGACCAAATTTCGTTTTGGATTTGGGTTTTGTATTTTGGTACTGGACTAAATCGGTCTGACCGATTTAGTAACGGCGGTCCGACCGCCCGCCTTTCAGACCGACCGGTAGCGGCAGGTCGAGCCGATTTCCAACGGTCTGACCGCTAGTTAGCCGCCGGTCCGACCGATAGTCATCCGTCGGTCCGACCGCCATTCTACTGCCGGTCTGACCGCTAGTACTCAGACTGATCTTCTGAGATCGTATCTCCTGTTTGGGTCTTGTGGTTAACGGGGTTATCGAATTCAGCACAAGGCTTCCTCTGTGCGCTTACTGATCTTCTTAGCTTGCATAGCTAAAGGAGTAAAGTTCGTGTTGAATTTGAGTAAGGCGAAGAAATCGAGAAAGCGCCTATTCACCCCCCCTAGTCACCTTTACGGTCCTACAAGTGGTATCAGAGCCGGTTAGCTCTTCTCGTAGATCTTAACCGGTCTTTGGAGCCATGGCGACTGACAAGTACTCAACCAAGCCACATATCTTTGATGGAGTTGACTTTGCATACTGGAAGGCTCAAATGCAAGCTTATATCGATGCTCAAGGGCACGCTATTTGGCTTAAAGTAAAAAAAACCCTTATGTCGTGCCAGCCGATGACGATATGATCACTCCAGATGTGGAGGCCAACAGCAAGGCTCGGAATTTTTTGATCCAAGGCCTTAGTCGATCTGAGTTTGAGCGTGTTGCTCATTTGCGGTCTGCTCATGAGATCTGGCGGACTCTTTGTGATTATCACCAGGGGTCCACTGTGATCAAGGAAGTGAGACAGAATCAGCTGAAGAAAGTATACTCTAAGATCGAGCAAAGGCCTGATGAGTGTTTGGACGAGCTGTGGGGAAGATTTTCTAAGATTCTTCATGATCTCCGCGCTGTTGACCTGGTTTTTTCTGAGTCTGAAAATGCACGCCAGCTTTTGGGTGCTCTTGATGTGAAGGTGCGGGAATGAAGATCACTTCCATAAATGACAACACTGTCATGAGTGAGCTTACCATGGATAAGCTATACTCGAGGTTGAAGACGCATGAGATTGATTTTATCTCGCATCTCCCCAAGACAGAGTCGATGGCATTAGTGACTGACAAATCCAAGGGTTGTTCTTCTGATTCTTTCGATTGTAGCTCATCTAGTTTTTCATTATCTGCTTTGCATTCTTTGAGCGATGAGCAACTTGAGAAACTGCCCGAGGATGACTTAGCCCTCCTATCCACCAAATTCACGAGAGCGTACAACAAGGTGAGGAATAGGAGGAGAAGTGGACCTATCACATGCTTCGAGTGTGGTGAGCCAAACCACATTCGTTCCAGGTGCCCCAAGCTAAAGGGAAAGGAGGAGAAGGAGACACGAAGACATCCCCAAGAGAGGGATGCAAAACCCAAGAAGACAAACTATTGCAAGTTTGTCAGTCGGGTCCTTGCCGCTCTAGAAAATGTGAACATGAGCGATGTGGACTCAGAAACGGAGGATGAAGAGATCGACTCCCATGGCAGGAAGAAGGCACATGATTTCACGGGCATGTGTTTCATGGCCAAGAACAGCCACGACAGCGACTCCTCCAATGACGAGGATCCTTTTAGTGATCCTGATGAGGTATGCCCTTCAATTGCTGACATGAAAAGGACTTTGGTGCTTGCTGAACAGAAATTGCATAAGCAAGTAAAAATAATTAAAAAACAGGACATTATGATTGATAATTTGAACCTAGAAGTTGTTAGGCTCAAATCTATTAATACTGATGATATTTGTGATTCCTGCACTAACTTGCTTAAAGAACTGACAAGCTTGAAATCTGCTCATTCCTCTGTTGTTAATCAATTAAAAGATACTCTTGATGAACTAGAATCTCTCAAGTCTAGTTCTGTTTGCATGAATGCCATTTGTCTTGATGTGACTACCTTGGAAGCTATTCCTTTAACGTGCTCTAACTGTGCCTTGCTTGAATTAAAATTGGATAGCTCCTTGAAAGATTGCAAAAATTTGATGCTAGTCACACTTGCTCTCATTGTAAGAATAATAGGACTACAATGCAAGAGATGACTGAAATGGTAGTTTACTCTAGAGCTGCCTCTTGTGAAAATTGTCCCAAGCTTACAATTGAGATTGAAGCCTTAAACAAGACTCTTGAAGAAAAAGCTAAAATTGAAAAATCCATGTCTCTTACTGCTTCTAAGAAAGTCATTGATTCTAACTCTTGTGTTTTGAATGCTGAAGTTGAAACCATGATTGGTCAGATTCAAGAGGCATTTAGAATTAAATTTAAGGAGCAGTTGAATAGGATTAAGGAATCTTATTGTGTGTCTTGTGAGGCCTTCAAAGTGGAAGTGGCTCTTCTTAAGAGTAAAAGTGATGAAGTAATCAAGTCTAGAAAGTGCACTAGATGTGAGGGTCTAACTAAAGAGAATGAATACCTCAAAGTGACTCTTGAGAAGTTTTCTAGTGGGAAAAAGAAACTCCACATGATTATTGATCAATCCAAGGTGAGTGTGAAAAATAGTGGCCTAGGTTTCAATCCCCTAGAGCATTCCAAGAAACACCCACCTAAGATTGCTAGAGTTGTGAAAAATGGTCTGTTTGAGCTAAAACCTCCTAAGCCATCCAAGGTTGTTTTCAAATCCGCAGGTTTTGCTCAAACTCTCTCTAGCAAGAAAGGTGATTTTACTCCTTCAGTACAGACCCCTCAAAAGGTCAAGTACCATTGCACCTTCTGCAAGAAAGAATGCCACACTGTTGAGTTCTGCTTCCGGAGAGCAAAACTTGAGAGAAAAGAGAGGATGAACGCCTTGAGATCCATTAGAGGAGTCCCTTCTCCAGCTGTAGTCTCTAGAGCTAGGCAGCCTGTTTATCGTACCACATATAGGCCTAGAGGTGTAGAGAACTTTGTAGACTCTTTTGGTGGGTCTGGGCAGCATTTTGGTTTAGGATATCGTGAGGAGAGACCATGGGTAGCACCTAGACAGGGGGAGTATCGATCTTTTGGTAGATCGTTTCGGAGAGGTCTAGGTGGTTCTCATGTGCATCCTTATGATTTTGTTCCTAATCATTTTTCTGCTGTTTCTGCTGCTGTTCCCAGGCATCGTGCTTCTCAGTACTGGATTCCTAGATCATTTATCACTAACCCCAGTACTGAGGCACGGATGTTTTCTGATTGTGCTTTTTAGGTCCGTCGTGCGAGGAAGGGGGACATGTGGCTTATTGACTCCGGGTGTTCTCGACATATGACCGGAGATTCTAGATAGTTCTCCTCCCTCACACGTGCATCCGGCAACGAATTGATTACTTTTGGGGATGCTTCTACCAGGACCGTGACTGCAAAGGGCACTGTGCGCGTCAACAACAAGTTCATGCTTAATGACGTCGCTTTGGTAAGTAAGCTGAGGTATAATCTTCTATCTGTTTCTCAGCTGCTTGATGAGGGTCTAGAAGTGAGGTTTAAAAGTGGTGAGTTTATAGTTTTAGATTCCTCGGGTGAGCTTGTTTTTGAGATCTCCAGATTTGAGAAGATCTTTTGTGCAAATTTTAGTATTTCTTCAGCTTCCAGTCCTAGGTGTCTTGTAGCCTCTGGTTCTCATGATCTTGTCTTGTGGCATCGTAGACTTGGGCATACAGGTTTTGATCACTTGACTAGAGTCAGTTCTAAGGATTTGATAAGAGGTTTGCCTAGGCTGAAGGCTGTTAGAGATCTTGTGTGCTCGCCCTGTCGTCATGGTAAGATGGTGTCTGCTTCCCACCCACCTCTTACTTTGGTGATGACTGATGGACCAGGACAGTTTCTTCACTTAGACACAGTTGGTCCTTCTAGAGTTCAGTCAACTGGTGGGAAATGGTATGTGCTGGTGGTTGTGGATGATTTCTCCAGGTATTCTTGGGTTTATTTTCTCGTTTCTAAGGACGAAGCATTTGGTTTCTTTAGAGAATTGGTCCTTAGACTTGCTGTTGATATTCCTAGAGCTTTGAGAGCCATTAGGAGTGACAATGGGACAGAGTTCAAGAATTCTTCTTTTTCTACCTTCTGCACTGATAAGGGAATTGAGCATCAGTTTTCTTCTCCTAGAGTTCCCCAGCAGAACGGTGTTGTAGAAAGGAAGAATAGGACCCTTGTAGAGATGGCTCGGATCATGTTAGATGAGCATTCTACTCCTAGGAGATTTTGGGCTGAGGCGATCTCTACTACTTGTTATATCTTCAATAGGGTTTTCTTGAGATCTGCAGTTGGGAAGACCTCTTATGAGCTTATATTTGGTCATTCTCCCAAAGTCTCTCATTTCAAGATTTTCGGTTGCAAGTGTTTCATTCTTAAACATGGCAACCTTGATAAATTTGAGTCTAGATGTTTCGATGGCATATTTCTTAGATATCCTGCTCATTCTCGTGGCTATCGTGTTTTTAATGTTGACACTAACAAAACTGTTGAGACTTGTGAAGTCACTTTTGATGAGGCTAGTCCTGGTACTAGACCCGATGCTACAGTACAGTGTTCACGAAATTCAAGGAAGCATCTTCGTCGATGATGACTCGAGGATGAGGACCCGATCCATCCTTGCCTACTTACGAGAGGGTGGAGAGCACGCTACTACTACTCCAAACTTGGTGAGCGACCTCCTCCAATCCTCACCGACAATCTGAGTGGCTCTGTTCCTACCTCCACAACTCATGGGGTAGAGGCCATACGCACCCAGAGCACCTCTTCACATTCAATGACAACATCCACCGAGCGGATGATTGGGGATCTTCAAGAGCGAGTCACTCGCTCGTGTTTATTTCTCCGATTCTCATGCACATTACGCTTTTGTCGCTTCTTTTGAACCCCGAGATATCACCCATGCTTTATCTGATGCCTCTTGGGTCAATGCCATGCATGAAGAGCTTGAAAATTTCGAAAGAAACAAAGTCTGGTCCTTAGTTGAGTGTCCTTCTGATTCTTATGTTATTGGAACAAAATGGATTTTTAAAAATAAGCAAAGTGAGGATGGGTTGGTTGTTCGCAATAAGGCTAGACTCGTAGCTCAAGGTTATTCCCAGGTAGAAGGCTTAGACTTTGAAGAGACCTTTGCTCCAGTAGCTAGATTGGAAGCCATTCGCATTCTTTTAGCATTTGCAACATCCAAGGGTTTCAAACTTTTTCAAATGGATGTTAAAAGTGCCTTCTTGAATGGTTTCATAGAAGAAGAGGTCTTTGTCAAGCAACCTCCTGGTTTTGAAAATCATAAATTCATCAAGCAACCTCCTGGTTTTGAAAATCATAAATTCACAAACCATGTTTTTAAACTCTCTAAAGCCCTATATGGATTGAAGCAAGCTCCTAGAGCTTGGTATGATAGGCTTAAGAGTTTCTTGCTTGAAAATGACTTCAAAATGGGAATGGTTGATAAAACATTGTTCACTCTCAGGCATGGCAGTGATTTTTTGCTGGTTCAGATTTATGTGGATGATATTATATTCGGTGGTTCCTCTCATGCTTTAGTGTCCAGATTTTCAGATTCTATGAGCAGTGAGTTCGAGATGAGCATGATGGGAGAGTTGACATTCTTCCTTGGTCTTCAAATCAAGCAAGCAAAGAAGGCACCTTCGTTCACGAGTAAGTATACAACGAACCTTCTTGGCGCTTCAATATGGGAAGCGATGAGGCCAATGTCTACTCCCATTGCTACAACCACCGTCTTTGGACCACGATGAGGATGGAGAGCCCGTGGACCAGAAGGAGTACCGCAGATGATTGGCTCCCTCCTCTATCTCACAGCGTCGAGGCCGGACATACAATTTGCCGTATGTCTGTGCGCTCGCTTCGAGCATCCTCGTGCTTCTCATCGTCAAGCGAGACGTCGCATCTTGTGTACCTTCAAGATACTCTTGACTTTGGACTCTGGTATTCTTCTTCTTCTGCTCTCTCAATTCGAGCATTTTCTGATGCTGATTTTGCGGGGTGTAGAGTGGATAGGAAGAGTACTTCTGGCACTTGTCATTTCTTGGGCACATCTCTTGTTTCTTGGTCTTCTACAAAATAGTCTTCGGTTGCACAGTCCACAGCTGAGGCCGAGTATGTAGCTGCAGCCAGTGGTTGCTCTCAGGTTCTCTGGATTTTATCCACGCTGCGGGACTATGGGTTACCCTTGAGAAGTGTTCCTCTTTTCTGTGACAACATACGCAATTAATATTGCCAAAACCCAGTGCAACATTCCAGGACTAAACACATTGATATTCGATTTCATTTTCTTAGAGACCATGTTGAGAAGGGTGATGTTGTGCTTCACTTTGTAGAGTCAGAACAACAGCTTGCATATATTTTCACTAAAGCTCTTGATTCTTCTCGTTTTGTTGCTTTGCGGGGAGAGTTAGGGGTCACTAGTCCTATTGGGCTGTTTTGAGGGGGAATTTGCTCTTTTTGCATTCATTGTATCATAATGCATTTTTTCATTTCAAATGTCTTTGTTGGACCGAAAAGGCGACTAGAGGGGGGGTGAATAGGAGCACGCTCACTTTTTCCCAAATAATGAATTCAACACAATTTCACTCCAATAGCTATGATGAAGCTATGAAGATCAATATACCAGTACAGCGGAAGACTAGTATTGAATCCAATTAAACCCCTAAGCAATGCAACAAAAATCAGCAAGAATCAAAGCAACACAAGTACTGGCGGTCTGACCTCTGTAATACTGGCGGTCTGACCGGTACCAAATCGGTCTGACCTCTGGTGTGGGGCGGTCGGACCGGCACCAAAATCGGTCTGACCTCTGGTGTGGGGCGGTCGACCGGCGTGAGCTCTGAGCAAAAAACAGCCCGATGACGAAGTTGCAATTAGGTCTAACTTTTGATTCTCAACTCCAAACTTCACGAAACTTTGCACACACCTTCTCTATGCTATTGAGGACCTATTCCAATCGAATATTATGATAATTCTTGGAACGATCTTGAGCAATTGTCAATTGATTAATGAAGGTCTAAAACCGGGCAAGAACGAAAACTTGATCCTAATGCTTGTTCGTGAGTGATTGATGATCAAGATGATGCTAGATAGATTCACACATATCACAGCAAGCTAATTCACGTGAAAGAATCAATCAAAAACTCACGGATCAAAGAAAGCCCTAAAAACACGAAATTGAAAGCAAGAACGAAAAGAGACTTATCTCAAGCAAACCTTGCATAGATTGATTTCGTGATTGATGCTGGATTACATCCACACCATCATGGATCAGTGGACAATCAAAGATCACGAAATTCACCACAAACCATCAAGAGCCCTAGCCTCCACCTCAACTCCCCTAAAGACAATTAGGGTTTTGAAACATAAAAAGGCGAGAGAGGAAGAGGTGCAGCCACCATCTCCTCCTATTTATAGTGGAGGCCTAAAACTCTTAGAGTTTGACTCTCTTGGGCTCCCGTTAAGGCCCACTAACAAACGGGTCACACACGCACGCTTCGCGAAGCGCCGTCTTTAACCTTTTGACCTAAACCGCTTCACCATGCGCCATGGATTCGCCAATAGGTCACCCTTGTCCATCTTGTGTCACGCTTGAGTCGTTGACCTCACCCGGCATCGTCGATCGTTCTGGACCTCAACTCTTCAAGTCTAGTCCCGATTCTCCTCGCCGTTGACCGTCGTTGACCACCAAGCAACCTGCACAACCACAGACAAGAAAACACGAATTCGGGAATAAGTTCTTCAAAACTTGACCCATGTTAGTCAAAACATGCATCATGCAAAACATATGCTATGGAACCCATGTACTTGACCTAACAAAACAGCATCGCCACGAAGTTGACCGATGATCAAGTGGATACCGGTCCGACCGCTCGGGTGAGCGGTCGGACCGCCTGGCGGTCGGACCGCTCCCTGTGAGCCGGTCGGACCGCCCCTTGGGACTTAGCCGAAATTCAAGCCCTCAAATTCCGAAACCTTCTGGAAACTATAAACCAATAGAACTTCTTACTGGAGACTCCAAAAATTATGAGACCAAGTGCATTGGGATCCCCTCACTTGCCTACAACACCTATTTTTGGCCCAGCTCGTTTTGACCACTTTGGTCATCGCCGGTCCGACCGCCCCACATGGTCGGTCCGACCGATTTGGGACCGGTCGGACCGCCGTGCAAGGACCGGTCGGACCGCCCCTGTCCAGTAAGCCTGTAACTTTGTCGAAAACACGTGAAACGACAAACCGTAAACGCCATTGCCAATTGTCACATCATCCTAAGATCTGGAACATATCCCCATGAAATCCACAATCTCCCCCTTGATGAACACATTGGCAATTATCCAGAAAATGTAAGTAAGAGGTTTGAAAACGAAGTTTACTCGCGGTTGCAGCACAAAGGCACAACTTGGTCCATAAGCAAGAAAAAGCAATGAAAATGACCAAGCTGGCATCAGAATAGTATAGGCATGTGAGACAAGGCAAAAGAAAGCATAAAAGCTTTGATTTCCAGAAAAGGTTCAAAATTCTCACATGAGGTCCATATGAAAGAACAATTGTTCAATTGACCTATGATCATTGTGAGTATAAAAGAACGCAATTCAAGTTCAGAATATTCAATAAGACAATAGGAATGCAACTCAAGAACTCCCCCTCACTATGATCCTCAATTTTCAAATTTTCTGTTTCTCCCCTTTGTATAAACTTCTCCCCCAATAAAGAAATATCTTCTTATTAACACATCTTCTCTTCTCATTTAACACATCTTCTCCCCCTTTGACAATGGATTCATCAAGGAATCACGCCTTCCTCTCATCCAGAGATAACAAATATAGAATAAAGGAAGAAGCAGAAACAAAAGAAGCATAAAGAGGAATATGCATGAAGTGCAATGGAGTGGCTTCAATTTTTGTATTTTCAATTTTTGATTACAAGAAGCTTTGGAGATTACCCAAAAGAACAAGCTAGTATCTCTAATATTGCACAAACAAACATATCAAGCCCGACAAACGCTAGCAAGATCATGGTAAGACATATATATCAAAGCTAAGCACAAAGGCTCAAAAGTAAAACAGTAGATTTGATCAATTTAAGCAACGCTTCAAATTCAGCAAGTTCATCAACAGGGATCCTAAAGTGAAATTAGCCATGTTAAAATGTCAAAGTGAGATCAAAAGTCTAACAAAGACCACATTAAGAGTCAATCAAGTCCCGTATTGAATCATTTTGCTCAATATTTTGTAAACGCCCATTTGTCAATATTTTTCTCATTTGCATTGAATATTGAAGTTGACTAATGATCTAACTTAGTGACAAGATCCTGGACTAGGAGCCATCCACAAACTCATCATAAGCTTCGACCAAAAGTTGATTAAAGGTATATCTTAGTAAAGAAGATCTGGACTAGGAGCCATCCACAAACTCTTTCTAAGCTTCTACAAGGCGACAAATCTTGAGGTTCATGTCATTTCGACAAGCGGTCCCTATGAGATCGTCTGGTTCATCAAACTATCTCTAAGTTCATGTCATTTGACAAGCAGTCTCGTAAGAATAGTTTGGCACAATTTAAGCATAAGACAATCTTGATTTTCATTTTTCACATAAGCAGTTTTAGAATCTCAAGAACACAAAAGCTCAAGTAATGGTCAATTTTAGATCAAAGAGCTAACAAAGCAATTCTGACAGGGCCAATGTCACAAGAGGAGCACTAATTGCGCAACTCGCTAAAACATCCACAAATTGCAATTTCTTAGTTTGAGTTGTTTAAAAGGTTCTAGCTCATATAGCAAAGACTTAGCTACACATGTAAAAGCATGATAATTCTAGCAAGTCAAAGAACTAGACATGACATTGAGCAAGAATTGAAATACAAAAGCTCTAAAGGGTAATAGGCAAAGCTTCATCACTTTTTAAAAATAAGCAGAAAATCTTATATTACAATGCATTTTTTTGGATTTTTCATACCATTTGTTGTAACCACTTGTTGGAGTTTTCATATGAATGCAATATGACACAATGAGATGCAATTAAAAAGCCTAAAAACGTAAAAAGTTCGAAAAGATCACTAAGTTCAGAAAAAGAACAATAAAAGATCAAAAGAACAAGGAAAGATAAGAAAAAGATCAAACTCCCCCTCAAACCAACCCATAAGGATAAATTACCCCTAACTCGCTTCTTAAGGAGGAAAATCTGGTTTGATCTAAAGGATTGGTAAGAATATCGCCAATTGAGCTTGGACTCTCTGAAGTGCATCACAATATCACCTTTTTCAACATGATCTTTAAGGAAGTGAAAGCGAATGTCTATGTGCTTAGTCCTAGAATGTTGCTCTGGGTTTTTAGCAATATTAATAGCAGAAGTGTTATCACAGAAAAGAGGAACACTAGCAAAGTTTAACCCATAATCTTTCAAAGTGGACGTCATCCACAAAATCAGCTCTGACAACTAGCAAAGTGACTACATACTCCGCTTTAGCGATGGATTGTGCAATGTAAGACCGCTTCCTACAAGACCAAGATACAAGAGAAGTGCCTAGGAAGTGACGGTGCACGAGGTACTCTTCCTATCTAACCGATGACCGCAAAATCGAATCAAAAACCCTAATGGACAAAGTCAAGAGCGGGAATACCAAATGCCATATAAAAGGGTAGAGTGTAAATACCGAATATGCGCTTAACGGCTTAGCGATGGGAAGTTCTCGGAGACGCTGAAATCTTGCACAAAGGCATACCGTGAAATGAATGTCCGGTCTCGAGGTCACAAATCATGAAGAGAGCCGATCATCTTTGCGGTACTCGCGTTGATCCACGACTTCTCCTTCCTCATCTGGATCCAAAGCGATCGAAGTTGCCATGGGAGTGGAAATTGGCTTGCGATCACCCATGTTGAAGCGTTTGAGTAGATCTTTAGTGTACTTAAATCGATGGATGAAAGTTCCTTCCTTGCATTGCTTGATTTGAAGTCCCAAAAGTAATTAAGCTCTCCCATCATACTCATCTCAAATTCCCTGGACATAGTGTCAGAAAAGCTAGAAACAAGAGCATTAGAGGAACCACCAAAGATAATATCATCCACATAAATTTGAGCAAGGAAGTCATTGTCACGCCTAAGAATAAATAGAGTTTTATCCACTTTACCCATCTCAAAATTATTTTTAAGCAAGAAGGTCTTAAGTCTATCATACCAGGCTCTAGGGGCTTGTTTAAGACCATACAATGCTTTAGATAGCTTGAAAACACGATTTGGATATTTAGGATCCTCAAAACCGGGGTTGCTTAACATACACTTCCTCATCTATGAAACCATTTAAAAAGGCACTTTTAACATCCATCTGATATAATTTAAAACCTTTTGATGCAGCAAATGCAAGCAGAATGCGAATGGCTTCTAGTCTAGCAACAGGAGCAAATGTCTCATCAAAATCTAACCCCTCAACTTGGCTGAACCCTGAGCTACCAATCTGGCCTTGTTTCTAACCACGTAACCATCCTCACCTTGTTTATTCTTAAACACCCAACGGGTTCCTATAACATTATGACCACTAGGGGTTCTACTAGATTCCAAACTTTGTTTCTTTCAAAATTTTCTAACTCCTCATGCATGGCATTTACCCACTAGAATCGGATAAAGCATGTGATATATCGCGGGGTTCAAAAGAAGCAACAAAAGCCGAATGAGAGTAGAGATTTGGATCATTATACCGAGCGAGTGACTCGCTCATGTAGATTACCTATTATACATTAGGAGGATCTTTGTCTCTGAATGCGAAGTGGAGCGCCGGGTGAGATACCGTTTCTTCGACCTCCGCAGTGCTGCGATGATGAAGATGCGTGCAGAGCCTCAATCGAAGGTGAAGTAGGCGAGCGTGTTCTTGTATCAATATGGGCGCCAAGGCAGCAGATGAAGGAATGATATTAGCCGTCCTCATCTTCCTCCACAAAAATGCTCTCTGTCACTGTAAATCATCTCAGAGCAATAGATCTAGCTCGGGGCTAGTCTCATCAAAAGTGACATTACAAGTCTCTGAATAATGTTAGTCTCGAGATTAAAACCGAAAACCCCTCGAATGAGCGGGATAACCCGAAATAACCCATCAAAAGTTCTTGATTCAAATTTATCTAAGTTGCATGTCTTAAGAATAAAACATTTTGATCCAAAAACTCGAAAAAACGAAACAGAGGGTTTTCTACCAAAACGAAGCTCATAAGGAGTCTTGCCTAAAGAAGGTCTCAAAGAAGACACGATTTGCAATATGGCAAGCAATAGCAATAGCTTCGCCCAAAATCTCCTCGGTGTGTTATACTCATCTAGCATCGTCCTAGCCATTTCGACCAAGGTCCTATTCTTCCTTTCTACCACGCCATTTTGTTGAGGGCGTGTGGAGAGGAGAAGCGATGCTCAATACCACGCTCGACAAAAAGAAGCAAAAGAAGCATTTTTGAACTCCGTGCCATTATCACTGCGAATCGCTCTCAAAGCACCAGGAAGCTCAGAAGCCAAACGAAGAACAAGGTCATGAAAATAACCAAAAGCTTCATCTTTTGAAGTAAGAAAGAACACCCAAGTATATCTAGAAAGATCATCGACTATGACAAGAATATACCATTTTCCACCGATCGCCGGACTCTAGGCGCAGACCAACGATATCCATATGAAGCAACCGTCCCGGTCCGTCGGTCATAACCATAGTCTGAAGGGTGTGAGGCGGCAACTTGTTTGCCATGCCTACAGGCGATACATACAAAGATCCTTGGCGACTTTGAGTTTGGGCAAACCTCTCATGAGATCAAGGTTGCTAACTCGTGTCAGATGATCAAAACCAATGTGCCCCAAACGTCGGTGCCAAAGCCAGAAATCAGAAGAAGATGTAAGCAAGCATTTAAGAGATACAGCAAGAGATTCTGAAAAATCAGCTCTAAAAATTCTACCAACTCTAGAGATTCCAAACACAAGCTCACCAGTAGAATGAAGCACACGACAAGCATTTTTCTTAAAAACAGTCTCATAACCATCATCAAGAAGCTGAGAAACAGAAAGGAGATTATACCTAAGCTTGTCCACAAGAGCGACATTCTTTAGAATGAATTTGTTGTTCACCCTAATTGATCCTGTTCCTTCAATTCGCCCTTGTGTATCATCTCCAAAGGTGATGAAGTCATCACCTGTTGCCCGCGTGAAAGAAGTGAACCATTTTGAGTTTCCGGTCATGTGGCGTGAACACCCGGAGTCGACGAACCATGTGTTCTTTCCCTTTCCACGGTAGTCCTGAAAATCAAGGAACAAAAGAACGATGTGTCTCAATACTGGGGTTAGATAAACAAGATTTAGGAATCCGAGATCGAGACACACGCGTCGCAAGGAGTATCTGAACCGAAGTACTATCCTTGATTTCATCTAACATTCGGTTATGAGCAATGTTTAAATTAACATGAGACTTAAATCGTCCATAGGCGGTCGATGCCGGCGTTGTCTTGTGATCGGGCCGTGACCAGCAGTGATCATACCGCCTTGATCGATAAACATTAGAATTAGGATATCTAGAAACATAATGATTTGCATGAGAGAAAAATCCTAATCCAGGTTTATTGTTTTCAGTGTTACCATGTCTCATAGAATCTCTAGGTTGCATGAATGAAATTCTATCAAAATTTTTCCTATCATTTTTCAACCTCACGCCAATGTAATTCAATCAAATGCCCCCTTTCTTGCAATAAGTGCAATGGTACTTGGTACCACTAGAAGAAGCACCATTTGAGTTAATACAAGGTTGGGCAAAACTCGCAGATTTAAAAGATGTTTTTGCGGGTTGGGTTTTGAATTCAATTAAACCTTTTCCAAGACTTGAATGACTTTTGGGTTTGAATTGTCTTGAAAAGAATTGAATCCTAAACCTTGCTTCTTATAAGGAGTTTTAGACTTGTCAAGAATCATGTTTAATTGTTTCTTACCTTTAGAAAATTTCTCTAATGTATCATGAAGGTAAGCATTTTCTTTTCTCAAGTTAACACAAGCATCACAAGTATTATTCATAGATTTCTCCTTATACAAAGCAATTTCAAGCTTAAGAGTGGAACATGAAGCACAAGTAGTATTTTCAATATCGTCCTTAAGCTTAGCATATTTGACTCTAGCAGCTTCTAAGATATCTTTGATTTCACGTTCTTTTTCTAAACATGAAGTGCAAGGGCTAGAATCAAATACATCAAAAGAAATCAATTTACTAGATTCTAAACATTTTTCACAAGGAGCACTTTTAATTTCATTTAGTTCAGATCTAGCATTCTCAAGTTGTTGTACAGAAATATTATGAGCAGATTGTAACTTGGTAATTTCTGAATGCATAGCATGACAAGATAAACATTCATCAGGTTCAAGAGTCTTAGCATTTTTAAGCTCTACTTTCAGTTTGCTAATTTTGGACTCTAATTTCTTATTTTTTGTCATGACAAATTCTAGTGCTTCATCTTGACTAAGGAATTGCTCAACTATAGAATCATATTTAGCAGAAAGCTCATCATAAGAAAAAGATACCTCATTATCATCAATGTCGTCCGTGTCGACCATGAAGCACATGCCGGTGAAATCTTTGGCCTTCCCTTTCTTTTGCCTTGAGGATCTCCTCCTCCTTGTCCTCCTCACTCCGGGATCCACATCGCTCAAGGATTGATCCTCAAAAGCGGCAAGGACCGGTGGCAGCCTTCACAAGCTTATTAGCCTCATACCTTGATTTGTTGAAAGGAGGCTTCTTCCAAGTCGGCTTTCCTTCCTTATGATTGCTCTTACCTTTGGCTTGGGGCAATTTGTCGGATATGATTGAGCTCACCACATTCATAGCATGTCACGGACCACCTCTCTTTTGTTTCTCACATTATTATAGGCGTGTGAATTTTTTAGCTAGAAGAGCTAACTCGGTTTGAGGAATACTTTCAAGCTCCTCTTCATGAATAGCAGATAAACAAGCAAATGAAAATCCAGAAGAAGATTCAAAAGAGACATCAAAAGCCTTTTTGAGAGGATCTGCTACCAAAGCTAAATTATCTTTCTTGGGATGATCAACTCTTTTAATTTCATGAGTCTTGAGTTTACTATATGAGAGACCATGTGAGAGGTCCTCCATTCTGAGTGATGAGTATTTGACAAGAGTGTTGATTAGATTGAGAGTTGAGTTTTTCGGTTTGAACTGTTTCTGGGCTGTGTCAGGGCAATCGGAACTACCGCTGTGTATGGAGCGGAAGTTCCGATAAATCGGAACTACCGGTGTTGGAAAAAGGAACTTCCGATTTATCCGGTTTTGAGTTCGGTGAAGGAAATCGGAACTTCCGCACAAGGAGTAGCGGAGTGTCCGATTATCTCGACATTGAGTGTTCTCGAGATATCAAATCGGAATTAAATATCGGAAAGTCGGTTGTTCGGATATCGAAGTACCTGTGATGTTGAGTGCGGAACTTCCGATATTCTGACAATGCGGATGTTCGAAATCGGAACTTCATTGTGGTAAAAGCGCGAACTTCCGATTGGGTCCGTAATGTGCGAGAAGATTATTTTGTGATTTTGATCGTGTATGAGTTTGAGTCTTATACAAAAGTTGATGCTATGTTATTGTGCAATGCTATGTGATGTGTTTGTGTCGTGTTGTTGCGCAGGCATCAAGATGGAGTCGTGGCGAGACACGTGGACCGGACTAGGCGCAGGAGGCGTTGAGGTCGAGCGGTCGGGATGTGTCGAAGACGGCGTGAATCTTGAAGCGGTTGCGAGTCGTGCACAACAAGGTGTCTGGGAGGCTTCGGAAGGTGCGCTAGGGGCGAAGGGTCTTTTCGCAAAGCGGCAAAAGTGGAGGCGGTTCCGTTCGGGTGTAGCGGGCTTAATGGGTTGGAGGCCCATTAGCAAAGGCTATAAATAGGGAGAACCACGAGTTAGGGTTAGACTTTTGAGAGAAAATTAGGGTTAGCTCTAGAAAAGGAGTTGTTTTGTTTGAGAGCTTGTTGAGAGGAGAGTATGATCTGAAATCTTATGTAATCATTCCTCCGTGTTTCCATCTGTAAACATTTGATATCTATCAATGAAACTCGAGTTTTGATTACTTGTTTATGTCCTCTTCTTTCTCTCTGTTCTTCTCTTGAATAGCTAGGTTTTGATGTATCTCTTGATTCGTCTTATGAAATAGCTTGAATCTTCATATCTAGAATCGTTTTGATATTGCTAATCTATTATCAAAGTTTCATAAGTCGAGAATCGAGAATCGTGCCTATTGTGAGTTTTGGTCTTTCTTGCCCTTTCTCAAGAAATCCGTTTTGGCTCGATTATTGAATCTTTGGTTGCGATTCTTCTCCATAAGGTCAAGATGATGTTTAGGATGATGTCTGTAAAACTTGACCGAGAAGAGCATTCAAGATTAATTAGTTTGGATTTTTGGGCAAAACCCGAGCGTTACATTCTTGGTCGGGATAATCGGAGCTTAGATTTTATGCAATGAAATCATAAGCGGAACTTCAGCGCTATACACTCGCGGAACTACGCAGCGGAACTTCCGCAATCCACGCCGGAACTTCCGATTTCGGAAGAACAACCCAAACTTGTTTTTGTTATTTGATCTTGCTTCATTTACCTTCTTTAGATCTTGAGAGATCTTTGTAGGTCGGTTTTAAATACGATGAAGGGAGTATTAATTTTAGGCACCATTCACCCCCTCTGTTGCCATTTCGGTCCTTCAATTGGTATCGAGAGCGGTTAGCTCTTCTTGATAGATCTTAACCGGTCGATTGAGCCATGGCAACGGACAAGTATTCCACCAAGCCTCCAGTTTTTGATGGTCTAGATTACCCCTTCTGGAAGAGCCGAATGGAAACTTACATCCAGGCTCAGGGGTATGCCATCTGGAGAAAGGTGAAGGTTAGATTTGCTGTTCCTGCCGATGAAAACATCAATGTGGGAAACATGGCTGATGTTGAGGCAAATGCTAAGGCAAGGAACATAATCATTCAGGGTTTGAGCGTATGAGTTTGATCGCATTTCTCATTTGATTTCTGCTTACGACATCTGGGTGACCCTCGATGCATACCATGAGGCACTACCCAGATTAAGGCGGTTCGACAAGACCAGTTCAAGCGTGAATCTGATAAATTTGAGATGCTTCTGGTGAATCTTTAGACGAGTGCTTTTGGCGTTTTCACAAGATCATGAGCAACCTCCGAGCGTCGGTCTTACATACCCCGACTCGGATAACGCTCGACAGATGCTTTCTGCACTTGATCTTCGTGTTTGGGAGATGAAAGTGACTACCATCAAAGATAGCACGGACCTCTCGACCCTGACTCTTGATGCGCTTTACTCGCGTCTCAAGACTCACGAGATTGACATTGTCTCTCGAAGGTCGAAGTCACGATCGATGGCTTTAGTCACCGATCCCACTTCGGATCTTCTTACGAGTCGATCGTGGGTTCTCCCTAGTGCTCTCTCGTGACATAACCGATGATCGATTAGAGCGACTTGAGGATGAGCAGCTAGCCCTCCTAGCTCGGAAGTTTTCCCATGCTTACAAGAGGAGGAGGGATGGTAAAAGAGGAGGTCCTGTGATTTGTTTGAGTGTGGTGGCCCCAACCACATCCGAGCAAACCGTCCCAAGCTTGGGAAGGGCAAAGGTGACTATGGCGGTCCAAGCAAGAACGACTACATCGACAAGAACCGCAACACGAAGCCATCAAGACTGATCAAGGCAAGAAGAAGTTCCGCAACTTTGGGAAGGCAAAGAAGCATTCCATCGCGTCCTCACCGCCTCGACGAACCGGACACCGCGGGTGGAGGGGTGGAGGAGCGATGATGGGAAGGACGATCATGATCCCAAGGACGGCAACTTCTCGGCATGTGCTTCATGGCCTCGGGGCGAATCGAGCGACAATGAGTGTACTCCGACTCAGATGAGGTTAGTCCCACTTATGACCAGCTTAATGATGCTTTTCTTAAGCTAGGTAGATTCCATGCTAAGTCTAGGGCTAAGTGTCTTTGGGTTGGAGAAGGAAGTAGCTAGACTATCACGGAGCTTACTTTACTTACATCCGCTCCCTCCGTGATGAATGTGACACATGTTGTGCTTTGATTGATGATATGGAAAAACTAAGGACCTTACATGATAGTGTGTCCTCTGAACTTGACATGATTAAGGTAGAGAACATTAGCCTTCTTCTTTGAATTAGAGATGAGTAGGGTAGCACCTCCTTCATCCACTCTGTTGAGGTTATCGCTTGCACCTCATGTGAGGTTAAGGACAATTCGTTTAGAGGTCTTTATACCATGTTGCTTGATCTGCTCAAACTTGTGAAAATTGTAATAATCTCAAGATGAACCTAAAGCAGGCAGATCACAAAATTGTTGAATTTCAAGTCGCGCTACTAGAGCCTATTGTTTCTTGTTTAAATCTGTCCTAAGTTAATCTTTGAACTAGAATCAGATCAAGCGGTTTCAAGAAATGATTGATCACGATAACAAATTGGCTCAAGATGCTTCTAAGGACCTTGTTAGCTCACCATGCAATCATTGTTATAAACTAAAATGTGATTTGGTTGCCTTGGATGAAAAATGTGTGAAGCTAAGTAAGGACCTTCTAGAGACACAATCATCTGCTTGTATTGTGTGTGCTGGGAAGAAATCTAAGGGTTTGGTAGAGACGCCTAGCAACGTGAACCAATCTGCTAGCAGTAGGACTGTCCCCCCAAAGTCGGCTGTGCGTGCACAAGCCAATCTTTCCTCTATTGTTGGTTCTTCTTCTGCTCCCTTACCTTCTGCTGTTCCTTCTTCCCCCTGCTCTTCTTGCACCTCTCTCTTTCGAGAGTGTCAGTATCTTATGAACACTCTCGAGAGGTTTGTAGGAGGCAAGAAGAAGCTCAATCTCATTCTAGACAAATCTAAAATTTGCAGATTTAATCAAGGTCTAGGGTATGATATCCAGGAGGATATGAGGAAGCATCCATCTGTCGTGCTCAAAACCATAGCACCAGGTGTGATCAAAACTAAGCCCAGGACTGAGAGAGTCAATTTTAAGTCAGCGGGTTTTGTTCAAAGGATTTCTGACAGCAAGGTGATCTCACCTGCAGCTTCGGCCTCTCAGAAGGCGAAGTATCATTGCACCTTCTGTCAGAAAGATGGACATTTAGTTGATCATTGCTTCAGGCGCGCCAAGATCGCGCGTAGAGACCGTGTTGAGTCTCTTAGGCACATTCGTGGTCAGCCCGGATCTTGAGTGCACCTAAGACCAACACGAGGTCTAGGTTTGTTCCATCTGATGATTTTGGGCAGCATCGAGGACTTGGTTTTTCTGAGTTTTCTGAGTTTCGTCCTCATGCTCCCTTTGGTCGTAACTTCCGCCTGAGGGTAGATCTCGTTTTCCTTTCGAGATAGCTACTCATGGCGAGATCAAAGATTCATCGCACTTCGACTCGCTCTTCCATAGCAATCGGATCCAAAGAACTAAGTGAGATCTTTGACTTGTTGAGTGATGAGAGCGTAGGGTAGATAGAGGTCGGTCTTGCTTGACTACTTCATCACATTCGCCATGTTACTCGGTATTGGGTGCCAAAATCACTGTTGATTCACCCGATCGAGACTTTACTCTGTTTGACTCGTGGTCGCCGGTTTGGGAAGGAAAGGTCCGGATTGTAGACTCGGTTGTTCACGTCATATGAGTGGTGAGTCTCGTTGGTTTTCTTCCCTAGCCGCGCTCCGTGTGATGAGACGATCACCTTGGAGATGCTTCATTTGGGCGCGTCATCGCTAAAGGTACCGTGAGCATTAATGATTCTTTTATTTTAAAAGATGTTGCCTTAGTAAGTAAGCTGCAGTATAATCTGCTTTCAGTCTCTCAGCTTACCGATGACGGTTTCGAGGTGAGCTTTAAGAAAAACAATTGCAAAATTCTTGATTCTTGGGTAGTCTAGTTTATGGGATTCTCGTTATGGGAGGATCTTTCGTGCTGATTTTTACGGATCTTCCGTGATCCTCTCGATGTTTAATTGCTTCGAATCCGTGATTTGACTTTCGGCATAGGAGACTTGGTCATATAGGATTTGATCATCGACCGAGTTAGCGGCCACGATCTCATTCGTGGTTTGCCGAAACTCAAAATGGTCAAGGATCTTGTTTGTGCTCCTTGCCGGCACGGCAAAATGGTTGCCACTTCACATCCTCCGATTCATGATGACTATGACAGATGCACTGTGTCAATCGCTCCGTATGGACACGAGAGGACCCGGCCAGAGTGCGATCGATGGGAGGAAGTGGTATGTACTTGTCGTGGTCGATGACTTCTCGAGGTATTCTTGGGTGTTTTCTTAGCCTCGAAGGATGAGGCGTTTACTCTTTTCGTGGTCTTTTAGTAGGCTTTCGTTGAGCTCCCGGTGCATTACGAGCAATGACCGATAATGGCACCGAGTTCAAGAATTCCTACTTTGAGAGTTTTGTGGTGAGGCAGTGTAGAGCACCGTTCTCGTCTCCATCGTTCCCCAACAAAATGGTGTTGTGGAGAGGAAGAACCGTACCTTGGTCGAGATGGCCGGACGATGCTTGATGAGTACTCTACACCTAGGAAGTTTTGGTGAGGCAATTACTCTTGCTTGTCATGTTTCTAATGAGTTTTTCTTGGGCACTCTTGCATCGCACTTCTTATGAGTTGAGATATGGGCGAAAACCAGTCTCGCATTTTCGTGTGTTTGGTTACAAGTGTTTTATTCTCAAGTGCAGGAACCTAGATAAGTTCGAGTCACGATCTTGTGATGGGATCTTTCGGGTTACTCGACTTCTTCTCGTGCCTATAGAGTGCAGGCTGCGAGTCTAGTAAATTGTTAGAGACACGTGAGGTGACCTTCGATGAGGCCGGTCCGGGACTAGGCACGATATCTCGAGTTCTTTAGAGCGCCGAGTCCATCTTTGTGGACGAAGAGGAAGACGGAGATGAAGGTTGTCTACCTGACCCAGTTCTTCCTCCTCCTCTTGAGGTGCCTTCTTCCACTGCACCTCGAGGAGATCAGCCCTTACCTTCTGCTTCTTCTGAAGCTAGTGGCTCTGTTCCTATCTCATCTGATCATGAGGTAGAGGCCACTTCTTCATCTCACCCTGGACCTCCAAGACACATTCAAAAGGACCATCCTTCAGAGCAGATAATTGGAGATCTCTTTGAGCGAGTCACTCGTTCAAAAACTGGCATGTCTCTATTCTGTCTCCATTCTGCCTTTGTTGCCTCATTTGAGCCTAAAGACGTTTGTCATGCTCTTTCTGATGAGTCATGGACTAACGCCATGCACGAGGAATTGGAAAACTTTGAAAGGAACAAGGTCTGGTCCCTTGTTGAGCCCCCTCAAGGTCACAATATCATTGGGACCAAATGGGTGTTCAAAAACAAACAAAGTGAAGATGGGTTAGTCATTCGAAACAAGGCTAGATTCGGTAGCTCGTGGGTACTCTCAAGTTGAGGGTCTAGATTTGAAGAGACCTTTGCCCTCAGAGCTAGACTTGAAGCCATTAGAATCTCGCTTGCCTTTGCGGCTTCTAAGGGTTTCAAGCTTTACAGATGGATGTCAAGAGTGCCTTTCTAAATGGCCTTATTGAGGAAGAAGTCTATGTCGACTGACCTCACGGTTTCGAGAACCCCAAATACCCTAACCATGTCTCTGAGCTTTCCAAAGCTTTGTATGGACTCAAGCAAGCTCCCGAGCTTGGTATGAAAGGCTTAAGTCCTATCTGCTGAGCCATGGTTTTGAGATGGGTAAAATTGACAAGACCTTGTTCATCCACCGTCTAGGCACTGATCTTCTGCTCGTCCAGATTTATGTGGATGAAATTATCTTTGGCGGCTCCTCGCGTGCTCTCGTTTCCCAGTTTTCCGATGTCATGAGCTCGGAGTTTGAAATGAGCATGATGGGCGAGTTGAGCTTCTTCCTTGGCTTCCAAATCAAACAGACTCGAGGGTACCTTTCTTCATCAAGGCAAATACACTCGAGACCTCCCAAGCGCTTCGACATGAATGATGGAAAGCCGAGATCAACTCGATGGCATCCACGGTGCTCTGGATCCGGATGAAGACGGCGAACTGTTGACCAAAAGGATTTCAGAGCATGATTGGCTCTCTCTTGTACCTCTGACCTCGAGACCGGACATACATTTTTCTGTGTGTCTTTGTGCTCGGTTTCAGGCTTCTCCTCACGTATCTCATCGATAGGCGGTGAAACGCATCTTTCGGTACCTTCGAGCTACCATTGACTATGGCATCTGGTACTCTTCCTCTTCTTGTCTATCTCTTAGAGCTTTCTCCGATGCGAGACTTTCTTGGTCAGAGGATAGATAGGAAGAGCACTTCCGCACTTGCCAATTCATTGGCACTTCTCTCGTCTCCGGTCGCCGAGGAAGCAATCCGGTGTTCGCGATCCGCAGAGGCCGAGCACGCTGTCGCAGCCAGTCCTGAGCCAAGTGCTTTGGATGGTCTCGACCCTGCAGGATTTCGGGCTATCTATCGACTGCGTTCCACTCTTCTGTGATAACACGTCTGCGATTTGCATTGCCAAGAACCCAGTGCAACATTCTCGGACCAAGCATATTGATATCAGATATCACTTTCTTCGAGACCATGTAGAGAAGGGTGACATTGTGCTCCAATTTGTGGAGAGTGAGCACCAGTTGGCAGATATCTTCACTAAGCCTCTGGGATGACTCTCGGTTTCACTCTGGGAGAGCTTGGGGTGGTTTGTCCTTACGATTTCTTTGTGAGGGGAGCTTTGTGCTACTCTTTGTATTATATTATATTATATCATATTATACGCTTACTCCTTTCTGGTTGCATTTCTTTTAATATTTTGGGTCGAAGTCCTTCCAGCATAGGTTAGAATGGTTCTCTTGCCAAATTGCTTTGACTGCTACTTCTTGTCTTGTGCTTCTAGGATGCTGCTTATTAGCTGGTTCTTCCTTCTCTAAGTAGAGCTTACTCACTTCTTATAGGTTCTAGCAGGGGTCGGGCCACCCTTGGGTAGACAGGGGATGTTTGCTCCTTAGTGTAAGAGTTGATCACCGATAGTCCTAGAATCATATGGGGTAGATAAGAACACGTCTGAGCGATAGTTTTCTATATCTTTCTATGCTCTAAAGGACTGCCTTTTCTGTTTTACTTATCAGATTCTCGTTTTTGTTCCTTTGGTTCAGGGGGAGTTATTCTTGGTTATTCCATATTCTTAATTGTGTCATACCTCAACCTGAATTAAAAGATGCATCTCATTCTGAAGGGAATCTGGATTTTTGTGTATTTCATCAAGCATTGCATGATAATCAAATGGAGCCTTGTTTATTATCCCTTATGATCTGTTTTCACTATTTTACATCTTGCCATGATTTATGCTAAACTGCTAAATCTATCATGACTTTTTATGTATAGTTTAGTCTTTGCCATGCTAAGGTGTTTAAAAATGCTAAACTTGAATTAAAATCTTGTCATGATAGCTCTTGAGATTAGTCTGGTTGAAGCTATCCTTTTATGATTTTCGCCATGTCAAGTAGGCTGAGTTGAGTCCTGAATCTCTTTTGAACCTTTGAGTAAGCTATGTCAGTTTGTTAAGAAACATGACTTATTTCTAATCGCTGGTCTAAAAACTTCAAAAGCAAAAATGATCTCTTTGTGCGAAAAACTGATCTCACCAAATCTTTCTCATGAGACGGCTTGCCATTGCACTAGGCATGAACTCGGGGAGCCTTGATGACCTAAGATCACCTCCTTAAGTCATTGCTTGGAGTGGTCGCATAAGGCTTGGGATCTAGCACATGGCTAAAAAAATGGTTGAAGCTCAGGAGGCAGTTGTGGATGGCACCTAGTCCAGAGCTTGCTTTACTGAGATAAAACCGTAAAAAGTCTTCAGAAAAAGAAAAATGTGCTAAAATTGCTTATCATCAAAGAGACCAAGTTCTGGATAAAATGAGCTCCTCTTCAACTGGTAGCACTCTAAACTGTTCAGTATGAGTCTTCTTGGTTCAACTTAGATTATTTGACATGGCTTGCATCATCTTTGGATATCTTTAGCTAGACTTCAATCTTGACTTATTTGACCTGCTAAAGAATTGGATCTTTAATCAGATTATGGACTTTCTGTCTTAGCTCTTCTATACATCGATTGTCATGATCTTGATAGCATTCTTCTGTGTTATGGCTTGGTGTAATACTCTAATAGTCATTTTGGATAATCTACATGGCTCCTAATGCTTAAAGTGAACATCATATAGTCTTTTCCTCCCTTTTCTATATATTGATGATTTTATTGCCAAAGGGGGAGAATGATTGTGAGAAAAAGATGATTGTGAGAAAAATCCTTCTGAAGAAAAGCCTTGAGTTTTGTGCGAAAAAATTGCTCTTTTGTGCGAAAAATTGCTCTTTCATCTCATCTCAAGTCTTTCTCTTTTTGTCAACTTGGTCTTGAGCTTAATTACACTTGTTTAGACCATGGTTGACTGGAATCTCAAACTCATCTTATGCTTTTTCGGTAATTGTCAATATACTCATCAAGGGGGAGATTGAGAGACCATGTGAGAGGTCCTCCATTCTGAGTGATGAGTATTTGACAAGAGTGTTGATTAGATTGAGAGTTGAGTTTTTCGGTTTGAACTGTTTCTGGGCTGTGTCAGGGCAATCGGAACTACCGCTGTGTATGGAGCGGAAGTTCCGATAAATCGGAACTACCGGTGTTGGAAAAAGGAACTTCCGATTTATCTGGGTTTTGAGTTCGGCTGAAGGAAATCGGAACTTCCGCACAAGGAGTAGCGGAGTGTCCGATTATACTGACATTGAGTGTTCTCTGAGATATCAAATCGGAATTAAATATCTGGAAAGTCGGTTGTTCCGGATATCGGAAGTACCGCAGTGTTGAGTGCGGAACTTCCGATATTCCTGACAAGTGCGGATGTTCCGGAAATCGGAACTTCCGCTGTGGTAAGTGCGGAACTTCCGATTGGGTCCAGAACTGTGCAGAGAAGATTATTTTGTGATTTTGATCGTGTATGAGTTTGAGTCTTATACAAAAGTTGATGCTATGTTATTGTGCAATGCTATGTGATGTGTTTGTGTCTGTGTTGACTGCAGGGCATCAAGATGGAGTCGTGGCGAGACACGTGGACCGGACTAGGCGCAGGAGGCGTTGAGGTCAGAACGGTCGGGATGTGTCGAAGACGGCGTGAATCTTGAAGCGGTTGCGAGTCGTGCACAACAAGGTGTACGGGAGGCTTCCAGAAGGTGCGCAAGGGGCGAAAGGGTCTTTTCGCAAAGCGGCAAAAGTGGAGGCGGTTCCGTTCGGGTGTAGCGGGTTGAATGGGTTGGAGGCCCATTAGCAAAGGCTATAAATAGGGGAGAACCCTGGAGTTAGGGTTAGACCTTTTGAGAGAAAATTAGGGTTAGCTCTAGAAAAGGAGTTGTTTTGTTTGAGAGCTTGTTGAGAGGGAGAGTATGATCTGAAATCTTATGTAATCATTCCTCTGTGTTTCCATCTGTAAACATTTGATATCTATCAATGAAACTCTGAGTTTTGATTACTTGTTTATGTCCTCTTCTTTCTCTCTGTTCTTCTCTTGAATAGCTAGGTTTTTGATGTATCTCTTGATTCGTCTTATGAAATAGCTTGAATCTTCATATCTAGAATCGCTTTGATATTGCTAATCTATTATCAAAGTTTCATAAGTGAGAATCGAGAATCGTGCCTATTGTGAGTTTTGGTCTTTCTTGCCCCTTTCTCAAGAAATCCGTTTTTGGCTCGATTATTGAATCTTTGGTTGCGATTCTTCTCCATAAGGTCAAGATGATGTTTAAGATGATGTCCTGTAAAACTTGACCTGAGAAGAGCATTCAAGATTAATTAGTTTGGATTTTTGGGCAAAAACCCGAGCGTTCTGTTCTTCGGTCAGGATAATCGGAGCTTCTGATTTTATGCAGCGGAAGTACCGCAAGCGGAACTTCTGCGCTATACACTGCGGAACTACCGCAAGCGGAACTTCCGCAATCTACTGCCCGGAACTTCCGATTTCCAGAAGAACAGCCTGAAACTTGTTTTTGTTATTTGATCTTGCTTCATTTACCTTCTTTAGATCTTCAGAGATCTTTGTAGGCTGGTTTTAAATACAGTGAAGGTGAGTATTAATTTTTAGGCACCATTCCCCCCCTCTGTTGCCATTTCGGTCCTTCACTATAAAGCAATTCTAAAGTAAGACTTGAAAGATCAACATTTTCCTCTATAGCAGTAGCCTTCATCTCCCACTCCTTGGTGTTGATTGCAGCCAAGAGATGGGTGACATTTTCGATTGAGAATATTCAATATCAACGACTTTCATTTGATTAATTACTTTATTAAAGCGACTGAAAATGTCATCGATGCTCTCTCCAGGACGCATCTCGAATTTATTGTATTCACGCTTGTAAACTGTTTGGCGCACCTTTTTGATTTGGGACGAACCCTCATGATATGTTTCGAGAGTGTTCCAAATTTCATGCGCAGTTGAAAGATTGCAAATTCTATCATATTCTTGTCTACCAAGTGCACCATATAAAAGATTCTTAGCCTTATTGTTGTTAGCCAAAAGAATTACGAAGGTGTGTAGCAATTTGGGAATAACAAGCGGGCTCTAACAACATCCCAAATAGCTTGTCCTCGCTCTCAAGAAAGACTCGCATACGATTCTTCCAATAGGCATAGTCGTGCTCATCGAAGATATGCGGTTTAGTAGAAAACTTATCCATCGCCAAAGTTCAGTGACCGGTTAAGATCAAGATTGAACTAACCGGGCTCTGATACCACTTGTTGGACCGAAAAGGCGACTAGAGGGGGGTGAATAGGAGTACGCTCATTTTTTCCCAAATAATGAATTCAACACAATTTCACTCCAATAGCTATGATGAAGCTATGAAGATCAATATACCAAGACAAATGGAAGACTAGTATTGAATCCAATTAAACCCTAAGCAATGCAACAAAATCGGCAAGAATCAAAGCAACACAAATATTGGCGGATCGACCTCAGACATCTTGGCGGTCCGACCGGTACTAAATCGGTCGACCTGCGGTGTGGGGCGGTCGGACCGCACCAAATTCGGTCGACCTCGGTGTGGGGCGATCGGCCGGTGAGCTACGTGAGCAGTAAAAACAGCCCGATGACGAAGTTGCAATTAGGTCTAACTTTTGATTCTCAACTCCAAACTTCACGAAACTTTGCACACACCTTCTCTATGCTATTGAGGACCTATTCCAATCGAATATTATGATAATTCTTGGAACGATCTTGAGCAATTGTCAATTGATTAATGAAGGTCTAAAACCGGGCAAGAACGAAAACTTGATCCTAATGCTTGTTCGTGAGTGATTGATGATCAAGATGATGCTAGATAGATTCACACATATCACAGCAAGCTAATTCACGTGAAAGAATCAATCAAAAACTCACGGATCAAAGAAAGCCCTAAAAACACGAAATTGAAAGCAAGAACGAAAAGAGACTTATCTCAAGCAAACCTTGCATAGATTGATTTCGTGATTGATGCTGGATTACATCCACACCATCATGGATCAGTGGACAATCAAAGATCACGAAATTCACCACAAACCATCAAGAGCCCTAGCCTCCACCTCAACTCCCTAAAGACAATTAGGGTTTTGAAACATAAAAGGCGAGAGAGGAAGAGGTGCACCACCATCTCCTCCTATTTATAGTGGAGGCCTAAAACTCTTAGAGTTTGACTCTCTTGGGCTCCGTTAAGGCCCACTAACAAACGGGTCACACACGCACGCCGCTGAGCGCCGTCTTTAACCTTTTGACCTAAACCGCTTCACCATGCGCCATGGATTCGCCAATAGGTCACCCTTGTCCATCTTGTGTCACGCTTGAGTCGTTGACCTCACCCGCATCGCCGATCGCTCGACCTCAACTCTTCAAGTCTAGTCCCGATTCTCCTCGCCGTTGACCGTCGTTGACCACCAAGCAACTGCACAACCACGCATAAGAAAACACGAATTCGGGAACAAGTTCTTCAAAACTTGACCCATGTTAGTCAAAACATGCATCATGCAAAACATATGCCATGGAACCCATGTACTTGACCTAACAAAACAAAGATCGCCACGGTTGACCGATGATCAAGTGGATCTGGATTCGACCGCTCCAGTGAGCGGTCGGACCGCCTTGGCCGGTCGGACCGCTCCTCGTGAGCTTGGTCGGACCGCCCCTTGGGACTTAGCTGAAATTCAAGCCCTCAAATTCCGAAACCTTCTGGAAACTTTAAACCAATAGAACTTCTTACTAGAGACTCCAAAAATTATGAGACCAAGTGCATTGGGATCCCCTCACTTGCCTACAACACCTATTTTTGGCCCAGCTCATTTTGACCACTTTGGTCATCGCCGGTCCGACCGCCCCACATGGCCGGCTCGACCGATTTGGGACCGATCGGACCATTGCGTGTAAGGACCGGTCGGACCGCCCCTGTTCAGTAAGCCTGTAACTTTGTCGAAAACACGTGAAACGACAAACCGTAAACGCCATTGCCAATTGTCACATCATCCTAAGATCTGGAACATATCCCCATGAAATCCACAGTCTTGCATTGTATAATAAAACTTGTGGAGCTTTGAGTATTATCCTTGTATGGCTTAATTTCATACTCTATATCTTGTCATGCCAAGTGATAGTCAGTTAGACTTCTTTTATGGCTTTTCGTGTTTTAGCTTAGCTTTCACCTTGCTAGCTTTATATCTGTGAGCAAATTGAATCAATTCATGTCTTGTTGGATCTTGTGACTAGTTTTGCTCTAGTGATCCTCTTATGATTCATGCCATGTCATATAGGTTAAATTGAGTCTTGAACTTATAATGAGCTCTTTAACTTCTTATTTTCTGTGCGAAAAAACAGATCTCACCAATCCTTTCTCACGAGACGGCTTGCCATTGCACTAGGCATGAACTCAGGGGGAGTTTTGGATGACCTAGACCACTCTTTTAAGCTTCTTGCTTGAGATGGTCGCGGCAAGGCTTGAGATCTAGCACAATGAAAAAAATTCTTTTTAGGAAAATGCTCAAAAAGTAAGTGCTTGAATATATTGCTTTATATTTGAACTCTTAATGCTCAAAATACCTCAGTTCCAGTTTTGGGTCTCTTTTTACTTATAGACATGGCTTGACTCATTGTTGGTTGCTTTTAGTGAAACTATGATATTGAGCAACCTTTCATGGTATTATTTCTTTTAATCTCAGATTATTGCTATTTTGGTTTTAGCTTTGCAGTACATGTTTTGCCATGATTGAATATTGCTTCTTCTCTTCATATGGCTTGGTATAATACTTGTACTGTCTACATGGATAATGGTCATGGCTCCTTTTTATTAAACTTCAAAAATAATGTCATTTCATCATACTCTATCTTTTCCCATGCATCTTGATGAATTCATTGTCAAAGGGGGAGAAAGATTGTGAAGAAAAATGTTGTTTTGGAGCTTTAGATTTCATACAGAAGGTTTCATTTAAAAGAACTCTCATAAAAAATGAACCTTTTAAAAATTTATGATCATAGTGAGTTGAGTCTCTTGGTTTTATTGCCTTTTTCTGATTATATTTGCAATTGAAGAAGACTCACAATGATCAAATGTCAAATAGAACATTTGTCTTTCATATGGACCTTAGTGAGATTTTCGGCTACTTTCTGGAGATTGAATCCTTTTGTGCTTTCATTGTCTTATCTCACTTGCGTATACTATTCTGAAGCCAGCTTGGTCGGTTCCTAGGCTTTTTCTTGCTTATGGACCAAGTTGTGCCTTTATGCGAAAACTGCAATCTTTTACTTTTCAAACTGAAAAACTACATTTTCTGGGAAATTACCAATGTGTTCATCAAGGGGGAGATTGTGGATATCGTGAGAATATGTGCATGATCTTAGGATGATGAGTCAATTGGCAATTGCTTTATTGGTTTGCAATTTCTCGCGTTTTCGGGTTTGCTCAGTCTTTGTCAGTCCTTTGGCGGTCGATCGGCAGTCGCCGGTCCGCCGGCGATGGAAAAGGTCTGACCGGCAATGCTTGCCGGTCCGACCGCTAAATGGTGTTGATGGAATTTGGGGTTATGCCAAAAATAGGTTGTGTAGGCAAGTTAGGGGAGTCTCCAGGATGTGGTCACATAATTTTTGGAGCTCCCAGTCAAAAGTTCTATTCATTTGAAAATTCCAGAAGGTTTCAGATTTTCGAGATGAAATTTTGGCTAAGTCTTTTCGGGCGGTCCGACCGCCGTTGTGGAATCGGTCCGACCGGCCTGAAATCGGTCGGACCGGCTGTGTGGGGCGGTCAGACCGCCGATCACTTGAAGGTTAGCCATTTTGGCATTGATGTATTTTGATTGTGTTTGATGTATGGATTTCAATGCTTTATTGTTGCATATTACATTGTGGAACTAACGTGGGTTAAGTTGTGAAAAACTTGTTCCCGGAGACGATTTGTTTGTCTATTGCTGTGCAGGTGGCTTGCAGGTCAACGACGTCAACGGTGAGGTGGATCGGGACTACGCTTGGAGAGCTGAGGTCCAGAACGATCATGGATGCCGGGTGAGGTCGTGTGACTCAAGCATGGTGCATAATGGGCAAGATGGATCGAACGGGTAGTTCGGTGCAGCTGGTTGGATCAGGCGGTGCGGAAGTCGGTGCAACTCTCTAGGAGTTTCCGATGGGATTCGGACGGGAGAGACTGGCCGACGTGATGAGAGCCGCTGATCAACCTACACGTGGTGAAGCAGGCGAGTGCTTCAACAGTTATGTGTGTGTGGGTCCCATGTGTGTGTGGGCCTTCATGGGAGCCCATTAGTGGAAACCCTAGGCCTCTCTTATAAATAGAAAGGGGGGAGAGGAAAAACCCCCCAAGCACTCTAAGCATTCATTTGGACTCTCCAAGTCTTTTTCTAGAGTTAGGGTTTGGAGAAGAGAGGAGAGGAGAGGAAGGTTGTGTGTGTGCTCTTTGTTGAGCTCTTGTTCTCCTTGAGGGAGTGGCTTTGTAAGCATCTTGTTAAATCAATCAATCTTGTGATGCTTGCTTAAGAGATCGATTCTCTCCTTTGTGTTCATCTCTGTTTTGTTGATTTTGGTGCTTCCTTGATTCAAGTATTTATGCTTGGTCTCTTGACCAATTTTATCTTGCTTTGATGTGTGGGAATACTCCTAGAATCATCTAGTTCATCAACCCACACAAGCAAGTCTTGAATCAAGATTCTCATATTTCTAGGGTTTATGCACTTCTTTGGTAAAGTCTTCAGAGATCGATTCTGTGAAGTGGATCTGGAGGATCGTCACTAGAAATAGGTCTCTAATATCCTTAGGGAGGTGTGATCTAAATTTGGTCAAGTTTCATTGGTCAAATCAAAAGTTGGACCAAATTTCGTTTTGGATTTGGGTTTTGTATTTTGGTACTGGACTAAATCGGTCTGACCGATTTAGTAACGGCGTCCGATCACCACTTTCGACCGACCGTAGCGGCGGTCGAGCGATTTCAACGGCTCGACCGCCGATTAGCGCCGGTCCGACCGATAGTCATCCGTCGGTCCGACCGCCATTCTACTGCTGGTCTGACCGCCAGTACTCAGACCGATCTTCTGAGATCGTATCTCCTGTTTGGGTCTTGTGGTTAACGGGTTATCGAATTCAAGACAAGGCTTCTCTCAGGCGCCATCGATCTTCTTAGCTTGCATAGCTAAAGGAGTAAAGTTCGTGTTGAATTTGAGTAAGGCGAAGAAATCGAGAAAGCGCCTATTCACCCCCCCTAGTCACCTTTACGGTCCTACAGAGATAAATGGAAAACTGCGTTTAAAACTAAGTTCGGTTTATATGAGTGGTTAGTGATGCATTTCGGTTTAACTAATGCACCTAGTACTTTCATGAGATTGATGAACGAAGTTTTGCGTACTTTCATTGGTAAATTTATGGTGGTATATTTTGATGACATATTAATATATAGCAAGTCACTTGAGGAACATCTTGATCATTTACGTGTTGTTTTTCATGCTCTACGTGATGCATATTTATTTGGTAACCTTGAGAAGTGCATCTTTTGCACTGATCAAGTTCGTTTCTTGGCTATGTTGTTACTCCAAAGGGTATTGAAGTTGATCAAGCCAAGATCGAGGCTATACAGAGTTGGCCGACTCCTAACACGGTCATGCAAGTGCAAAGTTTTCATGGACTTGCTGGATTTTATCAGCGATTCGTTAAGGATTTCAGCACCATTGCCACACCATTGAATGAGCTCACCAAGAAAGGTGCTCCTTTCCATTGGGGCCCTGCACAAGAAAAATCATTCAACCTTCTGAAAGAGAAACTCACAAATGCGCCACTTCTCAAACTTCCTAATTTTGGTAAGACTTTTGAGCTTAAATGTGATGCTAGTGGAATTGGACTTAGAGGTGTGTTACTACAAGAAGGTAAATCTGTTTCTTATTTTAGTAAAAAATTAAGTGGACCTAGTTTGAACTATTCTACTTATGATAAGGAATTATTTGCTCACGTTCGAACTTTAGAAACATGGCAGCATTATTTATGGCCTAAAGAGTTTGTTATACACTCAGATCATGAATTTTTAAAGCACATCCATAGTCAAAGTAAACTAAATCATAGACATACTAAATGGGTAGAGTTCATTGTATCGTTTCCATATGTTATCAAACACAAGAAAGGGAAAGAGAATGTTATTGTTGATGCTTTGTCTAGGCGTTATACCATGTTATCTCAACTTGATTGTCGAATTTTTGGGTTGGAAACCATTAAAGAAATTTATGCTCAAGATAATAATTTTATAGATGCCATGCTAAATTGTACAGGGGGAAAGAGCTGGAATAAATTTGTGTTAAAAGTTGGATTCTTGTTTCGAGCTAACAAGCTATGCATTCCAGCTAACTCCGTTCGACTTTTGTTGTTACAGGAGGCGCATGGTGGAGGCTTGATGGGACACTTTGGTGTCAAGAAGACAGAGGGCATTCTGGCCGAGCACTTCTATTGGCCTCGCATGAGGCGCGACGTGGAGAGCTATGTGTCTCGCTGCACTACATGTAACAAAGTTAAGTCCCTACTTAATCCACATGATTTATATATGCCTCTTCCTGTGCCTAGTGTTTCCTGGGAAGATATTTTGATGGACTTTGTTTTAGGACTACCTAGAACAAAGAAGGGGAGAGATAGTGTTTTTGTTATTGTGGATAGATTTTCTAAAATGGCACATTTTATACATTGTCATAAGAGCAATGATGCTACAAATGTTGCTGATTTCTTTTTCAGAGGATCGTTAGACTACATGGAGTGCCCAATACCATTGTTTCCAATCGGGATGCGAAGTTTTTGAGTTACTTTTGGCGCACCCTTTGGGCGAAATTAGGGACCAAGCTGCTGCTTTCTACTACTTGTCACCCCCAAACGGATGGACAAACTGAAGTTGTAAACCGCGCATTATCAACTATGTTGAGAGCTGTTTTGAAGAAGAACTTGAAGTTGTGGGAAGAATGTCTACCCCATATTGAGTTTGCTTATAACAGATCGTTGCATTCTACCACAAAGATGAGCCCTTTTCAGGTAGTATATGGCTTTAATCCTCACGCTCCTCTTGGTTTATTGCCTATTCCTACTTCTGAAAAAGTAAATTTCGATGCTAAGAAGCGTGCTGAATTTGTCCTTAAACTGCATGAAACTACTAAAAAAACATAGAGCGCATGAATGCTAAGTATAAAGTTGCTGGTAGTCAAGGCAGAGAGAGTTTAACTTTTGAACTGGGTGATCTCGTATGGTTACATTTGTGCAAATATATATTTCTTGAATTGAGAAAGTCTAAGTTGATGCCTAGAGCTGATGGTCCATTCAAGGTGTTAGCTAAGATTAATAATAATGCATATCAGCTTGATCTGCCTGCAGAGTTCGGGGTTAGTCCCACATTTAACATTGCAGACTTCAAGCCATATTTGGGTGAAGAAGATGAGCTTGAGTCGAGGACGACTCAAATGCAAGAAGGTGAGGATGATGAGGACATCACTTCTATGCATACACCCAACACTCCTAATAGATCTGAACCTATTCACTTGCAAGGTCCAGTCACTAGAGCTTGTGCACGTCAATTGAACTATCAGGAACTTAGGAGTTGATCATGAAGGAAAGCATGTACAGTCTAATTCGGCCTCTGGAAATAACACCGACTTTAAATGTGCATAACTTTCGTAAACGGAGTCCGATTCAGGTGTTCTTAGGCTTGTTGGAAAGCTTATTCCGCGACATTTCCAACGAATCCAGTCTCACCTCCAAATTCCTTCTGTGGACTTTGGAATCGTCAAAATAAGGTGCTATATCACCTATTTGGGCCTTGTAATCGTACCGGAATTGGCCCATACGCTAGCCGGCAACCTAATGGAGTTCATACTATTCACATGAACAGTAACACCACCATGAATAGTGTATAAATAGTACTACCCCCTATTTTATTAGCTATGCGCGGCTTCCCTTTCCCTATATAAGGAGGTCGCGCCCCTCTAGTTTCCTTGTATTCTGTTTTGTTAAAAGTTAGCTTCATTGCAACTTCATGTATTGGCTTGTGTCGACTAGACCCACCATAATACCGCTTTAAAATCCCCACTTAAATCAAATATTTCAATTCCTATTTGCAATTTCAGATTGCGTTTACCTTGTTCTTGCGTGCTTCTCCGGTGTATGCAGGAATCGATCTTTGTGGTCAGGTCATCGGGGTATTCGTGCAGGGTTGATAACGACTTGTCGAGAAGTTCAGCAATTGCGTGGTTTCGAGCCTTGCGAGTGCATAGCCAGGATCGTGAGAGTTGAGTGACTACTACCGAATTTATCTTCTTATCGAAAGATCGGGCCAAATCAGGACCTCCGTGGTTCATAAGTATATGTCCATATGGACTACTAGGTTCTGGAGTTTCACAAGTCACTCTCTCACAACACCTTATCAAGTTCTCACAAGCTCTTACCAATGCATCAAGGAGGTGGTACAACTGGTGGCTGGTTCGTGATACTCTCACTTATGAATAGCCCAACGATTGCGAGGAAACGGTACCTGCTGAGTTAGTAGGAAGTGGAGCTTGGAAGGCTAGTATGTAGCAAAAGAGTAGCAATTGTTCAAATCAATATGCAAAGTTGAAAAGTAGCAATTGTTCAAATCAATATGCAAAGTTGAAAAGTAGTTCAAAGTACTAGTCACATGTGCTGGTCCTAGTCTAAACCAAGCATAGCTAGAGCAACTCACAAGAACGACTACGAGCAACAACGGAAAGGCTAGCACAAGAACTATCAAAGCAAGCGAGCAATGGATGAACTATGCCAATCTAAACAAGGAAAAAAAGTCAAGAAAGGAGGCAGTTGTGAATTTCTTTTTCTTCTGTTTTTCTTCTTCTATTTTCCTTTTTTTGCTCTTCTATTTTGCGAATCTGCACCTGATTCAAATCTCTTCAAATTCCTCTTTAGGGCCTAGGGAGGTATATGGGTCACAAACTATTTGTAGAAGATAAGAGTATAAAGGTAATTAACATATACTCTCTATCTCTCTCTAATATTTTTTATTGCGTTGCTGAAGTCATATGAATCTTAGGTTTCCTTCTGGCAACACGAAAACAACCTCTTTTTTTTGTTTTTTTGCCCGAAATCAGCTAGGGCTTGTCTTCTTGCTCAAGATGCAGCGGCACGCATTTTCGTACCAGAGGGCTATCGTGGCAGCACCCAGGAGCGATGGTAGGGTGGCTGGTGGTCGTGGTAACAAGATAGCCGAACGGTGGTAGAGCGAGTTGATACTGTGGCAGTGATTAGCAATGGTGGTAGGCGCTGTGGTGGCCGATCGATTGCCATGGCAGGCGTTTTGGTGGCTACGGCAAAAATTGGTAGGCAGCGGCACGGCAAGGGGTGATGGGTGTCGCAGCAGCAAAAGCAGCGGTGTGGCAACGAAGGTAACGACGGCAGGGGAAGGTGGCAGGAGTGCGACAGCCAGGAGTTGTTGCGGCAACACTAAGGTGGCTGCTCAACTCTCACGATCCTGACTACGAACTCGCAAGGTCCGATCATTCGATGAGAAGATAAATTCAGTAGAAGCTACTCAACTCTCACGATTCAGGCTACGAACTCACAAGGCCCGAAACAACGCAATCGCTAAACTGCTCGACAAATCGTTATCAACCGTGCACGAATACCCGGATGACCTGATCACGAAGATCAATCCGTTCATACACCAAAGAAGTACGCAAGAACAAGGTGAAACACAGTATGATGTATTACAAATATTGATGAAAGTACTGATAAGGTGGGATTCCGAATAAGGATCTTGACCGGGTGGTCTAGTCGACACACGCGGAAGATACAAGTTGAAACGAAGGCGAACTAAACATAAACAAAATCTCAGTTCTAGCAAAAGGAGGCGGCTGCTCCTATATGGGGAGATGACCAGGGGTGGCGGCTAAGGAAGTGGACGCATGGCCCTAGGGTTAAAAGGCCCATGGGCCCAAGTGGAGGTGACGTAGCACCCTTTTGACTTAGGCTTAGAAACAACGCCAGATTATTTTGGTGATTGCGGCGCGCTTAGAAGGAATTTGGAGGTGGAACGCATCTGTTGGAAAGAGGGTGAGCTAATCTTTCAATCAAGTACTTGTGGACCTCCAACGGACTCCGTATGCGAAAGTTATGCATGTTTGAAGTCGGTGCTGTCTCTGGAGGCTGAATTGGATTGCACATGCTTCCCTTCATGATCAACTTCTAAGTTCCTGATTAAAAAAATATCACATGCATTAGGTAGCAGCATATTCTTATTAGAAACAAAATGTACTCCTAGAAATGAAGTTACCTGATAGTTCAATTGACGTGCAAGAACTCTGATGATTGGATCTTGCAAATGCATAGGTGCAGCTCTATTATGAGAAGTGTTGGGTGTGTGCATGGAAATGATGTCCTCATTAGTTGGTTTGTACTTAGGCGAAATGGTTGGTTGGTTGGTGCAGATTTATGCACAGGCTCAATTCAGGTATGGATTAAGGCCCAGGGGTTAATGTGGAAGTCGCCTAAGTCAGTTAAGGATCGGTCTTCGGGCGTATTTTGGTAAGCCCTATCGTACAACCACATGTCATGTATGGGTAGGACCTGACCAACTAATTTATCATGTTCTAGCATTATACTCGCATGCTGTTTTTAAGTTTGTGTAGACTATGGTATCAATTCCATGTCTGTAAGGGCTTGCTCCGGTCGATGATATCAATTCCATGTCCAAGCAATCTTCCACCACAATGGTGAGCTCCGGGTCGATAGTAAATGACGTGCATGACTTGGATTAAGCTCATCGGACAGGTTAGTGTTAGAGCATGGTATTGTAAAAACCTTGTGATAATCACTTAGTCGCATACCTACAGAAGTGTGTGAAACAGACATTATAAATTGATTATCTCTTTTGGATCAAGCTGTACACCTCTGTAGTGTGTAAAACTATTCGAATGGCCGTGTTCACGGTTATGGATATGCTGAGCAAAGCCACTGAAAGTTAGACTTCGGTTTTGTTTTTAAAATGAATTTAACAAATATTTTAGAATGGTTAATCCTTATGAAAAATTGGGCGGGTCGCCATGTGATAGGAGTGTATCCTTCACTAGAAATGTATGAAGGTTATCCTACTATAAAACTTAAGAAATTAGAAAATAAATTTTAGTTATAGAATAACTGTTTTGGAACTTAGAACAGATATTGAAAAAGAAAACCCTACTTTATGCAAAATCAATCCTATAACTCATGCTTTGTCATACCCTCATGCATTATAACCTTTTATTGGGTGTAACTTGCGGAGTGCATTTATTTGTACTCACCTTATTTAATAAAATATTGTTCAGATGAGGAATACTACGAAGAGGACGATAACTTAGACGACTAGGCTACGCCCTCAGACGATTGTCTGTAGTGAATCGTGTGGTCTACTTTATTACTTACTTCCGCTATATTTTGCTTTTGGTATTATTCTCTTTTGTAATGAACTCAAGGATTATGAATGAAGAGGCGAGACCGTTGGCGCCGGAGTGCAAGTGAAGTGTAGTTGGCACTTGGTAGGCTCGCAGCATTCTGTGCGGAACCAGCGGTGGAGCTAACAGCTGGCGCAGCTAAAGGTCACAAGTGCGCTGATTAGGCGTGGATATCGAGCCAGTTTTCTCAAAATTAACATAATTTAATTTAATATTATTTTATTTATATTTTGAAAGTATTTTTAGAACCGAACTAATGAGCCAAACCGAGCCAGAGCTAGAGTGAAATATAATTTCATTCAAAATTAACTTATTTAAATGTTTAACCAAATAACAAATCTAATTAAAATAATTTTAAACCGACCCAACGAGCTGAATTTTTTTTTTCCACCTGATTGCCTGATGCGGCGGGGCGGCCAGCAGAGCTCGCAGGCCCGAAAGGCACGCACATCACAGGCTTGCCCGGCTGCTGGCGAAGCTTACGGAAACAAGGCTATAATAATAAAGTCTACAGAAATTAGTTAAGAAAGAACAAAAATGTTCAAAGTAAAATCACCATTACTTGTCATCGTCACTATATTAGCATCAAGAAACCAGGTAGTATGTGCTTCATTTGGCTACATGAGAATTGGTCACCTGGCACGCTCACATCAGAACAAATATGGTGTTGACATATTAGAATTTCGCCCATCAGGGTCACGGTCTCAACACTCGTCACATTACTTTTGCAGGCCGATCACACAAAGCAGTTTCAGAGTATCATCTGCTCTTTAGACTATTTATTTACAGTTCAAGTGGGTAAAAAACTAGTCAGAAGGATAATTGTAGTTCCAAAATTTTGCGTCATAGATAGAGTGAAACTGTTCAACATTTAAGCACAGTTTAGTTATATCAACTATGCATGTATTATCTACCATTTTTTATTGACAACAACACTGTCCTACAGTTGCCATCTTTACATGCACGTCCTCTAAGGAAGAAGCATTTTTTATAGACAAAACAAATAATGTTCTACAGTTGCCATCTTTATATGCACGTCCTATGAGGAACAAGTACATGCATGCTAGCTAAGCCACCATCATTGCTCATTCCACAGCGCATAATGCACAAACAAGTACGATCAACCACTGGAAGACCTTGACAAACCCTAGGAATGAAGTTGAACAAATGTTTAGTATACATGGCAACGAATGTAGGCAACTAGGCATAGCTTCTGGTATGCATTGTAGATTAAAGCAATATATTAGTCATCTTACGATAATAACATCATTTGGATTAATATGACCATACACAGTTGATAACATCAGACCATACTGAATGAATATTTACTTAGTTAGCATGGGCAAATGCAATTGATATGCAGGTATATCATGGAAAATTGTCTTCGTACAGGACAATTTGCAACAAAATCATATAAAAGGAACATACCAGATTCCCAGAGACTCTTATAACAGACAAAAAGCAAGCACAGCTCATCTTAGTAGTGTTTCAGACTCAACCATATGAATACTCTGCAAACCAAAGAAAACAAAACTACTAACAAAACATGAAATTTCAGGACAAGAAACCAGCTTATCCTACATAGAATAAGCAATGTGCAACTCACTGGTAGCAGCATCACTCTTCAACTTCCTTTTTTATTTCTTCCATTAGTTCATCCTTGTAATCCTCAAATGTGCCATCGTATTTCTTTACAGTGCCATCCTCCACAACCCATATCTCGCTCTTCTGCTCGTTTTCACAAACTCGAGATATCAACCGTGAGTCATGGCTAACCAAGACCACGCCTCCACTGAATTCATCCAGAGCATCTGCCAAGGCATCAATACTTTGCATGTCCAAATGATTTGTCGGCTCATCAAGCAGTAGAATGTGAGGATGCGACATTGATATTGATGTGAACACAACACGAGCCTTCTGACCACCAGATAATTTAACAATCGGGGTGAGATGGTTGTGACCTGGTAATCCAAACTTTCCAAGTTTGGCACGAACAGCCTCCGCTTTGCTCATTCCCTCCAGGTCAGGGTGGAGCCTGAGCAAATACTGAACCGCATTTTCCTCCATTGTCAACAAGTCAACAAAATGCTGCGAGTATCGGCCAATCCTCAGCTTCTGGCTCCTCCTTACCTCTCCTTCAGATGGGATAAGATCACCAGCAAGTAAATTAAGAACAGTAGACTTCCCTGCCCCGTTGGGCCCAACAATGGCAACACGTGTTCCCATGTCAATGCCAACATCAACACCCGACAGCTTGAAATCAGGCCGACCAGGGTAACTGAACCCCACCTCAATGAGCTGAAGGAGTGGTGGTGTGAGCAAGGTAGGCTCTGGGAAGTGGAACTCAACCTTGTAGTCAAGCCACTTCTGTGGCAGATCCACTGGCTTCGCATCATCATCATCATTCGCCACATTCTTCCCCTTCCCCTTGCTCTTGGCAGCCTCTTTATTAGCCTTTGACATCGCTTGACCTTTAACCTTATCTTGCGCAGCCTTGCTCCCAGACTTCCTTGCAGCTTTCATCTGCTTCTCATAGATCTCAAACTTCTTGTTCATCTCCTTCCTCTTCTGCTCATACCCAGTCTCAAAATCATGAAAATTGCCACGATACACATGCAGATTCTTATCGTGCAAATGTATGATTTCATTGCACACTGTGTTCAAGAAGTCCCGGTCATGGGACACAACAATCAGTGTCTTCTTCCACTGTGAACACAAGTACTGCTCCAACCAAAGCACAGCTCGGAGGTCTAAATGGTTGGTAGGCTCATCAAGGAGCAGAAGCGTTGGCTGCATGAAGAGTGCACGGGCAAGCGAAATGCGCATCCTCCAGCCACCGCTGAAGGACTTTGTGGACCTCGCCTGCATAGCCTGATCGAACCCTAACCCTGCCAGGATCTTGGATGCACGCGCCCGGGCTGCATCAGAGTCCCGGAGATTGAGCTTCTCATACACCTCGGCAAGCCGCTCATTGTCATCAGCGTCGTTAGAGGCCTCAAGCTTTGCCTGCTCTGCACGGAGTGCCGTGAGCTCTTCATCGGCCGCAACCACCGCCTCGATCGCTGAACGATTGTCACCAATAATCTCCTGCTCCACAAGCAGGACGTCAATGTTCCGGGGCACCGGGACCTGCCGCCACGCGAGCAGCTTCAGCAGGGTGGATTTGCCCATGCCGTTGGGCCCGACGAGGCCGTACCGGCGGCCGTGCGAGATCCGAAGCGAGGCGCTCTTGAGCAGCTCCTTTCCGCGAGCCGACACAGAGAAGTTATCGAGAACGATGTCTCTGACGTTGTCATCCGCGCCGTCCCCCTCGGCGGCCCCGGCAGATCCGGGAACGCGCGCGCCGATGACGACGGAGAAGGCGTCGCGGTCGTCGCGGAGCGCCTCCTGCTTGGCGGCCTCAGCGGCCGCGGCCGCCATCGCCTCGCGTTTGTCCTTCTTCTTGAAGTCCTTTTCCGAGGGTGCGACGGCGTTGAGGTCGACGGTGGCGCGGGCCGGCTTGGGCTTGGCGGCGACAGCGGCGAGGTCGGCCTCGTCCTCCTCGTCGTCGGAGGGGGGCAAGTCGATGTCGCCCATGTAGGACGACGCGGGCGTTTTCGAGGGCTTGGGTTTGGACGCGGGCTTGGAGGGCTTGGCCTTGGACGCCGGTGCGTCCATCGAGGCGAGCATGGCGGACACCGACATAGGCTTGTCCTTCTTGCCGCCGGCGCCGGCTGCGGAGGAGGACGAGGAGGTGTCTTTGCGGCCCATGGATGCTGCTGCTGCGGCGGCGGCGGCGGCGGCGGCCGGGAGGTGAGGTGGGGTTGGGTTGGGGAATTTGGGTTTGGTTTAGGGTCAGTCAGATCGGGGAGGCTGTTTCTTATTCTTATGGAGGTGAGATGTTCGGGTCCGACCGTCCCAGTCAGCTTAGTCAAATCAGCCCGCACCATACAGGTTTCCTGTCCAGGCCGTTTCTACCGCTTTGGTTTGGTTAAATTAGCCCACGGCCAGCGGGCTCGCGTTTTCCACCTTGTGGGCCTCTATGCTGGTTTCACTAGCAAAAAGAAGTCTGGCAAAAAGCATAATGGCAATTTTTAAATAATACATTTTTTATTAATATTATGGAAATAAATGCTCGAATAAAAAATCACATAAATATACCATTTCATTTTTTGGAACGACCATAAGATGATGTGGATCCTACAAGAAGCATGTCTCTATCACCTATTCAAATGGCGACAGAGATTATTTTTCCTTTTTTATTTGTTAGGGTGTTTTACGTGGGTTGTTGGATGATTATAATGTTCGTCTATCATATATAATTTGGATTATTGAAGACACATGTTGGAAGCATGATCATATGGTAGATAGAGAAATTTAGAACCACTTAAATTAGCTAGGTTTATTTTTCTTATGCGATCAATTGGACTGATATTTAGTAAGCTTTGATTTGAGGGAGAATAGTGCATGGAAGTTAAGACTTTAAGCTCGACATACCACTTGATAATGAAGTGCGAATTACATAGCGTGTAGAGTTTGGTTAGATGCATGTTCGTCTCGCTACTCTTACGGTACAAATGGCCACATGTACGAACTATGAATTTGGACTACAACTATGATACATGTGCGCCTTTTTAAATCGAAAACACTTGGTAGATAGAAAACAAGTCAGGCTTAAAGACATATATCCTACTACTCCTTGCGGGTGCATGCCTCCCAGTACTCGGCTATAAGGTCTTTTTTGGCCCTATTCTCGTCCAAAATAATATTCAGTGCAACAAGGGCAACAGGGATCATGGGTGCCTTTTACTTATCTTCCCCACTCCCGATTGAGGGAGATCTCTAACAGGTAAACATCTCGGGTGCAACTGCATAGCCCAGCGTATATTTTTACTAAAGAAAAGCCTTGTCGTACTTCTCTGAGTCGTCGATCCATGGGAAGAAGTAGCAACACTCCCCCGGTTGCCATGCATGAATAAAGTTACCGATTGATAACTTGTAACATGCAATGTGAAATATAGGGATACATCACTTACATTGTAATCCCCGCCTACGTAGTAAACCCGAGCAACAATAGTAGGATGTGGATAGCTTGATCCATACCGGGTTACTGTAGTCGCACTACAGGCGTGGGAATTCTGGTGCTAAGGAGCATCCTTGCAAGAATTATCAGGATATGCTATTGTCTTCTTGGCAATTGTCGGGACCCAAATATGCAAATCTGGACCCTCTGTGTATTCTGCACTAGTCCAGGATCACGCTAATGCACACAGTGTCAACATTGATGAAATATCACATCCATATAACGAATATAAGAATAAACGAGTACCTTTAAATAACAAATAACTGTTGGGACCTTACGGTCGAGTTTTACATTTATTAAGCCATGCAAGGCTGGCAATAAAGAAATAAACTGCAGCGGAAACGAAGTAAACTCCGGTGGCTCCCATCAATTTACCACAGGCAACTGACTGGGATCAAGACCCTAACGCTCAACCTTCGTAGAACTCTTCTTCAAAAGCAGGCGACGACTCCTCCACTTCTGTTGATTTGTTTAGCAAGAGTGAGTACACACCGTACTCGCAAGTCATACCACAGAATGCATTTATACATGATGGCTTATTCCAAAGAAATGGCTTCTGTGGTTATTTTGCAGAAATGCAACATTTGCAATTGAATACAAGTAATAGATTGAAAGCATAATTCAAAACAAATAGACAATAATAAGTTAACAATTGATTTCACAAAGTACACATAGTCTAATCAAGTTCTTTCACACAGCTGAACAAGTTATCTCACACAGCTGACCCTTCCCATTTGTTTTTATGAAAATCTACCCCTCGTGTGAAATTCAGAGCATGTCCATAACCGAGGACGCGGCTATTCGAATAGATTGATTAAACACTCTGCAGAGGTTGTACACTTTACCCACACGATGAAATCAACCGGATCAGAGTTGATCACAACAAAACCTTTTAGAGACTTTATCTCAAACAATGACACTCCTGGTGTGCTTTATTCTTGCATTCAATTTGTACACACAGCCCTTGGAACGACACACACATTGGACGAGGATGCAATGAACCGTCCCCGCGATGTGACATATCACACCTCCACCCATCACACACCTTAACTACAACCTCGAGTGGTCAATGTCAAGACTCCATAACTTACTAAGTCAGCCGGACCCATACTAGGCATGTGGTCGCATAAAGAAGGCTCGATTCAATGGCGCACAAAGTTAAGTCCTTAATTGACCAAGGCAAGACTTCCAATTTTAACCCAAATCACAAAGTTTATAGCACACACTCCACCGCTCACACAGATCCACCACTTGCCTCGGTCTAAATCTTTTCCCACCCGTTGATTAAGTGCAACACATGCCATCAACGAGTAACAAAGACACAAAGACACACAGTTTCATCACACAGTTTTATAATCACTTAGTCAAGTTTATAATTACAACTCTCACATGAAATGATGACTCGTGGCATGGATAAGCAGTCTAATCGTGTCTAACCAACCCACGTTGGTGCTACGATAATACCAACTAATAATTAACCAACCTAGGGTGACAAAAGATTATGGCATACAATAGACAATGTGGCATAACAATTTGGATTAATAACTATACCCAAAAGCATTTAAATAATTACTTGATATAGAATGCAATACATTGAAACAAAGTATTTTGAAAACTGGGTTCAAAATGATCAAAGGTATAACTTGCCTTGGAATAGATCTAGATATTGGTCTTGGTCTTGAGGTGCTCCTTTTTCTGCAAAATTCCCCGAAGTATCGACGTCTACTCGCAAACGAGACAAAAGAAACAAAACAAATAAGTAACAGAGGCAAAACAAACTCCAAAAATCAAATAAAATTCACCATTAAATAGATCTTAATTTTATATGAATTTACAAATTTGAATGGGCTCAATTGGACTTCGGATGCAAAAGATATGGGCTTTGGAAGATTGGAAAATCAATTAAACCCTAATTTGGATTTTCTTGAATTTCCCGAATTATTTTTATAAAGGAAAATTGGATTATTGCGCAATGCTTACGTCAGCCGAGAATTTCTGAAAAAAGAATTAAATTTAAAAGAAAAGCGATGTAGGCCCCATCGTCGCTGGCTCTACCACTGAGACCAAATCCACCGAGCCGAGGAGAACCACCGGTGGGCCGGGCGACGTGGCTCGACGATGTAAACCACGCAGCGACACGCCAAAGACGAGAGGATGTGGTCGCACACGTGGCGCCACGGAGGCGAACGACGGCGGCACTCCGGCGACCACGGATCTGGCGGATGCGGCTCGGCGGTGGAGGTGCGCTCGACTCGGTCGCGACTGGCGATCCTGGTGACGCGGTCGCTACTTGCCGGAGATGACCAGAACGGCGGCGACGACACGAGGAGCGGCGGAGCGGTGCGGCCGATGGTGGCGACGGCGAGGTAGGGCTTCCCCAGGGCAACGAACGCGCGATAGGGTTGCCCTTGGCGAGGCGAACTCGGTGGGCTCGGTGGCGGTGAAGCTCACCGGCGGTCGCGCAATCCGCGAGGAAGCTCACGGCGGCTGAGGTTCGATCTCCGATTCCGCAAACGGCGACGATTTAGGGTTAGCGGCTGCGGGGAAAAGGCGGCGGGGGTGGATGCGATCCTCGTGACACGGGCGCGCTTTAAATAGGGCCGAAACCCTAGAACCCATGTCGAGGATCGCGGTGGCGCGAAGAATCGGAACGAAGTCCCGACGGAGACGATGAACAAGTTTGGTGGGACCCACTTGTCAGCGGCAGCGGCTCGGACGAAGGTGTGTGGAAAAGGGCGACACCTCGGCGGTCCCACTTGACTGAGAGACGCGAGGCGCGGGCGAGCAAGCGGCGGGATCGACCGAAAGTGACACGCGGCGAAGATCCAGCGGGCAAGCGGGCGAACTTCATGGCGAAGCGGCAATGGGCGATCTCGATTCAACTACCGGGTGGCGGGTGGAATAGTGTTGGGCTTCGCCAAAGATCGTTCAAGGATTTAAAATAGATTTTTCTTTTAAATAAATCCAGAAAATGCAAATAGCAATTAGAAAATAGCAAATGACTTTGGAAAAATTCCAGAAAATTCTATAAAATATATCCAAGCATATAGAATCTAAATAAAATAATTTTGGCAATTGTTGATATTGGAATTAAGCACATTAAATCAATTTGTTCTAAAAGTCCAATTTAAGCTTTTTAAGTTAATATTCAAATAAATCCAAATGATGAATTTTCTTGCTACCAATATTTAAAAGATTTTTAAAGCTCTGAAATTTGGGATGTTACAGCAATCCATTTCCTCTTCCGGAGCATCTCCTTGTAGTTCGACATCCGCTATACCTCTCTTCTCCTACACCTCTCTTTCACTCTCTCTGTTTTCAAATTAAATCGAATGTATGCCAGAGGGTGCCCCGGTTTTATAGGCGGTGGGGGTGTAGTGTTGATGGAGTAAATTTCGGTGAATAGGTTGTCTACTCACATCTGGGAGAATATATGTTTGGCTAAAGGATAGATCAGCTAGTTGTCATTTCACAGAGGAAGGCAGGCGTGTAACACCCCAACTTTTTAGCCTTTGAAAATCTTTTTATTCAGTTGCTAGTTGAAAATCTCACCATTTGCAATTTGTTTAAATTTAAATTAAAAGATTAATATGGACTTTAAGGACAAAATGATTTAATGTGCTTAATTCCAACATCAACAATGGCCAAACTTATTTTAATTGGATTCTATATGCTTGGATATATTTTCTAGAAATTTCTAGAATTTTTCTGAAGTCATTTGCTAATTTCTATTTGCTATTTGCATTTTCTGGTTTTATTAAAAGAGAAATCCATTTTAAATCTTTGAATGTTGTTGGGCGAAACCCAACACTATTCCCAAGTCACCCACCCGCCCCACCGCCGCCCGCCTAGCCCTCCCGATGGTCAGCGTGTCTCGATTGATGATGTGCCGCGCGCTCGCCGCGCCCTCCTTCACGACGGGTGGGCCGCCCGAGGTCTGTCGTGCCCCCGAGCCTTCTTCTTCTCATGGCTGCGCCGCCATTTTCGCACCTCCGAGCTCCATCCGACAATAGCGCAATGACCCTATTTCCGCTACGACGACGCCATCTAGAAGCCATATCCTCCGCACTCATTTCTACCGATTTCAAACTTTGAATCCGTCTCGATCCCCTATTTCTTCAAGTTTCGCTTTGAGGTTGTTTCGGTCTCCGCCGCAAGCATACGCCGCATTGAGCCCTCCCTGACCCTATTTATACCTCCCCGAGCTTCGCATCGCCACCCGCACCAAGACCCCTCACCCAAACCCCCTCCTGAGCCCTTGCGCCGCCGTATTCCCTCGTTTAGGGTTTTCGGCCGCACGTCTTCTTCGTCGAATTGCGCCGCCGCCTCTGCCGCCGCGTCGTCAGTGAGCACACCGCCGAGTCCGTCGTCGCCATCTCTATCTCTTGAGCCTCTCCACATCGCCGGAGCACCACCAGGGACCCCGTTCGACAAACCCGAGGCTACCTCGCCGCCTCAAGCTCGCCGCCGGCCATCTCCGACGACCCCCGGTACCACTCCCTCTCGCCGGCGAGCCACCGTTCGCCGTTGCCATCTAGAGGCGCTCGCCGCCGTTGCCGTCCCCGCCGACATGGCCTCGTCGCATCAGCCGCCACCTCAGCGCCTTGCCTCTGTGTCGCTTGCGTGTCAGCCACATAGGCGCCAGCTAGGCCGCCACATGTGCGGGTGCGCCACACCAGCCAAATCAAATCCCACGGTACCGGGTGGACTTAGTCCGTGGTACACCGAGCCACTGACAGTGGGTCCCACCTCTCAGTCGGCATTTTTGTTTTCTTTTCTTTTATTTTCCGGCAGAAATTCATCGCTGACATCAGCCGACGTCATTAATCCGATTTTCCTTTATAAAAATAATTCTGGAAATCAAATTAAAATCCAAATTAGGATTTTAATTATTTTCCAATCTTCCAAGGCCCATATCTTTTGCATCCAACCTCCGATTGAGCCCATTCAAATTTGTAAATTCATATAAAATCAAGATCTATTTAATGGTGAATTTTATTTGATTTTTGGAGTTTATTTTGCCTCTGTTATTTATTTATTTTTGTTTCTTTTGTATCGTTTGCGAGTAGACGTCGATACTTCGGAAAATTTTGGAGAAGAAGGAGCACCTCAAGATCAAGACCAATATCTAGATCTATTCCAAGGCAAGTTATACCTTTGATCAAATTGAACCCAGTTTTCAAAATACTTTGTTTCAATGTATTGCATTCTATTTCAAGTATTTATTTAAATGCTTTTGTGATAGTTATTAATCCAATTTGTTATATCCACATTGTCTATTGTATGCCATGATCTTTTGTCACCCTAGGTTGGTTCATTATTAGTTGGTATTATCGTAGCACCAACGTGGGTTGGTTAGATACGAGTAGGTTGCTTAGCCATGCCACGAGTCATCATTTCATGTGAGTTGCAATTATAAACTTGACTAAGTGATTATAGAACTGTGTGATGAAACTGTGTGTGCGGTGTGCTGTTACTCGTGATGGCATGTATTGCACTTAATCAACAGGGTGGGAAAAATATTTGGACTGAGGCAAGTGGTGGATTCTGTGTGAATGGTGGAGCTGTGTGCTATAAACTTTGTGATTTGGGTAAAACTGGAAGTCTTGCCTTGGTCAATTAAGGACTTAACTTTGTGCGCCATTGAACTGGGCCTTACTGTACGACCGCATGCCTAGTATGGGCTGGACCTAACTTAGTAAGTTATGGAGTCTTGACATTGACAACTTAGGTTGTATTTTAAGCTGTGTGATGGGCTGGAGGTGTGATATGTCACATCGCGGAACGGTTCGCTGCATCCCTGTCCAACGATGTGTGTCGTAACCAAACGATGTGTGTATCAATTGGCCGGCAGGAAAGCACATCGGGAGTGTAATTGTTTGAGATGAAGTCTCTGAAAGGTTTTGTTGTGATCAACTCCGATCCGGTTGGTTTCATCGTGTGGGTAAAGTATACAAACTCTGCAGAGTGTTAAACCAATCTACTCGAATAGCCGCGTCCTCGGATATGGACATGCTCGGAAATTTCACACGAGGGGTAGATTTTCATGAAACATTTGGGAAGGGTCAGCTGTGTGAGATAACTTGTACAGCTGTGTGAATAACTTGTTTAGACTGTATGTCCTTTGTGAAACCAATTGTTAAATTAATATTCTTTAATTATTTTCAATCTATTATTTGTATTCAATTGCAAATGTTGTATTTCCGCAAAATAACCACAGAAGCCATTATTTGGAATAAGCCATCATGTATAAATGCATTCTGTGGTATGACTTGCGAGTACGGTGTGTACTCACTCTTGCTAAACAAATCAACAGAAGTGGATGAGTCATCGCCTGCTTTTAAAGAAGAGTTCTACGAAGGTTGATCGTTAGGGTCTTGATCCCAGTCAGTTGCCTGTGGTAAATTGATGGGAGCCCACTGGAGTTTACTTTGTTTCCGCTGCAGTTTATTCTTTATTGTCAGCCTTGCATGGCTTAATAAATGTAAAACTCGACCGTAAGGTCTCAACAGTTATTTGTTATTCAAACTACTCATTTATTTTTATATTCGTTGTATGGATGTGATATTTTATCGATGTTGACACTGTGTGCACTAGCGTGATCCTGAACTAGTGCAGAATACACAGAGGGTCCAGATTTGCATATTTGGGTCCCGACAAGGCGCGTGTTGTCCTTTCAGTCCGAAAAGCAGGTGTCATAGTGTTATCATTTTCATGTGAAAAGTTGTAGCGAAAGTGGATCTCATTAAGTCAAGTTATCAAAATTAACATTGTGTAAAGGAACCCATCGTACAACTAAGCATAACTAAGTATACTATGTCACCCATGTTGATATTACAATTATGTCCAACTAATATCAACTCTTTCTATAATGTTAAAGGGTACATGGCATTCACAGTATTCAACGTTTCTACCGCTTTGGTTTGGTTAAATTATCCCACGGCCACTGGGCTCGCGTTTACCACCTTGTGGGCTTTATGTCTGGTTGCACTAGTCGGGCCGCTTTCTATGACCGAGGCGTTACGTGCCTTCTCAACTAGCTAGCAAAAGGAGTCCCAAAAAGCCAAATAGCATTTTTTTAATAATACATTTTAATTAATATTATGGAAATAGATGCTCGGATAAAAATCACAAAATATACCATAAGATGATGTGAATCCTACGTGGCAGGAAGCATGTCTCTATCACCGATTCAAATGGTGACATAGATTATTTTTCCTTTTTTATTTGTTTGGGTGTTTTACGTGGGTGGTTGGACGATTATAATGTTCGTCTATCATATATAATTTGGATTAGATAAATTAGAATCACTTAAATTAGATAGGTTAATTTATTTTTCTTATGCGATCAATTGGACTGATATTTAGTAAGCTTTGATTTGAGGGAGAATAGTGCATGGAAGTTAAGATTTCAAGCTCGACATACCACTTGATAATGAAGTGCGAACTAAATAGCGCGTAGAGTTTTGTTAGATGCATATGTTCGTCTCGCTACTCTTATAGTACAAATGGCCACATGTACGAACTATGAATATGGACCACAACTAAGATACATGTGCACGTTTTTAAATCAAAAACACTTGGCAGATGGAAAACAAGTCAGCCTTGAAGACATATATCCTACTACTCCTTCCTCGTGCGTGCCTCCCAATGCTTGACTATAAGGTCTTTTTTGGCCCTATTCTTGTTCAAAATAATGTTCAGTGCAATAAGGGCATAAGGGATCATGGGTGCCTTTTACTTATGTTCCCCGCTCCTGATTGAGGGAGGTCTCTAACAGGTAAACACCTCAGGTGCAACTGCATAGCTCAACGCATATTTTTGCTGAAGAAAAGCCTTGTCGTACTTCTCTGAGTCGTCGATCTATTGGAAGAAGTAGTAACACTCCCTCGGCTGCCATGCACGAATAAAGTTACCGATTGATAACATGCAACATGCAATGTGAAATATAAGGAGACATCACTTACGCTGTAATCCCCGCCTACGTAGTAAACCCGAGCAACAATAGTAGGATATGTAGATTGCTTGATCCATACCGGGTTACTGTAGTCACACTACAGGCGTGGGAATTCTGGTGGTAAGAAGCATCCTTACAAGAACTATCAGGATACGTTATTGTCTTCTTGGCAATCCATTTCCTCTTCCGGAGCATCTCCCCATAGTCCGACATCCCCTATACCTCTCTTCCACTCTCTCTGTTTTCACATTAAATCGAATGTAGTCTTGCCTATAGTGGTGGAGGGTGCCCCGGTTTTATAGGCGGTGGGGGTCTAGTGTTGAGGAAGTAAATTTCGGTGAATGGGTTGTCTACTCACATCTGCGAGAAGATATGTTTGGCTAGAGGATAGGTCAGCTAGTTGTCATTTCACAGAGGAAAGTGGGCGCGTGTTGTCCTTTCAGTCTGAAAAATAGGTGTCATGGTGTTGTCATTTTCATGTGAAAAGTTGTAGCGAAAGTGGGTCTCATTAAGTCAAGTTATCAAGATTAATATTGTGTAAAGGAACCCATCGTACAACTAAGCATGACTAAGCATACTACGCCACCCATGTTGGTATTACAATTATATCCAACTGATATCAACCCTTCCTATGGTGTTAAAGGATACATGGCATTCACAATATTTAACGTGGCATAATATCAATTAGGTAATTAGCTACCATTGGAAACAATTGATATACAAATAGCATGCATGTTGATATAAAATAATATATTTTTGCAATAATGGGTATAACATGATCAAATCTCTACGACTTGCCGTCATCGAATATCGGAGTTACTCCTGCAGACCGGTCCAAGCTAGCTTCGGCAACGTCAGATTCTATACGCGCAAAATAAGACAAATAAATCAAAATATAATCCAAAAATTATAAAATAGGTAGTTATAGATAGATATTGAATTTAGATGAATTTAGGAACAAAAATCATCACATTCATCACAACTTGCAATACGCCTGACGGCAAGAACATAGCATCAGCTACAAACCTCTTATCTAAATCACCCAAGACCCAAATGAAAAAGGTTCATCAACAATATGCATCTACAATAACACATTGATAAAAATGACACATTTCATGATAACAAAAAAAAATCTCACAGTGGAGGGAGAGGGTCATCGATTCATACCTACACGGGTCTGAAGATGCAAGCGGGGAGAGGCCGACGCAAGAGGAGACCGGTGCGGGCAGGGAAGAGGCCGACGCTAGGAGGCTGACGTGGAGGAGGCTGACGTGGAGGAGGCTGATGTGGAGGAGGCTGGTGTAGGGAGCGGTGGAGCAGCCGGGACTGGTCGTGAGGTGCGGGGAGGCGGATGGCGAAGGAGGAGGCGGGTAAGCTCAGGGAAGAGGACGACGTGGAGGGGGTCGGCGGTACAGGAAGATGGGGCCTGCGGAAGCCAGCGGCGGCTAGGAAGGATTTGGGGAGGAGAGACGGAGCTCAGGAGGAAGAGAATGTGTGCGTGGGGGGGGGATGAAGAACTGGATCGTCGGCCTCACCTAAGTCACCATTGTCATGTCAAATCTCATCGCGTGATAACGCAAGCTTGTGACGCCCAAAAGTGTGGGCGTGACAACGGCCACGTATGCCCTCCACACTGGCACGGCATGCGAATGAGAGTTTGCGTGACAGGTTTAGACACGTCAGGGATAATGGCGTGACAGAACGGTTTGATCACGCCACGGGGGTGGTGTGACCAAAGATGTTAGAATTAGAAATAAGATTAACGAAGGTTACGGTAGTGACGTGACCAAAGAGATCAGAATTAGAAATAAAGTAAATACCGATTGAATTTAAAATATTATTAAAAAATAATTAAATAAAAAACCGTAGCCAGACCCTAAAGGTCTTAACTTTAATTAGGCCTTCGGTACAACTCTTGGTGAGGACGCCAGGCATCGACGTTTGAAGCTTCTTCAACATCTGGACTGAGCGTTGACTCCTTGAAACCCGAAGAACCAGATTGTAATTTTTATTTTGTTATGTAAAATGGGGATTGTACCGACCATTTCTGCCGATACGACCAGAGTCTAGACCCTTTTCGTCTATTAAAAAAAAAAGAGTCTAAACCCTTTTGGGCCGATTTGCCTTTAAAAAAAGCCTGACAAGGTCATTATCAAAATTTTACCATGAATGTTTCACATAAAGTAATACCGTGCTCAATATATTATAAATTGTTTGGATCCGGTAGATGAACAATATAAAATCCTAAAGATCACGTAAGATATAGAAGATCAAGGTTGTGATGTGGATTGGGGGTGGCGTTTAAGAATGAGGGAGGAGGGATCGGATGAATCCCCCAACTTAGTGTAACATCCTGACCCAAAATCGGCTTAATGCCCAGCCCACCGTGGGGCGGACCCGCCCACACATAGCACCTCACTTACACTTTTCGTTCTCGCTTCATGTAAAAGGGTTAACCCGGAGGTGCTACGTTTGGATCCAACAGGCATTATATACTACTACAACTCACTTGAGACAAGCAATATGGGACTAATCCCACCACACAACTCCTCATGGGCCACATGGGCCACACTACGAGTAGGTCGGGGTATTACATTCACCCCCCCTCAAGGGCTGACGCCCTCGGCAGCATACCGCATACGCGGCAAATGCTCGTAACCACCCCAGACACGCCCGCAGCGCCCAGCGGTCTTGATATATGCCATGCCATGTGTCCACTCCGCCCACATGTGTCATGCGCCATATGCCCGCGCTTGTCCCCGCACGCTACTGCGGCAAATAAGGTTGATGCTCGATACCATCTGTAACACCGACCCAAAATCGCTCAATGCCCATTTCACCGTGGGCGGACCCGCCCACACATAGCACCTCACTTACACTTTTCGTCCTCGCTTCATGTAAAAGGGTTAACCCGGAGGTGCTACGTTTGGATCCAACAGGCATTATATACTACTACAACTCACTTGAGATAAGTAATATGGGACTAATCCCACCACACAACTCCTCATGGGCCACATGGACCACACTACGAGTAGGTCGGGGTATTACACTTAGATGCTTTCAGTTGTCAGTAGTCATAATTTGAATGTTCAATTGCTTCATTTTCTTATCCCTATTTGCATTCAGTGGATTACGATGATGTCTTGTTTGGCAACTGGCAGACAGCAGTGGTGAAACGGAAGAAATGGCTAGTTTTGACAGTTAAACATCAGTGCGACCGAACTGCTTTTCTTATTGAGACGAGTTTATCCACTCCACCAATCACTGAAGCGGATCCCAAGAAGCGGATCATCCTGATAAAACTTTATCTGTGAAATTTCGCTGATAGTATGCGATTATCAGTGTTATCTATGAAATCTGATATAATTTCATACCGGGTAGAAAAAAGTGAATTTATTTAATTTTCATTCAAATTCAAATTTTAGATAAATTTTGTCTTTATATCTGAAAATTCCAAACTTTAATTTAAAAATTTCATCTAAAATTTTACCAAAATATCCGGTAACCAACCGTACAAGGGTTTCATCTCTCGTTGTTTTGCATGGAAGATTTACAAAACTCTTTCTTAGATTATTTCCATGGAGCCAGAAAGTAAGGCCTTCATCCGTATTCGCGAATCAGAATGGAAGGGTTTTTCGGAAGAAATATGCCCATGTCAAGGAAACAAGGCGTTGTCCGGTGCTTCTTTAGTAACTAATCCAAGAATGTTGTCCGGTGCTTCTTTAGTAACTAATTCAAGGATGTGAGTACAAGTTTCAAAGAATTTTTTTAAAAAATAATTATTATTTTATTTTAAAATACAAAAATATACCTGGCTATTTTATTTTACATAAATAATACTATATCGCTCCCCGTTAGGCGACTTGGACCTAGTCGTTCAATAGTTGGGCGACTAGTCCAAGTCACCCAACCGTCGAGCGAGACATTACCTGGTCACCCAACCGTCGAGCGATTTGAACCTAGTCGCTCAATGGTTGGACGACAATATCATGTATCGCTCGACCGCTGGGTGATCTTAATTAATAATAGTATTATTTTATTAATCCATTAAAAATAATTGCGTGAGGATAAATGTAAATTTTTGTAGGTAATACATTTAGCAAATGTTGTTTTTTTGGAAATAAAAGAGTGGTGATACGTTTGGTTGGTCCGTTTGTGATTTTCATAGAATCTCAAAGGTATGAAATCTGTCCGACTCGCAATAATATTTTGTGATCGTCGTATGTTGTTGTAGTGTGGTAAATTTCTGAAGAATTTTGTGAGGACGATAGAGGTAGCAATGAGTCGTAAGTACAAAGGTAAGTGATTCTTACGATGCGTCAGCGAATTCATACAAGGTGAAGAACTTTGGAGAAATGGTGCAATGATAAGAACACGATGGTTGATCCGACAAGGGGGTTACATGGCACGATAGCTAACGAACTAAGGACGGTACATACATGCTTTTATGTAATTAGAAATACATGGGACATATGGACGAAGAGGATTGAACTACTGCATGGAACGTTGCCATTTGCCCTTGCAGCCCAGCTCGGCGTTGTACTCCTCGCCTTACTCCTTAGCTTTTGCCGCGATGACCCTCTTCCGCGCCCTCTCGACCTCGCGTTGTCGGGCGTTCTCACGCTCCGACTCCTCGTGCAGCCTCTCCCGCCTCTTCTTCTCGTCTATCTGAGTCTGCAGCTCTTCAAGGCGCCTTTCACGGCCCTCGCAGTCCTCCCTGGCCCAGCTCTTCCGTGTCAGCAGCATCCACATACCATAGGGGTGGATCTTGTCGTCGATCCAATGGCTGAGGTCGCATAGGCGCGGCTGAGACTGTGGCGGGAAGAGAGACGTGGTTATGGCGTAACAGGAAGCAAAATAGTGATGTGCATTAAAATACTATTTCTTTACCAGCTGCCTGTGGTTCGGCGAGTTAAACCTTTGGTCGGGGTAGTCCGCACAGAAGTTTGAGCAGCACCAATAGCACTGCCCAATGGTCCACTCGTTGGTTGATTTGATGCACTTGTAGGCGTCCCGACACCAGTAAAGGGGTGGCCCCACCCCCTACGAGGGCCCTTCCGGAGGGCGTTCAGTGGACATAGGAGGGAGTGTGTGGCTTAACCTAGAATCATTAGGCGTACTGCGAGGTAGCCTCCTTAGATCGATGACCCCAGAGGTGAGTGGTGAGTGTAAGACTGCTGACTAAATGCCATGTGGTGAGCGTCTGTCTCCTGGGGAGACATCTAGTCCTTCAAAATCTCACGGATGTTCTCTCATTCCTTATCCTTGTCCATGTTATGTTGGTAGTGTTGTTGGTGTGGGGTTCCCTTCCGAGTAGCGCTCTATTTATAGCGGGAGCGGACGTAGCTGTAGCAGCTCTATAGCTACCGAAGTGCAATCCGGTTGAAACAAATTCACATCCGCGATGAGGAATCCTATTGCAGCGTTGGGTCAAGTCGTTGTGCAAAGCTTCCTCGTTAGTCCACGTCACTGCTCAAAGCTACCTCGTTGGGTCACGTCTTAATTTGCAGAGAGTGGTCATGTCCTGCTTTGCAGAGAGTGGTCCACCGTTAGGACTATTGAGGTAGCAATGAGTCGTAAGTAGGACGCTTTGTAGAAACTTGGATCTAGTCGGCCAACCATTGGGCGACTGCACATCGGACAACTACTTCGTCCAACGGTTGAGCGACGGTGGTTTCGAACTTGGTAAGTACTACGGTAAATTATATCACAATACACGAGGGAATGCATACACAATTATGTCATAGTAACTATGAAGTAAAATACGTACGCAACGAATACAAGTACACAAAGAACACCGAAGACCCCATACTGGCCACTAGCTACACCACCCGCAGCACCTCCTCCGTCGTTGCCACGTCCTACCCCCGGTCCATGCTCACCCGTACGACCCCGCTTGCGCTTCCTCAGCGCTGGGTGCTGGGGCCAGGGCCCCAACAGGGAGAGGTGGTTAGGAGCCCTACTAACTCGTGGTCCATAGGCCAGGAGGGTTGACTCCACCTGGGCCCACGTGCCCACTGGGGCACCGCTGAGCTACGACCCGGAAAGTACATCGACGGGTGCGGCCTTAGATGCTCCCCTGAACTCCACCTAGTAGTCTGCGAAGAAGTAATCCACGTCCTGCGGGGGGCCCTCATGCGGGGTAGCTCTACTCCCGGATGGGGGCGCAAAACCTGCAGGACAAATATTGTTTATTCGTGCAATATATCTATGCGAACAAACCTGAAGAGAGGAAACGTACCCTCGGCATGGGCCATGGCACCCATCCAAGTGTCGTAGTCACTGTACCCACCCTACCTGAATAGGTTGAAGGGGTCCCATGATGGTGGTGGTAGTGGCGGTGGCGGTGCGTAGCCATGTGCCCACCCTGACCCTCTGGCCTGGCCCGACGACGGCGAGGGTGGGGCACATGCCCACGCTGACCCTCTGGCCTGGCTCGGCAGCGGCGAAGGTGGGACACATGCCCGGCTTGATCATCCAGGATGGTCCGACGCTGACGGGGCATGTGCACGTGGCCCTCTAGGGCCTCCTGGCTGGATTGCACGATGCGCTGACCTCGGCGTACACGTCGACGTGGCCACATCCTAGACCGGCCTGCAGCACATGAGGGTTACGACACGCGTCGTCCCACTGTAGACCCGACAGGCAAGCTGCACCAGCTCATCAGCGTCACCTTCACACCATGGGCTATCCTCCCCGGGATTGACCCGACGTCCCTCCCTAACGCGGTGGCGTTATCTGTCTGCGAGGAGTACATGAAAGCGTCAAACTTGTAATTGTAGTAAACGTACTCAACATTTCAAAAAACAAGAGTACGTACCGCGAGGTGCACGTTCCGCGCCAAGTGTACAGGGTAAACGTCGGTCGGTGCTAGTACGTGAGTGGGGGGAGGGTCGACGACAAGCACTAGCCTGGTGCGTGTCTTAGGACAGTACCAGCGTAGTTACTCGACGTACGTGTTGGGGTCGAGCAGCGCGGGCCGTCCGAGGGGGAAGCGCTCGAACGACCACAGCTACAGCAGGAGGGGGCAGCCTGTGAGGATAGAGGTCGGCCTCGTCCTGCAACACGCCTTGCACATGCCACGGTAGGTCGCGGCAAGTGCAGCTGATCCCCGGCTAATTTGCACCTCCTTCCCGTCAATGATGGCTCTCGCGTACCCCACGAAGCGGGCATCGACAGATGCTAAAAAAGCAGGCATCAACATAAAATTGGATGCTCTAAAATTCATCATATGCTCAATTTGGACTTTTTGAAGAAATTTCATGAAAATAAAGTTTCATCTGCAAAAACAAAAGCTTAACTCATAAAAACTATGTTTTTAGATACTCTTTAGTCTCTTTAAAGCATAATGATCCTGAATAATATTTATTTTAGTGCAAAACTAGGAATCATTTGCATAATTCTCAAATTCCAAAATCTATCCCTGAAGTTCCAGAAAAATTGAAACCACTGGCCATTGAAAGGTGGTACTTCCGCATCTTGGTACTACCGCCATTTGCACATTAGTACTACCGATTTCTCTCACAAGACAGTCATTTCATTTCATTCAATTTTAAACCTACTTTGGCAGTTTCCTTTGATCAAGTTGATCCTTACTATATTCGCTAGCTACCCTCAAGTACCTTTTTGACTCCATATGTCATTTTGATCATATTGTGATGATTTTATCATAAAAATGGTATTCTCTCTAAAAGTGGTAGCACCCTTTATCATCTTGACCTTAGCATGAGATTGTTTTTGTTTCGACAAGTGATATCATCTTTTTTCTTCAAGTGGTATCTATTTCATTCCTTGTCGAGCAAAATCTTTTCTTGACCAAGCTCTCTCCGATATGTGGTATCTCATCAAGTTATTTTTTTTTCTTCGAGTGGAAAATAAGTGGTATCCCCTACAAGTGGAGCTTGCATCAGCTTAAGAAGGAGAGATAACAAAAAGGAAGATGACAAGATGGAAAGATTCCTTTGTGTGTCAAAGGAGGAGAAGACAAAAAGTCAAGAGGAACCTTTGTGTAAGGGGGGGTTTCTTTGTGAAAAATATATTAATTATTTTGGGTTTACTTAAAAATTGGTAAACTATTATATGGAAAAGCTAATTTGCAAAGACTCCTTTTGGTTTCGCTTTATGTTATATATTTTTTGGTGCTTAATGCCAAAAAGGGGATAATGTTTGGGATGATTTCACCTTATGACATGCATAAGATATAGTTCAATAGCTTAAATTCTTATTTTATGATGATTTATATCCAAATGTTGTTATTGATAAAGAATTTATCATCAATTACCAAAAGAGAGAGGTTGAAGAATATATATCCACCGTTATGAGTAAATGGTGCATTTTAGTGATTAATGATAAATTTATATGTGATACTAACACTTTTATTGATATATCTATTGCGTAGTCTTATTTGGATATAAAGGTAAAAATCATGGAGGTATGCATTCGACATCATCTTCTTATATATTGTTGTATTCCTCGGATCTAAAATATATGTTGAACTTCACCAAAAGTATAACTTGAATATGTGCATATGTTCTTATTACACATTTGTGTATGCATACATATAGGGGGAGTTTACTCTATGTTTTGTGGTTTCATTAGTATTGATCCATAGTTCTTTATCCACATATATTAAGGATCTCTACTTTGAAACATATCTTTTGAGTATATAAAACTTGTATAGTTATATATACTCATATTTATCTACATTCACTTATTTGCAATTGAAGTGATTATCATTAATTACCAAAGAGGGAAAGATTGAAATATATTGTCCTACCATTATGAGTTAATGCTATGATGTGGTAATTAATAATAATAATAATATGGAACTAACATTTTTCATGAGTTGGATGAATATGTTATGTTTCATAATGACGACGACTTGGGATGACATCATGAGTTTATTGTCATCAAGTCAATGCTCAAGAAGAAGATGCATCATGTGTTGATGTATATAAAGATCTTGAAGAAAAGGAAATCATCGTGTGTCGAAGATATTCAAGAAGAGGAGATGATCATGAGTTGATTATCAAGTCAAGATAAGACTCATTATGTGTTGATAGAGATCAAGTGAAAGAGTGCATCATGGGTCGAAGCACATTCAAGTCAAGAACTTGAAGTAAAGGAAATTATCATGTGTTGATGATTATCAAGTCAATGACCCAGTCTTTAAGTGAAGATGTGAGTTATCAAACTTTAAGTACATGTGCAAGGCAAAGGTATGATTAGATAGGGCTAAGGATGTGTTCCTAGTTTTTTTACCAGTCTTGGTGTTTGGTTGGAGACCGAATTGCTAGTATAGGTTGTCGTACTATTAAGAGGGGTCTTGACTAGTAGTTTGAGTTAGTGATGTGTTGATAGCTCATTGTGTTTGCTCTAACTCATCTATGCATGGTGCTATTATTTGCGAATATGTTTAGCAAATAGTTGAAGCTCATGCATTAATCTTTGTAGCATGAGACTATAATTTGCAAATATTTTTTACAAATAGTTGAAATCCATGCACCTACTACTTGTGGCATGCTGCCGATGTTTACGAATGTGTTTTGCAAATAGTCGAGGCTCATGCATAATCTTTGTAGCATGTGACTTTAGTTTGCGAATGTATTTTGCAAATGGCTTAAGTTCATGTACTTTATTCCTTGTGGCGTCGATTCTAAAGTTAGCAAATGTGTTTTGCAACTTGTTGAGAATCTTATCTTTAACCCTTGTTTGCATCGTATATCAATTTGGCAAATGTATTTTGCAAATTGATTTGAAGGGAAATGCCAACTGCTGCTTTTCTCATAAAAGTTGGTAGTACCGGTGTTATGTTGACGGTACTACCGCTCTGGAGTATGACCGGAGTTCTTATAGCGGAACTACCTCAAAGAGGTATGACCGCAATCCCTGCGGTACATGTTTTCTAGATAGATGCATTTTTGGAGTTTATTTTCTCTCTTGGAAGTGCAGTGGTACCGGAGATCGTTGAGCGGAACTACCGCAACCCGGTTCAACTGAGATTTGTGAAGCGGTACGTTATTTCCAGAGAGGACCTGTCGATGATCGAATCACGGATCTTATGAAAATATAGAAATAGAGGAAAATGATGTGTATCTCCTGTAAGGGAATGGGTCGCTCTTTATTACTACGAACTGGGTGTTTACAAAGAATGCTTATGATCAGCTGAAAGACTTCTCCTAAGTACACTGAGTATTGTGTTTGCTGTGCTACTGAAATAGATCTAGAACATGAATATAGTGTCAATAGAGTCACTAGAGTCTGATCTCTTTTTTTTCGCCCCTTTGATCCTTCCATGCCCCATCTTTAAATAGCTTCCAAAGAGGTGACAGTTGTTGCTGGAGAAGACGCCTGTGCGAAGCATTGCGTCTGGTCAGAGGGAGGTGTTAGTTGATTAAATTATCAACTGCTGTAAGGTTTAAATGTCGGTGAAATTAACATTCAACCATGTGGTAGTCAGTATCTTAGGATTACGTAACGTGGTATGGAGTATACAACATGTGTTCCATTCATCACACGGTAAAGGATATACCTGGATTTAGATCCAGATATCAGTTCATAGCTTTACGAGCAGTTAACTGGTCGGGGACTAGGTACAGGACCTTGTTCGACCAGGGTATTTATTATGTAACCTTTGAAATCCTTACAACCAGTGAGGTCGTTAGCCTTAGGGGTTACGACCACGAAGACGTATGGGCTCTCTTTATGTATTAAAGTAATACATAGGGGTTTTAATCCTCGTTAGGACCGTTTTTAGACATCAAGTGGAAGCTGTCGTACCGCCCTTGTGTTTCGGTATGACTGGAGAGTGGAACTACCACATGATCAACGTCGGTAGTACCGTGCTGCATTTCCAACTGCTAGTTCTGAGGTCTGTTATAGCCATTACTATGCGTCAGTGGAGATACGGTAGTACCGGTCGATGAACGGTGGTACTACCGCCCATGCTGATTTTTTTAGCATCTTTTCCCAACGGCTAGTTTTTTGTGTGGGCTATAAATACCGATCTTGGCCGGTTGTGGGGGTGTGGTTGCTGGTGTTATTCATTCCCTTGAGCAAAGAGCAAACCTTTTCCTCTCTTATATGCATGTGTTGCACCTAGTGAGCTTAGACAGCAAACTCTAAGTGCATGTGTTGCATTAGGTAGTGGATTGTGTATCCACTTGAGCTTAGACACTTGATTTATTCAAGTGAGCGTCCTCGACTTGTTACTCTTGGTGTTTGACGACACCTAGACGGCTTGGAGGAGTTACGTCGGTGATCTTCTCAAAGAAGGTTGTGAGAAGATCCGAGCAGTTGTGAGTGGTTTGGTGCTCGCCATCTTCGGCGTGGAGAAAGAGCAACCCCGAGTGGATTGAGGTGTTGGTTCGTGTTGGAGCCGGTCTAAGTGGTTGGACTTACCTCGGAGGTGTTTGGCTTAATACCTGGAGCCGGTCCAATTAGTTTGGGCTTACCTTAACGTAGATTAGAGGAGACCGGTAAGTCTCCGAACACGACGGTAAAACATCATCGTGTCTGTGTGGTTTGTTTTTCTTGTGCTTTACTTTGTGCAATTTACATTCCCTATATTAAATTGCTTACATGTCTTTGAATGATTGATATCATTATCAATAGTATTATGTTGTTGGTGCACTTAGTAAAGACTAGTTGATTTAAGCTTTAATTGTGCAAAACCGTATTGTTATTAGCTTCAGCATTAGAAATCGGTTTTAGCCAAAGAATTTTTTAAAACCGCCAATTCAACCCCCTTAGTCGGCCTCCTCAATCTTACACTCGTCCCCACCCTCAAGATGCAGGACACAACGACTGACACAGTGCTGTGCATCGACCCACCGGTCCAGCAGGCCGAAAGGCCAGTCGGAGCTACTAAGGTCACGAGCCATACTATGAGTAAATTTCAAGTTTGCAATTACGACACAATTACTGGTTTAATTATTTATAACGTAGCTCTAAAAATTCTGAAAATTTAGTTGAATTCTTGCATAAAGCGCATAATCATCAACATATATCACCATAGCCGCATTTCAGTTTTAGGGTTTATGGTTTCAGGGTTTAGGGGTTAGGTTTAGGGTTAGGGTTAGGGTATGGGGTTAAGATGTTATGGTTCGGATTAGGCTATATCTACAACTGCATTACGACTTTTAACAACTAAATTCACATTAATTCTACGACTACAATATTTACAACTTTTAAAATATGCGACGTACCTACCGTCATTTTAGTTGCTAACCTACGACTACACTATTTTCACTTATTAACAAAATAGCACTACACATCTAAATGATTTTAGTTACTAACCTACCGTAATTTAAGTTGTTGACCTACACTATTCAAGACTATTTATGACTATACTATTTACAACTATACACTATTTACAACTACACTATATGCTAACCTATTTATGACCACACTATATGCTAACCTATTTACGACCACACTATTTGCTAGCTTACCATGTTTTTGAAAACAAATCTACAAAAATGTATAGAAAACTCACCGTCGTAGATGCGCAGATCTCTTCTCCTCTCTTTCCCTCCCTCTCCTCCTCTCTTTCCCTCTCTTCTCCTCTCTCTTTCTTTTCCACTCTCTTCTCCTCCCCTTCCTCTCTTCTCTTCTTTTCCTCCTCCTGCTTCTGCTTCTGCCCAAGTGAGAAATGGCGCTGCAATGCGCGCACCTGCGCGCGCCCGTGGGATATAGCCCCTTGTCGTCGAACCATTGGGGTGACTAGGGGCTATATGTCACTCAACGCTTAAGCGACTTGCAGCCGAAGCGACAGTCGTTCTACGATTGGGCGACAAGATCACGTGTCACTTCCCGTTGGGCGACTTAGAATAGTCACCCAACTGTTGAGTGACTAAGTCCAAGTCGCCCAACATTGGAGCGATATAGTATTATTTGTGTAAAATAAAAAACATGTATACTACTGTATTTTGGAATAAAATAATGATTATTTTTTAAAAAATTCAAGTTTCAATCATATGGAAGTGGCACTCTTCCTTAATGCATGGCTACTGCTCCATACTTCAAAATTTATTCTTTTTTCTAAGAGCAAGCATATTAATTTGATAAAGTAATATTCTTATAAGTAAAAAGAAGTTTGTAATTAACCACCTCATAATAGATCCATTTATGAGTTGTTACTCTTAGGGCTTATTTGGGAAACTCATTACCGGTCGAGATCCATGTGAATAGGTCGGGAATTTGAACTAAAATCCCGGTCCATCTATGTGAATAAGCAGGGATTTTCGCCTAACCAAACAAATCCTTACTGAAAAAACGAAGTCAAATGCTACTGTACACATCCACTAGCTAGGGTAGTTTTTTTAATGAACACTAATACATTTTTTAAAGAGTGTTTACGGCGGGTAGGAATTGAAATCAGGGCCTCACACTAGACACCCTGGTGCTATACTTAGCTGTTGCTCGTGCATACCCCTACTAAAATAGCATTTTGATCCCACGTACTGTTAGAATTGGGCCCACTACTGTTAAGATCTATTCACTCCTAAAATTCTAAAGCATGAGTTATTTAATATCATATTGCCTAGCTAAGTGGTGAAAAAATAATTTATAAGGTGGAGTCCTTGCTACCCCTTGAAATATGGACATATGACATAGGATGGTATGAGCATGACTATAGCTAAAGTCACACACGCACATATTCGAGCACACACTTATTCGCATGACAATCGTGTGTTGTGGTGCAGTCACACCGTGAACCGAATACAATGGTCGTAGCCATAGACCAGTGTGATCAAAATTCACTGGTCGGAGCTGCAGACCAGTGTGATCAAAATATAGTTGTCGGAGCCGTAGACCAGGGTGTAGTCAGGAGTTGATAAATACTGCTTAATTACTACTAATTGATTTTGAATTAGCGGTCACTAGTGGTTTAATATAGGCTCTATTAGACAATTACTAGAGAGTAGTTGTATCGTCTTTAAAAAGATTTGGAGACATCTAGGCCTAAAGAAATAGAGTTTCTCTGGTTTCTTCTTTCTCTCTTTTTCATTTGTGCTAGTGTGCTGTGCTGTCTAACCGAGTTGTCCATTCTCCTTGGCGTGCACTAGGAAGGATGGTGAGTGGGTATGTCCAAACTATTGCCGCAGAGAGTACTTGCACAGGGCGAAAATAAGATTTCTGGACAGCGCATCTACGTGACCGTTCACTTCATCTATGTTTTGCACTGCATAAGTCTGTACTGTTTTTTTGTTCTTCATCAAATCTGATGTAAGTTGTTTGTGCGACAAAAAGACTCTGTTCGGAGTACAATATGTTGCGTGCTATTAATATGATTTTATGGCTCTCTAGTTATCTGTATTTTTTACCTCATAATAAAATGTAGCATTAAAATATCGTGCGTATCCCGAAGACATACTTTCCCTCGTTGACGATAAACAGAGGTAAAAACTTGGTCAAATGTGCCCATAAACAAACTGCACGAGATAAGGCCAAGCAGATCCCCGAATTATTGCCCATAGAAATAGCAAACCTCCCGACCCCACGTGTTACCTGGATCCTTGTAATCCGATGTACTGACCGGCTGTTCTGTTCTTCGACTAGTATAATAATAATCAGCGACTAATTAAGCTCTCCCAATGGATTTATACAAAAGGCTAAGCAACCAGTAATTAGCACATACGTAACAACATGTAGTGCAACATTCACCCCAACTGCCCCAGAGTAAATCACTGGTAAACAGCTTCTCTATAATTTCCTCCCTAATATATCATAGGCCACGTACAATACAAGATGTTTATATATGGATGCTTAAAAGAGATAGTATAGTCATATCCTTAAGCACCTAAGTAAAGAAAAGATTATTTCCTCCCATGCAACTATCTCTTTTGTAAGCGTTTAGATAGTTGTGTTATTTTTTTTATATTAGATGCAGATGGTATATACATAAGCTAGCACCTGATAAATTAAACATAGATACTACAAAAGAAACACTTTATCTATCATACATGGCGAGAATAATCAGTTTTTAATCGCTGAGCATCTCTTTAAGCACCTGTATTGTATACGCTGTACTGTATATACTCTCAGTGACTCGTTGATGCGATTTCGTATGTGTTTCGCGTTCGTAGGTGTAACAGCGCTGTTAGGTTAATTCACAATTTCACGTAACATCTTCAGCACATCATGACCCCACTGAAAACCCGGAAACCCATGCCCAATCACATGGCACCATGCCCTTGAGAGCCGGGAAAAACGACGATCTTAACGCGCTCCCCTAGATCTCGTAGATGGCATCCACGTACACCTGCTCCCATCTCACTTTATATAAACATACATACACACGCCGGCCACTCGCTGCCTGCTCATGTGAGGCTCGAGCCACCAAAAAAGGGAAGCAGAATATATACATTTTTAACAAGCCTTGCTACACTGTATACTGCCATGGCAGTGTGTGAGCTTCCTCCTCTCGGGTTCTTGCTTCCTTTGCTGCTGCTGCTGCTGGTGGTTGCTCCCGCCCATGGCTATGGCGAGCTCGAGGTTGGCTTCTACAAGGAGTCGTGCCCCGGCGCCGAGGCAATCATCCGCAAGGTTGTCGCGAAGGCCGTCGACGACGATCCGACGTGCACGGCCCCGTTGCTGAGGCTCCACTTCCACGATTGCTTCGTCCGGGTAAAATGTTTTTCGTGTCTTGATATGCTGACCGAGTATAGTCTTCTTTACTGATTCGGAGGTTGCATTAGTTAGTGAACTGAGGAAGATAGAGAGGGAGAAGAAGAATAGAAAGGAAGAGAGGATAAGATGAAGTAGATTGGCTCGAAATGGGCCTTTCTACATGCTGTTTGATTGGCTTTTGGAATGCAACGGCATCCTAAGCTGGCTCCAATGATTCATCCACTGACTTGTCCGGAAAAGTGACTCTGGAACTTTATCTATAAAATAGAAAGAAAAGATTCCCCTGGCGAGTGTCAAATTTCCTTTTGACTGTCCTTTCGTTACCTCGCAAAACAAACTTCTACCCATCGTGGAGTGCAAAAATGGGCAAATTAACAATACAGTGATGTTCCAACTCACTTTGTGATATCATGTCAATGTTTCTTCCGATCAATCGATGTACAGGGTTGCGACGGATCGGTGCTCATCAACTCGACCAAGACGAACAAGGCGGAGAAGGACGCCAAGCCGAACCACACGCTGGACGCGTTCGACATTATCGACGCTATTAAAGAGAAACTGGAGAAGAAATGCCCCGGCACCGTCTCCTGCGCCGACATCCTCGCCATCGCCGCCAGGGACGCCGTCTCGCTGGTAAGCTTCCTTTCACTGTCAATTCCTTCGAGCAATGGATAATATTGCTGGTTGTACCGAGCATCGAGCTAGTTTAGTTCGGTATAATTGTTGTTGTACATGTTGTTCGCTTAACTAGGCTACGAAGGTGGTGACCAAGGGAGGGTGGAGCAAGGACGGCAACTTCTACGAGGTGGAGACCGGCCGGCGAGACGGCCGCGCGTCGAGCGCCAAGGAGGCGGTGAAGAACTTGCCCGACTCCTTCGATGGAATCCGGAAGCTGATCAAGAGGTTTGCTTCCAAGGGACTCAGCCTCAAGGATCTGGCTGTTCTATCAGGTACCGACTCCATCCGTTAATTCCCGGTACTAATCTCCGTATTCAAATAGATATTTTGATAGAGATTGATGGCAAATTGCTTATGGTGACAGGAGAACTAAAACAATTTTTTTTTCTTCACAGTACTTGTTTTCTATCTTTATCATTTAATCATTTTTTTTTCGGTGGTAATGCTTAGGTATATTACTTCCTTCGATCTGATCTACTTCTTGTATTAGCTCCTTGCACATAGAACAAGAAATAACTTAATATTTGAGTTTTTGACATAGTTTACGACTATTAGTTCTATATTAGTCTCTCTAATATCACTATTTTGTTTTGGACTGGAGGTAGTTTGACAATTTTCATTATCTTTTTTTTAAAAAGGAATTTATCTTCATTTTAAATGAGATGGAAGTGTGTACACCCACACGTGCCTTGGTAATCTTCAGTCATGAGACGTGTCAGGAAGAATTGCTAAGCTTTTCTTCCTTCCGAGAAGTAATTGTTGTGGTTTTCTCGAAAAGAGTAGGAGGTCACACCATTCAAGGAACAATAAAGGGATAAGTCAAATATAGAAAATTAAGAAAACCAAAGGCATTTCAAATTTAAATGATAGAAAGCCAGTGAATAATTTTAATTCGATGTGGGACACACTAGTCCACTCTGTCAAGCGCATGATGTTCATGGTATTGGCAAATTAATCTTGGTCCTCATTCGTTTTACCATGATTTCCTAAAAGAGTAGTGCATCTGTACATCACACAATTCAAGAAATGGTTAGTAAGGGTATCTCCAATAGTGTTTGTATTATCGTTTCTTAGCTACGACACATCAATAAAATCCTACGTAGAGGAGAGGGGGGGGGGAGTGAGAGCACATGGTGTCTCTTCTTGAAAAGACTGTTGTGCACGCGAAACAAGATATGATACATTAATCTACTCTAATTGATATGTATGTCCATTTCAAAAGAAAATTATAAAATTTAAATATTGAAGAGTATGCTAGAGACTATGTATTGGAATTGTTGTTTCTAAAAATAATGTAGCATATATATATGTTGGAGATAAGATTATCTCTAACTATCGGAGATGCCATAAAGAGACAAGTAGAATACTATAGTCTTCAATATGACAAAGTCAAAGAAATTGAAAACAAAAGATTTAGCAAAATTTATTCTGATTCTTTTTCTCTAGACATTAAGAGTGCATGTTTGACATATGAACCTATTAGTTACTTGTATATCTCTTACACTATTTTTTTTCTTCTTAAAAAACTAAAATCACCACTGATTGGTGGAAAATGTTGCCTAGAGGCGACAAGATACAAACTAAAATCAACTTGCTACAACGGAATCTTTCTCGGACTACCAAAGGTAGTATAAGTACTACAATTTGGCATAATTTTGTTCGTTGAGTTCACCCCCTTTTTGTTTTCCTTTCTCAAAAAGTTATCGATCCGAGCATTGAGATTGCACGGCAGCCAGCATATATATCCAACCGGACCTACCAATCGCTACCTCAAGCCTGAATTTTTTTAAAAAAGAGGAGTTATTGTTTTGAAGTATACATGCGCTCAGTAACTAATGTTCGCAAATAAAAGACCAATTCTATATTACCCTGTTCTAATTAGTACCTTTCATTACAACAGAAACCACGTGTTTAAAATCTACATTCTTTTTTTTTTGTGACGTGTTTATAATTAATCTAGCGGTCTCTGAAAAAAATTAGCAGCTCAATGATTTCACTCTGATCTAAGTACATTAATACAGTAGATGATACTATCCAGGTAGCCACGCGCTGGGGAACTCGCACTGCCCATCGCTCGCCAAGAGGCTGCGCAACTTCACCGCAGGTTACGACATGGACCCGACGCTGGACGCGACGTACGCCGCGAAGCTGAAGCGGCAGTGCAGGAAGCCCAAGGACAACACGACGCAGCTGGAGATGGTGCCCGGGAGCTCGACGACGTTCGACGCGACCTACTACCGCCTCGTCGTGGAGAGGAAGGGCCTGTTCCACTCCGACGAGGCCCTGCTCAAGAATGACGTGACCAGAGAGCTCGTCTACGGCTACATGAGGTCGGAGAAGAGGTTCTTCCAAGACTTTGGGGTGTCCATGCTGAACATGGGCAGGGTCGCCGTGCTCACCGGCAGCCAGGGTGAGATCAGGAGGAGGTGTGCCGTTGTCAACTAGCTAAGCTACTGTGGTGTCCTTGCCCATTTGTATTTTGTAATGTGGAATTGCTTCTGTTTTCTTTTTCCTAGCTAGAGATTTAGGAGTGTTTTGGTTTTGAAAATGTAAACGTTTGTGCTGAAGTTTGTAACTGTAATGTTGATGGAATGTGCTAACATGTTCCATGTTTTGGATACGTACAGGCATCATGACTAGTGGCAAGTAGAATGGAACAAAGAAACTCGAACAGGATCGTAGCCTATGTCTCTTCTTTACATAAAATGTTCGTTGGTGTTTGTATTGTATACGAAACTAGGGTCAATTTTTATTATTTAACTTTTTAATTTATTTCATTAATAACCCTTCGTTCAACTTATTTTCAAATATGATCATTTTGGCCACGCAAACAGTATTGCCACGCCATAAGGTAACTCAAGCGACACGCAGAGAAATGACATGTTTGGCCACACCACTGGTGGTGCCGTCGCAAAACAACACTACCGCAATGGTGTGACAAGGTTTGGCCACACCAAAATTGATGGCATGACAGAGTGTTTTGGCCACGCTATAGGTTACAGTGGGGTCAGATTTGCAATTAAAGTTATGGAGGGTTATTAATAAAATACTTTCCAAATAGGATTATTTAATAAAAAAATACATTATAAGGACCCGAGCAACCAATAAACAGTACATAATATCATAATGTATAGGCCACTGATCAGAGAGAATAAGTGAATGTCCAAAAAGCACTACTACGGAGAGGGTCATCACAGGCGGCTCAAAACCGTCATCACATACGGTTTTTGAACTGTCTGAATCTATGTGTCTGTGATAATAGTCGGTTATCACAGACGGTTTGCGAACCGTCTGTGAAAATCCTATCACAGATGGTTTTTGGTGGAAACCGTATGTGATAGTAAGTCTTCGCAGACGATTTCAACAAAAAATCGTCTGTGATATCCCACATATCACGGACGGTTTTTGGTAGAAACCGTCTGTGAAGACTTACTATCACAGACGGTTTCCACAAAAAAAACGCCTGTGATATGTGGGATATCACAGACGGTTTTGTGTTTAAATCAGAGTCGCCGAGGTAAACCGAATTACAAGAAATGACATGTTTGGCCACACCACTGGTGGTGCCGTCGCAAAACAACACTGCCACAATGGTGTGACAAGGTTTGGCCACACCAAAATTGATGGCATGACAAAGTGTTTTGGCAACGCTATGGGTTACATAATATCATAATTTATTGGCCCCTGATGACAGAGAACAAGTGAATGTTCAAAATGTTACTAAGACGTTTCTTTTTATACGACACACTTTGGTCACTCACTGACACTACCGGAGACGGCTTCTTTGCCGAGTGTCCCAGACTTTGCCGAGTTCTTTTTATCGGGCACTCGGCAAAGAGGCTATTTGCCGAGTGCCAGATAGAAAGAACTCGGCAAACATATGGCACTCGGCAAATAGATGGTTTGCCGAGGGCCGAGCACTCGGCAAACAATTACACTCGGCAAAGATCACGTTTGCCGAGTGTCAGGCACTCGGCAAACCAGAACACTCGGCAAAGGGCACCGCCGTTAACGGCCGGCAGCCGCCGTTAACCCTTTGCCGAGTGTCTTCTCCTGACACTCGGCAAAGAGGCTCCTTTGCCGAGTGTCATTTTTGGACACTCGGCAAACAATATTTTTTTCCCACTTTTGACCTCCAAACTTTTTCTGCAGTCCTCATACAATACCTGGTACTCCATGTTCCAATGTGGCACATTTCTCGGATTTTTTCTATATTTTTCTTTAATTTATTTCAATTAATTGAATTTTCTTGGATAATTCAAATTATAACTGCTAGTCATTCGAATAATGAAAAAAAATGAATGGAAAAATGATATTCATGTTATTTAGTATAGTGTGAGGTCAGAACAGAACAGACCACCAATTTCGAACATCTTGTTCACGAAACATGACCACGAACTTGCGGTCGAGTTGTTTTTAAATTGTATAAAAAGCAAACGAAGTCCGAAAGTCATGAAACTTGTCAAGATGTCATGATATCATATGTGGAGGCTGTGATAAAAATTTGAGAAGGTTTCGCGCAAGTTGTCACGTACGATGCTTGCAAACCTTAGAAAAACAGAAGAATACGTGACAACTTCTTCGGAGATTCTTCGACCCGAGGGGGAAAAGTAAGTAATTTTAGATGTTATCACTACTTTATATGATATGTTGAAAATCAAAATAGAAATTAATAATTTTTCTTAATCACTTGGGCAGGAACTGGACGATTGTGGCGAGTGGAGGTGCTCACACACGCCAAGTCAATGGCATCCTCGGTCTTCTGTGCAAGGAGCACTTCCCTGGCCTGGTTGAGTACGCCGGAGTGACGGGGCCGGCCTACTCGCTTGACCACTACACGCCGCCCCGATGCTGCAGATCGGGCCCGCAGTATTCAACAACAAGGCGAGCGGGTGAAGCAAGAGCTGTTGCGGGTAAGTCTTCCTCGCACTACATTGCTCAATACATCGTATTCATTGGACATTCTTGAAATAATGAATGGATACATCGTGTTTGTATGCAGGATTTCTTTAGATGCCAGGACGGACATGAGGCCAGGGCGGATGCGGTGGCTACCAAATGCTGCAAAAAACTCGTCGTGGACATGCATTACGAGGCGCATCCAGGCCATCGTAACTTACCACAGACCGCCCTGGAACGAAGGTCACCAAAAGGGACGAAGAACCATGGCATACCGACCGGGACCGAGACTGCAGTAAATACGTAACATTAATACTGATTCCTTTTGAGATTAAGTAGGCTTAATTTCATCTTCTGATATGTCATGTACTTGATGGCCTGTAGATGATTCCTTATTGGTGCGCCGCGCATCCCGATCTTCGGGAATGATGGTGCACAAGTGGTGCTCACGCGAGTGGGAGGAGACGCACAACTTGTGCCGGGAGCGGCGTTTGATGATGCCAGGTGTAGCACACCATCAAGGTAGCCGCAACCTCAGCGGATACGCAGAAACATGGGTACGCGAATTCATTTATTTATTCTAACGCTCAATTCTGCATGATTTCTAATCATCTTGCTGTTTTTCTCGCAGTCGGCGTCACATGGTGGCCAGCCTTGCTCCAGCTTCAAGGCATTTTCTATGGCCCACAAGGGCAAGGCGACGTCCGACGTCGACTACAACCCGGAGGACGGGTCCGAGGCGTACAGCAATGCGACCGTCCACAACCGCCTTAGTGAGTACACATCGATGGCAAGGGAGGTCCATGGGCCAGAGTACGATCCGAGCACCGAGGACCTTGATGGATAAGTCGTCATGAGGGTGGGAGGAGGAAAGAAGCATGGGCGATACTGCATTGGCGACGGCGCAATCGACTCGGCCGCTACTCCCAGTCTCTCCCAGATTCGAGCAAGCAGCACGAGCACGAGCCCGGCCATACAACCTCGGCAGGACACTTCACACCACCGGGTGGAGGCACTCGAGGTTATTCCTGGTTTATTCGTCGTTCATTGGTTTTTTCATACCTTTCCTTTGCATTATTGTAACATTGGGGTGAATATATTGTAGGCCCAGCTGGAACAAGAGAGGAGGATACGGGAGCAGATGCAGGCGAAGATGGAGAGGGTGGAGGCCGAGCAGAGGCCGAGCAATGAGGATGGCGGAGATTCTTCAAGACATGCAAAGTCTTGGCGCCGCACGGTGTACCTCCGCCACCTTCGCTATTCGCTCCACCTCCACCTCCTCACTATTCTACTCCTGTGAGTATAAATGTTTTAGTTTGTATGTTCATGCTTACGGTCAAACCTAGTGGAGTATGAAAGTTTTATTCATGTATGGTATATATTTATCTTGTCTCACACATGCAATCTCTTCTCCTTTGTGCAGAATCAATCGGCGGGATCGAACGATCCTCATGCTTCAGTGAATCCTTCACCAAATCAGTCTCATTGGCCATCTTAGTGATACTACTTGTGGTTGTTAATGGTACTTCTATTTGCAATTATGGTTGTAGATGATGGAGCACTTGGATTACTTGTGAAGTTATTTGTGATATATTGTGAGACATGTGACGTTTGTGATATATATGTAGTGTTGGTGATATATATGTGCTGTTGATGATATATATGTGATGTTGATGATGTTTGTTATATATATATCTTCTGTTTGTTTGGATGGGATGTAAAAACAACTAAAAATGTGTTTTGAATCACTTTGCCGAGTGCAATGGCCATGACACTCGGCAAAGTGACCATGCTTTGCCGAGTGCAAAGGGCATTGCACTCGGCAAACATCGCCGATTTGCCGAGTGCCACGGGCCAGGCACTCGGCAAAGATGGCCTGTTTGCCGAGTGTCCTCCTGGTGGCACTCGGCACAGACGCCACCTTTGCCGAGTGTTTGATTCAATGGCACTCGGCAAAGCGGAGACCTTTGCCGAGTGCTTGACCTTGACACTCGGCAAAGACGTCGTCACGGTGGCGCTCGCTGTCACGGCGACTTTTCTTTGCCGAGTGTTAGATTAGCACTCGGCAAAGCCTTTGCCGAGTGCCCAATAAAGTGCACTCGGCAAAGGGGTCTTTGCCGATAAACTGTTTACCGAGCGCCTTTTGCCGAGTGTAGCACTTGGCAAAGCCTTTGCCGAGTGTATATCGTCCTGTACCGAGTGCCTGAGGCACTCGACAAAGAAGCTGTCCCCGGTTGTGTGAGATTAAAAAACGTTTTAAAACCAAGAGGATTGTGGAGAGGAATGACGATATCCCTAGCGTTAAGGTCATGCGAATAAGAGAGAAAATAGTGTGTGGGGGGGTGTCTACTCATAAATGTTAAAGGGTGAGTGAATATAATATGAGGCCAAATGAGAGAAGATGTCATTAAAGTCACATTCACGTCTTATAGTTTAAAACAAAACTCAACAAACTATATGCCTTATAACAGAGGGAGTATAAGAAAATAGGGAAATGTCCAGATGAGCATACGGGTCTCACACGAAAATGCTACCACAACTAATTACTAACCAATCGTAGAAATTATCACTAACGAGGATTCTTGACCAAGTCAACCTTTTTCAGTCAAAGTCATACTTCCTGTCAAAGGAGACCCACTTAACATAGGCCCACTATATTACGGTTATGAACCTCAAACCAGTTTATAAACGAAATTTAATTCTTTTTATTACGGCCAAACTAGTCAGTGACCACTTTAGGTCATGAAAGACCAGCTATGGTATCGTTCAAACAGCTATGGATATCCACTACTACAGAAAAGCTCATCACAGACGGTTCTAAACCATCATCACAGACAGTTTTTGAACCGTCTGAATTTTTGTGTCTGTGATGACACGAGGTCATCACAGACGGTTTTTTAACCGTCTGTGAAAAATGCTATCACAGACGGTTCTATTCACGAACCGTCGTGATATTCACAGACGGTTCGTGAATAGAACCGTCTGTGATAGTCAATTTTCACAGACGGTTCTAAAAAAGAACCGTAACTATCACAGACGGTTCTTGTTTAGAACCGTCTGTGATAGTTTTTCTATGACAAAAAAAACAAAAATGGATTTTCACTTCGTCTGGAGCCTCCCGAGCCCAAGCCTCGCGAATGAATCTGATATTGATTTTCGGATTTCGCTAGCTTTCCCACAATAGCCATAGCATCACAGTAGCATCAACTCAATCCATTCACAGAACACTAAAAACAACACGGCATGCATCACCCACATCACAGTAGCATCAACTCAATCCATTCACAGAGCACTAACACATCACAGTAGTAATTCACATCACAGAGCAAAAGGGGGGAGTAGAGAGAGTGAGATCGTGGGAGGCTGGGGTGACGAGGTCATGGGAGGCCGGCGACGATGAGGCCGGGGCAAGGTGGAGGAGGCCGCAGGCGACGAACTCAGGGGAGGACGGGGCGACGAAGTAGAGGAGGCCGGGGGCGACTAGGTCGTGAGGGGCCGGCGACGACGAGGCTGGGGCGACGTAGAGGAGGTGGAGGAGGCCGCGGGTGACGAGCTCAGGGGAGGCCAGAGGAGAAATGGCAGAGGGGGATAAATGGCAGAGTAGGAGATGGAGATGGCAAAGGAGGAGATGGAGATGGCAAAGGGGGAGATGAATGACTCTGTTAATATAGAGAGATTTTCGGGAGCCCGCCATTAGGTGCAAATTTTCATTTTCCCGCCTAACGAAACAAAAGTATCACAGACGGTTTTATACAAAAATCGTCTGTGATGACATATCACAGACGGTTCGTATCACGAACCGTCTGTGATAAGTGTCTCATCACAGACGGTTCTAACCACGAACCGTCTATGATGAGTATCTCATCATAGACGGTTCGTGGTTGGAACCGTCTGTGATTTTAGGTTTTACCATGGTTTGAATTTCCCTGAATTTACTCTGTAAAATCACAGAGTAAGACATTTTAAGTCATGGTAAAAGCATAGACGGTTCATATTGAAAACGTCTGTGAAGTATCAGAGACGGTTCTAAACAAGAACCGTACGTAATATTACATCACAAACAGTTTTTGTTTGAAACCGTTTGTGATTCGCAGCGCGGGAGGGTGAAATTTTTTGAACGTGTGTGCGGGAGGTGAAATGTTTTGGCGTTGTCCTTATATATTATAGCCACCCCCACCTTGTCTTCAATCTGTCTCTCCCTCTCCCCTCCCCACGCCGAGCTCCGACCACCGCCCTCGATTCCTCAATGTGGTTTGGCAAGAAGACACGGCCTGCTGTTTCACAGTGCCTCTGGTGAGCGGGCGTCGCGGCTCAACCAATACCGCCAGATCTGACCACCCCCATCTTGGCCTCAGGTGAGCACGAAGTTTTTCTGCCAAATCCCGTCCTGGTTTCCTTCTCACTCTGATTTCGTCCCCTACATCCTGTCATATTTCGTTCTCAATGGGGATCCCCATCTGTGGTCGACAAGGGAGGCTGATTCGGTTCGAGATGGATGCCTCTACCCGACCTCCTCCTTGTTAGAGAGTGAGCCATTGATTGAGAGAGAAAGAGAGAGAGAGAGAGAGATGGAGAGAGAGAGTAACTTTTAATTACCTTCCTGCAAACTATCGAAAGAGCATATGAAAACTACTGTCCAACAATTGATTGGTTTGGCTTAAAATTTGATTTTTTTTGCAATACAAAAAACTATCACAAACGGTTTTTACTAAAAAAAATCATCTATATTAGTCTATTTTCACAGACGGTTCTGAATCAGAACCGTCTGTGATAATTGACTATCACAGATCGTTATTGTTCAGAACCGTTTGTGGTAGTTTTTTTTAATAAATGGTTCAAAAACCGTCTGTAATGACCACATAGTATCTCTGACCCGTAAAGTCAAGCAGTTCAAAAAACCGTCTGTGATGATGATTTTGAACCATCTGTGATTTCTTTTTCTATAGTAGTGCCCTCCTTTGATGAGGATGGGGTGTTCTCACCCTCTATCTGCTCTGAATTTTGTGAATGTGCAGTCGTCAATGCCAACGAGGCCGACAAACCATGGGTACGTGAGAAGCGCGAGGCCCAGGAACAAGCCAAACGTTTGGCACAGGAGCGAGCAGTCAGATCCATGTAGCCATGTAGAAGGCAATGGAGGAGGCCCATTGCCAGTACCACAATAGCACACTGGGAATATCTAGAAGACCCGCGACTAGTGAACAACATCCACCAATCATGCCCCAGGTTGCTCCGAGGACGACGATAAGAGATCTCAATGTTTTACCATTACCCTCACAGGTAGTGACTCCTTTTGACAGAGTACGAATACTCTCGAGTGCAATTACCAACCACCCAATGGGAAATGATGGTGAACATGATCTTTTGGTCATTCGTTGACTCGTTGCTGACCTGCAAGAGGCCGTTGCTGAAGTGTAAAGCCTCTCGCTGTCATCCAGAGCTCAAGGCAGTTCTAGAGCAGACCAGTTTGACCTTAGATGTTGTCATGACGATAATATTCGTCAAGAAGAAGCTCCGCCTCGTCGAAACGTATTCGACAGATTGGGCCCAGGTGAGTGCCCTAACCGTGGTCGAAGATGACCTTATTTCCCTAATAATTATGACGAAGGTCATAATGTACGACCACGATTGGGACCTTACACAGGGTGCAAGGCTTTCTCACCCGGGCTAAGAGATGTCAATTGGCTTGTAAAGTTCAAGCCAGGGCTTATAGAAGGTTATGATGGAATTCAGAATCCTTCAGAATTCCTTCAAATCTACACTACCGCAATCCAGGCTGTGGGAAGGGATGAAAAGTTAATGGCAAACTATTTACCCACTGTCTTAAAAGGATCTGCTAGGACTTGGTTGTTCGACTATCTAGAAAATTCTATTTTCTGGTGGGAAAACATATGCCATAGATAGGAAGATGATTTACATTGTCTCCATCAAATTTATGGGGAAGACTTGCATCAGTTTGTTAAGAAATTTATATAAATGTGCAATACAATTCCTAACATTACTGATGATTCTGTTATTTGAGCATTTAAGCATGCGGTGTGATACAAGAGGTTTACTAAAGACCTCAATATTAATCCACCAAGGATTGTGTCAGATCTGTTCGACATGGCCAATCGCTATACAGATGCTAACAAAGTAGTACAATGGAATTCCAAAAAGAAAAATAAACCAAGTCATGTACAAAGGGAGGTCATTGCCATAGAGCAGCGTTCGACCTATAACAAAGGCAAGGGTCAATGGAAGAAATCCACTGGTCGCTCATCCGACCAGTCTTTCTCCAAAGGCTCTAGTACAACCCGTGGAAATGGCCGCTGGTACCCACTTCATAGTGTGACTGGTCACGATCTGTGTAACTACCATATCTAGCAAAAACACATGGATAACTTCTACTGAAGGTGGTGTTCCAAGCAACAACAAAGATGCGGATGCAGATGAGAAGATGGTATATCAAAAGCTTGACAATCATTGTAACAGCCCCAATTTTAATAAACAGTAATTATATGCATTTTATATTATATTTGTTATTTCTGAAGCATTTGCATAAATTATGCATTTGTAAATATCCTAATCAAGTCTAATAGGTAACTCCAATCAAAGCTCCAAAGAGAGACAACAATTAATACTTATGAAATTCTCTGGGAAATAATTTAATTAAAAACTTACAATGTTTATCATAAGTAACAATCTTCTCAATACAAGTAAAACAAGAATTTATTTACATCAGATCATATTATGTTTTACAACTTTGAATCATTTACAAAAATATTAAAATAAAACTTGCATTGCATGTCGTCTAAAGCCTTCCTTGAAATCTTGCAGTCCATCGTTGTCCAGCCAAATCATCTTCCTCGACCCAATCCGAAACACCATTTGCAGCTCCATAGTTCGCCAACCAATCAAAAGACCATTAGTTGTTCAAAAGCAGTATAATAGAGTTAGAACAAAATAAATTGCCGTCAGTATACCATAGGAATCATTGCGGTTCCCTGATCTACCTAGATTAGTCGGCACCTTGAGTATCGCGACTACCCATACCAACCCGGGTTAACCAAGCATCTTGGCTTTTCAAGTCACCTAGGCTAACCTGCATTAGTCGCACCGGATACCCAAGATACCTAGACTAAACTAAGTAAATCGGCACCGTCTTATTTCCGTAGGTTCTCATCATTCGGCATTTAGAGAAATCCAAAACCTACGTATACTGAATTGCCTCAATTGTCGCAAATCCATTGCATAAGGAATTGCTAGCCAATGAACCAAAAATGCCCCAGCCCAAAAATATCTGGAGCCATCTGGATAAGCACAAATGCATGAGCCTCATTTGCAAATTGCAATGATACTCATTTGCCTCCCCAAGCCAAGCACCACCACCAAGACTCAAAGCACCACCAACCACCAAGGCAAAGAAAAGCAGAGCCAAGAAACACTGTGGACAAGACTGGCCCCTTTCCGAGATTTCTCAACTCATCAGCAAAACCAAGCAAAGCCGGCACACACAAGCCCACCACCACATCCCATAGCCGAGGAGCAAGCAACACAATTCCTTTTTGACCAATTCCTCACCAACCCCATTTCCATTTCTTCTCGAAGCAAGAACAGAAGGCAATCAAGAGCAGGACAACCAAAGCAAAGTCCAGAGCAAATCAACATGCCAAGCCAAGCCAAAGATCACCATCATCAACTGATGTCGCAACCACCAAGGCAAGCCAAAGAAAGCAGCAGCGGGAGGAGCAAGAGGAGGAAAGAAGCATCAGGAGCCAGAAGCTCGAGGAGGAGGAGCACAGCAGAAGGGCCCAGAGGGGAGCACCAAAGACAAAGCCAAGACGCAACCCTCTTCTTCCAAATTTCTAAAATCATCCAGAGGTAACCCCAGTACCCATCATCATGCACATCATTTGCACATCATCAATCATCAGATTTCAATAGAATCAACCCAGATATCAGTAGAACAATCAGTATAGCTCTCAGTTCATCATCATCACAGAGCAAGAGGGGGTAGAGAGGAGATCACCGAGGTCTTACCTCGGTGGCAACCGAACCCAACACCCACCTCCACCATCAACGAACCCACCACAAACCAAACCCCCAGAATTTCACCATGGCCGATTCACCCAGGCTATCAACTTGAGCATGCATCAAATTAATATAAGCTTTAGCATCAACCAAATCGGCTAAAGAAAACAACCCTAGTAAAATCAAAGGTAAATCATTTTGGGTAGTAGAACAGAGCTAGGGCACCGGGGAGAGGACCGAGGCGGGAGGCCAAGCACCGGGCCGAGCACACCCGATCTGAGCGAGTAGAGGGGAAATCGAACCGGAGAAGCGTGGGCTGGCCTTGGCCGCGCTGTAAAGAAGAAGGTGGCGCTAAGAGCCGAGCCGAGAGGGAGCCGAGGAGGAGAACTCGGGAGCGGTGGCGCTTGGGGCGCAGCCATTTGGGAGGAGATAGCCGAGGGCGCAGCCAGAGCCGGCCGTCGGGAGGGCCGAGAGGAGGCCGAGCGAGGAGGAGCAGCAAAGTGAGCCGGAGAGCGGGCGGCGAGCGGCAGCAGAGCGCAGAAACCTGAGCGCAGAGGGCGAAGGAGCCGAGAGGAGACTGAGGCCAAGAGAGAGAGATGCCGAGAGATAGAAGGGGGAAGAGAGAGCGTCACGAGAGGGAGGCAAAGAGATAAGGAAGAGAAGGGAGAAAAGGTTTACGAGAGAAAATTTGGAAAGAGAGAGAGGAGAGATATGTTTAGGGTTAAAATTAGACATTAAGGATTAAGTGATGAATAAAATTGGAATTAAGGAATAGTGTAAATAAATTTTAGTGTTTTGTAATGGCTATAGTTTAGCTGTTTAAATTGATGTTAATTAGTAAGGACTATTAATACCATATCAATATTGCAATCGATCTAAGTTTTAGTCGTCCGCAATTAAATACCTGTAAATCGACTCTTAGAAAATAAAATCAAGCGTAGTGTATATAAATTAATCTGAGCCTTTAGAGATGAATTGACCGCCATTAGTTTTCACCTGATTTAATGCAACGACCTGTTGTGTTATAGATTATTCGAAATAGATTAATCAAGCCCTGCGACTGTAGATAATAGATGTGTACACAATCACCATCAAAGTCTGCCGAAAGAAGAGAGCATATTAGATGATTGATTTTGACTGTAGGGTCATTGTGGTTGTATACCTAGAATACCCGGAGAGAGTGTTTGTGAGTACTAGGTGTCCTGTTAAGGAAAACAACATCACCTGAACTCTAAGCATTGTCAGTCATTGTAATTCCACCAGAAATTGAATTAACTTTAACCAGTCCATAAGAAATTGAATTTTTATTAAACTACAATCTATACTTAAATGCATCTAGAATCATAACCTCATTAATATGTAATTATCATGCATTTTTGAGCATTTTGGATTTCTCGATTTTATTGGTATTTATTCGCTATTATATTTTCTTTTAGATTACGAATTGCAACGCGAACGATTACGCCCCGAGAGTGAACAAGTGGACATTCCATAAGGCAAGCATCCTCTACGCACCATGTTGATCCCAATTTTTGAGCTGTAGATTTACAAAACACGGTGATCTTTGTTGCATGCTAATTCTCTTAAAAATTAATTGTGATCTGTCAATAGGTAGTTATAACCTGATAATTGTGGCTTACCTTGAATTGATCATACACTCAACCTAAGGTAGTTTGTGGTGATATAATACTTAATTTTAATTTTGCTTAGCCATGCGATCCATAGAACGGTAGTGTTTGGTGTGCTTATCTTGTCAAACACAGGGAACAACAAATACATTTTTATTTTTTGTTGATTCTTTGTTCACTTTATTTAAATCTGAAATGAATCTAAATCTTGTTGTTAAACTTAATTCAAATCGGACAAGTGGATGCTAGTGATGGTGCCTAGTGCGAGAATGGGAAGCGTGGATGTCTTGTGCAGGTTGATTAAGGTGAACTCGACGGCCCAATTCAAGCCCAGTATTTCCACACGCTTGATGTATGGTATTGTTTGGTTAAGTAAAGGGTTAATATTATTGAGTTGGATACAGAGAGTAAGGACATGTGTATTGATTTCATATGGCATAGATGCTTAAGTCTTGGGCCGTGTCGTATGCCATGTGGAGCTTATATCGATATCGGATGTTCTTAGAAGGGTAAGGCGTAGATGTGTTACATCGCATGTACGCACCTTCAGGCCCGATCATGTGTAATATGTGTGGCTAACACGAGTTTGCATTTAATTGACTGGTCGGCATTCCTGTACAACATGTGAACCTCGGTTGAATATATGCTATCGATCGTTGTTTAAGCGGGATCGGTTTCACATGGGTCATCCAACTCAATAGTGTCAACTTGTTGAAAATACCGAATCTTAGTTTACTTACCGGCATACCAAAGGCGTGTGCTATTATTCCGAGGCTTACGGGCTAACTAAGTCGTGTGGGTAAAGATGTACACCTGCGCAGGATTAAAACTATTGAATAGCCGTGTCCACTGTTACGGACAACGCTTGGATTGATGTCACTGTATAGAATTTGCTCTAATTTTGGGTTTTGGGAATTATTAATTTCGACATGATAGTGAGTCATGCAATTTATTGTTAGTGGTTGTAGCCACTTGATTTTGATACTAATTATGATCATACTTTTATTTAATTACTGTTTTAATCCAAATTGATTTATTAAATTGCTTTACTAAAACCTAGCAAGTGTAGGTTAAGATGTATTGCTTTACGCAAAATTTAACCATTATAACCTTCTGTTGTTAACCTTATGCATCTAAAAATTCTAATCCTTTGTATAGGACCTCTCGGACACTTTATTTTAAATAGTTTGTGTAAGTCTTCTTGAGTACCTTAGTACTCAAAGTGGAATTTTCCACTTGTTGCGGTAAAGAACGCCCTAGGTAATATTTCAAGTTGACTGATTCGTTGGTACCGGCTTTAATCCCATCAAGTTGCCCTTGGGTTGTGGCGCCCATTGGGAAGTTTGTTTTATTACTTCCTTTTCATTTATGATTTACTTAATGTTTCATTGTACATTTTTATTAATGTATTCCAATCGTGTATGCTTGTGATATAATGTTGTAAGGATATGTCTATGTTAGCACTCATCACAGGAGCTAACATGAGAGGCATATCAGGAACTCAATATTGGAATTATACCTTGTTAATGATTATACTTCTAGTATTATTTTTAATTGAGACTTGATTGTTCTTGATTAAAAATTTTACTTTTGGTATGATTATTAATTTGGTATAAACCTCCAATATTCCGGGGTCCTCACAATCATGTTAATGTCATCTTCGGGGGATTAGCTGCTTATCCCTCCAAGAGGCAATACAAATCTGCCTGTAGGAGGTCAACAATGTTAATACCCAACCGGGGAAGCAAAGCTATCCGAAGTGGTCAGATATTGTTCAGACCTTCGACAAAGAAGATTGCCCAAAAGGTATGTCTATTCCTCGCAAACATCCACTGGTCGTTTCTCCTATTATTAGTAATTGCAAAGTAGGAAGAGTACTAGTAGATAAAGGGAGTTCTTTAGATTTACTTTTTATAACCGCTCTAGATGAGATGCAAATTTCTCATTCTGGAATTAACACTACTACAAAAGAGGCTATAGCAGACGGCCCATCACAGACGGTTCTTTTGGAACCGTGTGTGTTGGGTCTGTTCCGACCTGGAATAGCCGATGGGAGCCTATCACAGACGGTTCTTATTTAGAACCGTCTGTGATATGAATCTATCACACACAGTTTACTAATAGAATGTCAGGATTATCACGCAGACGGTTCTATTATTAAACCGTCTGTGATAATCGACCATTCACGAGCGTTCTAATTAAGAACCGCGTCAATAGTATCTGAGACGGTTCTTAATTAGAACCGCTGCGTGATAATTGTTATCGCGAGCGGTTCTAATTAAGAACCGTCTGTGATATCCTCACCCTATATATGGCGCGCCCGACACACATCTCTGCCGCTGCCTCTGTCGCTGCCTCTGCCGCCATCTCTGCCGCCATTTCTGCCACCGCCTCTGCCGCACTGCCGCTGCCGCACTGCCGCTGCCACACTGCCGAGGACCACGCCATCGTACTGCAGCTCCACAAGCGCGACAACATTTTTTGTGCCATCGTACTTCCTAGTCCAAAAGATGCCATTTTTTGTGCAAGGTAATTATTCTACTGCACTTAATTGCGATCGCAAATCTGTGGAAATTGTTGATCAATTACCATTGAGAGATCCTGATGATGGAGTAAAACCAAACAAGGCTACGAAAGTAGAAAAGCTGCAGGCAATTCCTCAGCCAAATGAAAAGGTGAAGCAAGTACAACATACATCTGACGACTAGTCCAAGACAGTGTGGATTGGGTCATAAATGAACAAGAAATAGGAACTCGAGCTCATCAATCCCATATCGAGGAGCATCTTGTTTAAGGATTTGACATTCTCTTCAAGATTATGCCCAAAGACTGTCTCCTTATCGTGTTCAAACTTAAGAGCTTTTTTTGCTCTTTTTAATGCTTGAGTTTGCACTGCATGAGTAGACCAAAGAATAAATACATACAATTAAAGATAGTACACTAGTCGAGTCTACGACCGGTTACCTTCAACCTTCTTCTCGATAGCCTCAAGGACTTCCATGTGTCTGGTTGTCAGATATTTGATCGACCGGTCCTTGTTTTGGCATTCCTCTTTAAGCTTGGCTATTATGGTCTCTTTTGCGAGAACCTCTTTTGTAAGCTTCTCTGAATCTACCAAGTATGATAACGAGAGAATTTAATCAATAGAAAAGGAGCCAAATGGTAAAGAATGAGAGGAGAAGACATGAAAAAGTACTTGCTTTCTGATTCAGAGTTCTTTTGCTCCAAGACTTTTATTCGCTGGGTCAATCCTCCGACCACAGCGAAGTTTTTTACCAAATGCTACAAAAATAGCATAGTCCTTTGAGTTTTTGATAAAGTTTGAAGGGAAAGACTATTAAAAGTGATCGTGGAAGCTTACCTGCATTGCCATGTTATTATATTTGACAAAAATGAAATTGAGACTCATTTTTGAGTGACGATCCGATATCTTTCCCTAAGCCTCATCGAGTTCCTTATTGCTGAAAACTCGAAGGTGACAAGGGAAACTGACAGGAAGAGGAGACTTCCCAGCATAGGTTGGAACCAACTGGGATTCCTCAGACACCACCACCTCCATAGGTGGGGATGGAACCGCCACGGGTTCCTGAACAAGAATTGGCTTTGTTGCCTACCTGGGGGCTGGCTCGACCTCTTTCTCATCAGGAGTCTTCTCTTGAGGGATGCTCTTGTCGGAAACGACCGGAACAACAGAGGATCTATAAAGAAGAAAAGAAGCTCAAGACTCTAAAAACACTAGAGGTAGGTATTTACATCAGTTTCCTTTCCATGTATACATACCTTGTTGTTTTCTTGGTTTTTATTTTGAAGCGCATTGAAACAAAGTCCGATGCACTCGCTTTCCTTTTATTTTCAACCGACTTCACCGATCTCAAATTGGTAGGGTTTGTTAGACCCATCGCATCCACCAACTGTAGGTCGAAAGAAATATTCTCGACCTGCTGGTCAAGAATAAGATCCCTGACCATAGGGCCGGATGGTGTTGTCTTGTCGGCCTCCAGAATGGTTGCTTCAGTAGCAACTGACTGGTAGTAAGTGACCACTTTGGAGACCACAATAATCGCCTAATTAACAACCAAAGTTAGTTAGATGACAAAAATTCTTCATCTAGAATATACATTTCTCTTTGGTTACCTACCTCTATAAGACCACCATCTCGGGTAGTCATAGGAGTAGTCGGAGTGTCAATTGGCTCACAACTCTTAGTGGCCTCATTGATCCTCAATCCGACCGACTACACATCAAAGAGTATTTATGGTAAACTGATCGGAAAACACATAAATGGTGAAAGATGGTTGATATCTTTACCTTAAGACCCTCGGCTCTCTCTTTTGCAGAAACAACCGCTAAAATCCAGGGGAAATCAACCTTCTCATCAGGCTCCCTGGCGTAGATCATTTTGGTCCGATTTCTAATCTCATCAAGAGTAAGGGCTATAAGAATGAACGAGAGACTTTAGGGTTACAAAAGTGATCAACCAAGATAAATAAACTAGTCAAAATCTTTTAGGACTTACCCTCCTGAGAATCTTTGGTCGCATCGTTATGACCAATATACCATAGCAACAAATGTGCTCAGGCCTTCAGGGGCTAATCCAGCGCATGGAGAAATCCTTTACTACGTGTCAGGAGGTTAAACCCCTGTTACTAAGCTGTTGGATGACTTTAACCCATCTCCCCACCTTTCCCTCTTTCTTCACAAAGGAGTGCCATTCTGGATCCTCGATCGCCCTTTTACCAGTATAGTAAAGGATGTCTTGTTTAGTGACCGTCATGTAGAACCAGATGTTCTTCTATGACGACCATGAAGACTTTGAGTACATACAGATGTACTCATCAACTTTTCCTTCGTGAGGGTGCAAGGTGTACTCTCTAGGCGCCTCCATCGTCTTTCTCGATTTTGCCATCCTGTAGAAGTACTTAAAGAGCTCTAGATCTGTGGAAATACCAAGTACGCTTCACAGAGGTAGACGAAGATGTTGAGATTGATAATAACATTGGGGGCAAGGTTCACCAATTCGACTCTATAGCGCTCCAAGATCGTGGGAAGGAATGAGTGAACCGGGAACCTGAAGCCGCATTTGATATATGCGAGGAAAATAGGGATTTCCCCATCTCCACACCTCAGAGAATGCTCTTCAGCCGTTGATCTCCAAGAAATCAGATTCCTGTCAGGAAGCATCCCAATCTTCTCCAAAGCTTCAAGCTTTCTCTCGCCCAGAACAGAAACTGACCAGTTGGTGATCAAGTTCGATATGGTTGGGTATTGTATGAAAGAAAGAAAGGAGGTCGTAGAAGGTTGTAGGCAAAAGGAGGTCGGCGATCCTTCTCTCGTAAGATGAAAAGGAAAGCGAGGCGTAAAACCCTAAAGCCCCCTTTGAAGGGATTTTATAGCCGCAGTTCTATAACTGTACTTAGGGAATTACCCAAAAGTCCAACAGACATAAAAAAACTCTTCAGTTCCCAAGGCAGTTTCTCAACTTTAAAATGGATACAAATCACCTCGAATGTCACGACATTAAATGAGGGTCTGTCCGATACGACTTCACTGGAAAAAAGTATTCACACACCCAATTCATTTAAAGTTCAGAGGCTAGCTGACGAGAATTAAAATCTCTATGTATTACTATAATACATAATTAAAAGACCATAGGTATTCGTGGTCGTAACCCTTAAGCCTACAACCCCCGTGGTCGTAAGAGTCGTAAAACCTAAGCCTACGGCCCCTGTGGTCATAGTAGTCATAACCCCTAAGGCTAACGACTTCTGTGGTCATAAGGATTCTAGAGTTTACTATAGGTACCCTGGTCGAACAAGGTCCTGTACCTAGTCCCCGACCAGATAACTGCTCGTACAAGCAATGAACTAGCATCTGGATTTTGCTCCAAGCATACTCGTTATCGTGTGATGAATGGATCACATGTCATATTGGCTCCATACCACACGACACTTCCTAGTCCTAAGACACTAGCAACAAACTACTATGCGGTTTACTATCTCACAGACATCAACCGCTGAATGGTTAAAACTTCATCAACCGTTGCCTCGCTCCAACCAGTCGCGACACTTCCAACAGGCGCCTCTTCCAGGATTAATTGTCGCCACTCCATCAATTACTTAAGGAAGAATGCAAACGGCAGAAGGCTGACCGAAGGAGAAGCGGAATCCAATTCGGAAGATCAAGAGACAATTGGATTTCATCTGAAGCATTAGCATAGCAATCACTACGCTTAGTGTAATTAGGATTAGTCCATTGCCTTGTCATGGGCACCCCCTGTAAAGGATCCAATTCATAGCAATAAAGAGCAGACCCATCATCTCTGAAGAACTCTTTGCCATTTTTCTCTATTTTATTTCGTAAGATCGGCGACTTGATCGTCGACAGGACCGGTCATGGATTCGCTTCGACCGGATGACAGGAAGGGTTCTGGTTGTTTCTACCAACTTGCTACTAAATAGTACTGCGTCGATTAGCACTGTACTGGTTGTAATAGCCCTAGTCTTTTCAACAGCGATCAGAGCACCTGAAGAGGATGTTGCATCAACCTTTGCATTAATTATCAGTCTTTCGACCACAACCATGGTAGACGTCACATCAACAATCTTAGTCTTCTTGGTAGTCGAAACATGACTGCTAAAATTGGACAGGTCCATACTCCTCTTCGTGCCATACATTTAAAAGAAAAGAAAGAGAGATTATATTCTTTTTCTTCCCCTTCTTCACGGAAGCCCCAATTAGAACTTTCATGAAGAAGAAGAAGAAGAAGAATAAATTTAATTGCTCAAAGCAATGTCCCACATTATCTACTTCCTTGTGATATTACACGTGAAGAATAGACAATTCCTATGGAATTAGAAAAAGAAGAATTTTAAACTTGAATGGCAGAAGAAAAAGCAACAACTCAAGTAAGATGAGATGATTTTTTTCCTCTAACCATTATTTATACCCATCAATTTGCAGTGTAAATCGAAAAAAACCTAACGTTTGGAATTTTTTTCGGCAATTGATCCTAATGATAACCTCCGGATACATCTTCCAAGAAAAAAATAGGGCCTTTTCCTTTCTCCCACATTTTCATTAAATAATTGGAATGATTGTGCAAGACCAAATCCTATCGATGCACGTTTTGAGGCATGTAAAGCCTTAAGTACATATTATTTTCTTAAGCCTTAGGGGCTAGCTGACGAGGATTCTTGACAAGGTCAACCTTTTCCGGTCAAAGTCAGACTTCCTATCAAAGAAGGCCCACTTAACATAGGCCCACTATTACGGTTATGAACATGCAACTAGTTTATAGACAAAATTCAATTCCCTTTATTATGGAAAAATTGGTCAATGACCAGTTTAGGTCACGAACGACCAGCCATGGATATCATTCAACCAACTATGCGGTCTTGGACAATCACAGACCACCTAACTGGTCAGGAGACGCTAATAGTTACCCACGTGATTGGTGGGAAGGCGACTTTTGGCACCTTTAGCAACTTGCAAAGGGTAATAGTTACCCACGATCTTTTGGCTTATGGGTGAGGGGATAGGGGAGATATTGGTATTCTTGGCAAAGGGTAATAGTTATCCACGATCTTTTGGCTTATGGTTGAGGGGATAGGGGAGATAGTGGTATTCTTGGCAAAGGGTAATTATTGTTGGAGGCCTAGTGTCGGAGATGGAGGAGAGTAAGCGGAGGTAAGGGGACGATGGGTTGGGTTGGGGAAGGATGCAGTGTGGAGAATGAAAATAATTGGGAAGATGGAGGATGGGTTGAGTAAGAGGAGGAGGTTGGGTGGGAAATAAAAGAGTGGGGAAAATGGGGTGAGTGATTGGGAAGAAAAAGGAAGTTGGATAAATATCACCGTAAAAGTTCGAGGTACTTTTTCTCCAACATTGTGTGCGCCCTAGCTAGTCACCCCCTTTACTTATAATCTAGCACACAATAAGTTAACATCTATTTCAGTTTTATATAATCAAGCAGAAGTTGTTGTGGATGATCAGAACATGGAGTTCCTTATCGAACTTACTCTGGAATGTAATGTGAGAACACTATCAAATGAAGACCATATATTGCTATGGACACAATAGGTGTTTGTATGATAATACAAAAGAATGTTATATAGTGATCGTAATGATCGTGACTAATGAATGAATATCATTTACAACTTATGTTACAGAGAACGTGTGCTACCTCCTTTATAGTTTTTGAGGGGTGGTAGTTAAATGCCGCTAAAGGCGCATCTAATCTTCATGCACGCTCGCTAGGAGTGTCTTGAACTATCGTGTTCGTTAGATACTTGAATGATTGACTCTAGTGCAAGTGGGAGACTGTTGGAAATATACCCTAGAAGCAATCATAGAGATGATGTGTGGATATCATGGCGATATGCTCTAGATCTTATGATGATGTGACAATTGGCAATGACATTTACGGTTTATCGTTTCATGTGTTTTCGATAAGTTTTAGAATCGAGCGAAAGAATCGGCCCGACCGGTCGTAGCGTGTGATCGATCAGGTCCCAAATCGGTCCGACCGGCCAAAGGCGGCGGTCGGACCGGTGAACTTAAAAAGTGTTATTTTGAGTTGGGCCAAAAATAAAGGGTGTAGGCAAGAGAGGGGATTATATTGCACTTGGTCCCATAATTTTTGGAGTCTCCAGTCAAAAGTTCTATTGGTTTGAACTTTTCGGTAAGTTTCGGTTTTCCAGAGAGGAAAAATGGCTAAGTCCCAGCTGGCGGTCTGACCGGCCCATAGGTGGCGGTCTGACCGGCCAGTAGATATGATCGAGCCGACCCGGGGCGGTCGACTGTTTTCACTTTGTTCGTCGCCTGGTGTGGCGGCGATATTCTTGTGTTAGGTCAAAGTCATGAGTTTCAGGGCATATATGGTGCATGATGCATGTTTTGACTAACATGGGTCAAGTTGTGAAGGACTTGTTCCCAAATTCGGTTTACTTGTCTATTGTTGTGCAGGTTGCTTGGTGGTCAACGACGGTCAACGGTGAGGATGATCGGGACTAGGCTTGGAGAGTTGAGGTCCAGAACGATCGACGATGCCGGGTGAGGTCAATGTACTCAAGTGAGGTGCAAGATGGATAAGGATGATCTATTAGTTAATCCGAGGAGCAAGATGGTGCAAGGTGTAGCTAGTTAGGTCAAGAGGAGATAAAGATGACGCTTTAAAATGCGTGCGTATGTGTCCCGTTTGTTTTGGACCTTAACGGGAGCCCAATAGGATCAAACTTCTAGAAGGTCTAAGCCCCCACTATAAATAGGAGAGGGTGGTAGCTGCACCACCGCTTCGCCTCTTTTGTAATTCTTGTAAACCCTAATTTTCTTAGGGAGAGCTTTTGTGGAGGCTAGGGTTCTTGATGTTTGATGTGATTTTCATACTCTTGGATTGAGCATTGTCCTCTATTGATGGAGTGGCTGTAAGCCCTGATCATATCAATCAATCAAAGGAAAGTTTGATCAATGTTTTGTCTCATTGCGTTCTTTATCTCTATTTGATAATTTTAGGTCTTTCTTTGATCCGTGAGTTTTTTCTTGGTTTCTTCATGTGATCTAGCTTGCTGTGACGTGTGGGAATCTATTTAGGATGATCTTGATCATCAATCACCCACGAGCAAGAGCTTTGACATAGTTTTCATTTTGGCCCGGTTTTGAACCCTTCTTTAATCAAATAGAAAAGGATCTTGATTCCTCCAAGAATTATCATAATCTTCGATTGGAATAGGTCCTTGATATCATAGAGAAGGTGTGTTCCAAGTTTCATCAAGTTTGGATTAGTAGATCAAAAGTTTCATTTATTTGCATCTTCGTCATCGTGTTTTTCAATCTATTCTGGAGGCCGGCGGTCAGACCTCCCATGGCAACCGGTCAGACAGGTCGGAAATCGGTCCGACCGCCAAGGCCAATGATCGGCCGTGCAAGATCGATGTGTTTTAATCTTTCTTTGTTTTGTCGTTTTGCTTAGGGGTTTATATTAGATTCAATATTAGTCTTCCGCTGTACTGATATACTGATTTTCATAGCTTCCATAGCTACTGGAGTAAAATTTTATTGAATCCATTATTTGTAAAAAAGTGAGCGTGCTCCTATTCACCCCCCTCTAGCCGCCTTTTTGGTCCAACATGATGATATTTCGTTATGTTCATGATTTTGATAATATGTTATCATGTTCCTTGAATGGATCACCAGTTATAGATCAATAAGTATGTGACTTGTTGGTGGAACTCTTTAACTTGTATGATGTCATTCTAAATGTATCTCTGATCGGATGTCACTGGTTGGAACACTAGTGACTCTACGATCAGCACATATATTGATTGATGACCATGTTTCACCAGTCATGGATATGGGGATATCGAATCAATAATGTGAGCACATGTTAGAGGACGTTGGGGTTGGATAGACCCATTATTGAGACACTATTGAGATTGTTATGAATCTATGTGTTATTAGTTGGTCTCAAGTAATGATGATGTATAATCCTTAGACCTGTGATCAGCATGGTTCCCTACATGTGTAATGGCACTCTTAGGGGTTGCCAAACGCTACTCGTAACTGGGTAGTTATAAAGGTGGCTTTCGAGTATGCTATGAAACATGCGGACGGATGTGATTGGTCGAGATGTGATTTGCCCCTCCTAACATAACAGGAGAGATGTCTGTGGGCCCCTCGTGGTGATCGGATAAAGAAAGTGCATGGCTATACCACTAGTATCCGACACTCGATCGAGAAAGTATTGAACAGTCCATGGATGACACAACATCTCACTTGGAGTTCAACCAGACATCGTGTGGTGAAGGGAGAATGCATGACTAGGTCGCTTAGTTCGATCAGTTATGGACTGGTTGTATGAAGATACGATCTGGTCGTAGATTGATCAAACGTAATCATAGAATAGTAAGGACCTGGTCGTGAGGAGTTACGAACTGGTCAGGACCAAATACGATCTGGTCTTTTGGATATACGAACTGATCACAAGTGATGAGGACCTGGTCATAGATCATATTACATCAAGGTTCGTCCGCTATTCTATGTGTATTTGGGAATCGTTATGTGCTGCTAGGTAGCGCTAACGACTGATGGTCGGAAAGGAGTTTCCGAGTCATAACCGATTGCACATGAACCTGTAGGGTCACACACTTAAAGGGCTATGATTTGTTTTGGATGGTGATCCGAATTCATATAGGCCACGAGTTCCTAATGGGTCTCAAGGTCGAGACCCATCATGGATGCCTATATAAAGAGGGGCGGTGGCATGGGGTGACGAGAGGATGATCTTTGGAAGAACATCCGAAACCATAATAGCCACGCTTTCTCAACCACGCTGTCGGTGCTACCACTCTAGCGTGTGGTGATCCTGCCCTGTACGTGTGGATACCTCGGAGGTGTTGTTGCGAAGCATCAGCACTAGGACGATCCGCGACTCGTGATGATCACCGGAGTCGGAGGAGAAGTCGCGTGGTGTGTACGACCACTCGGAGTAGCAGACGCGCGGCGAGTACGACCATTCGAAGGAGGAGACGCGTCGTGAGTACCACTACGACGACTCTACTTCCGCTACAAGTCGGCGAGTCTAGCGGTAATCTCGTGATCTATTACTAGCAGTGGTTACTTGGTTGTGCGGTAAATTTTTTGTTTGTGCTATCGTATCCTTACCCGTAACCCAACACTTAGGCCACATGTCATTAGAGAGATATAGAGTTATCAAACATTGGTCAACGGTAAATAATTTTGCCATTCAAGATTTTGCAAAAAAAAAAAGATACCTAAAAGGAACTAGATATCAAATTCAGGCTGAAGAGAACTCAAACCGGGATGGTAGATGCGTACACCCATATCTACATCTACTTCTCCCACTAACTGAGCTATGATTGGCCAAAAAAGTTGGCAAGATTCTTGCCAAATTTTCCCAATTTTAATCTCTTGGCTATCTAATTTTCGCAATTTTAATATCTTTGCTCGGCAACTTGGACTCAAAACAAACACACGCAATGACCCAAAATCAGACAAATTTCATAACAAACCAATATTGCTTGTATAGAAAAGGATTATTACTTACGAGTATACTGCAATTGCTCTCAAGTCTCAACAACTTAAGGATGCCAAGTGAAATTTCCCTGACGGTACATGTATTGGACGCAAATCTTCTGACATTGCTATGCAATATCACGTGTTATAGTACCGTAATATTGCGTAGCAGACGTCGGATGAAATCGGGATATATCACTGTAGCCTACTACCGCAGCGAAACACGGTATATTGGACACAAATCCTCTGACGTTGCTATGCAATGTCACGTGTTATAGTACTGTAATATCGCGTAGTAGACGTCGGATGAAATCGGGATCTATCACTGTAGCCTAATACCGCAGCGAAACACGGTAGTATTGGCACTGTTATGACTGTAGCATGCCACTGTAGTGCACTGTCCACTTGATTCTAACCGTTCTCTTTAGGTCGGACGGCTCACATCTGAGATACTGTCTACCCTGACATTGGTGGCAGAGATCTTTTAAAAATGGGTGTTTAGATACAATAGAAAATCGACCGACTGCACGGTTAAGATATGTCCTGAATATTCCTAGCGAAGTATCGGCAGCCGCAATGGCGAAGCCGGCGCCAGAGGCGTTCGTATACCGGATCAGCACGGCCTGAGTGGGCGGAGTTTGAGCGCACCGGCTGCACCCTCGGCGGCGATCTCGACTGCTCCACCGGCTGAATCCACCTGAGCGACCTCAACCAGGTATCCCCAGCCAAAATAATATCTCTTTGATTTCTTCCGACCTACGAGCTCCCTAAGAATTTCTCGATTTGTCAGATGTGTACTTCACTATAGATTTTAGTTGAGATCTTGTTCCCTCTGATTTGTTGGTAGATTTTTCGGGTGCTATTGTGTTTCTCGACTTGCTGTATGGAATCAGGGATAGACCACGAACTCGTCGAATATATGGCTTGGAGAAGGTCAATGTTGGGAGAGGTGCCTTTTCCAGAATGATTTTGTTGATTTTGTGGATCCAGGATTCTAATCCATTCATGATCGTGCGATTTGATATGCTATTTGGCAGCAGATCTTCGTGTAGTCGCGTAGAGGTTTGGGGCTTATTGTCTTTTTTATGCCCAATAGTCCGTACTAGATGACATTTCGACTGTATCTCTGAGATTATTTAGGATGACAGTGAGTAATGATCCGTAATTGTTTTTGAGAACAAGATGCAGAGGAGTGCAATTGATAAGAACAATTGCATTACAGTGTATTGTACCGAAGGTAAATCAAATTGTGCAAATTTATTCTATTGAAAGAAGTAATGCAATTTTATGACGCATTCTTAGCAGAACTGTGTTTTCATGAAAAGGGACAAACATTGTTTTATGTATATATTTTCTTTCTCAGATACCCTTACTCCATTAATTTGCAGATAGTTTACTTATAAACGTAATATTCCCTTTTACATTGTGAAATTGTCACACCTGTTTAGGTACTGTACCTGTAAGATGTGTCAGTTCTACCATTACAACTTCACTTAAATCAATATTATTTCTGTTCCAGGCAACTATTTCAAAATTTCAATTATGTACTTATCATCCCAAAGCCATGTTTTACAGGAGAATTCGTGTTATGATTTGATCAAGTTACTTTCGAGCTCTCGCGTAAGGTGCAGATCTCGCAGATCAAGTCTACAAACATCACTGCATATTTGCTGGTGCGTGTTTGCGGTGATGGTCGTATAAAAGGTTTGCATTAGTGGCAGTAATAGATTTGGACAAACTTTTGTCACCATGGTTTATGAGAAGTTGGGAATAGCCTCGATCTGCATTTCCGCAGAACTCAAATATGACCCGTATTGCTTAATGATACATCCTTTCCTACGCCAAACATTTGAATTGCAGTAAATATATGTGACGGAGTGCTATTGTGGATTGTCCTTGTGTTAGTGACTACCAGGATCAGTGACGTATACCTGGCTACACCTTTCTTTAATGCATCTCTAATGCTTGTTAACTTTGTTGTAACATGGGCCCATTGGGCCTGATCATACTTTACCTAAACGAGGCCTATTAGTGGTTAAGGTCCATTAAGACCCACGAGGCATGGTTGTCTAGTTTAGTTTCATATTGCTTATTCTATTAATAGGATAGGAATCCTCCCTCACACCTGCGGATTTTGTATCCACCCATCAATAAATAGAGAGAGGTAGCTAGGACTACTTCATTTGTCTTCTACTTTTTGTGTGATTGTTCGTCAGCAAGACGACCACAACTCGAACATGTTATTAGCACGCCGTTCTTGCGCAGGCCATCTGGTACATTGTCTACGACAAATCCATTTTAATTATTTTGCGGTGTTTCCCTGGCCCATCCTTTTTCTCTCTCTCAACCTGTGCCAACGGCGAGCCCCCCGAGGTGCCTACCGCAGTCGACAAGTTTTGTGCTGCCCTTGGGCCGTTGCCTGTGAGGTTGAAGTGCTGCTGCACCAACTATGCCACGTTGTCTCACTCCACTGCGTCTGAATACTGTCGCCTTACCACACCTACCGCATCGCCGCAAGGCTATCCCGAGCGATGAGATCACCGTTGCCATCGAGTCTGTGATAATCAACTTAGTCGCACACCATTGGAAGTGTATCTGAGACATTATAAGTTGAATATCTCTTGTGGGTAAAGCGTACGAACTCTGCAGAGTAAGAAAACTATCTAGATAGTTGTACTCACGGTCAAAAGCGGTGTTGGGAACTCGTTTAAACTAGCTTTCATCTTTATAAAACCATTTGTGTGTGGGTGCGAAATGAAAAGCTAGGGTGGGACCCTAGGAATTTAAGAAAGCCTAGTGAGGGACTAGTGGTAAATACGGATTAGCTCGAGCATTGCGTGGATGGAGTCACTCAATGGTACAGGAGATGAGATCTCCACTAGTACCTTACAAATAAAGCCCAGTTTATAAAACCTGTTATTAAAAATGCTAAATCTCAGGATGTTCTACTACTTGATCTAATTCAAACTTGGCTTTATGCAAATAAAAAAAACTCTGGACCTTCCCTTGACTAGCCTTGCATCTATAATAAACTGCATTGTGTGTTGGCTCGCGAGTACGGTTGTGTACTCAGGCTCGTCCAATATAATCTTTCAGAGCCACTCGACTAAGACCCCTACGACTACTACTTGGTGGCTGGACCAGACAATGGCGAAGATGGTGAAGCTTAGGCCGGGACCCCCAGTCGCTTGCCTATGGGCAAAGTGAATGGATCCACTACGATTTTTTTTTTCTTTCTCACTTATCCCTTACTCTGTACTCTGAACTTTGTGCCCCTTTTGTAAAATAGTGAGCCGCATGACCGGTTATGTAATATATTTTGGATGTGTATGCGATGTATGTGTTTGATCTAAGAATGTATCTGTGTGTGCTATCTACTGATTCAGGGAATAGCACAGATTGACATAGTAGATTCCAAATTTCAAATTTGGGGTCCGATAGAGTCGTATGGTTATGGCACAACCCTATGGCTCGAATCCACTGCCACCGAGTCGTAGGGTTAGGACAAAACCCTTTGGCTCGGCTGTGTTGAAGCTAGGCCCACGTGGGCATCGGAATCCAGGTGGGTTGGACTGGCCTGTTAGGGCTAACAATGAGAGATAATCAGCGGGAAATTTGCATATAAACCCTTAGGGTTTTGCAAAATTATAAAGGGGTCCTTAATTTATATAATTAAGTCCTTGTGGCAAAAAAATCTTGCAGATTAGATCCTAGAATTTATGGATTTTTATTCTGATGGTATCCACACAGGGAAACCTTGTAAATTAAACCCTATAACAATTCTGGTTTTATTATTTAATCTTTAAGGCTTTATTTAATTACCAAAAATTGGTTTTCTACCATTGAAATTGTTTATATGCTTAGGAAATTACTGGAAATTCACATAGTCACATTTACTGTTTGAGTAAATCTCTATCTCTACAACTTAAAAATTAGAGTTGGTGGTTGTCCGTCCTCCTTCGTGCAACGTGAGCCGTTAGATCTGATGTAGAGGGATGATTGTCCTTTCTCCGTGCGCGCGGTTCGCCACTCGGTCGAGCAGAAACCATGCTCTGCACTCCTAATCTCCCATCACTCCTAGTCTCACATCTCCCATTGAAACTGTCACCCCATGTCTCTCTTGTGCGCAACCTCATCATCTCCTCCTGATGAGGACATCCCTACTACTATCACATCTTCCAACTCTCCAAGTGTGCATGAGGCTGTTTATGAAGCACCAAAAGGTCCAATGAGTAGAGCAAGAGTCAAACATCTAAACCAGCAGGAGCTTTTGTTTTTTAATGAGTTTCCTATTACTTTTGACGAGAATTGGATACTACCTCATGCAAACACTTTGTACATTTTTAGTTTTGAACATTGTGAAGACTTTGGAACCGAGAGGGAGGAGAGGGAGGCCGGATGATACGGGGGATGCCCGATCTTCTCGGTGAGTAACCGTGGATAACTGATGCGAAGTAGACGATATCGCTAGCTGAACACTCGCGCCAATGCACGAACTCTCAACTCTTTGGAATACGTCCAAAACAAAGCAGATAGTTGATCGTCGCGAGACCACGAACGACGATCGCTAAGTCCCCAATTCCCAATGGAATGACGGCTTGACCTTGAATTACAGGACGAATCAATGGATCGCCTAGTCCTCTCTCAAAGTCCTCGCATGAACTCTGGTTTCGAAAGAACAACCAATAGCTATATTTATATTCTTATGTATAAACTCGTCTGATGTTACAATAGGGGTCTAACCCTTAATATATAGTGCCCTTCTCCTCCTCATGGCTGGCCAAGAGGCCCTACTCCTATTCTATTTCGGAATTAGAACTCCTACTCCTATTCGGACACAATCTAAAACAAAAAGGAAACTCTGAATTTACAACCGTCATATTGTTTCGGCCATATGTTTTTACACGAGACGAATTTCGAACTAAGAGAGAATCCATTGGATCGGCTTTGAAGTTATCTTTCCAACAAGCACAAGAACATCCAAATCGGACTCCGTTTGTGAAAGTTATGACCTTTTTACTCCGGACTGTCCTGCTGATTCCGAATCCGAATTTGATGCTGAGTTGATTCCGAATTTGATTTCGGTTGGGCTTGTGGGAGATCCGAATTGGGCTTGAAAATTTTATCCAAAACTTGAGCTTTAAGTTCTTGGGCTTCTTCCCCTTTTGCTCTCCCACCACACGGGCTTCTTTCCTCCTTGATCAACCGCGTGGGCTGCTTGACTTTCTCCTTCACAACCGCTTTGACCATCTTGTTCTTCATCACTAGGCAACAAATATGATTACCCTCCTCCTTGTGCTCCTCGATTACTTTGGCTCTGGTCTCCCTTTCAGTTCCAAAGACTTTAAGCTTGTCAAACCTGAGAATGATAGAGTATTACTTTTACGTAGTATCCAATTCTCAAGGAAAACACAAAGAAACTTGTTAAGAAATAATTGCACCTGTTGTTTGAGAAGTGTAGCTCTTGCTTCATAAATAACCTCATAAGTATTAGGGATATCCTCATCATCCTTCCTTTCTTCAAAAAAAAGCCGTCATCGGCTTTTGATAGCCTGAAAATGTGCTACACAAAGGAAATAACGTATATGCATGGTATATGTATTTATTATCCAAACAACTTCCGTGTAGCGTATGATGATTTGCTAAACATGTACTAAACAAAGAGAACAGCGTATATACGTGATATATGTATGTATCAATTGTTATGTTATTCGCGTTGTTTTGCACAAAATAAGTAACACAACTGCAATCATAGGATGTATTTGATATATACATTGTGGTACCTTCATTCACATCATTCTCTCTCCCATGAGAAAATGTCATACTCGACTTTTCTAAGCACATGGGCAAAATATAAAAGGGACCAACTAGATCAAATTGTTCAAATTTGGGGGAGAAAATTTTTAGTGCCTTCCATGCTTCAACCACACTACTCTGCATACTAGTATAGGATAAACAAGTAGGCATCATGTTGCGTTCTAAACAATAAGCGATTGTATGGAAAGCCATCTCAAAGTGACCATGACATTGCTTAATAGATGGTTTGCGCAAAATATGTAATTTAAAATCAGCAAGATTATCACAAGTAATGCATATTCGATAAACATAGAACTTATCATCTACACCATAATCTCCAATCAAATTGAACGTATATGTGTAGGCATAAGGACTAACTAGTGATTTTAAACATGAAACTTTAGCAAGGTTTCCATTGGGAATTGGGGACTTGATGTTCGTCACTCGTGGTCTTGTGGCAATCAACTATCCAGTGTGTTTTGGGCTTTTTTCGAAGAGTTGAGGGTTCGTGTATGGGCGTGAGTGTTCAGCTAACGACATCGTCTACTTCGCATCATAATATAGATCCACGCACTAAGGAATATGAACAAGAAGTTCAGAGAATAATCAATTTGCAAAAACTTGCAAACAAGCTACCAGATTCATTAATGGAACACAAAGGAGTGACAACGTCACATATACCAGTGGTGAATGCGCCTGTCAGAGTCGCACCACCCCGAGCTTTGGGTTCCACTCAAGAACCTCCTTCCTTGCGCAATAGGGGGAGACCTCCTGATTCAAAAGATCTAAAACTATGGAGACATCAGAAAAAGAGACGTATTGAACAGAGGGAGTCACTCCGTGAACCGAACACAAATGACGAATCTCCTATGGACATCGCGGACCGTATGATAACTCAAGGGGATTCGCCCCGTGCAAAAGCACATGGGGAGGTGCCTAGTGGAGAGGAGAGCGCACCTGCTAAAACTTGGGCAACGAAACACTTAGACTCTTCTATACTGAGGAGTCATGGAGAGCTGATTTATGTAAATAGAATGGCAATCGAATTAGATAAGGAATTCACCACAGATTATGTGGGCACAAGAGAAATATACTTGATACAAATATGTGCTAATAGTAGCCACTTCGCTTCTAGGGTTGTTTTCCATACCGAAGACTATTGTTGAATGCAAAAGTCACCTCGACTGGGATAAATGGAAGGACACAATTGAAGCTAAACTAAACTTGCTAAATACGACAAAAGCCTTCGGACCTATGGTCAAGACACCTCCAGACGTCATTCCCATTGGACACAAATGGGTGTTCATAAGAAAATGGAATGAACAAAATGAAGTGGTCATATACAGCAAGATTAGTAGCACAGCGGTTTACGCATAGACCCAGCATGGATTACGATAAAACCTACTCTCCTGTAATGGATGACATTATGTTCCATTACTTGATATCAATGACAATAGGTATGAATCTAAATATAAAACTCGTAGATGTCATGACTGCGTATTTGTATAGGTCACTTTATTCTAAAATCATCATGAAGATTCTGGAAGGACTGAAGGTCCCACATATGAATGTGAATGAGAATTACAATATGTATAGTGTGAAATTGCAAATGTCACTATACGAGTTGAAACAGTCAGGTCGTATGTAGCACAACCGACTGGATAAATCTCATCCACTGGGTACTCCAATGATCGCTAGGTCACTCGATGTGGAGAAAGATCCACATGGACCTAACAGTGAGAATGAAGAAGTATTGGGACCTGAAATCACATACTTATGTGCGATTGGAGCACTCTTATATCGTGCAAATTTTACCATGCCTCACATTGCATTCGCAGCAAATTATTTGGCAAGATGTAGTTCCTAGCCTACTAAAAGCTATTGGAATGGGATTAAAGGCGTTCTTAGTTATGTACAAGGCACTAGTAATCTTGGACTCTTTTATCCCAAGAACCAAGGCACTAAAATTGTTGGACATTCAGATGATGACTATCTTTCTAATCCTCATAATGCTAGATCGCATACTGGATATATCTTTCTAAACGAAATTACAACTATCTCTTGAAAGTTTGTTAAAAAGTTAATAGTTGCTACTTCAACTAAATATTCAGAGATAATTGCTCTATTTGAAACCACTCGTGATTGCATATGGCCAAGAAGATTGATTCATCATATCCAGTCATGTGGTGTAGAGGTGGATAAAATCCAAACAATCCTCTATGATGATAATGTTGCCTGCATTGCACAAATAAAGAATAGCTATGTCATAACACCGATGACAAAACATATATTCTCTAAGCATTTCTATTCCCATGAGCAATAGGAGAAAGAGAATATAGAAATGCAAAAAATCCAAATGAGTGAAAATCCAATGAATTTATTCACTAAGACCTTGCAACCTTCTACATTTGCAAAGCATGTTGACGGTATTGGCATAAGAAGGCTCAAAGAGTTGTTGCCTTCAGTGGGAGGTTGAAATCTTCATACATATTCATCTTTAAGATGAAATGTTGTACTCGAGGACACGAGCTATGTACTATTTTCTTCTTACCGATTTTCCCACTGGTTTTTTTAGAAGAAGTTTTTAACAAAGCATGCGCATGGTGTTGGTAAAGTGTCAAGGGGAGTGTTGTAATATCGGCCAATTAGGCCCGATCATGTGGACACTTTACCTAAACGAGGCCCATTAGTGGTTAAGGCCGATTAAGACCCATGAGACATGACTGTCTAGTTTAGTCTCATATTGCTTATTCTATTGAGAGGGCATGTCCCCTCCCCCAATATAAGGAGGGGCAGGGGCTGCTCATCGTACGCACCTGCAGATCTCGTATGCACCCATCAATAGAGAGAGACTGTCAGGACTACTTTATGTGTCCTCTACTTTGTGTGTGATTGTTCATGGGCAACGTAACTACAACTCTAACAAACTTGACTATTATGGCCAGGATTAATTTGGGTATTGTCCTAAAATTGTATGAACCAATGTGTTTCTTACTAGCCTGAAACGGCCAAACCACTTTCTCCTTTCGAGAAGTATTTTCCCGGTTAATCTCTCTCAATTAATTTGTTCCTCGAGGGAGTATCTTTCCCTTTTTGCTTGTACATATACCCTCTTCTACAGTTCCCCCCTAAAAAAATTGATTGTCGATGCCTAAAAAATCATTATGAAACGAGTTTGTTTATCCTAAACAATTAAAGTCAACTTGTACTAGTACATTCATAAGACGTAAATGGAATAATTACAAATTTGCAATTAAGAAATTATATTATTAATACAGGGAATGAGTACACCATTCTGTCAATATGGTATGAACAAACATAGTAGCCGGTTTTGATTGCTTCAATGTGTATGATAGTGGAATCTAATCAATCTATTGGTTGACTATATCTTGACAATCCTAGCAAGCTTCTAGCCAAAATGTTTTGATCTTCGTCTTCTCGAGATATTTTATCTTTTTACAAGTTTAGATTGGTTTTATAAAACTATATAAACAAATTTAACATTTTTTTAAAAAAATTACTTTCTTAAATTTCATGGTGAAATTCAAGTACCTAGAGACCGAGAAAAGTGATAAAATGTCAAAGATTTATAATTGGAGTAAGTATTCCATACCTAGTATTTAAGAATAGGGTTAACACAAGTTTTTGGCCTAAATGGCACCGTTGCAGACACTTTTTACAGAAGTAGTTGTTGCAGCACCGTATTGTCAAAATGACACCATGGACGTGACGGTAGCAGGCACGTCTCCTATACCATGCCTCCTGCGCCTGGATTTAATGTCCGCCGCACCTCCCTAGCCCGGACTTCCCTCCTCCCGACACGTGATCGCCTCAGTTCGCCCCTGCCCTGGACGGGCCACATCCGCATGTGTGTCGCCCGATCAGCCAACTTTGCCGCCCCTCTCACCTAGACGCGCCATGTGGGTGACCTCTGCTCCTCCCTACCCAGGACGTGCCTCCACGTCGGCATTTTCGCTCGTCCGACGCCCTGATGCGCCTCCACATCGCCAAGCCCGGACGCGCTTTATTCCCTATCTCCCATCTGTCACTGTCATCACCGTCTTGTCTGTGCATGCATGCAAGCCGTGCGCGGGAGGGAATTAGATTCCTCTCGCCGCTTCGCTGTCGGTTGTGATTTGCGTTGGGCGGCTATAAATTCCGAGTCGACGGCGAGACGCTTCGCTCACTCTCATCCTCGCTCTCTCATTCTCACTCCGTCATTCGCAGCCTCAGTCGATTTCATTTTCACAGACGATTAATGATTGTTTAGAGCTGTCATTAGCGATCATATTAGCAAATAATTTTTTTTCTAATACGTATTTTCCTTATTAACTATATAGTTAGTTAATTAGTCATAGTTAATTACTCATATTTAATATGTTGTACTTATTTAGACGTAATTAATTTAATCATTTTCGTTTAGTCATAATTAAATTTGTGTTACTTAATTAGTTGCAATTAATTAGAGCCGCCGCATTTCCACTTCTCCTTCAATCCCGATCGACCCCTTCATCGCTGTTCTTCTTCGCCTTCGACCGCGAGCTTCTCCACCGCCGTGCGCCCTCCAAGGACCTCCTCCTCCAGTCTCTCTCTCGGTCTTGGTGAGTTTTCCATGCCCTATTCTCTCTTGCGTTCTTTCGACCGCGTTGAGCAGTCGAATACTTCTTTCTTCTTTCGACCATGTGGAGTAGTCGAATCCTCCCCTTCCCCTTTTGACCACTTGTGTAGTTGAACTTCTTTCGACCAGGTAGTCCAACCTTCCTTCCTACCAGTCGAACCTCTTTCGACCGGGTAGCCAAACCTCCTTCCTACTAGTCGAACTTCTTTCGACTAGGTAGTCCAACCTTCCTTCCTAATAGTTGATGAGGACAGACCCCTATGGATACAACCACATTTGCTATGCTTGCTATTCCAATTACAAGAGCTCGTATGCGTCAACTTATTTTTCAGGTAAATTCGTTTCGAGGGCTGAGTATATTATTTGAGAACTCTATGATGATGCCTAATGGAGATGATTTACTTGTATTTAGGAATCTAGGACTACGACCAGTTCAAGAAGGTCTACAACCAGTTTCGACCAGTTCAAGAAGTTCTACAACCAGTTCCGCAGGGTCTACGACCACTTCAAGAAGTCCTACGACCAGTTTCACCAGTACTCGGTGAGCCAAGACTCGTTGGGAGCAATCCATGACCAGAGAAGCGAGCACATTACTCGTTGAACACAATCTATGACCAGAGATAGCATGGACTCCTCAAGACCACCCCAGGACCAGTCCTACGACCATGTTTTCGACATAGTTACGTGATATGAATAGAGGATAAGGTGCTGCGTCACCGTTTTAGGACTAATAGGGCCTTGTAAGCGTGTCGAGGTCGGAGTTCAGGTTGTGTACGCCTCTTTCCACGGGCGCACAACCCTATGTCAACCTCCTCACGTCCCCTATATATATACAGTAGCCGTCATAGTTTAGGGTGGGTTTTTCTTTGAGATTATTCTGCTTAGCAGTCTCGCCGCACGTTCGGTTGAGGAACCCACATTGTGTACTTCATCTATATTCGCAATACAATATCAGATTGCATCTTCTACTTGCTTGCTTGTGTTCTCAATTCGCATGCAGGAGATAGCCTTCTTGGCGAGGTCAACCGCGTTAGGCACGGTTGATAACCATCGGAGTAGTGGTGTAGTGATTGCAGGAGGTTTGATCTGTTCTGGTCGGAGCCTCCGGATCATCAACGTCGAGTTCTCCACAATCGACTTATCAGTACCTTTCGGAAGATCGGGCCATAGACACATCAATAGTCGAACCTCTTTTGACTAGGTAGTTAAACTTCATTCCGACCAGGTAGCCCTTCCGACCACCTGCAGTCGAAACCTCCTTCCGACCACCTGTAGTCGAAACCTCCTTCCGACCAGGTAGTCTTTCCGACCACCTGTAGTCGAAGCCTCCTTCCGATCAGGTAGTCCTTCCGACTACCAGTAGTTGAAACCTCCTTCCGACCAGGTGACTTCAAAACTTCCGAGAGTCCGTTCTCCTTCGTTCGAGCTCCGATTCGAGAGTTTTAAATTTCTGAATTCATCTACAATCGGGATCTAGCTTCCTATCCTAAAGTTATTTGATTTCGAGTTCATTTGGAATTTATTTGAGCTTTATTTGAATTTGCTCTGTTTTCACGTGTAGATTTCAACGACTCCGGGGAACCCGAGTATCTCGAAGAAGAAGATTCTCAAGCTTTTTAGCAAAGAAAGTTAAACCTGTGATTATATCGAATCCTAATATTTCAAATTATTATTGCATGCTATTTAAATTAATGTTTTAAGCTTTATAGTTTTTCCCAATTCCTTTGTATAGCCAAACTTTGCTATTAAATTGGTCATTCCTTGTTACCTTAGTGAAAAATCTGGTCGATACACTAGTACGACTAAAATATGTTGAAAAACAATATGCTTAGACAAAGCTTATACAGAAAGTGTTTAATTTGGGGAATTTAGCCAAAAGTTCAAGTATGTTTTAACATGATGCTATGGTATTGCTTTTACCATAGAAGTTTTTGCAAAATGATTTAACTTGGAAAAGTAAAATCAAAATTGGTTTGGACTTGGGCGAAATGGATGTTTGGATGGGTGCATGTTCATGCACGGGATGGATTCATTTCTATAATCGAGGCCCAGGGTTCTATTGGTAGTCGTCCAAGTCAGTTAAGAACCAGTCTTCAAGCCGCCACTTGCTAAGCCAAATCGTGCTACCATATGTCCTGAATGGGCAGGACTTGGCTAATTAATTTGTGATGTTTCACTGCGGTCGTGTCATCCAGTTGCGTGGGTATCTTTTATGACCTACTTTTATGTATTCCCACCTGGCGCAAGAGGGGGCTTAAATCCGGTCAGTGGTTAGCCTAATGAAAGTGAAACCTTAGCGAGGTAGGACTGCGGTGGAATGACGCTTTGTAAAGGCCTTTTCATGTGCTCTAAACTACTCATCTAAGGTAGTGAGCGGTGGTATGGTGGATGCCAAACAAACTAGAGAAGTCTTGTCGTGTGGGTAAAGTTGTACACCTCTGTAGAGTGTAAAACTATCCGAAATAGATGTGTCCACAGTCATGGACATGCTTAGCAAAGCTAATCACAAAGTTAGATTTTTGTTTTTTTAAAGACTTTATCAAATGGATTTTGGATAGTCGTATCCAATTGGAAAATTGGGCGGGTAGGCCTGTGATAGGAGGGTATCCTTCACCACTTGTTGATGAATGTTATTTGACTATAAAACTTGAGATTTATAAAATGAATTTTAGTTATAAGTAAAATGCTTTAGAACTTAGTATGAGTATTTGAATGAAAAATATCGCTTTATGCAAACTGAGCCGTATAAGTCTCCCTTTGATCAATCCTTGCATACATTATAATCTGTTATTGAGTGTAACTTGCGAGCATAGTTGTTTGTACTCACCTTGCTTTAATACCTTGTTGAGCAGGAGAGGAGTGCTACGAGAAGATCGAGAACTTGGACGACTAGGCTGCACCCCCAGACAATTGCCTGTGGCGAATCGTGTGATCGACCTTGTTGCTTTTGCTTATGCTGTATTTTGATTTTTTTTTGCTTTATGTGCATTTTGTAACAAACCTTAATTACTATCTATGTATGGTGTTTTATGGTTGTGCTATCCACTTTTTTTCGACTGTGTACACTAGCAATTCCTGGACTAGTGTATGAAATAGAGAGAATTCGGGATACTTCACTCTCGGGTTCGACATCTCCGATGCACCTAAGTACAATAAAAGAAGAACACATAGGTAGGACTACTAAATCATTGAAATCTAAAATTAAACTCAAGTTAGCTTTAATTTGTGATTGGATTTGTTTAGGGCGGCTGCGAGTAATTGTACCGTCATATAATTTCTCCTTTGATTCAACCGAACTAGAATCGCCATGTGTATGCGTAGGTGTCGTTTGTGTAGGTGTATATATGCATGGGATGTCCTCAACATCCCCCCTCTTGAAACAAAGTTGTGCTTGACTTTGACGGGTCTCCAAAGAATGGGGACAAATCAGTGACATTGAATGTGACACTAACACCATAGTCTCTAGGTAGCTTAATCTTGTGTGCATTATCGGTGATCCTTTCAAGCACTTTAAAAAGACCATCACCACGGGGTTGTAACTTGCACTTTCTCATGTCTGGAAAGCGGTCTTTTCTCAAGGGTACCCTTACGAGCTCTCTGGGTTCGAACAACATCTTCTTCCTTGTTTTATTAGCTCGCTACACATACTTTCTAGTCATCTCTTCAATGTTTCCATTGGCTTTTTCATGGATCCGCTTGAAAAATTTAGTACGCTTCCTAACATCCATATTAGCTCACTCCTTCAATGGAAAGGCAAAATATTGATGGGCGCAGTAGGTTTAAAACCATAAACAATCTCAACTATATAGAACTTAGTAGTAGAGTGCACGACCCTGTTATATGCAAATTCGATATGAGGAAGACACTCTTCCCACATTTTTCAAATTACGCTTGAGAACCACTCGTAGCATCATGGAAAGGGTACAGTTCACAACTTCAGTTTGGACATCCGTTTGGGGATGACATGTAGTAGAGAACAACAACTTAGTACCAAGCTTTCCCTACAACATCGTCCAAAAGTAGCTCAAAAACTTCGTATTACGGTATGAACAATCGTCTTTGGAACACCATGTAGATGCACGATCTCCTTAAAAACAAATCAGCAACATATGAAGCATCGTCGCTCTTATGATAGGGAATAAAACGAGCTATCTTGCCAAAGTGATCAACTACCACAAATACTGAATCACTTCCCCTCTTAGTCCATGGCAATCCTAACACCAAATCCATAGATATATCCTCCCACGGAACACTAGGAATAGGTAAAGATATATATAAACCATGGGGATTAAGACATGACTTAGCTCAATGGTATGTAACGCATTTCAGCACGTAGCGCTCAACATCGCGCTGCATCTTTGGCCAAAAGAAGTGATCAGCTAGCACACTCTCGGTCTTCTTAGTACCAAAGTGGCCCATAAGACCACCCACGTGAGGTTCCTGCAATAAAAGTAATCGAATAGAGCAATCGGATATGCACAACTTGTTAGCTCAAAATAGGAAACTATCATGCAAATGATACTTTTCCCAACCTTTTCCACCACCACAGTTTGAATAAGGTTCAACAAAGAATACATCAGTAGCATACAATCTTTTATACTTTCGAAACCCAAAATTTTAGCATCTAAGTGGGAAAGTAGTGAATGTTGCCTAGACAATGCATCCACCACTACATTATCCTTGCCCTTCTTATATTTAACAATGTACGGAAAATATTCAGTGAACTCACTCCAATGTGAATGTCTACGGTTTATTTTTAATTGACCCTTAAGATATTTAAGTGATTCATGGTCAGAATGTATAACAAATTCTTTAGGTCATAAATAGTGTTGCTAAGTTTCCAATGCACACACTAATGCATAGAGCTCTTTATCATAAACAGAATAATTTAGCATTGGACCACTAAGCTTTTCACTAAAATAAGCAATAGGCCTACCTTCTTGCATACGCACTCCACCTATGCCTACACCACTAGCATCACATTCTATCTCAAACATCTTACCGAAATCGGGTAGCGCAAGTACTGGTGCAGATGCGAGCTTATCTTTCAATTCATAGATTTCCTTGTCTTGTGTTGCACCCCCATGTCAAAGGAACCTCCTTCTTGGTCAACTCATTAATTGGGGCAGCGATGGTGCTGAAATCTTTCACGAACCGATGATAGAAACCCGCTAGTCCTAGAAAGCTCCTCACTTGGCTTATATTTTAGGGAGGTGGCCAGTCACGGATAGCTTTAATTTTATCCTCATCCACCTCAACACCATGACCTAAAACCACAAAGCCAAGAAACATGACCTTGGCCGTGCAAAAGTTGCACTTTCCAATGTAAGCATATAACCACCTCGCCACTTGGCCACTTGGGTGACCACCATCACCATAGTAACCACCATGACGAGGGTGAGGTGGTTGTGCAAAATGATCAAAATCATCATATGCGTCGCCAACACCATCGTTGTCGTCACCAAAAGCATTGATCGTAGTGGGGCCAGCAAGCCCACGTTGAGCAATGCCGTGCCCACGGGGGTCTAAGCCACTCTCGCGTGCACCGCCACGGCCTTGGAAAGGCCTAGGGTCTCTTCCATGGGCGCACCTACCCGAGACAACGCCAGGTAGAGCACCGCCGTCGTGTGCATCGTCGACATCGTCGACATCGAGCAGCGGGACAATAGGGTTAGGTTGACATGAAACCCCGTTACCCGCTATGGGAAGACACTCATCGAGCATCCTTGCAAAAGAACCTTCCAACCATTCCTCTAGTGCCATGATTCCACAGTTGAGCCTGCCTACAAAGTGCTGCATTTGACGCTCAAAATCGAGTCGCGTCACGGGTTCAAGGGGAAGGAAATTCCCTAGGGGAGGGTCTCACGTGCCTCCCCCGGGCCGTTGGATTCAGGGGGGTGGGGAGAAAATGGATGGAGATGGAGGAGGGGCCTCACATGAGGCCCTCCCCCATCCCATTTTTTTTCCGGTTCAAGGGCAGCGGTCTCCCGTGCTGCACGAGCAGCAGTTTTCCTCCCTGCAATAGCCGCAGTGTCTTCCTCATGACCATGCACACTTTCAGACGAACCTGCCATATTAGTAGTACTTGGAAGAAAACAATAGGTGTATATGTGAAATCACACAACTCACCGCTTACTTACCCAAGCTCTTAATGCTCCTCGCCGAATCGCGGTGCTAGTACTGGTGGTAGCAAATCAGATGTGGACACACGATTGTAAAGGAAGCGCTAATGGTGTTTTGGTGGAGCTAGGTAAGTGAAAATCACAAGGAGTACAGTGCTGAAATTTAGTAGTAACAAAGATTAAATAGTAATCCAACTAGTAACGATGTCTAGATTGCCGGTCTAGCACCAAAACCTAGCGGAAGCAGTCTAAAAATTGCTATATGTATGTGTACGCATGCACCAACAGCACTGGTAACACTTGCTTGTATGCACAAACAGCAGCACACCAGTTATCCCTCAAATTCCCAAACTGAAACACGTTCTTTCTCTTTTCTTTCTTTGCTGCTATAATGTTTTTTGTATCTTTTTTTTTCTCGATTTTTTTTCTGACACAAACTAACACTTAATAGCTAGGGGAAAATACCCAAAATTGTATCCAAGTCGTGCATATCGGGTGAAAAAAGAAACAGCCCCCCAAAACGGTATTGGACTGAATCTGAACTGCTAGGGTGCAAACGCGTCGAACGGACGACCAGCAATACTAAACTCGATACAAAGGATTAAAACTTAATAAATGCACTCTAAATAACAGAACTAAAACAAAGGGCTCGGTATTTTTTTCGTGGTTTTTCTGGTCTTGGATGCTAGGACTGAAATCAATTTCCTCTTTATGCCACCGATTACCCGGATGTCGTGCATTCGGACCTTCTGCATCTTTTGGTCCATATACCTCTTCATGTTCTCAGACCACTACTTCCTTTCTTTCAGCTATCGCCTCCCTGCGGTGGCTCTATTGACGAAGTAATCGACGGTGCAAGTCCATGTCCCCTCAACGATTGCGGTGATATGGAGGCACCACACATCTTTCAACACGCTGTTGTACACCTTGGGCATGTTGGCGGTCATAATTCCGTACCTCGCACCGTCTATGTCTAGAGCACGGACCATTTCTCCAACTCATGAGCATAGAGATTAATCCACTGTGTAAAACTTATAGTACTCCTGGATTGCCTGCTCATGTCCTACTGCCCCTCATATGTCTCCAGAGGGAACTCCTTTATATTCTTCATAGTCCGATGTTCGTGGTCTGCCCAGATAGACTCAAAATTTCGCCTCTGGTTTTGCATGCACAACGCCTTGAACGTCTTCATTTGTTCCTGATTGTGGAACCACGTGAAGAAGTTCGATGCAAGATATCTCATGCATCACCAGGTTTCCACGTTGTTCCACTGGTGAGGGGGCTCCATCCTATTCTTCATGGTGTTTAGAGCCGGCAACAACTCATCATTGCGGTCTATGATAAGGCATATGTTTGGTCAGTCTCCCACAACTACCCCCTTCACATTCGCCAGGAACCATAACCAACTGGATGTGTTCTCATTCTCTATGATTGCAAAAGTAACCGAGAGAAGCTGGTCATTCGTGTCGGTCGCTACCGTGGTGAGAATGGTGCCCTTGTACCTCCTTGTGAAGAAAGTATTATCCATCGTGAGCACTGCATGACAGAACTTGAAGCCCTCTATGGCCTGGGCGAAAGCCTAGAACACCCAGTTCAGTATGAAGCAGTTGGGGGCTCTATCAACATCTTCACTTTCAACCTTGTTTATGTACGTGGCGGGATTTGCTTCAGCAATCTGGTGAAGTATTCCCAGCAAAAGGTTGTATGCCTCTTCATATGTCATGTACATGAACTCGATAACCTTCTGCTTGGCTTGTCGGACCTTGCTATAGCTGACTGGATAACCAACCAGAATGTTTACTTTTGACAGCAGCATCTTGGGGGATGCGGTCACGTCCTCTGCAACTAGGTGGCTGGTGAGGCTTGCCACGTATGCAGAAGTCACATTCCGATACTGATGCAGTGGATCACTAAGCTCGCAAGTGTAGTCGGTCACCACTTGGACCGTGAAGACCGAACTAAAAAACTTTGCTCAGTGAGTACTGACCTTGCCAGGGTAACCTTCCACTAGGCACTTCACTGTGTAATATTCGAGGTTAGATCGGTGCACACGACTGATGGACAAGGTGTACCGTGTTATAGCTTGCTGCAAGGTTGCCTTGCTAGGGAAGTGCTGCCCAACTTAAAGGGTGTTAGCATCAAACCCCAACTGGGACCCTTCTTGCGGCAGTACGAGCGATCGCACTGCAATATCATCAAGTTTGGATGCCACATAAGGCACCTCCAAGGACACAAGTTTGTCGGTTGGACCACCACCCTAGGGTGCGTCCTCCTCGCTACCATCTGGATACTCGTGACAGTCAATGTAGCCTGACCACCACAATTCCACCCCCTCATTTTGCATAAAATTATGTGCAAGTCTTTTCTCATGGACTTCATCCAAAACAACACATTCCGTGCTACCGTCTTCAAGCTCTACCTGTAGTTGCCCACTTCCTGAGACACCAGCATCATCATGGTTTTCCAGCGGACTACATATGAAATTCACATACACCATCGGCTTCCTGTATATCGCTGCCTCAGGCTGGGAAGCAAATTGCATATACTGGCCCCATGCAACGCTTTCATTCACCTTGACTAGCTCCCATACGCCCCTGCCCTCCCCTACTCGTGCAAGTGATCGCCTCGGTGATAAGTTTCTTCGTCATTGGCTTTTTGTCGAACTCCCTCTAGATGCAGCTCCTAAGCTCGTGAATATTCATCGCATCGAGCCCCTCCGCCCGGACCACCTTGTACAGGCAGCTCAACAGGTCCAACCCATCGGGTCCGGCCCGTACAAGACCATCGCCATAAAACACTACCGAGTCTTGCATGTTCGAAATTACCTAAAGCCACAACAACTCAATTTATGGTACGCAATATAACAAATAGGGTAAATAAATAGCTAATTAATTAACTATACATGACTGTTTACATGTGATTATTTCTTCAATTACCACTAATTAAATAGGACTAAACAAATTAGTACTAATTAATTACGAGTAAATTACTTGGCACTAATTACCCATGACACAAATAATTACGACATATTACATACACGTAAGCAATTAAGTGTGAGTAATTAAATATGAATAATAATTAATTAGCAACAATTTGATTACTTATGAGTAATTCATTACATTTTAGTAATTCTCACTAAATTAATTACAATTATATAATTATGACTAATGAACTATGCGTCATTAATTAATCATAATTAATTACATTTATTTAATTACCACTAATTAACTATGAGTCATTACTTACCAAAAAATTAATTATGGTCATCTAAATTCGACCACTTAATTTGCACTAATGTAATTACCACTAATAAACTACATATCAAATAATTATGATTTATTAATTACCACTGATTAATTAACACTAAATTAATTACAACTAATTAATTGGGACTAGTTAATTACCAGTAAATTAATTATATCTAACTAATTACCACTAAATTAATTACAACTAATTAATCACCACTAATTTCTTACCACTAACTAATTCAGACTTAAATAATATAGACTAATTATTTAGCATTACATTAATTATGATTAATTCATTACCTCTTAATATTAAGCGGTAATAAACTATGGCTAAATTATTTATGGTTATTTAATTACAAGTAATTAATTATGACTACTAAATAAATTAATTACGACTAGTTGATTAGGATTAATTAACTACGACTACAGTAATTACGACAAATGCAGTGGAGAAAAAATTACCATCTATTAGGGGGGATGTTCTATACTAATACGGTCCTAAGAACTGCTCTAAACACTATTTAATCTCCAAATAAATTTTGTTACCATTATCTATATTCTCAGCCATGAGCGCGAGAGTGAGAATGAAACTTAGAATGAATGAGAGCGAGAGCGACTCCGGTATTTATCGCCGCGTAAACGTAGTTCCCACAGACAGCGTAGCGACAGGCGGGGAATTGGATTCCCTCCCGCACGATGTTATTATGCATGTCGCGTGCATGCAGGGGGCGGTGCGATTGGGCGGAATGATGGAATGGATGGAAAGATCAACGGTTTCGGGAAATCTGGAGGCGTTGTCGGGCTAGGGTGGTGCGGCGTCGCCCCCATGGCGCGTCTAGGCGACGGTGGGGGCGACAGAGCAGGCTGTCCATGCGCCTAGTGTACGAGCGAGGGAAGTCCAGGATAGGGGCGTTCGGACAGGGCATGTCCGGGCCTGGGATATGTGGACAAGCCGCTTCTGGGCTAGGGGTGACCGGTGGATGCCACGTGTCGGGAGGAGATGAAATGCAGGATAGGGGTGCACAGATTTCACATGTCCGGCGCTCAGTGAACAGGCTCTAGGGGCGAGCAATGGCGACCATGTGGCGAGAGGAGGATGGTCCGGGCTGTAGATAAGCGTTGGAGGTTGAATCCAGGTGCTATATGCATGGTTTTGAACACATGTCTGTTGTCGACACGTCTGTAATGCCATCTTTTGCAATGTAGCGAGAGAACGACTACTTTTATAATACTAATAAAAAACGGCCCCAACACTGCCCATTAGGCCAAAAACTTTCTTCTATTTGATTCCTTGGGAACCTCTATGCATGATGTGGGGATAACAATCTGACACCATAATTACAAGCGCAAATTGTCATACGAGTATCTAGGAATCAAAGGACGGGTACAGCTCATATCTCAAGCTGCAGCTTCCACCTAACACTCGCCCTCCCTCCTTGGCGCACCCCCTCGCCACCAGTTGACCAATGGCAGCTTCCAGGCACAGCTTGCAGTCCCCGCCGGACAGATCCTTGGTGCACTGGGTCAGCCCGTGCAGCCTCTGCTCCCCGCCGACCGCCTCGACCTCCCCGGCTGCGAACAACAGCGGCGAGAGGTACGCCGTCCTCGTGAGCCGCTTCATCATCCCGGCGACCTCCTTGTCGAACTCGACCGAACTTGTCGCGCTCTGGACGTTGCTCGGCACGACGACGCCGTGGTCGCCGTCAACCTCGCCGAAGAACGGCTCGCCGGAGTACCGGAGCATGCAGTTGTCGAGCCAGACGACGGCGTCCTTCTTGGACGGGCACAGGCGCTGGGCCTGAGCTCTCGCGGAGAGGATGCACTCGGCGCATGTCGCCCTGGCGACGTCGCCGCGGCAGAGGGCGAGGCCGTGCACGCGCTCGTCGTCGCCGACCGTGCCGATGTCGAACCCGATGGCCGGGGCCTTGGTCTCGAGGAAGGTCATCAGCTGGTGCAGGTTCCTGGCAAAAGAGCTTTCAGCGGCGAAGCTGCCTGTGCCGGAGCACGACGCGGCGGGCCCGTCGGCGGAGCCGGCCGCCGCCTCCGACGCGGTAAGAAGGAGAAGAAGGAATGTGGCCTCAAGAATCATGGTTAGTGAGCGAAACAACTGCCGAATGTAGATTGCAGTTGAGGAGAACATCCAAGTGAAGGTGGTGGCCTTCTTATAAAGAACTGGGTAGGGATCGAAAGAAGGGAAGAAGCACCAAGGTGATGGCGTGCTTTGAAAAGTTGGACGTGTAGAGTAGTTGGGGTTTGGACCATGGAGCGGAATAGGGAGGGGCGCCTCCTGGACGAGATCGTATTCGCCGCGCGCTACTCGGCAGCCTGGACAAGCCGCAAATCAAGTCCAAGGTCTCTTATTGGGAGCAACCAACGCTGACGCTGACCCGGACAACACACATTGGTGCTTTACTCGAGACATGTTCTTGTTGTGTTTTGTGTCCGCTCCGATGGGCATCTTCAATAGTATCGTATCAACCATCGATTAGTCCTTTCATACCAGTAAAATTTTAAGTGAAAGAGAGAGAAGGCAAAGCAAGACAAAACAACTAGTGCATATCAAAGGGGTGAAGGGGTGCGAATATTATAAATTTGGCATGAATGTTGCAGATAACTTGCTAGACACAGCTTATTGGAGATGTTGTATTTAAATATATCTTTGGTGACGTGTAATTGATGTAGCAAAATTAGAGACGATGCTATTGGAGATACCCTTAGAAGTTCAAGTTAGAATGCGCGTGTTTGTTTCGTGACAATTGTGGATGGGAATGGGAATGCGTTTTTGGAAAACTTGATTGGGTTTTTGGAGGTTAATTTCCCACCATTTTAAGCACATAGTGGAGATGGTAACTTTTTTTTATGAAAATATAAATTGTGTGTTAAGATTGGTGATGATCACTTAGATTTTTTTTTTTTTGCATAAATTTATCATCCATGCCATTTAGGGCCTCACCTATACCCGGCACAAGGACAGCAGCATCACAACAGCATCTGGCGCATGATATGCTGCAGATTTAGTTGTTTTCCTTTAGTTAATAGTTTGGAACTTGAGCCATCTAGAGGCATCGTTAGAGATTCACAATTTAGTTAAGTTTTGATTGTTATCTTAGATTTCCATTGTTAGGGCCTCTCTATTTTAGGGATGGCAGATTATCTCAAGAAGGCATGGAATAAGTTACCTCTATTTTCCCATCTCCCGTCGTCCCTTCCCAGTCTCCCGTGACCCGTGCGCCTGGGTATGATGAATAGTCTAATCAAACTACTACTAATTGGAATAGGCCAAAAGTATTCCATGGTATTTCCCTACGAGCTGAAGCAGAAAGTTCCAACCTCAGATTTTTTTTTCAAAAAATAGAAAATAGGACTCAGAATCCATGCTTATATAAGGCAAATAATATCGCACTGTTTGTTGTTAATGAAAATGTTAGACTCAAATGGTTTTGTAAAAATTATCTCAAATTGTTTATAATACATCCATGCAATGCATCTAGCCATTATTGGTTAATTTAACTGATTTTTAATAACATTAATTTAAATATAATTACAAAAAATAGACCGCAGTCGCCATTCGGAATGGCAAAATTAGCATGTCACCATTCCAATTGGCAACCGTGTCTCTATCGCCAATTGGAACAATGCACAGAGGGCTCTATTGCCAATTGAACCGGTGGTATGTCAATTTCGTCATTGCAATTGGCGATAGGAAACTGTGACCATTCCAATTGGCGAGAAGAACCTGTCGCCAATTCAACTAACGACAGGAACCTGTCGCCAATTGGAATGTCGAAATGACCCTATTTATAGTTTTTTTTAATTTATGTGTAGAGAATTCAGTATAAAGATTTAGTGTATTTCATGAAGTTTTTCGGTAATACCTTTAAATATCCGCGTAGTTCGGAATCCGAAATTGGAGAATATAACAAAATATGAAGTAGAGAATGCGAGTTTGGAAGCGCAATAACACAAACAGCCTACTTCAGAGCGAAATGGAAAGAATATTTGGGTTTAGGGTTGCCATGCGCGTTGTTGTCCCGATTGTATTGTTTGTGGAACCGATTCCTTTGAGAATATATCGTGTAATATTTAATAGTCGAAATACTTGGGAAAAGATATTTAAGTTTGAAAGACTTCATAATTTAATTACGAATTACATAGTAAATATGGTTTGGTTACGTACATTAGAAACACCAATATGCACGAATCAACAAACTGAAATACACCTACAATACATGTGCGCCTTTTTGGAATCGAAAAAAAGGTTGAATGGAACGAAGTCGATTTGTCCTAGCGGCCCATCGGTCTCTTTCCCTTATCTCTAGACTGCCCGTGGCGACAGCCAGTCTTGAAGTCAGCCATGCTCTGTGAGACGGGCTGGACGATTGAATGATGTTAGGATAGCACAACGTAGGACCAAATTAATAATCATGATGGAAATTGAACATAACTTACCTCTTCGATCTGAACTACGCCAGGGCGATGGGGAGCGCTACGACGATCGCCGGTCTCACTAGCAGGAGCCTTCCCCTTGTTCGTCGCATGCTCGTCCTGGTCGTCCTTAGCTTCCTGTTCGGGGGTCCTCCACCACCACCTTGCTTTCCTGGGCTCCTCCGATGCCTTTTTAATAGGGTCGAGTACGTATGGTTTTTAACATTTGAAGGTCTCGGCTCGCATTGCATAGTTTAACACGTACTTCTGCTCGATGAACGCTCTATTGTACATGTCTAGGCCATCGATCCATTGGAAAAAGTTGCATCGCATCTCCAGCTGCCATTATGTTCAGATGTAGTTAGGGATTTGTGGAGTGGAACATAAGATGTGAAAAAATTATATGTGTGCAAGATTCGTTTACGAGGACATTCCCGCACGTGTAGTATGCCCAAGCGGCTGTCGCCGGGTGTGTGGACCTAATGATCTAGGCTGGTTCTTCGCACACACATTGCAGGCGTGGGAAATCCGGTGGTACCGGCGTATCCTTCATGGAATAATCCGGGTAGGGTTTAGCCCTCTCAGTATGCCACCTGCGCTTCTGCAGCATCTTCGTGCAGAAGTTCACTGACGAGTCGGACATCTCCTTCCCCTCTGTCGTGTGAACCAAGTTTTGGTGAAGTGTTGGGTGTGGTAGTGTAGTATTCTCCTCCAGCTCTCTTCTTTTCTAGTTTTCTTCTCCCTCCTTTTATAAGGGGTCTTTTCGGTCTTAAAAGGTAGCATGGCAAAGTGTGATCTTTTCGGTCTTAAAAGGTATCGTCGCAGTGTATTTTCATATCGGTCTGCAAAAGTGGTAGTGTGTGAGGTGTTATGGTGCGTTCTTTTCGGTCTGAAAAGGTGGTGTGGCAGAGTGTGGTCTGTTCGGTCTGAAAAGGTAGCGTCGCAGTATTCTGTCATCTCAGTCTACAAACGTGGCAGCGTGTGGCGTGACAGGGTGTGGTCTTTTCGATGTGAAAAGGTGTTGTGAAGGACTGGTCTTTTTGCTCTGAAAAGGTAGCGTCGTAGTGTGTTTTCATCTCGGTCTGCAAAAGTCGCAGTGTGTGGCGTGACCGGGTGCGGTCTTTAAGGTCTAAGAAGGTGGCCTATCAGAGTGTGGCCTGAATCGGTAGTATCGCAGTGTGTGGTCACCTCGCTCTGCAAAAGTGGGCTGTAAAGGCTAGATGCAGGGTTGTGTGGGTGTCGTGATGCTGACTCTCTCACATGCTTACCCGTACATACAAGAACAAATAGTATCGAAACACGAGACTAGTGTAATGTAAGTTGTACATAAATTAATATTTACATGACATGACTCATAATTACAAGATCAAATATCTACTCGTGGGCCCTCTTGGAGCGTACCCCACGCGTGACCCCTACCCTCGCCGGGTGCGGCTGCCTGTGCTGGTGCAAGTACATCAAAGGCTTTGGCGGCTGAGGTACCCTACCGACGCGAGTAGCCTGAGGGGGTGTCGCGAGAGGGTGTTGCGTCAGCTAGCTCTGTCAGGGTGCACCGTGCAACTGTGAAACACCAACGGAGACCTGGATCCTCTTGTTGTGTGAAGGCCCCCGTCCTGGCGCTGTAGTGTCCATGCCTGCTCAAACTTGAAGTCCCCGGAGTGTGACTCCTCGTGCGACACCACCTCCTCATCCCAAAGGGGTGCACAACCTATGAAATAGTTCGTTCTCCATGTAAACATGGCAAAAATAATGAAATAGTATGTTTTGCATGAAAATAAGATAGACCTACCTTGTCGCATGAAGGCCGCATATGGCTCAGCGTACTCCTGCCCTGTGTACTAGTGGAACTCAGGACCTGTCAGAGAAAATTATCATTAGTAATAAGTGGGGTTCGAAATAAAGAACAAGATGTGAGTGTTTAATGCTGACCTGCAAACTATGCCAGGGTACTCCCAGTACGGTGCCAAAATGACCCGCCCGCCACGTTCGTGCGAGGAGTTGTGGGGCGTGATGCACTGTGGCTCATCCCCCGTCCATTGCAGGAAATGAAGCTTTATTTGCATAAACAAGAAATTGTTTTTACAAGAGAAATCTTATTACAAACTACGCTGATGAAGGAGATCCGATTTGCATCTCCTCCACGACCTTCTTGTTGACCGGCTGCACTTCTTCAATCAGTTGTGATGCCTCTGCTTTATGCAGTTAAAGATAGTTTCGACTGGTTAAAGGTTAAGACTCCAGTCATGTGCCTTAAGTTTTGCAAGAGCACAACTTACGACTCTTTCGACCGCTTGTGTTATCAAGTTGGCTTGATCGGTCTTCAAGGTAGTTATCAACTCCTATCGCGTTTCGACCTGTTGTTCAATAGTGCTTGTATGATCGACCATGGTGTGTTCAAGAGGATTAAGGGCTATGGGAAGGCTACACTAGCTGGCAATTCAAAACAAAAAATACCACATAAACCTGGAAGTCATGTAAGCAAGAGATCATAGATCGTTACCACTAGACACGCAATACAGCGGGAGAAGAGTTGGAGCATCCTTATCCAACATCGAGTGCGCTGATGAAGTGTTCATAGTCAATCCTCCAACGTCCTTGGCACCGATCGTCTCCTCCAACAACCTAACCATTCCTTGCGTAGATTGTGGCTCGTCTTCGATCAGCACAGCAGCAATCGTAGTATTGCCTCTACGATATCCACACGTCCAGGGGTGGAACGTCCTACCCCGGTGTGGTAGCACCAACGTGCACGGTAGGGCCTTCGAGAAGATGGCGGCTAAGGTCTTGGTGGAGCAACTCACGTACGTCCCAATAGCCCCATGCATCCCCTTATAAAGAGCCCATAACGGATCCTATTTGAACTCGTTTGTTCCAACTCGTTAAGTGCGAGACCCTGCTGGTTCATTCGTAATCAATTGTGACTCAAAAACTCCTTTCTGACCACGAGTTGGTAGCGGTTCCTAGCAGGACATAACGATTCCCGAACACACATAAATATTATATCGGTCGAACCTTATGCAATATGATCTGCGACTAGGTCCTTATCACTTACGACCATCTCGTATCTCCATACAACCAGATCATATTTAGTTATGACCAGTTAATGATCATGTTCGACCAGTTTATGACCAGTCCGTATCTCCATACGACCGGTTCATATCTTGGTCGGAATGCATGGCTTGCTTGCGTATTATCTCTTTGCCTCACGATATTTAGTTGAACTCCAGGTGAGATATTTTTTCATCCATATACTATTCAATACTTTCTCGATCAAATGACAAATAACTTGATGTGGCCAACTCTTAGACCACTGGTGGCATGGCCATGCACTTTATTTATCCGACCACATTGAGGGGCCCAGCGGTATCTCTCCTATTTTGTTAGGAGGGGCAAATACCATATCTGACTTGTCACATCCCTCCACATATTTTATAACATACCTGAAAGCTACCTTTATAACTACCCAGTTACGGAGTAGCGTTTGGCAACCCCTAAGTATATTATTACACATATAAGAAACCATGTTGATCTCAAGTCTAAGAATCATACATCATCATTGCTTGAGACCTACTGATGACACATAAAATCAAAATAATCTCAATAGTATCTCAAGGTGGGTCAATCCAACACCATGTTCTCTAACATGTGTTCACATTATTGATTCGATATCCTTATATCCATGACCGGTGAAACATGGTCATCAATCAATACATGTATTGGTCGATAAGTCACTAGTGTTCTGACTAGTGACATCAAACCAGGGATATGTTTAGAATGATATTATATAAGTTAAAGAGCTTCACCAACAAGTCACATACTTGTTAATCTTTATAAATAATAATTCATCCAAGGAATATAATAACATTTATTCTATAAATCATAAACATGGACGTTATACAATTATCTCTATGATTGCCTCTAGGGCATATCACCAATAGTGGAATGACCTTCTCCGCACCTAGTCCACCGAACGCATTCTTTAGGAGAGAAATGTTGTCTTGAAGATTGATCTTCAAAGCCTTCATTTCCTCCTAACTACGAGTCGAGGCTTCCTGAAGTCATTTTATTTTGATTGCTTGCTCTGAAGATAGAGCACGACCAGTTAGAAAAATACTTCTCAAAGATCATAAAATAAAACTGGTCGTAGGTAAACAATTCTTACCACTAAGCGAGAGTCAAGCTTCTTGATTTCATCATCGTGGGAGGCAACATCCCTTGTGCACTGCTCTTCCCATTCTTTGATGCTCTTATCTTTCTCTTTGGAGATACGAGTTAGCTCGTTGATCACCAAGATATTCTAATCGACCTCAGTGTGAAGCTTACTCATATTGACCTCTTTTTCTGAACAAGAAAAAGAGTCAAAAAGAAAAGAAAGTTGTTGAAATAAACAATTTTAAGTGAAAAACTTAATGTTTATTTCATTTTGTAGCTCGCAAGCTACAGAATTTGCATCTTGAAGATTCTTCAACATGTTTAGCGTTTGCACCTTGGCTTTTACATAGTCAAGTGCGACGGTTAAAGTTCTTTCATCACTTTTAAACCTACAGGGAAGAAGTGATATGAGTACTTAATAAGTTGTCGAAAGCTACTCGTTAACAGGATCTTACCATCTCACTACTTGTTCGTAGAGTTCTAACTTCTGTTTTCTCAGCAACACCAACTGCCTGTGGTATTCACCAATAGTAGCAACTTGTTCGATAGCTTTCCAAATAAAGAAATATACAATGGGAAAAATAAAAACCCAAATATAAAAATATTTGGTATTGAGTACTTACATCGATGGTTGACTAGGCAAAATGGGCATACACCATCTTAGAATGCTCCAGTTTACGGAACTCGTCGGCTTTGTCCCACCATATTCTTTGTAGATGCTCGTCGTCAAACATATGTCCTCTGTTGGGAATATCCTTAAGGTGTGGAACTCGATCACGAGACCTAAATGAAGAGGACCCAATAGTTGGTTGTCCAAAGAACCCGGGAAAGAAGTCGAAAGAGTCTTCTTCTTCTTCTTCACTTCTTCTTCGCTGTTAGTAGAAGAAATGACTCTACCTTGAGGACATGGAGGAACATCCTCCACAACCTCTTTTCCAGCACGGTGAACGGAACTCTTCGTAACCGTCGGATCGGCTACTCTTGGCGATTGTAAGGACAAGTCTCCTGTTCGAACATTGATGTCCTTGACAGTTGAATTGATCATCTTCGAGCACAGGTGGTTTGATCACCTCAGTTTGTGCGGAGGGCTCGTTGGCAAGCGTCCCTTCTCCTGCTACCTCAGGAATAGTGGTCGAAGACTCTACCACCGTTGCTTTTGTCTCTACAATCGAGGCGGGGGCCAACATTCCCATGGTCGTAGACATAACAATGGCTTCTTTTTCCACATAGACATCCCTGGTGCTGGAGACATGGAACTACAACAAGACAGATGTTAATGCATCAAAAGGTAAGATAAAAGAGTAAATACAACAATATATTCTTTAAAAAATTTACATACCTAGGCTTCCTAGATATGATCTTGAAACCCGAAGAAACCTTTCTAAGACAAGATTTTATCTTCTCCTCTGGAAGGCTCTCCGCATCGCCGCTTTGAACTATCAGGTCCTGTAGAACCCCAGCTGGTCGTACATTGGGAGGGAGGTCGTAGCTTCTTCTGGGTGGTCGAAACTAGCTTCGACCACCTGGAAGTTGCCATTTCTTTCGACCACAGGCTCTAGTGGACTGGCAGTAGCCTTCACAAAAGAAATATAACTCTTCTAGTTTTCCTTTTCGATCCGCTTAACAAAAGCAGGAGAAGGAGAAACTGAGAATGTCTTATCATTATAATAGAAGGGTACCTTGGCCTTAGGCACCCTATGCGTGAGGTCTAAGACCACCTCTTGTGTGCCCTTGGTAGTTAAATCTGCCAAGAAATGACCAATGGCATTGGTCGGTCGGGAAGTTGCACTCAAACTCCCGATATCCTTCTTTTACTTCTCAACTACCATCACAAGACGGTGTCTCTTGCTTAGAGAAATTATGTCTTCCTCCGATTCCTCCTCAGTAGACCCCAAGTCCATTTCGGGGACATCCTGAGGACTAGGAACACTGCCTTGCTACAAGAGGTCACAAATAAGAATCAACAAGTAGTGGAAACCGCAAACACTACTCCCTAAAGATGAAACCAATACAAATATCGGTTACCTTTAGAAGTCTTCTTATCTCCACTTCGGATACGACTGTCATAATCTGAGGAGCTTCCTTTATGGTCATAAGGGCCTTCTCGTAGATAAGTTTGACCCGAGCGTCAACAAGCAGAAGAATATGATTAACAGATGTGCTTAAATCACAAATTGAAAAATCATATTGGTTATATCATTACCTTGTAGTCCCTGGTCGGATCATTAACCCCCGAGTACTCCCACATGGGATGTGCTCGATCTTTCAGGGGGCTGATACGGTGTGTGATGAAATCCTTCACCACATGCCATCTGGTTAGCCTTCCTTCGCTCAAGTCCTTGATTGCTCGAATCAAGGGGGCTAAGAGATCGAAGTTCTCTGAACTTGAGTCACATGACTTCTTCTTCTCTGGATGCTTGCCTTCGAGGTAAAGACTGTCTCCTTTGGTCAGAGTCCAGTAGAATCACTTCTTCCTCCATCCCGGCCACAACGACCTGGTGAACATGAGGATATACTCTTTCGACATCCCTTCATGGAGTTGAAAACCACAACTGCTGGCAATCAGCTGGTGCTTGCCCATCCCATAGTAGTACCTAAACAGGTCTAAATCTGGAATGATTCCTAGATAGGCCATACACAGGTACACGAACACGCTCGGCATTGTGATGGAGTTGGGAACCAAGTTCACCAACTCCGCCTCAAAGTGCTCGAGCACGATAGGTAGGAATGGGTGGCAGGGCAGTCGAACACCGCATTTGCAGTACGCTTGAAAGACAAGAATTCTTCCCTCCTCCACCGATTGCCAATGCTGCCCCTCAGCGTTAGTCCATTTCACCAGGGCGTGCCTCAGAATCTTCTCTGCAACAATTAGAGCAGTCAGCTTCTCCACATCCATGTCGGATATCTCCTACTTAGAAACAGTCCAAGCTATTTCTTCTAAGTGATTTTGATTTGGAATTGGAGAAATTTGGGGAAGGATTGTAAAATTGGTTGCCGGCGCAAAGAACGCTCGGTAGCAGTTGAAAAGAATGAGGAATGTAAAAACCCTAAGTTACCCCCTGGTGAATACTTAATAGCTGTCAGTTTGAGCAAAAGATCGTGGAAACCCTAAGTTACTCCCCAGTGAATACTTAATAGTTACAAATCTCTTCGGGAACTGCTCCCAACGGACAGATTTTGCAAGAGACGGTTGGCATTCTTTTTTCTGTCTATTCAGGGAAAGAAGTTTTATTTTTACAAGTCAAGTAAAATTACCTATTTAACTAAGTCAATTTCTAGTCAAACAAGATACCACTAGAAAGACATTGCTGTTGACCACTATCCGACAACCTTTTTTCCATGTAAGTTACTTACACTTGAAGTTGGAGGACTAGATGACAAGGATATAATAATCCTCAATTAATTAAGTTATTTATCTATAATGTTTATAGATAATAATGTATTTTATATAATCTTCAAAGGAACCTCTCAATATTAACAATGAGAAAAATCATACACACCTAGTGGTCCTAAGCTATTTTACGACCACCCTATATAGTTGTAAATAGCTCTACAATCACCTTACATAGTCGTAAGTTCTTCTACGACCACCTATTGATTGTAAGTTCTACTACAATCACCCTATATGGTCGTAAGTTATTTTACGACCACCTATTAATTGTAAGTTCTACTACGATTACCTCATGATCATAAGTCTTACTACGATCAGGTCATCTACAACCACCCTATGGTCGATAAAACCTACAGACATGTGAGCCCAATCGACTAAGGACATTTGTGCGTTGTGTTTAATACACACAGTAGTTAATATGTGTCATTATTCCTGAGATAATTGCACATATTAAACCTCTATCTTTGACGTAACCGCGAGGCGATGTGGGGGCGCGTCTCTGACAATAATTGCCCTTAAACGTGTGCATTGCATCAAACGACAAGGTGCATCTTGACGTAAAAACACTACTACCCCTTCATGCACTATATAAGGAGTAAAGTTGGTGGACAGAGAAAGGGACAGAGGACAAGTGAGAGATAAGAAGATTAAGCCCTAGCTTTAGTGACTTCTTCTTGTTCTAAACACAATCAATACATCAAACACAGGGGTATGGTTATTATTCTATCAGGAGAACGCATGAACTTGTATAAAATTCCCTTGTTATTTTCTGTGTGGTTTCGCTCTAGGAGAGCCTCCGCATTCATTCATAAGACCTATACTAAACCATCGACAACAATATTTTAATTACAGCCTACATACCCTATTTAGCTACTTTGGAATTTTTATAGGTACCTTGCTATTTTCTTTGTTTACAAATTATTTAGCATGTACAAATGGAAACCAAAATTAAGTTGTAATTATTTTGATTAAGCTCTACATATCTTATTTAGCTACTATGCAATTTTTATAGATCTTTTATATGTATCTTGCCACTTTTCTTCTTTGAAAAGTGTCTCCAGTATTTACAAAATATTTACCATGTACAAATGGAAACAAAAAAAAATAAGTTAACAATATTTTAGTTCAATTCTACATACCCAATGTAGCAACTCTGGATTTTCTTTTTTACAATTTTTAGAGGTGTCTTGTTATTTTTCTAGTTTAAAAAGTATGTTCGGCATTAAAAGAATATTTATCGTGCACAAATAGAAATCAAAATTAAGTTTGGATTATTTTGATTAAGTTTTGTATACCCTATTTAGCTACTCTGCACTTTTTATTGATTTTTTATAGGTATCTTGTTATTTTCCTTGTTTACATAATGTCTCCAGTATTTATAAAATATTTACCTTGTATAAATGGAAACAAAAATTATATTTAAAATATTTTAATTCAGCTCTACGTACCCTACCTAGCTACTCTGGATTTTGTATATAAGTTTTAGAGGTGTCTTGCAATTTTTGTAGTTTTGAAAGTATTTTCGGTATTAATAAAATATTTACAGTGCAAAAATAAAAACCTACAAAGTTTTCTTGGTATTTTTGCGGATTTATTCTAAATCATTCAAATACAGCACCATAAGTAATATCTATATGATAAACTTAGCTATACACAGCTAAAATAATGTACCTCATCAAACTACAATACAAGTAAAATATTCTAATCCATTGAATTCTATGTTGCTATTTTTATTTGCTAACTTACCGGGTTTCAAATTCATGTACAAAGTTGTAAGAACATTTACTTACAAAATGGGCGACAAGATCTGCTTCTCTCCCTCTCTCTCTCCTCCGCTAGGAACCGACAGGACTTCGCTGCGTCACTTCTCCCCTCTCCTCCTCTCTCTTTTTTTCCGGAATTAAAATGACTTTTCATCCAATTTTTGGGGTTTACATACCAAAATCATATCCCTAGTTGAATTGGCGATCATATCACTATTTCAAATGGCGATTTACACGCTGGCAATAAATGGCTCCTGTCGACATTTGAAATGGCAGTGGGCTATTTTTGGTAAAAAAAAACATTTTTATTATCTTTTAAATTAATATTATTTAGAAAAACGAATTTAAGTAAGGCTCATGTCACCATTTGAAATGGTAGTGGGCTATTTTTTGGTAAATAAAAAATTCATTTTTTATTATTATTTAAATTAATATTATTAAAAAAACAAATTTAAGTAGGACTGTCTCGAGTAAGACGCGTCGCTTTAGCATAGGAGATTATAATGTGCTTAGCGATTAAGCGAGGTTGCTACCAGCCTCTGCCCCCCAGAAAAAAAAAAATCTTAGTCATATTGTCAACTTCGAGTTCGACATAGTTTTTGTCTGTTCCGGAAACTTCCCCGTGTAACCAAATGCAGGTCAAGCATGGTGAGTCTGACGCCTCACCTGCTGGCTGCTGCTGCCGCGCGCTTCAGGCAGCCCCCATCTTGGAGGCTGCTACCGGGGACGCGATATACTACTAGTCTACAACCACTACCATTGACAAGTTAAGTGCATATATACATTACGAGGCATCGTGCTAATCACGCCATTTTTTGTTTCCTATTTCATCCTCTGAAATTCTTCGAGATAATGAGCACAGATCAGGTAATGTAATGTGCTCGTCAGGCGACATAATTGCCACCTAATAGACGTGTCAAGTTGTGACGATTTGTTAATTTCCTATATGGGCATATGACATTGCACATTCTGAGGTTGGTAGATGGGTAGCTGTTATTCATGATCGAACTGAATTATACCTAGTGGGTGCTAGTATGCTTAATTAACTATTCATGCTTGTCGAGTCAGGGGTGAACAAAATGAAAAAACAAACAGCATTGTACTTTGTCTGTTTCCTTGTTTCAATTAAGATTCCGATCTAAGTATCGGCAACTTAAAAAATAGTGTCTACCGAATTCATTGAGAAGCTTTGACATCACCCATTACTACGCAAAGGACCATCGTATACGGTTCTAAACCGTTTAAATTTGTGTGTATATGATAATTCACAACACAGACGGTTTGATGATATAAACCATCTGTGAAGGTCTACTATTACAAACGGCTTCTACAAAAATCGTTTGTGATACGTCGGCAATCACAGATGGTAATATGTATCAACCGTCTGTGATTGGATACATATCACAGAGTAAAAAGAATTATCTGTGATATCCAACATATCACAGACAGTTGTTGGTGGTAGCCGTCTGTGATATTCGGCATATCACATACGGTTTATTGGTGGTAGCCGTCTGTGATTGGAGACATATCACAGACGGTTCGTAAAAAGAATCGTTTGTGATATACGACATATCACAGACGGTTGTTGGTGGTAGTCGTCTGTGATAGTAAGCATTCACAGACGGTTTATATCACAAAATAGTCTGTGACAGTTCATTCTGAAACTAAATATTTTTATTTTATTTTTCGACTAGCCTCAGGAAATGATAGTCATGCTATCTGAAAACAAGCAAGCAAAAAACAAATAAATCATAATTAATTTAATATAGAACAACTCAAAGTGATTTAAAACTCAAAATCAATTACAAAATAATGTTCATGTATTGTCGCTAAAGTTACAATTGAATTACAACTCAAAGTGAATTACAATTGAACATGTATTAATCGGTGTCGCCGGAATGAAACTCTCCTTTCGAGCTAATGATCTTCGCCTTGATGAAGGTGAAGAGCCGTCCTCGAACGTCCGAGAGTTCGTCCGAATAGAATGTACTTGATTCGATTGTCATGCCCTGTTACTAGAAGGAGTAAAGTAGTAAGCATATATATTTAAATTGATAATTAGGAAATAGTTATTGCGAGATTGAAAAACCTCTGGATCCTTCATCTTAGCACTCATGATTTTCTGCATATGATGACAAATGTAGAATGTATATATGTTGCCTTGTAGTTGCTGGTGGCACTACAAAAATAGAATAACATATATATGTACAGTTAGTTCAAGAGGCCAGGTTACAAAGTGTGATATAGGATTATTGTATTGTAGTGGGTACCGAAAATCGCGTCTTATGTTGCAGTGTGACGCTCGGTTCCTTATGTGTCCCTCCCCCGGCAACACAGACGCTGAACGACCTACGTGATTCTAAAAAGTTATCCACGGCCATTTCAAATGAAGACAGACTACAATAGAGTTACGTATGGAGAAAATAAGCATACTTGCCGAGTACTTTTTGCAGAAGGGTGAAGTCGTGGTTGTTGTTGACTAGGGAATTAAGGTATATTACTTTGTTCCACTTTGGTACAATGACTAAAAGGATCCAGTGCCACCTACTCATGTATCTCGCTATAGTCATTAAACCTAAGTTCGTGTTGCGTATAATGTACAAATAAATTTGTATAACAAGTAGTGAAGCACTTACTTCTGGTTGTAGAACATCAGTATGTAGTCCTTGTTGCCATGAGCAAGCAACCCTTTCGTTATGTATTTCTCGACGTAGGATGCGCCTTGATCGATGTATTGCTCAGAGATCAACTGTGGGTCGAGGAAACCTACCGGTTCTCACGATCGTCGGGCTTGGTTCATTATGTACTTATACATAAGCAATAAGTTATGGCATTTATCAATATTGCATGACTGTAGAACTTGATTGTACACACTTACAGTGTCCAGCATCGTAGAAGTGAGGCGTCGAGCGCGTCGAGGTTGAATAGTTCGAATAAGTGTAGGAAGTCCATGACGAAGTAGCCCAGTTTGTGGAGGAAATGGTTCTCCGTATAACTAACAGTGAAACCAGTTGGTCGGTTTGTCCTCACCTCATTGATCTGCCGCATGTACCAAACATGCAAAGTCACACAACCCATTCCAAGGTAGGGTAATAGTGTCGGGCACTAATGGTCTTCCGAGGGAGAACGTCCAGGGCTCGCAAGGCGCCTCAATTGTGTGTTGGGGACCAACGGTTTTCCTAGGGAGAACGTCCGATACGGAGGCCTTCTGATGCAGGGGATGAGGAGGAGTCATCGAGAGTTCTGTTAGAGAGACATGGTCGTGTGGAGATCACGGCACTGCAAACGCGTTAATCTTCTTCAATTTGGCCTTAGCGCCTCGCGTGATATATGCCTTCGGGGGGAAACTCGGCACGCTTTTCTTGTTTATTCAGCGTCGTCTCCACGAGAGCAGATACAGAGACCTTCTAAAGCGAGGGTTGAGGTGGAGTCATCGAGCGTTATGTTGGAGAGGCATGGTCATGTCGAGATCGCGGCTTTTAGGGTCTAGGATGATATCACTCTTGGGCCACTAGATAAAAGTGTGCATGGCATCCCCTAGCGTTATGATGTCTTCGTTCGGGGCCGTCTCTACCGGGACAGCCATGTAAGTATCATGCATCATGTCCACCTGAACCATGGCTTAACCCTACGCCAGCTGGGTACCATGCAACACTGTCCCTTCCTAGCATGGAAATGTCATCCCCCACCCTGATGAGGATATCTCTTCAACTGATACAACCATCCCTACTGCTTCTGATCTGCAAGGACCAAATACTAGAGCACGTGCTCGCCAACTAAATTATCAGGTGACTTCGTTTCTTGGAGTGCATCCATATTCTATAAACTCTATGATGATGCCTAAAGCACGTGATATTATTTTACTTAGAAATCAAGGATCAGGAGGCAAGCTAAATAGAGATGATGGTAGCACTAAGCATGCAGATGATCATACGAGGAATGAATATTTATATACTGAGGCTTAGCAAAATCTAGCATAAAGACTATATATCAAGTTGTTTAGTCCAACACTTCGCAATATTTGAATAAAGGAACTTGGTGATGCGCCACCTATGCTAATGGGCCATGAGCCTTGTAATTCGGGCTAGACACCTAGGGTTTGGCACAGTTCATGTGGTACTGTTCACACATGAACAGTACCCGGGGCCGCCTCCCATCTCTTCCTCCTTTACATAGTGGCTGCCACCCATAGGGTTTGATGAGTTTTGTTGATTGACGTTTAGCTTTGCTACTTTAAACTTTGTCCTCTTGTTCGGCGAGATCAACATCGACATTGTTCTTTGAAACCCCACTTATCAATACCAATTCCATTCATATTTGCAATACATCAGATTGTGTTTTTACCATGTTCTTGCGTGCTTCTTCAGTGTATGCAGGAATTGATCTTTGTGATCAGGTCATCTGGGTATTCGTGCACAGTTGATAATGACTTGTCGAATAGTTCAGCGATTGCGTGGTTTCAAGCCTTGCGAGTTCGTAGCCAGGATCGTGAGAGTTGAGCGACTACTACCGAACTTACCTTCTCATCGAAAGATCGGGCCAGAACAGGACCTTCGTGATTCATCAAGTGGTATCAGAGCTACAGTTGATCGGTGAGAGTTTCCAATTTTCTAATGATAGATTCGTTTTTCATAGATGATAGATGAAATAGGTATGAAAAATGAATCTACTACTAGAAAACTAGAAACTCTCACCGATCAACTGTAGCTCTGATACCACTTGATGAACCACAAAGGTCCTGTTCTGGCCCGATCTTTCGATGAGAAGGTAACTTCGGTAGTAGTCGCTCAACTCTCATGATCCTGGCTATGAACTCGCAAGGCTCAAAACTACGTAATCGCTGAACTGTTCGACAAGTCGTTATCAACTGTGCACGAATACCCGGTTGACCTGATCACGAAGATCAATTCCTGCATACACCCAAGAAGCACGCAAGAACAAGGTAAAAACGCAATCTGATATATTGCAAATATGAATGGAATTGGTATTGATAAGTAGGATTCCAAAGAATAATGTCGATGTTGATCTCACTGAACAAGAGGACAAAGTATAAAGTAGCAAAGCTAAACTTCAATCAACAAAACCTGTGAGACCCTAAGGGTGGCGACAACTATGTAAAGGAGGAAGAGAGGATGGCGCGCCACGGCATCGCTTATGTGTGAACGAAGACCACATGAATGATGCAAACCCTAGGTGTCCAGCCCGAATTACAAGGCTCATGGCCCATTAGCATAGGTGGCGCAGCACCAAGTTCATTTATTCAAATATTGCTAAGTGTTGGCATAAACAACTTGATATATAGTCTTCATGCAAGATTCTACTAAGTCTCAGTATATAAATATTCATTCCTCGTATGATCATCTCCATGCTTGGTGCTACCATCATTTCCATTTAGCTTGCCTCCCGATCCTTGATTCCTAAGTAAAATAATATCACGTGCTTCAGGTAGCAGGATAGAGTTCATAGAATATGGATGCACTCTGAGAAACGAAGTCACCTGATAATTTAGTTGGAGAGCACGTGCTCTAGTAATTGGTCCTTGCACATCAGAAGCAGATGAGATTGTTGTGTCAGTGAAAGAGATGTCCTCATCACGCCCAGTCTCCATAGAAAAGAACCCAACCAGCCTCACTAGGAGCTTGCAGAACATGGGCTCCTGTAAAACGATATACAGTTAGCTAAGGCATCTTACAGATCTATCTTTGGAGCATTCCAGAGATGTACATTATCTGGATGTCATCGATAGGTAATTAGAAACATACATGTTCAGAAAGTGACGTCGACGCACAGCTACTCCGACGTTGAGGGGGACTGGCTTCCAAAAAAACGAGGGCGGCTTGCTACTGGTTGAGAACTTGATTCATTTGTTCCATTTGTTGCTGCAATGATGTCATTTGTCCTCAAAATTCTGCACGAATCTCCTCTTTCATCTCCTCCTTCAACTGTTCCTCGCGCTTGGCCTTGGATCTCTTCCTACTCCCATATGCTTTGGAGTCGTGTGAGAATCCCTACCTCCAAGATACATAAACCCCAAGGCCTTATGTGCGACCTGGGTGCTCCTTTTTTTCCAAGGCCGTGGATAGTATATCCTTCTCCCTGACTGCTTTGAAGGAGCCTAGGAAAGATTCGGTAGTCAATGTTTGCTGCAAGAGGCCATCATGTTATTTTAGACCCTATGAAGTTATGGACTTATTAACAACTAGATAGTTCGACATATCTTACCAGACGTTGGGACACTTCCTCGTCTGCTGAGTTTATGAAAAAGATGGCACCCGAAGACGTGGCTGATGACCTCGCTCTTAACCAGTTTCGGGCGCGCTCGTTTGTGATCCCAGCAAATGGCGGGGAGGCCTCCCACCTGATTGCGTCCTCAGGCTCCCTCGTCCATTGCGGGATTTTACCCACGTACGCAACGGTGTCGAGTCTGTGGGGGTAAGTGTTTCGTGTCGACATAACCGTGTGCGCCGCACTTTGCTCTTGAAATTCGGTTGTCGTCTTCATCCGCACAAAGGCGTCACATGTATTCCATGACACGAATTGATACTTCGCGAAGGGTGTCCGGTCCTTGGTCATGTACTCTGTGATAAGTGTACCCTTGAAGGTCTTCCACATTTTTCCCATCGTGAGCAACGCCTACCATCGCACGGGTCCCTGGACTTCTGCTGTGATCTCGAACAACCTTGAAATTTCAACCCACAGTAGCCCTTTCTCTTCGTCCGTCAGAGACTTCCAGCTTGGTGTAGTAATAGAGACCCATTTCCTTCCAACTATCCCGTATGTTATCCAGAATGTTGTCGCTGCTTTCTTGGGATGCAGAGGGACCCCAACAGCAGTGACCTCTGTGATGGTTATTCGGCCCTTAGGCCTTTTCAATATTCCTCTGCCATCTCGCTTACATACCATCTTTATCAGAGCGCCAGACACATTTGGCGATGTCGATGACGGCGGTGAAGACTGTGCGGATGCCATCTCGCTTACTTGCTATCTATGGAAACTTTTCAGCAAAAGACAAAAAAAAAATCAAAACAACCTTTTCAGAAAAAGACAAAAGAAATTTCACGGCTCACTAGTCAAGGCCAAAGCAATTCAAAACCACCTAGCAGAAATCACTAGTATGCCAAATCAATTCAAAACCACCTAACAGATTGACTCAATGATATCACAGTAAGATTAATAAAACAACAAATCAGTACTTCAGTAATCAATGATATTACTATAAGAATAACAAATTAGCACTACATTAATAAATGATATTACAACAAGATCAACAAATCAATACTCCATGAATCAAAGAAATTACTATAAGTACTCAATGACATTACCGCAAGTACTCACAGCGGAGAGATGTTGAAGATTAATTGTTCTAACGGAAGTAATATAACAACATATCGTTAGTAACAAAATGATAAAATATAATGACATGAATTAGCTCAAAACCTAGCTTATGACTCTAAATTGTCACACTAATCTCACTATAACCAACAATCCTCACTGAGCAATATAAATCGCACAAAATATTATGCAAAGTCACCGAATACAAGTGATAATATAAATAAAAAAGAGATATAAACTGAAATTTCACTAGTATGACACACTAACCACAATAGATATTTAAAGTTGAAGAATGCTCACTAAACTGATGGCACTCAAAGCCACCAAGAAGTCAAGACAAGTCACAGTGGAGAGAGCGGTTATTACCTTCACAGTGGATGGAGCGGGGGGGCGCGGGGAAAGAGCCGACGTAGGGGAGGAGGCCGGCGCAGGGAAGAGGACACTGCGGTAAGGAGGCTGGCAGAGGGAGGACACTGGCGCTAGGAGGAGGATGGCACACTGATGGAGGCCGATAGAGGGAGGAGGACGTTGTGGGGAGGAGGACAACGCGAGCATGACCGCGGCGTAGGGGGCCGGCGGGAGGCGACAACGGGGACAACAGGATGCGTGGCCATGACAAGGGATTTGGGCGGGAAGTAAGGGTGCTAGGGAGGGGGACGGGCGAGTGAGGAGTAAGGGTGCAAACCCTAACGGGGCCCTATTAATAATGGGATATTAAAGACAGCTCTATTAAACAACCTTCTGTTATATTCTATATCATAGGCAGACATATTACAAAACTGTCTGTAATAAGTATCACAGATGGTTCCATAATAGAACCGTTTGTGATACATATCATAGATGGTTTGTTCCACTAAACTGCATCTGATAGTTCCTTGCTTCACCTCGATGCCCTCACCATTATCGGAGTGATTCTTACGTTTGTATCGGGATGATTTGCACACCAGACATACATGCATGTTTGCATACTCTTTTTGGTAGAGGATACAATTGTTCGGACATGCATGTATTCTTTCTACTTTCATTCCCAATGGACAAAGAAACTTCTTGGCTTAGTAGGTGGTTCTAGCCAACACGTTTCCCTCCAGAAGGATGTCCACTAAGAGACCTAACAACGCCGTGAAACAATTGTCGGACCAACCATTGCATGCCTTCAATTTCAGAAGTTCAAGTACGAATGACAACCTTGTGTATTCCGGCTTGTAGCCCGGGAACAAAGGTTTCCCAGAGTCCTCTATTAAGCCCTTGAGTTTACCAAACTCTCTCTCTCACTATAGTTCCCTTCTACATCGCGTAGTATCTAATCCAGATTGTCATCGTGCGACCTATCCTCAACAAAAACACAGTCCACATCCGGCATATCGTTGTCTCTCTCTACGATGTTACTACCTTCTGGTAAAATCTGCTCTTCACCGTGACTGGCCCAACATGTGCACTCCTCTTTGAAATCCCTTCGAATCAAGTGCGCTTCGATCTGCGTTGGGTTGGTAAACATCTTCATATTATCGCAATCAATGCATGGACAGTACATAAATTTTATCCCCTTCTTCAACATACCCTGCTCGGCAGCTCTTCTAAAAGCAGATATGTCATCAATGTACTCTTCACTCACACGGTTCTCAACGTACATCTAGCTTCCGTCCATCTATGCTACACACGTAACAAATTAGTGTTAAATTAGATTAATGCTCCTAAAGTATCTAGCTATGACATATTCACGAAGCAATATATATATCAAGCTAGAATATATTAAAGTAGACCAGGATAGTGAGACCCATTCATAAATTTCAGCAAACTACCAAGCTAGATCTAAACCTTAGATAAGCAAATTACCAAGCTAAATTCAAGCAAACTACCAAGTTAAGAACCGTGTGAGTGAAGCAAATACTAACCTTAGATGACCAAGAATAAATAGATCTACATGCACACTTGCAAATCTTCGGTATTCTTTCACCAAACGCCCCAAAGCTAGACGCCTCCTTCATAGACAGATCTCACTACATACAGATCTGTCGGGACGGCTAGGTATTTAATGGCGCAGATCACAGACCATCCTGATCAAAAACTGTCTATGATAATTACATCACTATTACACACTGTTCTTATTAAAAAAAATGTTTGTGATAATTATGTATCACATACGATTCTTATTAAAAACCGTTTGTGATAATTATATATCACAGATTGTTGTATTTTATAATCATCTGTGATGCTAATCACAGATGGTTTGTTCCACTAAACTGCCTACGATAGTTCCTTCTACAACTTAAAAATATTCTGTTTTTGGCTAGCCTTAATAGTTAATATCTATGACTTGTTTTTCACATAGAAAAGAGCAAGATAAACACATTATTCAATAAACATATTCAACATACATAGTAAGTTGAACTCCAAACTGAATTTTTTTTAAAAATAATTTCTTGTATTTACATATGGCCAAATAGTGTGGTCAATCACTTCATACAAAAGATTTTCTTAAAAAGTAGAAATAAAAAAGATCAACTTATTTATAGCGGTCCATGTAGACTGCTATCTCCATCTTCAATTCTTTGTAGGCAACATCGTCGGCATCGAAGGGTTTGGGGTTTGCGTAGGTTCTCCGAAACACGTCCACCCATTGACACGCTTGTTGGAGAGTAGTCCAAAGATGCTTCGACTCAAGGACCAAGTCAAAATGTGCCCAGAGGCTCTCTTCCCTCGCTCGAGGTGTCTCGGCCTGGTAGACCCGATCGGCCGTCATCTCGATGTCATATTCCAAGCGACGGTAATCCTCCAGGAGACGTGCAACGTCTTCCTTGCAGACTACGTTGATAGTGAGGTTAGCTCGCCGGAAGAGGGAGACCACCCAAAAGACGTGCCGGAGGACGATGTCAAGACGGCGGAAGGTGGCCATCACATGCTCTGGCATAACCTCCGCAGAAGGAGGGAGGACACTGTTAGTACAATGTACTTTCGCAGCATCCGTAGCTTATGGCCAGCGAGGTGCTAGTACAAAATGTCTAAGTAGGCCATAAATGTCGACATCAGGGGAGAAGAGTGGGGAGCCATTGTTTTTTTTAACTCCACTAGTTGTTGATGGAGGGTGCGAAAGAGAGTAGAGCGATGTAGGAATTCATCTTCAGTAGCGGATAATCATTCTTATAAAACATATCACATCGTGCATGTGAGATGAAGAGACGCATCATAACGTCGGCACGCGAGACGAAGAGACGCATCGTGCGGGAGCCGAAGCGGCATTGAACATATCACAGACACTTCCAACCACAAACTGTTTATGATATAAAATTATCACACAAGGTTCTTGTTAAGAACCGTCTGTGAATTATCACATATGATTATATTTAAAAACCGTCTGTGATAATTATGTATCACAGATGGTTCTAGCCATCGCTAGTAACATAGATAGTCGTGATTGTAAAACCGACTGTGATAATTACAACACTCGTGGTTTGTGGGGAACCGTCTGTGATGAGACATCCAGTATAGCCTCTTTTGTAATAGTGACCATTTCTGGATATTCCAGTACGACCATCAACATCTTTCTAAACGGGTAATACTATTTAGCGAAGGAATGCCCCTCGCTCCCTCGTAGCACAAAACAAACAAAATGGAAAACTTTCAATTCCTATGTAGGAACTTTTAACTAATAGAATTAAGAACATTCAAATTGGTTGTGAATTTTTTTTATTAGGATTTGAAAACTTTATAATGGATTCCTAGAGATCTCAGCTGAACTTACCGAGTAGTTTTGATGTGAGGCGCCAAAGGAGCTTTAGTGTGTCGGGACCCGGATTTGCAAATCTAAACTCTCTGTATAAACCACACTAGTACACACAGTGACAATATAGGTGAAATATCAATCATATGCACAAATAAGTAATTAAGTATTTTATCAATAATATTTTGTGATTCAAAGTTTAAACAATTTTCACTCAAGTCGACTACAATCAATTAAACTATAGTGAAAACTTCAAGGAAAATTCCAATGTGTAGCCCATGCCATATGCCCAACAAGCAATCGATCGGGGTAGTGTGATCTAGTCCTCGTAATCCTTGTTGTACTCCTTCAACGATGAGTCAATCGTAGATGACCTATTTGTCTTTCAGCGACCGAGCAACATTATATAATAGAAAGGAGTACATGGAGTACTCAGCAAGTTGCACGCACATATACAATTATAGATGCATAGTTTAATACAAAAGATGGCTGATATGGCTTATTTTGCATAAAACAATAACTTGGATTTAAAATACAGTAATAAATAGATTCAAAGTGTATTCGAGAAATCATTATAATAACTGATAAACAAATGATAGATGAAATGGCTAATTTGGCAATGAATCACCCTTCACCAACTACATCATCATCAACCACTGGACTCACCAGTGTTACCTTGTATTTCAAAATCACAAGTGAATTCTCCATTCATTTCTCAACCAAATCACTTTTTATGAAAATCTACCAATCGTCTTAAATCATCGAGCAGCATTATCCTTTCTCAAGACACCCACCCATTTCTGTCTTCGACACATCCCCGTTTTGTCCTCACCTTCCCTCTCGGGCAGAAGCCCACATCCTTCCCAGGCCGGCCTAGCCACCCGAAACCCTAGCCATAATTCCACCAAGACAAACTACCACCCCGCCCAACTTCTGCCTCCTCTGCTTAGGCCCGCCTGTCAACTAGCGTCGCCGCCTCTATGGGGATACGCTACAAAGTTCGCCATCGCCGCCCTCGGTATTTGTGTTCCCCATGCCTCCTAAGGTCAATAAAAGCCACTACTAATCCGCATGTCTACCTTGCATCGTCACGCTACCCTCAACCCTAGAGCCGTCGCCAAAAGACCTCGTTGTTGCACCAAGAGACCTCGCCGGAGTTGGAGGAGCACCACCACCGGCATTATGGCCCAGGAGCACCTCACATTCCCATCATTTTGCCGCACCTTTGTTGAAGTAATTCACATCATGGTGTGTTCCCAAGTCTTGCTTTTTCGTTCCACTAGGCAATTGGCTCCGAGGAGCTTCGAGCGAGAAGGTCGAGACCGTCTTCCCCAACCCCAGCTGAGCCCCTCCGTAGTTGGATTGTGTCATCCCCGATGAGCTTCCCTCCTCTTCATCTACCACGTCGCATTTGTTATTCCATGTTCTGTCTAGTGCTCCTCTCGCTATTATCAGAGGAGCACTGTAGCACCGTCCCTGATAAGGGACCAGCCAGCGTTGCCACCTACTTCTTCACCGCTGGCCATCGCCATCGATCACCGCCAGGGGCGGACCCTCAACGGGTCATGGGTGTTCAGCTGAACGCCTATTTTTTTGCAAAACATCTGGTATATAATAGGTATATTAGATGTATATGTTATTAGTTAAGCCAAAATTATATATTTGTGTCTGCAAATGAATTTAGCCCGCACTCCTCACACCTCGCGCGCATGGCCAATGTAACACATTAGCCCCATTTTACTTCCTACTTCAGCCGACCAAACCCTAACCTCTATTCTCTCTCTCAATGTGGCTGTGTGTGGTGGTGGTGGTGGTGGTGTGGGGGTGCTCCAAGTGGCGAACGAGCAAAGGTGCGGGCTACAAAGGCGAGCGACGGTCGATGGACACCGTGCTATGACACGACGGCAAGCAGGCGTGAGGCAGCGTAGGGTGAGCGTGCGGCAGCGCACCTGGGCGGGCGAATAGAGGTGCGACGCGAGGAAGGGAGCGGGCGGCACTACGGGAGCAACGCGGTGGCCAGGAGGGAGTGTGGCGGCGACCGTCATCGTTCTCTCTCTAGATCTAGGTGTGTTCTGCGCACTCCACTTCTTCTCCTAGGCTCTGCTCTACTCCAGCTCCAGTTATTTCTGGAGTCTAGCCTCTTACTCTACTTTCTTGGTTCTTTCGATGGATGTTGTACAAAAATACAACCTTTTCCTTGGGCAATGAATAGATAGTTGGGCCCTTGTTACATATGTTTACATGCTAATTTTTGCTCTATGGAAGGAACATTCTTAGATGGGGTTCTTGCTGACAGGAAAAGAAGAAAAAAAAGAGTGGGATCAACAAGGTATGCAACTGTCAGTTTTTTTTAAAGAAGGCAAGAGCTCTATCGACGACTATTAGAGGAAGGAAATAAGTTTTAGTAGTCTAGCTACTACAACCTAGAATAGAAAAAAGTGAGAAAACAACTACGATCAAGCACCAAGCACAAGTTTGTTTTGAAAAAGAAGACGAGAGCTCTACCGATCACTATTGGAGGAAGAAAATAAGTTTTAGCGGTATAGCTGCTACAACCCATAATAAAAAAAATAGATAAAACAACAACGGCCAAGCGCCAAGCACAAGTCTTGGCTGCACCCTACAACAACAACATAACTCAGCAAAATAAGAAGCTTGGAGCTAAAATAGCTATATTCTTAGTTTCCACCTCCGCAACTGCCATTGATATCTATAATTTGCTTTTTAATTCATCCCATTATGCTTGCCTTATATCGCTCATTTCCTCATATGAAATCATTCATTTCTATATTTTTTGTATTGTATTATTATATATACGCGTATCACCGTATCATTGTTTTGGGGAAAACGACATCTCATGGTATCGACGTATTGATATCGGCATATCTGAACAACCTAGCTCTGAAATCCGAACACACGTCCTAAAAGTCATGAGTGTGCCACTGATCACCGCTACTGCATCTTCTCTATCGCCGACCCTTGCCGATCCTACTGTGCCCCTTCGCAGCACCACTGTTGCCTAGATCGCCAGCGACCCTCGGTTTCCGCGCCCTTTCCTCCTCCGTCAAGCACATGTTGCAGCCACGTCAAGCACATGTGACAGCCATGTCAGCACCACACCAACAACCGACCACGCCAGGTCCTGGTCACCTCACCGTCACAACGCCCGGTCAGCAGGCGTATGGACACCTACCCTCGTGGCAACCCGAGCCAGATCCATGTTAACATCATTTTCATACTACAATGTAATTGTTTATGTGCTAAGTGTGCTTACCTGATCAATTGGCCTAAGAAGTGACTTAAATTTCTAGGGAACTATAAATTTCAGTGACACCGGTGAACTACATATAAAGGGTAGTAGATAAACAGTATAGACAGTAGCTAGTTGGTATTTGCTAAGTTCATGTAGCACCCATGGGCAAACAAAGAGCAGAGTTGGCTGCGTTGGAAGGAGCCTTTGTCTATTCCAATAGGTCTAAAGGGCAACATATACAATATAAATGTGTTTAAAAATATGCAAAGAACACCCTATACAAGTCATATCTACCCCCCCTCAAACTCATAGTGAATCAACAACACTGAGTTTAAAGAGATAAAAACTGTGATGAGCTCTAGTTTGTGCCTTTGTGAAACAATCTGTTAATTGAAACTTTGAAGGCACATACCGAAGATCAATAACTTGGAACTGCACCTGCGATATCATAAACGAAGCATCTACTCTAATATGCTTGGTGAGCACATGCTTCATTGGATCTCGAGCAATGCTTATCACATCAATCTGATTGATAGGAGAGGATTCGGTGTAGAAGCAGAAACACTGAAATCATCAAGTAGCCACTGAAGCCAAGTGATCTCAGCTACTAACGCCGTCATGGCTCACAACTCAGCCTCAACACTCGAATGGGGAACGACAATCTACTTCTTGGTCTTCCAAGCAATCAGAGAAGAGTCAAGGAAAATACAAGAGGCATAAAGACACTGGCGATCAGAAGGATCGCTAGCCCAAGTCGCATTAGAGTATGCTTGAAGCTGCAAATGGCTGGAATGAGGAAAGAAAAGGCGACGACTGATGGTCTCCAGAATATATCGTAGAACATGAAGAATGTGACTATAGTAGAGCTGACTGGGAGTAGAAACGAACTGATTAGGAATGTGCACAGGGCGAGAAATGTCAGATCGAGTAATCCCAAGGTAGACAAGGCTCCTAACAAGACGGCGGTAGCGAGTGGGATCCTCATGAGGCTTCCGATTAGTGGGCCAAAAGTCAACACTAAGCTCTACAGGAGTGTCCACCGTGCGCTGATCAGTGAGACAAGTGTAAGGATATTCATAATGTACTTCTCCTGGGAGATGTAATAGTCCTCAGCTGTGGAAGTGGCCTCAATCCCAATGAAGTAACGAAGAGGACGTAAATCAGACATCAAGAATTGCTCATTGAGACGCTCCTTCACAAAATTAATGTACTGAGAGTCGTCCCCGGCAATGATAATATCATCCACATAGAGGAGGCGCATCCGACCCCGAGGAGAGGTGTGTACAAAGAGCGTAGGGTTGTAATCACTGGCGAAGAAGTGGTCAAATCAAGCACGAGATGCTTGCTTGAGCCCATAAAGAGAGCGACGAAGGCGTCAAACCATACCAGTGGGAACATAATACCCAGGGGTGACTGCATGTAAACCTCCTAACGTAGCTCGCTATTGAAGGCATTCTTAATGTCTAACTGAGAGATGGACCATTGTCGAACAGAGGCTACAGCAAGGAGAGTGCAAACAGTGGTCATCTGGGTGACAGAAGCAAATGACTCATCGTAGTAACGACCATGCTTCTGCTAAAAATCACGCGCCACAAGACGAGCCTTATAACGCTCAAGAGAATCATCCGAGTAGATCTTGATCTTGTACACCCACTTGCACGTGATAGGAGTGATACGCGCAAGTAAAGGCACAAGATAGCAAGTGCCAGTACGCTCTAAATTAGTATCGACGATCAAATCACCGAACTTACAAAAATAAAAAGACAGAGGAAAATGACACGTATCTCCTGATAAGGAATGAGGCTGCTCTTTATTGATATGAACTGGCTATTACAGAATATGTCTACAATCTGGACCAAAGGCTAACTCTCCTAACACTGGAGCACAATGCTTGCTATGACTTTGCAATCTAATCGACTGGTTATCTTCTGAGAGTGATTCCAATCGATGTTCCCTTTCGGTCTCTGCCTCCTTCCACGGTCCTCCTTATGTAGTTGATGAAGCGTTGGCAGTTGTCCCTGGGAGAGACGCCTGTTGAGAAGTGGCGCGTCTGGTCGGAGAGAGGCATCAATTGACAATGTATCAACTGCTATGCGGTTATATGTCAGTAGGCCATTTAACCGTATTCCAGTGTCTTAGAGTTACGTAGCGTTGCGTGGTATGGAATATGTAGCACATGTTCCATTCGTCACACGGTAAAGTATATACCTGGACTCAGATTCAGATACCAGTTCAAAGCCTTGTGAGCATTTTGACTGGTCGGAGGGTAGGTTAGGAACCTTATCTGACCAGGTTATGTATTATGTAACATCCAGAATCCTTACGACCAGTGAGGTCGTTAGATTTAGGGGTTACGACCATGAAGACGTATGGTCTTCTATAATCTAAATAATAAATAGAGGTTTTAATCTTCGTCAAGTAGTAAACTCCTCGGATATCGCGAGTTGCCACCTAGGGTGAGCAGCAGCCTCACAGTACGTCGTAGGCTCAGAAAGAGCAGCGCCTGCGAAGCCGTCGTGCTTAGGAGATCTGACAGTGCGACGATCACCAAGATCGTATCTAGGAGAAGGGGAGAACAAGAGTTGAGAACAAGGTCCAGCAAAGACGGAGGCTCAACTTAAGGAGTAAATCGAGGACGGCGATAATAGTGCAAGGGAAAGGGTGGAACTTCAACAAAAGAGCTGGACAGAAACTCCGGAGGAGAGGGTGTTGGTAATATACCCTAGAGGCAATCATAGAGATGATTGTATCACATCTATGTTTATGAGTTATAGAATAAATATTATTATATTCCTTGGATGAATTATCATTTATAAATATTAACAAGTATGTGACTTGTTAGTGAAACTCTTTAACTTATATGATGTTATTCTAAATATATCTCTAGTCAGATGTCACTGGTCGGAACACTAGTGACTTATCGACCAAAACATGTATTGATTGATGATCATGTTTCACCAGTCATGGATATGGGGATAACGAATCAATAATGTGAACACATATAAGAGAATATGTAGTTGGATTGACCCACCTTGAGACACTATTGAGATTTTATAATTTTATGTGTCATCAATTGGTCTCATGATGATGTATAATCCTTCAATCTGAGATCAGCATGGTTTCCTACATGTGTAATAGTACATTTAAGGGTTGTCAAACGCTACTCCATAATAGGTAGTTATAAATGTAACTTTCAAGTACACTATGAAACATGCAGAGAGATGTAACTGGTCAGATATGAGATTTACCCCCTCCTAATATAAGAGATATCTCTGAGCCCCTCGATATGATCGGATAAAGAAAGTGCATGGTCGTGCCATTAGTGGTTGAAAAGTCGACTACATGAAGTTATCTATCACTTGATCAAGAAAGTATTGAACAGTCCATGTATGATAAAATATCTCATCTAGAGTTCAACCAGATATTGTCAAACAAAGAGAGAATATGCAAGCAGGTCGTTCAGTCTAACCAGATACGAATTGGTCATATGGAGAAACGAACTGGTCATATGGAGATACGGACTAGTTGTAAACTGGTTAAACATAATCACTAACTGGTCAGTAAACTGGTCGTAATGAGTTACAAACTGGTCGTGACTAAACATGAACTGGTCATATAGAGATACGAGCTGGTCGTAAGTGATAAGGACCTGATCATAGATCATATTGCATACGGTTCATCCGATATAATATTTATGTGTGTTCAAGAATTGTTATGTCCTGCTAGAAACCGCTAATGACTCGTGATCAGAAATGAGTTTCCAAATCACAACCGATTACGCATCAACCTACAGGATCGCATACTTAAGGGGTTGGAACAAATGAGATCGGATAGGATCGTTATGGGCTCTTTATAAGGGGGTGCATAGGGCTGTTGGGATGTAAGAGAGTTATTCCAACGAAATCGTAGACGCCATCTTCCCAAAGGCCCTACCGTGTACATTGGTGCTAGCACACCGGAGTACGACGTTTCACCCCTGGACATGTGGATACTGCAGAGGCCCTACTACGGTTGCTGCTGCGCTGATTGAGGATGATCCACGACCTATGCAAGTAACGTGATAGGTTGCTAGAGGAGACGATCGGTACCGAGGACGTTGAACGATCGACTACGACCACTACATTGATGCGCTCGATATGGGATCAGACTGCTCCAACTCTTATTCTACTGCACTGCGCGTCTAGTGGTAACGATCTAAGATCTCTTGCTTACATGGATTCCTAGTCTACGTGGTAAATTTTTTAATTGTCAACTAGTGTAGCCTATTCGTATTCTTACAGAGGGAACAGGTGGAACCAGAGAAGAGGGAAGCGAAGAAGGTGGAGGCGGAAGCGAAACAGAAGTGAAAAGCTGAGTGTCAGAAAAAGTCAGAAAGAAGATCGACTCAACAAGAGAATATGAACTGGCACTAGAGGGATGAGGGTAGTAAGGCCGAGACTGGTGATGTCCCGAGGCATCCTAATCCGGCGAGCAACAGAAGAGGCAACCATGAGAGAACAGGTTGTCTCAAGCAAGTGACGATGCTTACGCTCAGAGATACTGTTTTAAGCATGAGCACTAGGACAAGAGTATTGCAAAAGAGTACCCTGCTTATCGAGAAAATGATGCAAAGCAGCAGATAGGTACTTGCCAGCAGAATTAGCACAAAAAACACAAATAGGCGAATCAAACTGAGTGCGAACCATGGTAGCAAATATCTGATAAATAGAGAGAACCTGACTACGAGAGGACATGAAGTAAATCCAAGTATAACGAAAATAATCATCAATAAAGATCACATAGTAACGATGACCCCCTTTCGAAACGAAGGGAGCCAGACCCCAAACGTCAGAGTAAATAAGATCAAAAGGACGAGCCGAGACAGAATCACTAGAGGGATAGGGGAGCTGCAGCTACTTGCCAAGCATGTAACCCATACAATGTAAAGAGGTCAAGAGAAACAGACCCAAGAAAACAACGACCTACTAGAGACGACAGTCATGATCCCCAAAGATGACACAAATGATGGTGCCACTGAGCATAGAAAGTAGTAAAAGACGCAACAAAAACAGAAGCATGTGTAGTAACTAACTGGCTGGTGGAGACAGTGGAAAGAAGGTACAGCCAATCGAGCTCCCAAAGATGCTACGAATCACAGCACCGAGGGCCAGCATCAAGTAGAACCCCCATGCGACGGTCCTGAACACAACAAGAGTCGAACTTAAGAATAATACGACAACTGTCAACAGTGATCCAACTAGCCGACATAAGCTGCGTAGTAAGCTTGGGAACAAGAGACGGCAGGAACATAAAAGGAAGAAGTGAAAAGGATGTCTCAACCTGCAACAGGAAGACAAGTACCACCTGCAGTCTGAATAGTGGAAGGAAGAGTTGTGGGACTCACAAAAGCGAGGCGAGTAGAATATAGTGCTATGTGAAAAGAAGCACCAGAGTCCAAGATCCACGGAGATAAGATACCGAACGAAGGAGGTGACGGGGGCAAGGAGGACTACTGACAAGCAAGAGCCAGATGAGCAGAGCCCGACGTACGGGCGGCAGCGGCGGCGACCCAAGGTAGGAGCGGTGGCGGCTGCACGAGACTGGGGCGACCACCAGAGGCAGGGGCGGCAGCGGCGGTGGTGTCTGCGACGTCCTAAGGCAAGAGCAGCGGTGATGGCTGCGGCGTCCTGAGGCAGGAGTGGCGGCGGCATCCCGAGGCCGAAGCGACGACGACCTCGTGCTCGAGCGACCCGAGGGAGCCTAATCGCTAGCGGGCATGGTGCGCGTGAGGAGGCAGTGCTTGGCCTCCATCTAGGAGACGACAACGACGACATCAGGGATACGGAGCAAGGGAGCCGTTGGGTGGGAAATAGCAACAACAGCTCGCTGGGCCCAGGGCCCGGGGAGCAAGGGCATCTGGAGCCGCCGGGCGCGAGGTCCAGGTAGCAGCTCGTCGAGGCGACAGGGCAGCTCGAATGCGCGAATCCGACGCGGAGGTCGCGACAGCACGGATCTGGCTCAGAACGAGCATCGGGGCGACATGGCAACTTGGATGCGGGTGTCAAGGAACCGGGATGAGCTCGGAGGTGGTGCTCAGAGCAGAGCATGCGCGGAGGAGGGCACGACAAGGACACAAAGGAGGGCGCGGTGGTGCATCGAGAGTACGGTAGCGCAGATTCGATGCGTCAGGAGAAGAAGCTCCGCACGGAGAAGAAGCTGGTCGACGGGATCAGTCGCGGTCGGTGAGGATCCAGTGGAATCGTCCCAGATCCAGCGAGATCCGCCTCGTGGCTAGCATGTCCAGCGACACTAGCTTCGGCTTCGATCGGGCAACACAAAGAAGCAGAGCAGAGCAGAGCACAGGCGAGCGCAGGGATTGCGGCAACAACATTTAGGTAGGAAAACCTAACCCTAAACCTGACTCTTAACACCATATTGGAAAGAACCCTTGCCTATTCCAATGGGCCTAAAAGACAACATATACAAGATACATATGTATAAAGATATACAAAGAACACCCTATACAAATCATATCTAACAGGCTAAACTGCTGCAAGATTTATCCTGGAAACGACCCGATATAACCCACCCCAACATTTTTAAAGAGATTCAAAACTGAACCCCTCAATGGTGAGAATAGCAATCAGCCAAAAGGTTGTACCAGAGAAGCGATATCAACCACGATTTACCATTGTCTCGTAAGGAATGAAATAAAAAAATACCGTATCATATGGTAGCTAAAAAACCGAGTTTTCTGTTCGGGTAATGAAAGTGCAAAGTCATAAGCCTTCTGCATAACTAAAATGACTTGGGTTCTCACTATTTCATACTACAGCATCAGAGAATTGCAATATTAAATCTTGCAACGTCGTCAGAGTCCAAAAGATGCTCTATCTCAGCATGGCCAATTTGGATAACTCTATATCCTGAAATAAAACAAGCAAACCATGAAATATTTGTATACAGAAGCATAAGAAGTAAGAACTTTTCTATTCTTTTTTGTAAAAAAAAAAAAAGAACTCAAACAGAACGAATAGTATTAACTATGAATTCTTTCAATAAACCTTTCATTGTACCTAAACTTTCTGCGGAGCTACATCACATTTGTAGTACTGGCTCCAGTCTAGAACTCAATTCCTCAATATGACAGTATTAACTATCTAGTATATTCATTCAAGTGAACTCGATAACAAAAAAGTAATCCGAAGCACTATTAACTGGAAAGCGGTAGTTTAAGACATACTACTACTAGCTCTGATTAATACTGAAAACTGGCCTTAACATCTTGTTACAAAAGAATCTCCCTATAAAGTTTGTAACTCAAACGGTCCACAATGCAAGTCCAGATCATATGTTAACTAGACCGAGTTCAATGCACTTCTTGCTCACCACCAGTCCACCAGGATACTCAACTGCTTTTTTTGGTTCGAACCTTGACAATGTAAGCCAAAACATCACATTAATCATAATGAATACATGCTGCGGATATGCCCTCAGAAGATTCTTACAAAGGCATGAAATTAACAAATTATTTATTTACATCCCAGCATGGGCCCTAAGTCACTAACCAGTATGAAAAGCCTTTGAAAATCATCTCAGTTAAGCCTTTTTTTATTTGGTTGTCAATGGACTAGACGGTATAAAATAAACGAAACACTGATAGGTATTGCATTCAACATGCATTGGCTAAGGCAAAGCAGCAAAACATAAAACTACAATGTTTATCCGTGGCAGGGGCATGCCAAATAATTTCATGTTGACTTTTTTGTATTGTTTTTACTCCATTAAAATGTATGTCGTTTGTGAACATTCACTACAAATATTAGGGTTTGTGAACATTCACTGCAAACATTAGGGAAAATATCTAGATTAGTCGAATGAGGGTTATACTAGTAGATATATCATTAAAAATAATTTCATAGTACTATATTTTTATAGCTTTTACCACAATATTGTGATAAAATTACTGGTCAAGTTGCAAATGTCCAAAAGCCATACATTTGTTAAACTTTTGAACTATTATAATAAATTCCTTTGCATTGTTAAAACAATATATACATGTTCCCCGTTTTTTTTGTGAAAAGTTAATTTGATGGAACTGCTCAACCATGAGGTTGCAGTGAGGGGCTGATGGACACATGCCAATAGTGATCGCCAGGAGCAAAAAATTGCACATATTTCCACAAGTCCTCTACACCAATTATCAGGGCATAACATGATGCCTACATCTGCAATACAATTGAGAGGAACCTGCTTTGCTGTCTCCGTGCACTTCCCTAAATGTTATACTCTAGATTCTTTTAATTGTGACTTGCAAGTGACAAGAAGCAAGAGGAGGTAGTATTAGCTGGCTGCATCGTACTACAGTCAGACTATTGGGCATGCTCATTTCACTAACTTCTGCAGATCCTACAATCCTATTATTGGACAAGTCATTTAAGTAGGTTCTGCAAACTCTAATCTCCTCTATTCTATCGTGGCGGAACCTTAAAGCAAAATTAGATTGCATGCAGACCTCAGTCCAGAAAATTACTAATACAATAAAATGCGCACCGCCAAACATTCCACATGTAGCATTTGTGTTATTCATTATGAACTAGCCAAAGAGAAGGACACTTAAATTGTCACTAATGCAATTGAATAATTGGTTGTACCTAATATGCAATGAAAGTTGGACTTTGAAAGAACTTCTTTCAAGGTTTGTATGGGACCATGTGTATGCTATGCATAGAAGATGCATCGTTTGTATTTTCTAAATTCAACATATCCTATCTTCAATTGTTGTGTATTGGTAGTTCCAAGAGCTAGCCAAAAATCATGTCTTCACCTTGTCACTGATGCTTTAATAATGGTGTAAGAGAGGTTGAGCAGTTGCAGTGTACCATTTAATAATGGTATATATGGTCCAATGTCATTAACTATCTCTTAGATTTGGTGTCTCCTTGGTATGTGCGCATGCTGGGATTATATTGTGAAACAGAGGGAGTGTATAATGAAAAATAGCAGGTTTTCTGTATGTATTGCATATGTGGAGATGTGTCAGACCATGTATGCCTAACATATATCCAGTAAAAGTACAGCACCAAGTCTCAAATAGTTATGCTTCCAATGTGCAATAATATGCTAAACAAGATTACAAAGATAAGATGGTGACACTGCTAAGTGATAAGATGGTGACACTAGCAAATGCATAGAGATACTCCCTCCAGTCACACAAAAGAGTTGTTTTGGACTTTGGCACTGTCTCCAAAATGCAACTTTGACCATCAATTTGTATTGTAATACATTTGTAAAACCTAATAAAATTACAATGTTATCAACGTATTTTTCATGACTAATCTACGACGTATTTTTCATGACTAATCTACGACATCATTTTCATGTGGCTAATCTAAATATTCACAAAGTAGTCAAAAATCAAAATGGTTTGACTGCACATTTCCCACGGTGACACCCTTTTGCAATGTGGCCCTGAGAGTCAACATCAGTTTTGTGATCCACTTGGTACTGACAAAGAAAATATATAGCTACCATCTACTCTGAAAGAAACTGCTTAGTTATAATGGTTAAAACGATAGAGAAGATGGAAACCAAATCTCACTCAAGCATGTACTTTTTTCCCTTTTTCTCTGACTGTTAAAAACAAATGTGAAATGTTTGATCAGCTTTAAATTATGAAAACATAACCAGAAATATTTAGACTTTAGATTCCAGAATACCACTATTCTGGCTGCAGACAAATTTAGCATTTTACTTTGTGACAACTTGAATTAGTTCCTAAAAAGGTAATAGAAGGCTTTGGCGGATCCATATGACAACAAGTGGCACAGTTGAATCCATTAGTGTCTAGACATATAATTCTTTGTAAATGAATCTTTCAAATTGTTTAAAGATCCTCATCATGAATTCCAAATCCTTCAATAAGTTCTAGTTAACAAATTGCTTGTTCTTACAAGACATTTAGAACAGACACGGATATTGTTTACAAATGCAGGAATACAACTGATGTATTGACATTGTAGACCAAAGAGCAAATATCGACAGCACATGGGGCACACAAATCTAAGCCAAAGACAAATATAGTACTAATCCAGGACTAAAACACTTAAACCCTTTAACGGATATGATCCAAGTTTGTTGACTCACTGTTATGGTCTAGTTTATGCTAAGTATATTAAGACTAACAGGACACTTCATGCATATTAAATCCCAATTAGATGTCATCAAAGTGTCTAAATACTAAAGGTTTTTCAGAAAGGGCATGGCTCCTGTTTTCATTAAGGAAACCAATAACAAATTACATCATCAAAGGTACATAACAGCTTCATGGCTTCCACAAACAACTAATTATCAACACATGAACGATATTACAGAAACTTAATCCAAAATAACCAATGGTTCCAAAAGCAAAGCAACAGAGAACAGAAGCAAAGGTACAGTAGCAGTGTAGCACCTTGTAGCAAGGAATAATATGTTTACGATGTTAAGTTAATAATATTTCCAGTACATGTCAAATATAATATAAAAAATTGAAAGTAAACAGTAGGGATTAGGGAGCAAGGATCCAAAAACCTGTTCCGAGGGAAATCCCGCCGGGCGGCCGGTAAAAAAACCGGGTGGTAACCGGCCGGTTACCGGTTTTCCCGAGAAAAATCCAGTTGAATTTCGCTTGAATTTGCTTAAAACTAACCAAAATTCAAAATTCAAAATTCAAAATTTGAACTTGCAAAACCTGGGAAAACCGGCCGGGATTTTGGATCCCAGACCCCACCGGGAAATCCGGTACAATTTTTTTCTTTCCCTAGTAGGGAGGATCCCTAGTGCGTAAATATATACATAAGTATCAAAAGAGAAAATATTTACAAAAAGTAAAGACGAGGAAGAAAGAAAATATAAGAGCAAGAATAAAAAAAGAAATCTAACACCAGTTATTTGTGCAGTTTGGACTCAGTAGCTCTGTCAATCATAAGAGAAAAGTCAGCTACAAAATCATTGGGGCGTCATCAAATATTTTCTGGTCCCTAGTCTTCCAGAAAGAAGATCAAATATGTATCATACTTAGTCTTTAGAATCATTGGATGAAGTTCAAGGATACAATCGACAGGTTTTGCTGGGCGCATTTGATGTTCTTTGTTTCTAAAGTTCAGTTTTCGTCAGGAATCATGTATGTCGTTTACAAGCCGGGCATATTTATTTTTGGCTGAACAACCATTTCTGAACTGCTAAATTCTACACCTCACCAAACAAGATTGGTATTCATACCTACATGAATTGCTAAAAAAAATACTACTACTGCCCAATATTCAAGTTCAAACAATCCCAACCAAAATGACGTGTAAAAAGGGGGGAAAGGAGGGTGTCATTCCATACCTCTGAAACCAAAGGAAAGAAGCATCCATCTCCTGTTGAACCAGCATTTACTTCCAGCTACTCGGCCAGAAGGTATGAATGCTATACCCGGTCTTCCAGTTATCCAAGTAGACCACCTTCTGGACTGCCCACCACCCGATCACCATGATAGCCAGCATTGCAAATCGCTGCGTCTGAAGGCTCTCCACCCTCACCAACAAATGTGTCACCACCGCAATCATCAGCCCGACTAGTGTGTACAAGAACCCGACCGCGAACCCCTCGGCCCCGAGCTGCATCCCTGACCCCTGGTAAAAGAAGACAAGCTTGTCCGGATCCGACCGGTCGGTGAGGTACATGGGCGTGTGCCTGATGATCCCGTACATCCCTCCGGACACGCTGAAGAAGTATACGAACAGCGCCCCAGCCATCCAAACCCGGCGGTCATGGAGCAGGGTTTCCCCTTCCATGATCCTCTTGATCATAAACGGAATGGAGATCAAGAAGATGATGACGAGAAGGATGATCTGGTTGCGGGAGACGAGGGGCGGGCGGACAATGGGTCCGACCTCGAGGCCGGTGCGAGACTCGACGAACTCGGCCATGGAATCGGCGAGGCGGGAGAAGTGGGACTGGTCCATCTGCTCGGAGCCGGCGAGGCGGGAGTGCTCGGGGCGGACGAGGCGGACATTGGGGAGGGAGTTGACGCCGAACTGGGAAAAGGAGTGCTGCGATTCGGAGAACTCGATGTCGGCGAAGAAGAGGTCGGCGGAGGAGGGGTTGTGGGCGAGGAAGGAGGCGGAGAGGAGCGCGAACTCGCTGCGGAGCTGGGGGAGGTGTAGGTCGGACTTGGAGTGGAGCGAGGTGGCGTCGAAGAAGACGAGGACGGAGTAGGGGCGCGGGGTCGGAGCGGAGAGGAAGCGGGTGACGGAGGTGTCGGTGAGGTGGATTACGCCGGAGGGGGAGCGGGAGCGAAGGGACTGGAGCTCCGCGACCAGGTCATCGGCACCAGCGGAGGCGGCCGCGGCCGCGGCCGCGGCCGCGGCCGTGGCGAGCAGGAGGAGGGGGAGGAGGGGGAGGTGGTGGGGTGAGGACGCCATCGTGATGGGTGGATCTGGGGAAAAGACCGACGGGGAAGACCTGGGTGTGGGATAAGGGGGAAAAAAAGAATAGAATATGGAACTGGTGCTATGCAGGTGCAGCACCCACGGGCGCCCGTGGGTGTTGAGACTAGGCCCCATTGATTTCAATGGCCCGCAGCCCAGCCAGGCCTGAAACATTTTTCATTTTGTACGTCCAACTGAGGCCAGATGTTGAAGTAACTGTAACACCCAGCCCGTTCCTTCGTAGTGCGGTCGAGCAGTGGGGCTGAGTTGTGACGGTGAGATTAGTCAATCTTATTTGTCTGAGTGAATTGTGGTGATGCATAATACTTGTTAGAGTTAAATATAACACCTACAGATTAACCCTTTTAAATGAAATCATGATAAAAGTATAAATAGGGGAAGCTATGCAAACACAGATTCACCCTCATGGATGTACTAGGCATTAAGCGGATTTAGGTATTGATTTTAGGCCAGGATGCTACGTTAATTGTTATGTCTTGGTAAACTTTGGCTCCTTTTCGCATTTCGTTAGCTTTTTAAAAGCACTTGGTTTATTCTACTTTTATATATCAAAAGTATATCACATTTAGTTGTAGGCATCTTCTCTGGAGCCATAACAAAGAAAAAATCAGACTACGATCAGTAAAGATTGACCTTTACAGCAACACAACAAGCTGGAGCCCTTTGCAACCAACATGTCCGCAGCAGACGAAGTCTCGGGTCAGAATCATCATCCTCCAAGCAAACGATAACATCCAGCTTATAACATGTTTGCAACGAAATGACACCTTGGTGCTGCCCAACACTGGCTGCTTACCTCTTGCTCTATTGGGAACTTCACAAAATAGAGAACTACATTAATAAAAGAAAATCGTAGCTTCATTAAGCAAAGTAAGAATGTTTAATTTTTCATGCGATAGTTGCATATAAGAACTACGTGACCAACAAGCAAACACGGAGATGATGGGATACGGGCCGTGTACACTAGCGCGTAACAAAAAAATTTAGCATGTAAATTAAGAAGTCATGCGAGTAAAAGATCATATATCGTTATCACTAGACGCGTAGTACAGTGGAAGAAGAATTAGAGCAGCCCGGTCCAACATCGCGCACGTGGAAGTAGTCAATCATCCAATATCCTTGGCCACCGATCATCTCCTCTAACAGTCCCTCGTATTCCTTTTGTATGTTGCAGATCGTCCTCAATCAACGCAGTAGCGATTGCATCAGCGCCTCTACTGTATCCACACGTCCAGGGATGGAACGCCGCGGCGTGCAGTAAGTACCGGTGTGCCTGGGGGCCTTCAGGGAGGAGGTGGCTAGGGTTTCGACCGGTGATGCAACGTCATCCCAAAAGTCCCCACGACACCCCTTATAAAGAGACCCTAACGGATCCCTACGTTAGAAACCTATTATGACTCTTAACCATGTAAGGATTATAATCCGATTTATTGCTCAAACGGATCCAATCCAAACTAGTATGTTTCAACCCATTAAGTGTGCGACTCTATAGATTCATGTTTAATCAGTCGTATCCCAAAAACTCCTTTCCGATCCACAAGTTGGTAGCGCACTACTACAGAAAAGTGCACTACTACAGAAAAGTACATCACAGACGGGTCGGAACCGTCATCACAGACGGTTTTTTAACCGTCTGAATTTTTATGTCTGTGATAATAGTTGGTTATCATAGACGGTTTTTGAACCATTTGTGATAAGTCTCAACACAGACAATTTTTAGTTGAAAACATCTATAAAGGTGCACTATCACAGACGATTTCAACCAAGAACCGTCTGTGATATGTAGTATATCACACACGGTTCTAGTTACAAATCGTCTATGAAGGGGCACTATCACAGATGGTTTCAACCAAGAACCGTCTGTGATATGTAGTGTATCACAGATGATTTCAACCACGAACCGTCTATGATAGCTTCATATCACAGACAGTTCTAAGAAAACCGTCTGTGATAGGTCCATATCACAGATGATTCGTCTTAGAACCGTTTATGATTATTTTATCACAAACGGTTTCAAAGAACCGTCTGTGATGATGCGTCTTCTATATCCTGTTTTGTAGTAGTGGCGGTTCCTAGCAGGACATAGTGACTCCCGAATATACATAAATATCATATCGGATAAACCATTATAAAGCTCATGTGATTATCTCTTTGCCTCACGATACCTGATCGGACTCAAGGTGAGATGCATGCCATCCTATGCTAACTCGATCCTTCACTTGATCTTGTAGTGGATTACTTAGTTGTAGTTGACTCCTTAACCATATTCGGCATGGCCATAAACTTCCTTAATCCAACAACAATGAGGGGCCCATATATATATATATATATATATATATATATATATATATATATATATATATATATATCCCATTAAAAAGGAGGGAAAAATTCTATCTTAATTACTCACATTTCTTTACTACTCTATAATTCTCAGTTTACCCCGCTCCCTCCCCTCCCTTTCCCTTCTCTCTCCCCCCGCCCACTCCTCCCGTTTCCCCCTCCGGTCCCAACCGCCCACTCCCATCTTTTCTCGCCCGCCGCCCTCCCCTCCCGTTTCCCGCCGCAACCTCCCTCCCTCCCTTCCCCCCCGTCGCCCTCCTCCCTTCTCCCCCTCCGCCTAGCCCCCCCGCCTCACCCCGCCCACTCCTCCCCGTTTCCCCCTTCGTCCCAACCGCCGCCTCCCGTTCCCCCTCCGTCCCAACGGTGCCCACTCCCCTCCCCCGTCCCAACCGCCGCCCCCTCCAGGATCTTCAACCGGCGGGACGTCCTCCAGCAAAGAGAAGGCGGCGGATCTGGTCAATCACAGAGCTCTCGCCGACGGCACCTGCGACTTCGCTCGGTTCTTCACCACATCGAGCGTCGGCGAGGAGGCAGGCAAGTTCGTCGTCGCCACGGCCGATTTCTTTGTCGCCGAAGATGAGCACGCCAAGAAGATGGCCGCCGCCTAAGGTTCCGAGTCCCTCCCATGCAGTTGCTACCACGGAAGTGCAAGGGCGCGTGCTCCGCGTGCTCTCTCGCGGATCCCTCCACGACCCCCCGCCACCCGCAAGTGAACCTACCGGGAGCCCAAGCCGCGCCCCGAGAAGAAGAAGCCCTCATCCGGGGGCGGTGATGACGCCTTTGCCCGGGGCAGCGTGGTGATGACGGTAGGTGCTCTTTCGGTCGCTCCTCTCTCTCTCTCTCCCGACTCCCTCGGCCAACGCCTCCCCCACCCTCCTCCTTCAACCTCCTCACCAACCTCTCCATTGCGTCGGCCTCCCCTGCCTCCGCCTTCGCCTCCACGTTGCTCCTCCGTGTCGGCTTCCCCCGCCTCCGCCTCCGCCTCGCCTCGCCCCTCCGTGCTGGACTTCGTCCTCCGCTCCCACTTCGCTCTCGCCGACGGGCGGCCAACTCCGCTGCAGGCAACCCCGGTGAGTAATGCCTTGCTGGTTGCTTCTCTGGATCCCGTGATGTGCTTGCGGGTTGATTGGATTTGAGGGTTCCGATCTGTTGCAGATGAGATCACGAAGCTGTTCCCCAACTTGTTCGGGAAGTCGTCGGCTGAGCTCGCGGCGTTGAAGCCGCTCAAGGTCGGTGTCATGCTTTCTGATGGCCAGGCGAGCACAATGTGATCAACGACGTCTTTGGTGAGTGCGACTCTTCATCTGATGCACACATTTGTCACAATTATATGCAAACACATGGAGCACATTTATTTTTAAGACTCATGGAGCACATTTACAGTTAGTCAAATCTTACATGTATACTCACAGTCCCACACTCAGAAGCTACTTCTTCACCGGATCACCGGATCTAGCATCGGTGAATGAAAATTTATGGTATGGTTCAATGACTCAGGTCGAATTTAGAAAGCCTTATATGTGCCTTTTATAGATTTGAAGCTAACAATAGTGTGTTCCCAGAAGATTTGTTATTACGTTGGTCGACCTAATGTTCCTGCATTGGAGAAATAGATTCAGTAGCTTACTAGCATCCAATAGGACAGTTGTTCATATATACTCCATGTTATGTGGGAACACGTTTGATTCTTCACCTGAAAGTGTTCTTATGGTACTTGATAAATTTGGAATCTTCTTATTACATTGTAGGGCCTTAAATTTTAGAGATTTGCATGTGAATGTGTTGTGTCGAGCCATGTGAATGATCTGATAGGTTATGTAATAACTGGAAGCTGTATTAGGAAACTGATAGTTATTATCTTACATAAAAGTGTTATAGGACTAGGAGGAGACTGTACTGCTAGACCCATTTGACCATTTTCTTTGCTTCCTGCAAGCTCTCATGGTTACAGGTGCAACTTCACCTCGAGCTAATGGGGATATAAGCGACTTTCCAAGCGGCATGAGCTAGAAACAGGAGTTGAGTGCAGTTGACACGAGGATCTCTTGTAGTTGGACAAAAAAAACTAACCAGTTTGGGCACCGTCGATGAGCTCGTTATTTCGTAACTCACAAGAGTTTGTTTCTCTAGAGAGTGGAGAGCGAATTATGACGATGTTAGGTGTCAAGTACGTTGATGATTAGATCCCTTCACGGCGTATTCACTATTAGTTTCGTGACGCATGTTAATTTTGTTTTAACTTTTTAATAGGGTGGATTTGACATGATCTGCAATGGAAGGGACAAGATTAAAATGCTAGAGCAGGTATGTCATTGGGCATGTTTATATGCAAATGCTTACTGAAATCAGGGCACAAGTGTGATAGAACTTGTATCTTCAGTCGAGCCAAAGGAGATGAGTTCATCTATCAAGGTAAAAATAATTTTCGAGCTGAGTGGTCACTTGTAATTCTCAAACCAATGATTATTCTGGTTATGCATTGTTGAAAGATGTACTTTATGGTATGCTAACATGAACATGCCTCTGCTTGTCCGCAGGTTTAACCATATAAGCTTTCTTGGAGGCTCGATTATGCTTCTTACCTGATACATTTAGCCATCTTTGGAGTTTTTGGGGTAACTCTCCAACACCTTGTCTGCAGTTTTTTGTAGCAACAATTAAGTAATCTATGTTGGTCTAAAGAAATGCAGCAAGGAATTCTAGGCTTGCTGCTTCATGATACTGCTCCTGGGGGGCTAGATTAGTGAAGTTCAGGGGAATTTACTTGATATATTTTAGCCCATGCAGTTCCTACTTAGGTGTCTATCAAGTTCCTATGTTTCGTTCTTTAGAGTTTAAACTAGAAGATCTGGGACGAGTAACTTGAAGCATTTGTGCCTCGCTGGTACTATTCCCTTCGAGTAATTACCTTTTTGATATCCGAATCAGGTATTTACAAGGTATGGGCTCCAAAAACTGTTTTGCACTGGCTGACTGGCACTCACCTCAGACTAAAGCCCACTGTACCTTGATCTTCCATCTAACATGGTATGTGCTGTTATAATATTCTATACAATGTCAAATAATACAAATACAAGAAATTGTTTTCTAGAGTAACCACTTGGGATTTGCACTACACTAAATCATGCTAATGTCTAAATGTCATGCACCAGTTGGGATCTTTCCTGATGGGCTGGTTCGGGATCATCTTCAAGGCTAATATACGGCACATATCTAATCATCTTATTGTTGGAATCACAACAGGATACACGGGAAGCCTTACTACCTTCAGTGGGTGGAACCAAAAAATGGTTAGCTTATCTTCCAAAGGCCACTGGGTATCGGGGTGGGCGCAAGCTCCCGTCGATGGTGGCGAGCTGATTCGGCGGGCTAGGTCGATGTATTTTTGGCCAATTATTCTTCTGTGAGAGGTGTTTTCCAAGCTGTATGAGTACTTTTTGAATTGTTGAATACATACCAATAATATACAAAATAGTTCTATAATGAGAACCCCCCCCCCCAATGAGTGTCACCAGGCCTAGCTAATCTCATCTCTTGATTTAATCCATGTCCACTTTCTATCTCACCTAATTCTAGTGCTTCTAAAACTTCCTGAGCTCTAATCTCTTGAAGCATGTCATGACGCTTACAAGAAACTCCAATAATATTCAGCAAGTGAGAAACTTGTTCAAAAAACTACACACAATCAAAATTACCCTTGGCAATAGCTATGACAACTAACTGGAGTTGATGTGCAAAATAATAGATGTAATAAGCAGAAGGAGACTCTTTCTTAACTAATGTTTTCAGTCCCTTTAATCTCGCCTTTTATGTTACTAGCCCTATTATATCCTTGCCCACGGATTTGAGCAGGAGTCAACTTGTGATCAACAAGTAAGGACACAATTGCATTCTTAAGTGACAAGGAAGTGGTATTAGCCACATGAATTACTCCAAAGAACCACTCACATACACATCCTTCTTTATTAACATAATACAAGCAAGGTGCAAGTTGTTCTTTGTGGGATACATCACTAGACTCGTGAGCTAGAATTGAATAATGATCATCACCAATTTCTTCAATAATGTGCTTGTTAGTTTGGATAACAACAATTAATTATGTCCGTTTGTATCTCATGGACAATCATCTTACACTTCCTAGGGGCATTGCTTAAGACAACCTTAGCAATCTCCTCATTGTTTTTTGCAAGCCATTCGAAAATTTCAAGAAAATTTCCCTTATTACTATAATTTGCACTTTCATCATGTCCACGACATGCTAGTCCTTGACGCAAAATATACCTCAAGTATCTAATTAAATAAGTCAACCTAGAAATGTAAAGTTGTTTGTCCTCTTCGGTTTGCTTCCTAAGAGCTTGAGCAATTGATATTCTAGGTTTAACAAAGAAGTTGTATTTCTCTTGAGCTCAATTATGGACACTTCTTATACTACCTACATGCTTGTCAACTGAGTCATACCTATTTCAATTTCTAAATCCTCCTTTAGCAAAACTATCACCTCCCACAATTTTCTCCATGAACAAATAATAAACAAAGCAAAATGCAGCATCCTTCTCGACACTATATTCAATCCAAGTGTACTTATCAAACCAACTAACATTGAAGCGGCGCCTTTTACCTAATATTTCCCTTACGGGAAAATCATGTTGACGAGGTTGGCATGGGCCTTTAAGAATAAATCCTCTCTGAACCGCATCTTGATCATTGATAGCATAGCTCATGATAGGTCCTTTTGTTGGGATCATGTGGAAGAAGCTCAACATCATAACCCAATTCATCACTGTCATTGTCGATTACTTATGCTTCACTTTACGGTTGGGGTTGAGATTTAGATGGTGTATTCACAAATGGAATTGAAGAAGCCACAACCAAAGCCAATTCATTTCTAATTATACTTGCTTTAGTTCGTCCTCCTCCTTGAGTTCGAGTAGTTTCCACTTCAACAGATTTTGCCTTGACTGCCTTGCCATCTCGAAAAAAAAATGATATCTTTATTCCTTTTAATTTCAAGGATTCAACATGCCCTACATATACAAATCACATGAAACATTCAATTTTTTAATCCCTAATTGGCCAAACGTCCAAATCCAATCCCTAAATTTAAATATAAATGGGAGTATGAGACTTCACCGAGCTCCAGCTCTCACAGCAGAATGGCCTACAACGCCTACCGCCCGACTACCGAATTGACGATTTGACAGTAGGGTTAATACTCTTGCTCGCTCTGTGTTGTGCGGGCGTGCGATGCCCAGGTCACTTGACACCTGCTTGGTGTGGTGCAGACGTGCGGTGTGTGGCTACCTACCTCTGTGAGTGAAAGAGTAGAGAGATGAGGGCCGGCTGGAGCCTAGAGGCTTGATGGATAACTGAATAAGTCAAGGATGGGCTTGCCCTGGTTGGTTGGTGGGCTAAAAAAATGGATTGGTTCTTGGTGTGGTGGTGGGGTGAAATTTGGCCAGTCCAAGTAACAGATTTGATGAGTTTTTACTCTCATTAATGTGCATTAATCCATGCTATGATACTAATGATACCTAGGTAAAAAATTATAGTTTTTTTGTGGTGCTTGTGCACCAGGGGCACCCCCGTAACGCCGCCCATTTGGACGGGGCAGCAAGGCGACAAGGTGGTGGCTTGGCAGGAGCAGCTAGAGGTGCTGGCGGTAGGGTGTGGGTGGCAGCAACAGCTACTAGGGTTGGGTGGCAAGAGCAGTAGCTAGGGCTGGCTAGTTGGGCATGCGACAGGGGAGAAGAAATCGGTGGTTGCAAAGGGCGGGGCGCAGGGGCGGCGGAGCAGAACAGGGAGGCTAGCTAGGGTTCGCCCCAGCCCCCTCCTCTCCTTTATATTGGGCAATCAGCCCCCTGCCGAGTCTAGGATGGGCTCGGTTTGGGCTTGAGCCAGTAACTCACTAACCCATTTCCTCTCTCCTGTAAACCTTTTCTATTAAATTAATATATTTTCTATTTTAATTAAACGGTATATTACAGCTTCAAGCCATCAAGAAAACGAGTTCACCTTACAGAGTACCACATAAGACTCGTTGAAGTTCTCATGGACACTCCTTCGGTCTTCCTCACAAGGAAATTCTAAAAAGAGCTAAATACCTAAATGGATTCCATAAGAACCTACCAACAGCAATTAGTTCCGTCGACCATCCCTAATTTGAAAAGCAGCTGTTTCCATTCATTTGGCAATGATACTGCCATGGTGATCACAAAAATACCAGACAAGCACGTCATCGAATGGAAAATTGAAGGAAAAGGAACCGAATGATATAATTTACTGATCGTTACCTCAAAAAATGAAGTTCTTTAGTCTTGCATTCTTCTTCCACATCATTTTACATATAAATGATGGTTATCGGAGTTTACATAGTAGTCTAAGATTATGATGCGACGATTGAATATACAAGTATCTATGTGCATACCCGGGTCGATATATGTACAGCTTTATTCAACTTGGAATCTTAAATTGGTCCCACCCTTTTGGGTTTATACAACCATCTTTAGTAATGACACTGAACTGAACTTGCTTAATTTAAAGTGACTATGCGAGTGTGTTGTCAAGAAGGTTTATGAAGAAACGTAGTGCCGTAAAATTTAAGTTAGAATATAGGCTTGCTGCTAATATTTCTAGCTGTAACCAATATTTTCTAATGAAACACCCCAATAACATTAATGATAGAACAACACTCATAAATGAAGCGTCATCAGAATAAAAAAAAAAGCAGCAAAAATATTCTGACCTAGCTTTCAGAAAATACAAGAAGCTAAGAAAAGGGTTTGCAATGGGAATGAAGATAAGCAATTTGCCCGTGAGTTTCTGAACCAAGATGAGCATCTTCTATGTCCTGACTTCATCCCCACCGAAATAGAACGAGCATAGTCATTTATTACACAATTAATTTAAGATACTTATCCTGATGAAACAACCAGCAAAATTTTCATCTAGTCGGTAATTTTCCTAATACTACTCTCTCAGGTATGTATGCAGCATCATTGGTAACTCCACTGAGGGTTGTTGATCTCCAGGAGACGGCCAAAAGTTGCTAACGCTTCATAAAATTTGCGTATCTTGACATATCCCCTTATTGCAGAAACATCAGACTCTCTGAAATTGGCCTTTTCCATAACTAGTTCAATAGCACTAATGAGGTAATCATCCATACCCAGGTTCAATAGACCTTCAGCCAGCATGCGGAATGATGAAAACTCTGGCAGGAAACCCTTGTCTACCATCTCCACCACGAAATCAAAAGCTTCTTTAATAGGCCCTCCACCGCGACAGAGTCCACGAAAAACAATCTTATATGTGAAAGCATCAGGAGGTTCACCAACTTCTGTCATCTCCCTGAAAAGACTCAGGGCATCTCTGGTATTATTCCGTCTAAATAGAGACTGAATCACAGGATTGTAAGCTTTTGGAGTAGGCCTCATCCCTTTTATTCGCATACCTCTGAGAAGCTTCAAAGCAACTTGGGTCCTACCAGCCTTGCATAGACCGTTAATGAGTGTTCCATATGTAACAACATCAACATCAAATCCATTTGCAGTCATAGTTTGTAAAATATCAGCAGTTTTCTTGATGTTGCCTTGCTTGCAATAATGAGTTAGAATAGAATTGTAAGTGATATTATTAGGTTGCAACCCTTCACTTGTCATTTGCTCAATAAGTTCCGTTGCATCATCAATCCTTTTGGCCTTGCACAAGCCATCAATAAGCGTATTGAATGTAATCGCATTCCTTGAAATGCCTTGTAGATCCATTTGATCAAAAACCTCTTCTGCTTCTTCTATTCTCATTTTCTTGCATAACCCATCAATTATAGTGTTATATGTAACTGTACTCCGAGGACAACCACTAGATTCCATCTCCTTCAACAAATCCAAAGCTTTCCTAAGCTTCCCCAATGAGCAAAGGTTGTCAATCAATATATTGTATGTAACTTCATCAGGGGTGCATCCACTGTTCTTCATTTCTTCAAACAATCGAACAGCAAGATGGGGTTGTCCTACTTTGCAAAGGGCATTAATCAAAATATTGAAAGTATAAACATCTGGAGAGAGTCCCTTCACCGTTAGCTCACGTGCAAGGTCCAAGGCTTCCTCAAGTCGATTCTCTGTGCATAAGGCAACAATGAGAGTATTGAATGTGGTAGTGTCAGGCAGACAACTCCTATCCACCATTTGATTCAAAATCCCTTTAGCCTCTTCAAGTTCTCCATTTTTACACAGACGATTTACAACAGTATTGTAGGTGAAAACATCTGGATCATGGCCCTCCAGAAGCATCAGGTCCATGACTTTCAGGGCATGACCTACATGCCCGTTTTGGCACAGACCATTAACAAAAGTATTAAATGTGACCTGGTCAGGTTCAAATCCATCTGCAATCTCTTGCTGTATATAGCTGAGAGCATCTTCCACTCTCCCCAGCTTGCAGTACCCATTAATCAAAACATTAACTGTTACCCTTGTCGGTGAGCATCCCATTTCCAACATTCTCGCCTTCACCCTCAGCGCAGCCTCGATGCTCCCCTCCTCAACAAACCCTTGCATCAATGTAGTGAATGTCGTCTCATCAGGCGCCACACCATGGCTAGACATCTCCTCCAGCATCAAAACAGCAGTCCTGACCTGGTGGGCTCGACACAATGCTTTGATCAGTGTGCTGAAAGTGACAACATCGGGTTTGATCCCCCGAGTACTCATCTCCGTATACACCAACTCCAGGAGCTTTATCTTACTCCCGTCCACAAGAACATTGAGAAGGTGATTGTACACCACCGTGTTTGCCTGAATGCCAAACAGGTCAAGTTGATTAAGAACCAAGTCGACGGCATCATCAAAAAGCTGGAAGCGCGCATAGCTCTCTACAAAAGACTGCACCACGCCCATTTTAACCTCATGCCCTTCCCGCCGCATCTCCCTGAAAAGCACTTTCATCAAGTCGAACGCGCCAGCAGTCCCGAGCTTCCGGATGATCTCCTCGTACACGGCGGAGCTCGGGGCAGAGTCGTCCCGCGCGAGCTCCGAGTTCAGCATTCGGAGCGCCGCCTCGGGGTCCGCATGCTCGCGCAGGACGGTTAAGAGCCGTTCTTGGTCGGAGCCGGCGGACGCCCGGAGGGGCGCGAGCCGGGAGGGCCGCACCCGCGTTCTCCGTGTCGGGGGCCCAACATTGTACGGGCACACCGCCGCCTGAGGCGACGCGCGGGGGTAGGAGGCTAGGTTCGACGCGAAGGCCATTGCGGCAATATCGCAAGCATTTGGTGAGCGTAAGGAGCGGCAAGGAATGCCGAGTCAGCGGCCGGCGAAGCAATTTCACGAATGGGTGGTGCGCAAGAGAACTATATGAGTTTTGGGGAAAAGCTAAGGAGGAGGATAGAAGCAGAGGAGCTGCAGGAGGCGGACGGAGGAAGAAACGAGGGGCCGGGTGACACTGACCGTGGAGAAGGCGAAGGGGATAGGGTAGAAGGAATATTTGCACGTGAACCCCTGTGTTTTGTATATTTGTTTCTAGAAGCTAAAAATGAGTAGGGGTGAAAACGGATCGGATACGGACGGATAATGATTTTGCTATTTTTTTATTTTTTTTTCTAGATCTGGATACTAATACGGATACTCCATATACGAATATGGATACGAATAATATCGAATACAGATACAGAGCGAATACGAATTGAAACGAATACGATCGCAGATATTTTTCGGAACATGAAAATCCCTTAATGTATGCCAGAAATTAACAAAAACATATAACTAGTTTATTGGATGCAAACATTCATGAATTGTTCATATTTTCAGCAACCACACATAACATTTGCACTAGCAAGTTGCATTAACTAGTTTATCATAAACATAACACTTAGTTTACCGCATTTAGCTTATAAGTCATAACTCACAAAGTCACAAGTCATCACACATTCACACTTAGTTCATCACATACATAAAACTTAGTTCACACTAACATTGATCAGGCTAGATGGTTAATCTATACAAAAATGACTGTAACATCACAAAGTATGTTACCAAAAATAAAATTAATAAAGTTATTATTTTATTGGATTTTCTGAGATTTAAAAGAGTTTTCTTGGTTAAAAAGAAAATAATAATAAAATAAAGTTAAATATTTAATTTCCTAGTTTTCAATGTCAAAAAAACCTTTATTGAGATTTCTGGGATTTTATTGTATTTAAAGCGAATATGAAAAAATGATAATTAATTTCTTGAATTTTTTGGATTTTGAAAAGGTTGTTCATATTTTTCAGAAATTAATAATAATTTATGTGAAAAAAAACCAACTTTAACTTGGAATTAATTTTATTAAGTTCAAAATAATTTAAGGTATTTTTGTGATTTTTTCTAGAATTTTTTTAACTCTATTTTCTATTTTCTATTTTCTAGAAGGCTATTTGATTTGTTGCATTTTATGAATTCGGAAATCAATTAAAATCTTATTTTCTCTTTTGGGCTGAAATCCTCTTCTATTGGGCCGAAATCCGGATATCCGGACTTGGTCTTATCCGGAGAATCAGTATCCGTATCTGCCAGATAGCATGCCTACCGTATTCGTTTCCGTTTTCGACAAAAAAAAATCCGAATCCATTTCCGATACGAAAATTATCCGAGAAAAATCTGATCCGAGACAATCCGAATCCGTTTCCGTCCGGATCGGTCGGAAACTATCCTATTCATTTTTCGTCCCTAAAAATGAGTAAGGCTAAAGGCAAAGTTTTTTTAGAAACTAGCGTCCATCGAGAAATCAAATCAACCAATCACGATTATAGACGAAGAATAATGGATATCAGATGTGACATAAAGTTCTAGAGAGTTACGTGGACAAATTTTATATGAGCCCACGATCCTACGAGGATACGAAATCTATTAGTTTTGTAACACTTCCTTCCTTTTGGGTGTATATTGTCGAGGAGTTGTCACTGGTGAGTTCAGTTTGGACGATTACTTTGTAGACAAACTCAGAATCGTAAGAACAATGCAAGAACACAAGAACAGAATAATAGATTGTACACATAGATATGATGGGACTTCAAGTTTCTCTTTGTTGGACCGAAAAGGCGATAAGAGGGGGGTGAATAGGAGTACGCTCACTTTTTCACAAATAATAGATTCAACACAAATTTTACTCCAATAGCTATGGAAGCTATGAAGATCAATATACCAGTACAGCGGAAGACTAGTATTGAATCCAATCTAACCCCCGAAGCAAAACAACCAAAATCAATCAAAACTCAATTTCCAAGTGTTGGGCGGTCTGACATCTATGTCTATGGCGGTCTGACCGGTCCATGGGCGGTCGAACCTCTATGTTAATGGCGGTCTGACCACCAGCCTGATGAACAGAGAAATCAGCCCGAAAAACGAAGTTGCAAATAGGTCTAATTTTTGATCTACAACTCCAAACTCGATGAAACTTGGAACACACCTTCTCTAGGATGTCAGAAACCTATTCCAATCGAAGATCATGAAGATCCTTGGAAAAGTTACGATATTTTTCCGTTTGAGACGGGGATGGTTCAAAACCGAGTCAAAACGAAAAATAGATTCAAAATGTTGCTCGTGGGTGATTGATGATCAAGATGATCCTAGATGTGTTCCCACATATCACAGCAAGCTAGATCATATGAAGGAATCAAGCAAAAACTCACGGATCAAAGAAACACTCAAAAACATCAAATAGAGAGAAGGAAAGCAAAGAGACACATCTTTGTGCAAACTTTCCTTGGATTGATTTGATATGGTTTGGGTTTACAGCCACTCCATCAATGGAGGACAAAGCTCAATCTATGAGCACGAAATCAAATCAAAACTCTCTAGAACCCTCACCTCCACTAATCTTCTCCCTAAGCAAAACTAGGGTTTCAAACACAAATGAAAGGGTTGAGGGGTGCAGCCACCTCCCTCCTCTATTTATAGTGGAGGCTTAAACCTTCTAGAAGATTGACTCAAATGGGTTCCCGTTAAGGCCCAACACAAACGGGTCACACATGCACGCATTTTAAAGCGCCATCTTCATCGCCTCTTGACCTAATCAGCTTCACCTTGTGCCATCTTGTGCCGCGGGTTGGCAAAAGGTCACCAAGACGGTATTTGGTAAGATTACCAAAATACCCCTTCTCGGTCCTTCTCCGAAGATCGAGTCCATCTGCGCGAACACTCGCCTGCTTCGCCACGTGTAGGTTGATCAACGGCTCTCTCCATGTCGGCAAGTGTGTCCCATCCGACTCCCACCGAAACCACTATGGCACTTGCACCGACTCCCGCGCCGCTTGATCAAACCAGTCGCACCGCACTGTCCGTTCGGTCACCCTTGTCCATTCTGCACCACGTTTGAGTTCATTGACCTCACCCGGCATCGTCGATCGTTCTGGACCTCAGCTCTCGAAGCCTAGTCCCGATGATCCTCGTCGTTGATCACTACACAACCTGCACAAAATAGATAAGCAAATCGAATCCGGGAATAAGTTCTTCACAACTTGACCCACGTTAGTCAAAACATGCATCATGCAACACATATGCACTGAAACTCATGACTTTGACCTAACAACCAAACATCGTCGCCACGAAGGATGACGAAACAAGTGAAATCCGGTCTGACCGTCACCATGGTCGGTCTGACCGCCACCTATTGGCCAGTCTGACCGCCCAGCTAGGACTTAGCCAAATTTTCTCCCTGAAAATTCGAAACTTACTGGAATTTTCAAACCAATAGAACTTTTGCTTGGAGACTCCAAAAAATATGAGACCAAGTGTAGTAGAATATCCAGTCTTGCCTACAACCTCTATTTTTGGCCCAGCTCCAAAATCCTCTTTTTGCATTTGGCCAGTTCGACCACCGCCATGGCCGGTCGGACTGCCACTGGCCGGTCCGATCACCAGGGGTGGCCGGTCCGACCGCCCTCTAGCCGATCTAACCACCGCTTCGGCCGGTCAGACCGCCACTGGCCTGACAGAACTGAATATTTGCCAAAAATGCGTGATTCGACAAACCTTTAACGCCATTGCCAATTGTCACATCATTCTAAGATCATGAACATATCCCCATGATATCCACAATCTCCCCCTTGATGAACACATTGGCAATAATCCAGAAAATGTAATTTGGAGGTTTGAAAACGAGTTTACTCGCAGTTTTTGCACAAAGGCACAACTTGGTCCATAAGCAAGAAAAAGCAATGGAAATGACCAAGCTAGCATCAGAATAGCATAGGTAAGTGAGATAAGGCAAAAGAAAGCATAAAAGCTTTAAATTCCAGAAAAGAGTCAAAAATATCACTTAAGGTCCATATGAAAGAACAATTGTTCAATTGACCTTTGATCATCGTGAGGATTAAGAAATGCAATTCAAGTTCAGAAAAGGCAATAAGACGATAAGAATGCAATTCAAATGCTTCCCCTCACTATGATCCTCAGATTTTAAAAAATTTCAAATTCTCAAATTTTCTCCCCTTTTTTAATATTTTTATATCTTCTCCCCTTTATACAACATTGATATATCCTCTCCCCCTTTGACAATGGAGTCATCAGGGAATCACGCATTCCTCCCGTCTAGAGATAACAAATGCAGAATGGAGAAAGAAGCATAAGAAGGAGTATGCATGAAATGCAATGGAGTGGCTTTATTTTTGTATTTTTTAATTTTTGATTACAAGAAGCTTTGGAGATTACCCGAAAGAACAACCTAGCATTTCTAATATTGCACAAACAACATATCAAGCCTAACAGCGCTAACAAGATCATGATAAGATATATATATCAAACCTAAGCTCGAAGGCTCAATATAAAGCAATAAATTTGATAAATTTAAGCAAAACTTCAAATTTAGCAAGTTCAGCAACAGGGATCCTAAAATGATACTGGCCATGTCAAAATGTCAATGTGAGATCGAAAAGCTAACAGTGACCACATTAAGAGACAAGCAGGTCCTGAATTGAATCATTTTGCTCAAATTTCTCAAGCGCCCATTTTTCAACAGTTTTTCATTTGCAATGAATATGGAAGTTGACTAATGGTCTATCTTAGTGACAAGATCCTAGACTAGGAGCCATCCACAAACTCATCCTAAGCTTCGACCAGAAGTTGATTAAGGTATATCTTAGTGAAGAAGATCCTGGACTATGAGCCATCCACAAACTATTCCAAAGCTTCTACCATGGCGACAAATCTTGAGGTTCATGTCAGTTATGACACGCAGTCCCCATGAGATCGTCTGTATCATCAAACTATCTCCAAGTTCATGTCTTTGACATGCAGTCTCGTAAGAGTAGTTTGGCACAATTTAAGTATAAGACAATCTTGAAATTTGATTTTTCATGTTTCACAAGAGCAGTTTTAGATTCTCAAGAACACAAGAAGATCAAGTAATGGTCAATTTTAGATTCAAGAGCTAACAAAGCAATTTTGACTGGGCCAATGTCACAAAAGGAGCACTAATTGCACAACTAGCTAAAACATCTACAAATTGCAGTTTTAGTTCGAGTTGTTTTAGAGTTTTAGCTCATACAGCAAAGACTTAGCTACATATATATAAGCATGATAATTCTAGCAAGTCAAAGAACTAGACATGGCATTGAGCAAGAATTGAAATACTAAAGCTCCAAAGGGTAATAAGCAAAGCTTCATCAATTTTAAAAGATAAGCAGAAAAGCTTATATTATAATGCATCCTTTTGGATTTTTCATATGAATGCAATATGATACAATGAGATGCAAGAAAAATCTAAAAGCCTAAAAAGTTCAAAAAGATCAACAAGTTTAGAAAAGAACAAGAAAAGATCAGAAGAACAAGGAAAGATCAGAAGAACAAGGAAAGATCGAACTCCCCCTCAAACTAACCCATAGGGATAAATTACCCCTAACTCGCTCCTCAAGGTGGCAAACCTTGTTGGGTCTTAAGGCTTGGTGAGGATATCAACCAATTGAGCCTCGAACTCCACGAAGTGCAGCACAATATCACCCTTTTTGACATGGTCTCTAAGGAAGTGATAGCGAATGTCTATGTGCTTGGTCCTAGAGTGCTGCATTGGGTTTTTAGCAATGTTAATAGCAGAAGTGTTATCACAGAAAAGAGGAACACTAGCAAAATTTAACCCATAGTGTGGATATCGTGAGGATATGTGCACGATCTCAGGATGATGAGTCAATTGGCAATGGCGTTGTTGGTTTGCAAAATCTCGCGCTGGTTTTGCTCAAGGTCTGTCAAAGCCATTGGCGGTCTCGACCGGTTGTCAAGCGGTCGATCGCCATGGAGCAGTCCGACCGGCCATGGTGGCCGGTCCGACCGCTAAAACAAAAAGTGGGTTTTTGGAGCTGTGCCAAAAATAGGTTGTGTAGGCAAGTGAGGGGAGTCTCCTGGATGTGGTCCCATAATTTTTGGAGCTCCCAGTCAAAAGTTCTATTCGTTTGAAAATTCCAGAAGGTTTCGGAATTTTGAGTTGGAAATTTGGCTAAGTCCTTTAGACCGTCCGACCATTGTTGTGGGAGCGGTCCGACAAGATGAATCGGTCGGACCGCCTCGTGAATGATCGACCGGCATCTACTTGAGTGTTAGCCAAGTGTTGCATTGAGTTTGTTCTGAGTGTGTTATTATATGAACTTCAATGCTTTATTGATGCATACTGCATTGCGGAACTGACGTGGGTCAAGTTGTGAAGAACTTGTTCCCGGAAACGATTTGTTTGTCTATTGCTGTGCAGGTGGCTTGTAGGTCAACGACGTCAACGGTGAGTGGATCGGGACTACGCTTGGAGAGCTGAGGTCCAGAACGATCAGGGATACCGGGTGAGGTTGTGTGACTCAAGCATGGTGCAGAATGGACAAGATGGATCGAACGGGTGGTTCGAAACAGCTGGTTGGATCAGGCGGTGCAGATGTCGGTGCAAGTCTCTGGGAGGTTCCGATGGGATTCGGACAAGAGAGGCTTGGCGTCGATGAGAACCGCTGATCAACCTTCACGTGGTGAAGCAGGCGATTGCTTCAAGAGTTATTTGTGTGTGGGTCCCATGTAAGAGACCCAAAAGGGAAACCCTAGCTCTCTAGTATAAATAGGAAGGGAGAGGTGGAAAACCCAAGCAAGCATTCATTTAGCCCCTTCTTCCTTTTCTAGGGTTTGGAGGAGAGGAGAGGAGAACTAGGGTTTGGAGTGTGCTCCTTGTTGAGCTCTTGCCCTCCTTGGTGGAGAGGCTTTGTAAGCATCTATTGTGAATGAACAATCTTGTGATGCTTAATTGAAAGATCATTTGCTCCTTTGTGTTCTTCTCTCTTTTGGATGTTTTTGGTGCTTCCTTGATTCAAAGGTTCATGGTTGGTCTCTCGGCCTACTTTATCTTGCTTTGATGTGGGGATAACTCCTAGAGTCATCTAGATCATCAAACCCCACAAGCAAGTCTTGAATCAAGTTTTTCTCATTTCTAGGGTTTGAGCACTTCTTTGTTAAAATCTCGAGAGATCGATTCTGAAGTGGATCGACGGATCGTCACTAGAAATAGGTCTCTAATATCATTAGGGAGGTGTGCTAGAAATTTGGTCAAGTTTTATTGGTTGAATCAAAAGTTGGATCAAATTTCGCTTTGGATTTGGGTGGAGTTTTTCAAGATCGACTCTACCGGTCCGACGCCTTTCAACGGCGGTTCGACCGCCGTATTCGACCATTGGTTTTCGGGTCGAACCTGTCCGTCCACCGGTCCGACGGTTGGTTAGTTCTCGGTCGGACATTGGTTGACCGTCGGTCCGACCGCGTGGTAGCCGGTCGACCGCCCGTGCCCAGTGAAGAACATTGAATTCTTTTCTCCTTTTGTGTCGTGTGCTTGAGGGGTTTATCAAATCCAACACAAGGCTTCCGTTGTGTGCTCACTGAACTTCTTAGCTTTCATAGCTAAAGGAGTAAAGTTCGTGTTGGTTTTGATTTAGGCGAGAAAGTTTTGAAAGCGCCTATTCACCCCCTAGTCGCCTTTCGGTCCTACAAGTGGTATCGAGCCTGTTAGCTCTTTTCTATAGATCTTAACGGTCTTTGGAGCCATGGCGATCGACAAGTACTCAACCAAGCCACACATTTTTGAGGGAGTTGACTTTGCATACCTGGGAGGGCTCGTATGCAAGCATATATCGAGGCTCAAGGGCACGCTATTTGGCTAAAGGTGAAAACCCTTATGTCGTGCTAGCCGATGACGATACGATCACTCCAGATGTGGAGGCCAACAACAAGGCTCGAATTATTTGATCCAAGGCCTTAGTCGATCCGAGTTTGAATGTGTTGCTCACTTGCGGTGCGCTCACGAGATCCGCGACACTTTGTGATTATCACGAAGGGTCCATCGCGATCAAGGAAGTGAGACGTAACCGGCTCAAAAGGTTTACTCAAGATCGAACAAAGGCCCGTGAGTCTTTGGATGAGTGTGGGGAAGATTCTCTAAAATTCTTCATGATCTCCGTATTTGTTGACTTGGTATTTTCGAGAATCAAAATGCACGCCACTTCGGGTGCTCTTGATGTGAAGGTCAGGGTATGAAGATCACTTCCATCAATGACAACATCGTCATGAGTGAGCTTACCATGGATAAGCTCTACTCGAGGTTGAAGACGCATGAGATTGACTTTATCTCGCCTCTCCCAAGACAGAGTCGATGGCTTTAGTGGTCGACAAATCCAAGGGTTGCTCTTCCGATTCTCTTGATTGTAGCTCATCCGCTTTTCATTATCTCGCTTACATTCTTTGAGTGATGAGCAACTTGAGAAATTGCCCGAGGATGACTTAGCCCTCCTTTCCACCAAATTCACAAGAGCGTACAACAAGGTGAGAAATAGGAGGAGGAGCGGACCTATCACGTGCTTCGAATGTGGTGAGCCAAACCACATTCGCTCCAGGTGCCCCAAGCTAAAGGGCAAGGAGGAGAAGGAGACACGAAGACATCCCGTGAGAGGATGCAAAACCCAAGAAGACAAACTATTGAAAGTTTGTCACCGGTCCTGCCGCTCTTGAGAATGTAAATATGAGCGATGTGGACTCGGAAACGGAGGACGACGAGAGTGATTCTCGTGGCAAGAAGAAGGCGCATGACTTCACCGGCATGTTTTCATGGCCAAGAACAGCCACGACAGTGATTCCTCCAAAGATGAGGATCCTTTTAGTGATCCTGATGAGGTATGCCCTTCTATTGCCGATATGAAAAGGGCTTTGGTGCTTCGAATGTAAATTGCATAAGCAAGTAAAAATGATTAGGAAGGTGACATTATGATTGATAATTTGAATTTTGAAGTTGTTAGGCTTAAATCTATCAATCCTGCCGATATTTGTGATTCTGCACTAGCTTGCTTAAAGATTTGACAAGCTTGAAATCGCTCATTCCTCTGTCACAAATCAACTAAAAGATGCTCTCGATGAACTAGAATCTTTCAAGTCTAGATCGCTTGTTTAGATGTCATTCCTCTTGATGTGACTGCCATGGAAGCTATCCCTTTAACTTGCTCTAATTGTGCCTTGCTAGAATTAAAATTGATAGTTCCTTAAAAGAATTGCAAAAGTTTGATGCTAGTCACACATGCTCTCATTGTAAGGATAATAGGATTAAGATGCAAGAGATGATGAAACATTGATTTACTCTAGAGTTGCATCTTGTGAAAATTGTCCCAAGCTTACAATTGAGATTGAAGCCTTAAACAAGACCCCGAAGAAAAGGCTAAAATTGAAAGATCCATGTCTTTATCGCTTCTAAAAGGTTATTGATTCTAACTCTTGTATTTTGAATGTCAAGTTGAAACCATGGTTAGTCGATACAAGAGGCTTTTAGAGTCAAGTTTAAGGAGCGATTGAGTAGGATTCAGAATCCTATTGTGTGTCTTGTGAGGCCTTCAAAGTGGAAGTGACCCTTCTTAAGAGTAAGCGCAATGAGGTAATCAAGTCTAGCAAGTGTACTAGATGTGAGGAGTTAATGAAAGAGAATGATTACCTCAAGGTGACTCTTGAGAAATTTTCAAGTGGGAAAAAGAAACTCAACATGATTCTTGATCAATCCAAGGTGAGCGTGAAAATAGTGGTCTAGGTTTCAACCCCTAGAGCATTCCAAGAAAAACCCACCTAAGATTGCTAGAGTTGTGAAGAATGGTTTGTTTGAGCTAGAACCTCCTAAGCCATCCAGGTTGTTTTCAAACCGGTGGTTTTGCTCAAACTCTTTCTAGCAAGAAAGGTGCTTTCACTCATTCTGCATGCACCCTCAAAAGGTCCAAGACCATTGCACCTTCGCAAGAAAGAAGGCCATCTCGTTGAGTTCTCGCTTCGGAGAGCAAAACTTGAGAGAAAAGAGAGGATGAGCGTCCTAAGATCCATTAGAGGAGTCCCTTTTCCGGATGTAGTCTCTAGAGCTAGGGACTGCTTATCGCACCACACATAGGCCTAGATTTGTAGAGAACTTTGTAGACTCTTTTGGTGGGTCTAGGCAAGATGTTGGATTAGGACATCGTGAGGAGAGACAGGGTAGCACCTAGACAGGGGGAGTATCGATCTTTTGGTAGATCGTTTCGGAGAGGTCTAGGTGATTCTCATGTGCATCCTTATGATTTTGTTCCTGATCATGTTTCAGCTATTTCTACTGCTGCTCCCAGACATCGTGCTTCTCAGTACTGGATTCCTCGTTCATTTATCACTAACCCCAGTACTGAGGCACGGATGTTTTCTGATTGTGCCTTTTAGGTCCGTCGTGCGAGGAAGGAGGACAAGTGGCTTGTTGACTCCGAGTGTTCTCGACATATGACCGGAGATTCTAGATGGTTCTCCTCCCTCACACGTGCATCCGGCAATGAATTGATTACATTTGGGGATGCCTCTACTGGGACCGTGACTGCAAAGGGCACTGTGCGCGTCAACGACAAGTTCATGCTAAAAGACGTCGCTTTGGTAAGTAAGCTGAGGTATAATCTTCTATCTGCTTTCACCGCTTGATGAGGGTCTAGAAGTGAGGTTTAAGAGAGGTGAGTGTAGAGTTCTAGATTTCTCGTGTGAGCTTGTTTTTGAGATCTCCAGATTTGAGAAGATCTTACGTGCAAATTTCAAGATTTCTTCCGTTTCAGTCCTAGGTGTCTGTAGCCTCGATTCTCATGACCTTGTTTTGTGGCATCGCAGACTTGGGCATATAGGTTTTGATCATTTGTCTAGAGTCACTTGCAAGGACTTGATTAGAGGTTTGCCTAGGTCAAGGTCGTCAGAGATCTTGTGTGCTCACCTCAGAGACATGGTAAGATGGTGTCCGCTTCCCACCCACCTCTTACTTTGGTAATGGTGATGGACAGTGATGCTTCTTCACTTAGATACTGATTGGTCCTTCTAGAGTTCATCGGTGGTGGGAAATGGTATGTGCTTGTGGTTGTGGATGATTACTCCATGTATTCATGGGTTTATTTTCTTGCTTCTAAGGACGAAGCATTTGGATTATTTAAAGATTTGGTCCTTAGAATTGCTGTTGATATACCTGGAGCTTTGAGAGCCATTAGGAGTGATAATGGGATGAGTTCAAGAATTCTTCTTTTTCTACCTTCTGTACCGATAGGGAATTGAGCATCGCTTTCTTCTCCTAGAGTTCCTCACAGAATGGTGTTGTAGAAAGGAAGAACAGAACCCTTGTAGAGATGGCTCTGACCATGCTAGATGAGCATTCTACTCCTAGGAGATTTTTGGTGAGGCGATCTCTCCGCTTGTTATATCTCCAATAGGGTTTTCTTGAGATCCGTGGTTGGGAAGACTTCTTATGAGCTTAGATTTGGTCATTCTCCCAAGGTCTCTCATTTCAAGATTTTTGGTTGCAAGTGCTTCATTCTTAAACATGGCAATCTTGATAAATTTGAGTCTAGATGTTTTGATGGCATATTTCTTGGATATCCCGCTCATTCTCGTGGCTATCGTGTTTTTAATGTTGATACTAACAAAATTATTGAGACTTGCAAGTCACTTTTGATGAGGCTAGTCCGGTACTAGACCCGATGCTTCGTGTACAGTGTTTCAAACTCAAGAAAGCATCTTCGTCGATGATGATTCGAGGATGAAGACTCAAACCATCCTCCTGCTACCTCCGAGAGGGGTGGAGAGCTCGCACTACTACTTGATGTCACCGAGCAAACCGCCTCCTATCCCCACCGACGATCCGAGTGGCTCTGCTCCTACCTCCACAACTCATGGGGTAGAGGCCACTGCACCAGAGCACCTCTTCGCATTCAATGACAACATCCTCTGAGCAGATGATTGGGGATCTTCAAGAGCAAGTCACTCGCCTGTGTTCATTTCTCCCGAATCCCATGCACATTCGCGCTTTGTCGCTTCTTTTGAACCCCGAGATATCACCCATGCTTTATCCGATGCCTCTTGGGTCAATGCCATGCATGAAGAGCTTGAAAATTTTGAGAGAAACAAAGTCCGGTTTTTAGTTGAGCGACCTTCCGATTCTCATGTTATTGGAACAAAATGGGTTTTAAAAATAAGCAAAGTGAGGATGGTTTGGTTGTTCGCAATAAGGCTAGACTTGTTGCTCAAGGTTATTCTGTAGAGGGCTTAGACTTTGAGGAGACCTTTGCTCCAAAGAGCTAGATTGGAAGCCATTCGCATTCTTTTAGCATTTGCAACATCCAAGGGTTTCAAGCTTTTTCAAATGGATGTTAAAAGTGCTTTCTTGAATGGCTTCATAGAAGAAGAGGTCTTTGTCAAGCAACCTCCTGGTTTTGAAAATCAAAATTCCCAAATCATATTTTTAAACTCTCTAAAGCCTCAGATGGATTGAAACAAGCTCCTATAGCTTGGTATGACAGCTTAAGAGTTTCTCGCTTGAAAATGATTTCAAAATGGGAATGGTTGATAAAACCTTGTTCACTCGTGCATGGCGTTGATTTCTTGTTGGTTCAAATATATGTGGATGATATTATTTTGGTGGTTCCTCTCATGCTTTGGTGTCTAGATTTTCGATTCTATGAGCGGTGAATTTGAGATGAGCATGATGGGAGAGTCGACATTCTTCCTTGGTCTTCAAATCAAGCAATCGAAAGAAGGCACCTTCGCTCACGAGTAAGTATACTAAGGACCTTCTTGGCGCTTCAATATGGGAAGCAGAGGCCAATGTCTACTCCCATTGCTACAACCACCGTCTTTGGACCACGATGAGGATGGAGAGTCCGTGGACCGTAAGGAGTACCGTAGTATGATTGGATCCTCCTCTATCTTACAATACGAGTAGGACATACACCGCCGTATGCTGCGTGCGCCGATTTGAGCTTCCTCGTGCTTCTCATCGTCAAGCAAGACGCGCATCTTCGTGTATCTTCAAGATACGCTTGACTTTGGACTCGTATTCTTCTTCTTGGCTCTTTCAATTCGAGCATTTTTCGATCTTGATTTCACGGTGTAGAGTTGATAGGAAGAGTACTTCGCACTTGTCATTTCTTGGGCACATCTCTTGTTTCTTGGTCTTCTAGAAAAGCAGTCTTACATTGCCATACCGAGGTCGAGTATGTAGTCGCCACAAGTGGTCGCTCTCGTGTTCTCTGGATTTTATCCACGCCATGACTATGGGTTATCTTTGGGAAGTGTTCCTCTTTTCGTGACAACACTTCGCAATTAATATTGCCAAAACCCAAATGCAACATTCCGTGACTAAACACATTGATATTCGATTTCATTTTACGAGAGACCATGTTGAGAAAGGTGATGTTGTGCTTCATTTTGTAGAGTCCGAGCAAATACTTGCGGATATTTTCACTAAGGCTCTTGATTCTTCTCGCTTTGTCGCTTATGGGAGAGTTAGGGTTATTAGTCCTATTGGGCTGTTTTGAGGTGGAAGTGGCTCTTTTGCATTCATTGTATTATAATGCATGTTTCATTTCATTTGTCTTGCATTGTATATTAAAACTAATGGAGCTTTGATTATTATCCTGTATGACTTGATTTCATATTTTATACCTTGTCATATCGAGTGATAGTCCGCTAGACCTCTTTATGGCTCTTCGTGTTTGGCTTAGCTTTTACCTTGCTAGCTTTATATCTTTGAGAAATGAATCAAATCATGTCTTGTTGGATCTTGTGACTAGTTTTGCTCTAGTGATCCGCTTATGATTCTCGCCATGTCTTACAAGTTGAATTGAGTCTTGAACTTATTTTGAGATGAAAATGAGCTTTTATCTTCTTAAGTCAAGCAAAAGAAAAAAAATCTCGTGTAAAAATCGATCTCACCAATCCTTTCTCATGAGACGGCTTGCAATTGCACTAGGCATGAACTCGGGGAGTTTTGGATGACCTAGATCATTCTTTTAAGCTTATCGCTTGAGATGGTCGCGCAAGGCTTGAGATCTAGCACATCAAAAAAAAGGAAGAGAAAGAAAAGAAAATTGCCCAAAAGGGCTAAGTGCTTGAGCTTTGCTTCAAAAGAATTTTTTAATGCTCAAAATGCCTCAATTCTTGTTTTGAGTCTCATTTACTTATAGACATGGCTTGACTCATTTTTGGTTGCTTTGAGTGAATCTATGATTTTGAGCAACCTTTCATGATTTTAATTCTGTTAATCTCAGATTGCTGCTATCTTGGTTTTAGCTTTGCAGTACACGTTTTGCCATGTTTGAATATAGCGTCTACTCTTTATATGGCTTGGTATAATACTTGTACTGTCTACATGTATAATGGTCATGGCTCCTTTTCACTAAAGTTCAAAAATAAAGTCATTCCTTCATGCTCTTTCTTTTTCATGCATCTTGATGAATTCATTGTCAAAGGGGGAGAAAGATTGTGAAGAAAATGTTTGGAGTTTGGAGCTTTTGGTAATATACAAGGTTTCATATAAAAGAACATACAAAATAAAAAATTTTGAACCTTTTGAAAATCTGTGATCATAGTGAGTTAAGTCTTGTGGTTCTATTGCTCTTTCCTGATTTCATTTGCAATTGAAATATACTCACAATGATCAAAGGTCAAATAGAAAAATTGCCTTTTATTTGGACCTAAGTGAGATTTTTGGCTACTTTCTGGAAATTGAATCTTTTGGTGCTTTCATTGCCTTATCTCACTTGCCCTACTATTCTGAAGCCAGCTTGGTCGGTTCCTAAGTTTTTTTCTTGCTTATGGACCAAGTTGTGCCTTTATGCGAAAACGGCGAATTTTTACTTTTCATTTCGAAAAACCACATTTTCTTGAAAATTGCCAATGTGTTCATTAAGGGGGAGATTGTGGATATCGTGAGGATATGTGCACGATCTCAGGATGATGAGTCAATTGGCAATGGCGTTGTTGGTTTGCAAAATCTCGCGTTTTCGGGTTTTGCTCAAGGTCGCGGCCACCGGCGGTCCGATTGTCTTGGGCGGTCGATCGCTTGTGGAGCGATCCGACCGCCATGGTGGCGGTCCGACCGCTAAAACAAAAGTGGGTTTTGAGCCGTGCCAAAAATAGGTTGTGTAGGCAAGTGAGGAGTCTCCTGGATGTGGTCCCATAATTTTTGGGGCTCCCAGTCAAAAGTTCTATTCGTTTGAAAATTCCGAAGGTTTGAATTTTGAGTTGAAATTTGGCTAAGTCTTTGGACCGGTCCGACCGCCGTTGTGGGAGCGGTCCGATCGGCATGAATCGGTCTGACCGCCCCGTGGGGCATCGGACCGCGATACTTGAGTGTTAGCCAAGTGTTGCATTGAGTTTGTTCGAGTGTGTTATTATATGAACTTCAATGCTTTATTGATGCATACCGCATTATGGAATCGATGTGGGTCAAGTTGTGAAGAACTTGTTCGAAACGATTTGTTTGTCTATTGTGTAGGTGGCTTGTAGGTCAACGACGCGTCAACGGTGAGTGGATCGACTACGCTTGAGAGCCGAGGTCCGAACGATCGGGGATACCGTGAGGTTGTGTGACTCAAGCATGGTGCGAATGGACAAGATGGATCGAACGGGTGGTTGAAGCAATTTGGTTGGATCAAAGTGCGGATGTCGGTCGAAGTCTCTGGGAGGTTCGATGGGATTCTGGACAAGAGAGGCTTGGCGTCGATGAGAACCGCTGATCAACCTTCACGTGGTGAAGCAGGCGATTGCTTCAAGAGTTATTTGTGTGTGGGTCCCATGTGTAAGAGACCCAAAAAGGGAAACCCTAGCTCTCTAGTATAAATAGGAAGGGGAGAGGTGGAAAACCCAAGTAAGCATTCATTTAGCCCCCTTCTTCCTTTTTCTAGGGTTTGGAGGAGAGGAGAGGAGAACTAGGGTTTGGAGTGTGATCCTTGTTGAGCTCTTGCCCTCCTTGGTGGAGAGGCTTTGTAAGCATCTATTGTGAATGAACAATCTTGTGATGCTTAATTGAAAGATCATTTGCTCCCTTTGTGTTCTTCTCTCTTTTGGATGTTTTTGGTGCTTCATTGATTCAAAGGTTCATGGTTGGTCTCTCGGCCTACTTTATCTTGCTTTGATGTGGGGGATAACTCCTAGAGTCATCTAGATCATCAAACCCCCACAAGCAAGTCTTGAATCAAGTTTTTCTCATTTCTAGGGTTTGAGCACTTCTTTGTTAAAATCTCGAGAGATCGATTCTGCGAAGTGGATCTGACGGATCGTCACTAGAAATAGGTCTCTAATATCATTAGGGAGGTGTGCTAGAAATTTGGTCAAGTTTTATTGGTTGAATCAAAAGTTGGATCAAATTTCGTTTTGGATTTGGGTGGAGTTTTTCAAGATCGACTCTACCGGTCCGAAACCTTTCAACGGCGGTTCGACCGCCCGTGTATTCGCATCATTGGTTTGTCGGGTCGAACCGCCATCCACCGGTCCGGCCATTGGTTAGTTGCCGTCCGATCATTTGGTTGACCGTCGGTCCGACCGCCCGTGGTAGCCTGGCCGACCGCCGTGCCTGATGAAGAACATTGAGTTCTTTTCTCCTTTTGTGTCGTGTGCTTGAGGGGTTTATCAAATCTAACACAAGGCTTCCGTTGTGTGCTCACTGAACTTCTTAGCTTTCATAGCTAAAGGAGTAAAGTTCGTGTTGGTTTTGATTTAGGCGAGAAAGTTTTGAAAGCGCCTATTCACCCCCCCTAGTCGCCTTTCCGGTCCTACACATAGTTCTTAAGAGTGGATACCATCCACAAAATCTGACTACAGCAACTAGCAGCAGCTACATATTCAGCTTCTAAAGTGGATTGTGCAACAGATGACTGCTTCCTAGAAGACCAAGAGAAAATAGAAGTGGCTAGGAAGTGACAAGTGCCTGAGGTACTCTTCCTATCTAGCCGACAGCCCGCAAAATCAAAATCAGAAAACCCCCGAATGGACAAAGAAGAAGAACAGGAATACCAAATGCCATACTGGAGGATAGAGTGTAAATACCTGAATATGTGCTTAACGGCTTGGCGATGGGAATCTCTCGGAGACACCTGAAACCTCCCACAGAGGCAGACCGCAAAGTGGATGTCCGGTCTTGAGGCTGTCAGGTACAGGAGGGAGCCGATCATGCTGCGGTACTCGCATTGATCCACGACATCTCCTTTCTCATCTGGATCCAAAAGCAGTCGAAGTCGCCATGGGAGTGGCGATCGGCTTGCAGTTACCCATGTCGAAGCGTTTGAGCAGGTTCTTAGTGTACTTCGTCTGATAGATGAAGATCCCTTCCTTGCATTGCTTGATTGGAAGCCCCAAAAAGTAATTGAGCTCTCTCATCATACTCATCTCAAATTCCCTGGACATAGTCTCAGAAAAGCTGGAAACAAGAGCATGAGAAGAACCACCAAAGATAATATCATCAACGTAAATATGAGCAAGCAGGAAGTCATTGCCATGCCTAAAAATGAATAGAGTTTTATCTTCCTTGCCCATCTCAAAATTATTCTTAAGCAAGAAGGTCTTAAGTCTATTATACCAGGCTCTAGGGGCTTGTTTAAGACCATATAAGCCTTTGGATGCTTGAACACATGATGCGGGTTCTTGGGATTCTCAAAACCTGGGGGTTGCCTAACATACACTTCCTCCTCTATGTAACCTTTAAAAAAGGCATTCTTAACATCCATCTGATACAATCTAAAGCCCTTAGATGCAGCAAATACAAGCAAAATGCAAATGGCTTCTAGTCTAGCAACAGGAGCAAAAGTCTTATCAAAATCTAACCCCTCAACTTGGCTAAAACCCTGAGCTACCAACTTAACCTTATTTCTAATCATAGAACCATCCTCATTTTCTTTGTTTTTGAAAACCCAGCTGGTTCCTATAACATTATGGCCACTAGGAGGTTCTACTAGGTTCCAGACCTTATTCCTCTCAAAATTTTATAACTCCTCATGCATGGCATTGACCCAGCTAGAATCAGATAAAGCATGTGATATATTACGAGGTTCAAAAGAAGCAACAAAAGGAGAATAAGAGTAGAGGTTTAGATCATGATACCTGGAGCGAGAGACTCGCCATGGAGATTACCTATCATCTGATCCGGAGGATGCTGCTTTTGAATGTGAAGTGGCGCACCCGGAGAGGAAAGCGTCTCTTCGACCTCCGCAGGTACTGCTGATGATGAAGATGCAGCAGGAGCCTCAATTGAAGGCGAAGTAGTCACAACAGGTTCTTATGCTGGAATAGGAGCGTCAACAGTAGCAGGTGGAAGAACATCATCGATTACATCATCATCTTCCTCTATAAATATACTCTCTGTCACCTGTGTATCACCTGAAATATCTGATCTAGCTTCAGTGCTAGTCTCATCAAAAGTGACATTGCATGTCTCCTGAACAAGGTTAGTTTCAACATTAAAAACCCGAAAACCACTTGAATGCGCAGGATAACCCAGAAATAAATCATCAAAAGTTCTTGACTCAAATTTATATAGGTTTTCTATCTTGAGAATAAAACACTTGGATCCAAAGACTCGAAAGTGTGAGACAGAGGGTTTTCTACAAAACCGAACCTCTTAAGGAGTCTTGCCCAAAGACGGTCTCAAAAAGACACGATTTGCAATATAACAAGCAGTAGAAATAGCTTTGTCCCAAAACCTCCTCGGTGTACTATACTCATCTAGCATCGTCCTAGCCTTTTCGACTAGGGTCCTGTTCTTCCTTTCCACAACACCATTTTGTTGAGGGACGTGTGGAGAAGAGAACTGATGCTCAATTCCACGCTCAGCACAAAAGGAAGCAAAAGAGGCATTCTTGAACTACGTGCCATTGTCACTGCGGACCGCTCTCAAGGTACTCAGAAGTTTAGAAGCCAAACGAAGAACAAGATCATGATAATGATCAAAAACTCCATCCTTCGAAGCAAGAAAGAACACCCAAGTGTATCTAAAAAAATCATCGACTATGAAAAGAATGTATCATTTTTCACCAACTGACCAAACCCTAGCGGGACCAACAGTATCCATATGAAGCAACTGTCCCGGTCCGTTAGTCATGACCATAGTCAGTGAAGGGTGTGAGGTGGCAACTTGCTTGCCATGCCTACAGGGAGCACATATAGTATCCTTGACGGCTTTGAGTTTAGGCAAACCTCTCATGAGCTCATGATTGCTAACTCGCGTCAGATGATCAAAACCAATATGCCTCAAACGACGGTGCCAAAGCCAGAACTCAGAAGAAGAAGATGAAATCAAGCACTTGAGAGAACCAAGAAGAGATTGTAAAAATCACCCAAAGATCCTAGCAACTCTAGTAATCCCAAAAACAAGCTCACCAGCTTGAATCAAACACCGACAAGTATTTTTCTTAAATCTAGTCTCATAGCCATCATCAAGAAGTTGAGAGACAGAAAGCAAATTAAACCTTAGCTTGTCCACAAGGGCGACGTCCTTGAGGATGAACTTGTCGTTCACCCTGATCGATCCCGTTCCTTCAACCCGCCCTTGTTTATCATCTCCAAAGGTGATGAAGTCATCACCCGTCGACCGCGTGAAGGAGGTGAACCATTTTGAGTCTCCGGTCATGTGGCGTGAACAGCCGGAGTCGACGAACCACGTGTCCTTCCTCTTTTCGTGGTAATCCCGAAAATCAAGGCACAGAAGAACGATGTGTCTCAACATCAAGTTAGTTAAACAAGACTTGGGAATTCAGTACTGAGACACACGTCTGCGAGTAGTATGCAAAGCAGAAGTGCTATCCTTGATTCTGTTTGAAGTTCTGTTATGAGCAATGTTTAAACTAACATGAGAGTTATCCTGTCTAGGAGCATGATGATGAGCATGTGACATAAATCTTAAACAATGTTTCTTCTTTTCTATGTTACCATGTCTCACAAAAGCTCTAGGTTGATTGGATGAAATTCTACCAAAAATTTTTCTTATCATTTTTCAACCTACGTTAACAGAACTCAACCAAATGCCCATCCTTCTTGCAATAGGTGTAATGGTGGTTGGTACCACTGGGAGAAGCACCTTTTGACTGAACAGATGGTTGTGTAAAACCTGTAGATTTGAAGGTGATCTTTGCAGGTTGGGTATCGAATTCAACTAAGCCATTTTTCAAGATTTGAATGCCATTAGATTTGTCATGGGCAAAGTTGTATCCTAACCCTTGCTTCTTATAAGGGGTTTTTGACTTGTTAAGAATCATGTTTAACTGTTTTTTACCTTTAAAATTTTTTTCTAATGTGTCCTGAAGGTAAGCATTTTCTTTTCCCAAGTTAACACATGAATCACAAGTTTTAGCTATAGACCTCCTCTTATGAAGGGCAACCTCAAGCTTAAGAGCTGCACATAAAGCACATGTAGCAGACTCAATACTGTCCTTAAGCTTGGCATATTTAGCTCTAGCTGCTTCTAAGATATCTTTAACTTCATGTTCGCGTTCTAAGCATAAAGTGCAAAAACGAGATTCAACCACACCAGAAACAACCAACTTATTAGAGTCTAAGCATTTTTTTCACATGGAGTAGATTTAACCTCAACAAGCTCAGTCCTATCATTTTTAAGTTGTTGCAAAGCAATATCATGAGCATATTGTAGTTTAGCAAATTCTGAGTGCAGAGCATGGCAAGATGAACATTCATCAGATTCAAAAGTCTTAGCATTTTCAAGTTCTAAAGTCAAATTATCTACTTATAACTCTAAGTCCTTGTTCCTGGCCATGATAAACTCTAAAGGCTTATCTTGACTAATGAGTTGCTCAAAGATAGTTTCGCATCTATCAGAAAGGACATCATAGGAGGGAGGTATCTTGTCGTTGTCATCGTCAGCGGAGTTGGCCATGAAGCATATGCCGGTGAAGTCTTTGGCCTTCTCCTTCCTTTTGTCTTGAGGGATCTCCTCCTCCTTGTCTTCCTCGCTCCCGGAGTCCACATCGCTTAAGGATTGATCCTCAAAAGCCAAGAACCAGGTGAGCGGCCTTCGTCAGTTTGGCAGCACTATACTTTGATATGTTCCATTGAGGCTTTTTCCAAGTTGGCTTTCCCTCCTTATGGTTGCTCTTTCCTTTCAGCTTGGGGTAATTCGCCCGTATATGATTAAGCTCACCACACTCATAGCAAGTCACGGGACCTCCTCTCTTTTTGTTTCTCATATTGTTATAGGCCCATGTGGACTTTCTGACTATGAGGGCCAACTCAACCTCAGAGAGACTCTCAAACTCCTCTTCATGGATTGCAGATAAACCAGCAAGCGAAAATCCAGAAGAACACTCAGAAGACCCATCAGAAGCTCTCTTGAGCGGGTCTGCTACCAAAGCCATATTTTCCTTCTTGGAATGATCAATCCTCTTGATCTCATGAGTCTTGAGCTTGCTATAGAGCAGCTCCAAAGTCAGATCAGAGAGATTGACATTCTCCTCAATGACGGTAGCCTTTATCTCCCACTCCTTAGTGTTGATTACAGCCAAGAGGTGGTGGCATTTTTAGACTGAGATATTCAATACCAACAGCTTTCATCTGATTAATCACTTTGTTAAAGCGACTGAAAATGTCATCGATGCACTCTCCAGGACGCATCTCGAATTTGTTATATTCACGCTTATAAACCGTCTGGCGTACTTTCTTGAATTGGGACGAACCCTCATGGTAGGTTTCGAGGGTGTTCCAAATCTCGTGCGCGGTTTCAAGATTACAAATCCGATCATACTCCTGTCTACCAAGCCCACCATATCAGAGGTTCTTTGCCTTATTGTTGTTAGCCAAGAGCGCTGCTGAAGCCGGCGTAACAACTTCGGGAAAAACAGGCGGGGCTCGAACAACCTCCCATATAGCTTGTCCTTCGCTCTCAAGGAAGGCTCGCATGCGATTTTTCCAATAGGCATAGTCGTGCCCATCGAAGATATGCGGCTTGGTGGAGTACTTATCCATCGCCAAGTTCAGTAACCGGTTAAGATCAAGATTGAACTAATCAGGCTCTGATACCACTTGTTGGACCGAAAAGGCGACTAGAGGGCGGGATGAATAGGAGCACACTCACTTTTTCATAAATAATAGATTCAACATAAATTTCACTCCAATAGCTATGGAAGCTATGAAGATCAATATACCAGTACAGCGGAAGACTAGTATTGAATTCAATCTAACACCCGAAGCAACACAACCAAAATCAACCAAAACTCAATTTCCAAGTGTGGCGGTCTGACCGGTCCATGGGCGGTCGGACCTCTATGTTAGTGGCGGTCTGACCTCCAGCCTGATGAACAAGAAATCAGCCCGAAAAATGAAGTTGCAAATAGGTCTAACTTTTGATCTACAACTCCAAACTAGATGAAACTGAGAACACATCTTCTCTAGGATATCATGAACCTATTCCAATCGAAAATCGTGAAGATCATTGGAAAAGTTACAATCCACCCAATTTCATTTAATCTCCAAGATTTATTCTTTAGATACTCGATCTTCGTGATCAAACTTTAATAAAGAGTTCGTGAAGATTCTTCCACTGAATTCTGCACTTCTCTAAGTCTCATCATTCTAATTCCACGTATGCATCTTTCAAAGCTAGACACTGGAAGTGACTTAGTGAATAAATCTGCAAGATTTTCACATGACTTAGTATGCAGTACTTTAATTTTGTCCATCTTTTACAATTCATGAGCATAGAAGAACTTGGGGTTGATATGCTTAGTAAGAGGACTCTTCACATAACCCATCTACACTTATGCAACACAAGTTGCTTTATCTTCATAGATAATAGTGGGGGTTTGTGCGGTATTCGATCCACATGACTGCTGGATGTGTTGAATCATCCGTCGAAGCCAAGAATATTCCCGTGAGGCCTCGTACAGTGCTATGATTTCCAAATGGTTCGTCGAAGTAGACACAAGACTTTGCTTAGATGATTTCTATGAAATTGCAGTTCCACCACATAGAAATACATAGCATATTTGCGACTTAGCTATATGCAGGTCTGACAGGTACCCATTATCTGTATAGTCAGTCATAGTTAAGTCTTGGTTCTTTCTGTGGAACAGGCCAAGATCCTTGCTTCCTTGGAGGTATCGGAAGATGTACTTTATTTCCTGCCAATGCCTTTTGGTAGGTTTTACACTATACCTTGCTAGTAGGTTCACAGCAAATGCAATGTCCGGTCTAGTACAGTTCATGGCAAATGCAATGTCCTGTCTAGTACAGTTTGCTAAATACATGAGTGCTCCTATTGCACTCAAGTACGATATTCTGGTCCTAGGACTTCCTCCCCCTCTTCTTTAGGCCTGTACGGGTACTTGTCCTACTACAAGGATCTCCCGACCATCAGTACTTTCGAAGGATATGCCTTTTTAAAGCCGAACCATTCTAACACTTTCTGCGTGTAGGTTGACTGATGTACTAGAATCCCTTCAGGGATATGCTCAAGCTGCAAGTCTAGGCAATATTTGATTTTACCCAAGTCTTTCATTTTGAACTCCGACTCCAAGTAAGAGCCTGCTTTCTTAATATCTTCTAGGATCCCGATGATATTCAGATCATCTACATATACTGAGATTATACAGAATCCATCCTAGGATCACTGTATAAAAACACATAGACAATCCTCATTGTTCGTGTAGCCTTTCTTGCAGAGAAAGTCGCTCAAGTGACTATACCACATTCTACCTGATTACTTTAGTCCATACAGTGACTTTCTGAGTTGCATACTGTATAGATTTCTATTTGCTCTATCTTGGTTCGGGACAGGGATACCTTCAGGTACCTTCATATAAATGTCTGAATCTAAGTTCCCATAAAGGTATGCAGTTACCACATCCATCAATTTTATTTCTAAATTCAAGTTTACTGCCATTGTGATTAAATATCTAAAGGTAGTTCCGCCTATGACCGGGAAATAAGTTTCTTCATAATCGACTCCTGGTCGTTGAGTGAAACCTTATGCAACAAGTCTTACTTTATGTCTTACAACTTCATTGTTTTCATTTCGCTTTCGAACAAATACCCACTTATGCCTTACGGGGTGCACATAGGGAGGCGTGCGGCTTATAGGCCCAAACACCTCTCTTTTATTCAGAGATAATAATTTTGCTTATATTGCCTTCTTCCCAATCTAATCTTTTCTTACATTCAGCGAGCGATGCAAGCTCTCGATCAAGATCGATGATTGTGGTATTTTTCTTTGCAAAATAAATATCGACATTGGTTGTTGTTCTATTCATAGATTCTCCTGTGGTCACATAATTTATAGCTATTTCTTCATAGGGCAATACTTCTAACACTTCTACTTGCTCACTGCTACTTTCAATTTCGGGTGCAAGTCCCTTTAGTTTTTCAACTCCGATGTCTCCCTCCATGAGAATATTCAATTCCGGTATGCCTTTTACTGAAGGCTTCACACTGGTGCCAGGTCCCAACAGGCTCCCCTTCTTATTATGGGGAATTTTAGTGATCGGCTGTGTCAAGTCCTTCTTATCCTTTTTCGCCAAGCGTTCCTGGTTACTTGGGATTCGAGGAGCTGGCGTTCTCGTCCTTTTGTTCTGAGGCCTCTGGATGGGATTAGGGACACCTTTAATTTTCTTTGGTATTTCAACCCTCTTTGGCGCATTGCGAGCAGGTACATGTGACTTGATCACGCTCTTCAAATCACTAAAGTGGTCAGATAATTGATTAGCTAATGCTTGCAAATCAAATATCTTCTGGACTTCTCTATTTGCTTCACTAGTGCGCGGGCCATGTGCATGGATTCTCGTGGTTTGCTATGTTATTTTCTGACATTTTTCATCAAGGGGTTGATTTCCTCCCCCTAATGACGGGAAATTATTCTCATTAAATATACTATCAGCGAAGCGGACTGTATGCAAATCTCCAGTCATGGGGTCCAGATATCTGATTATGGATGTTGTCTCATAACAAACGTATATCCCAGACTTTCTGAGAGGACCTATTGTAGTTCGTTGTGGTGGTGGTATAGGTACATAAACCTTGCAACCAAACCTTCGTAGATGAGAGATTTTCGGTGCTGACCCTTGCGCTAGTTGCATAGGTAAATGGATGTTATATGCTGACGGTTGAAAATTGATGAGAGTTGCTGTGTGTAGGACTGCGTGCCCCCAGCATGTAGTTGGTAAATTACAATTCTGCAAGAGCGGTCGGACAATAAATTTAATTATTTTAATTAATACCTCTGTTAGTCCATTCTGAGTATGGACATGTGGTACAGAATGTTCAACGGTAATTATCATTGTCATACAATAATCATCAAATGTCTTTGAAATAAATTCTTCGGTGTTGTCCATTCTGATGGAATTCACATGATGATCAGAGAAATTATTATTAATTTTAATTATTTGTGAGATCAGCTTTGCAAAAGCATGATTTCTCATAGATAATAAGTATATATGCGACCATTTTGAGTAAGCATCGATGAGCACCATAAAGTATCTAAATAGCCCTGACAGGGGCTATATAGGACCGCGAATGTCTCCCTGGATACGATCTAGGAATGCAGGGATTTCATCCTTTACTTTTAGAGTAGAGAGTCTGGCAACCAGTTTCCCAATGGCACATGCGAGGCACACAAAATCTTCTAAATTTGGAAAATTCTTTACATTGATATTGTGTTCCTGAGAATTAGTAAGTATATTTCTCATCATTCTAGAAACAAAAAAGTTCAGAGCTTCTAAAAGTGGTTTTCAGGACAGTATAGGTTGTAGGTGCCTTAATGTGAGTATAGTATAGCCCAGATTCATATGAAGAAAGTCGTTCTAATACCTTTTTCTCATTTTCTTCACGCTTTGTAATGAGTAGGTATTCCTTACCACACTCTTCTTCAGTCTCTACGTGGAGACCGTTAGCGTGAATATCTTTAAAACTTAAGAGAGTCCTAGTTGATTCTATGTACAACAAAGCTTCTTCAATGACCAATGTTGTGCCCATCGGGAGTATAATTGTGGCTCTTCCTGAGCTTATTATACAAGTATCACTTCTTGCGATTGTCACAAGACTACTGGCATTCTTGCTGATCGATTGGAAATTTTTTTATCTCTCTCAATATGGTATTCGTTGTGCCGCTATCTGCTAAGTACACTTCCTCTATAGGGCGCCACACACGTTATGATATATAAAGTATTTATTAATATGGGGTAGGAAGTAATCCACACACATTAGTAAAATACTTCAAAACAGAACACAACTTGCTATTATTAATACAGGAAAAAATCTTGCAAGACTCATCATAAGAATTTATTGTTTTACTCTCCTGGAGCTTACAACCATTATTCAAAATTCAATGTTCTATCACAACCATAAACTGCAAATGACTATAAAATCTAAGTGCAATGTGTGCACTAGATTGAATCAACGAAGTATGAAGAAACTTATACCTGAATCTGCTCCATGCCCAACTTCTCTTCTTCGACAACAACAGCTACTGCCGCTATGATGTCCAAAGAAGGTGTGATAGGGGATGCTACTGAGCTGTCCACATCCATGGGTGCAACCCATGATTGTGGATCCTTTGTGCCTGCAATGGCGAGGTGTGCCTCATACTGTCCTTTGTCCTTGTTCTTAGACTTGAAAGTATCAATCACGTGCTGCGGCTCACGGCAAACACGTGACCAATGTCTCCAAGTGCCACATTTGTAGCAACTTTCGTCCTGCTGACCATAGAGCTTCTCATCACGCTTCTTTTGTTCGCCCTTTTTGGCTTGAGCATTCTGCTTAGTTTTGTGACCCATGACCTTACCTTCTTGCCTCTTTCTTTTGAGTGAGGCTTATTCACCTTGCAGCTGCTTGCATTTACTTTATGGCTAACTTTGTTACTAGGTGGCTGTGAGATGTAGTTCTTTCTAATAACGTCATCTTGAGATTCCACAACTTGCATGATGTCAATCAGTTCGGCTTTACTCCTAGTAGCCGTCCTAACAATAGTTGCGCGCGGATTGCACCGCGTTTGGGTGAAAGATAGAGATAGTTTTCTCGATCTTCTGCTCATCTGTAGTTACCTTACCACAGAGTTGAAGACTTGTACAAATTATGTGCAATGCATACTTGTACTCCCCCACGGTCTTGTAGTCAGCAAAACGTAGTCTGTTCCATTCGAGCTCTGCCCGAGGAAGAATGGTGTACTCCAGCTTCTCGGACCGCTTCTTCAGTGTGGTTCATAAAACTAGTGTATTCTTTTCTACCATATACTTATTCTTGAGCGTTAGGCAGAGATTGTGTCTAAGGAAATGAAATAGTTGATCATTCTCCTCAAACCGGCCGTGTGGCAGTCCGACCGGCATTCTTGGCCGGTCCGACCGGTCATAGTTCAAAGTGGAGTTTGGGGCTAGGCCAAAAATAGGTTGTGTAGGCATGAGAGGGGAGTCTCCTGGATGTGGTCACATAATTTTTGAAGCTCCCAGTCAAAAGTTCTATTCAAAAGAAAATTCCAGAGAGGTTGTGGGTTCCCGAGATGAATTTTGGCTAAGTCTTTTGGGGCGGTCAAACCGCCGTTATGGAATCGGTCCAACCGCTGGGAAATCGGTCCGACCGGCATGGTAGAGCGATCAGACCGGCTTCCACTTGGACTTCGGCCATTTTAGCATTGTTGTGTTTTGATGTGCTTAATGCATGAGTTTCAATGCTTTATTGTTGTATATTACATTGTTGAGCTAATGTGGGTCAAGTTGTGAAGAACTTGTTCCCGGAGATGATTTCTTTGTCTTTTGCTGTGCAGGTGGCTTGCAGGTCAACGACGTCAACGGCGAGGTGGATCGGGACTACGCTTGGAGAGCTGAGGTCCAGAACGATCATGGATGCCGGGTGAGGTCGTGTGACTCAAGCATGGTGCAGAATGGACAAGATTGATCGAACGGGCAGTTCGTTGCAGCTGGTTGGATCAAGTGGCGCGGGGGTCGGTGCAAGTGCCTTGGAGGTTCCGATGAGATTCGGACGGGAGAGACTTGCCGACATGATGAGAGCCGCTGATCAACCTACACGTGGTGAAGCAGACGATTGCTTCAACAGATTTGTGTGTGTGTGGGTCCCATTTGTGTTGGGCCTTAATGGGAGCCCATGAGAGAAACCCTAGCCTCTCCTATAAATAGAAGGGGGAGATGGAAAAAAAACCCCAAGCACCTAAGCCCCCAAGCACTTAAGCACTCATTTGTAAAAACCTTAGTTAGGGTTAGGGTTTGGAGAGGAGAGGAGAGGAGAGGAGAGGAAATTTATGTGTGTGCTCTTGGATTGAGCTCTTGTCCTCCTTGAGGGAGTGGCTTTGTAAGCAACATCTTGAATCAATCAATCTATGGATGTTTGCTCAAGCGTGAAGTCTCATTTGCTTCTTCTCTCTTTTGATGATTTTGGTGCTTCCTTGATCCGGGTGTTTATGCTTGGTCTCTTGACCGATTTTACTTTGCTATGATGTGTGGGAATACTCCTAGAATCATCTAGATCATCAATCCCCCACAAGCAAGTTTTGGATCAAGATTTTTATATTTCTAGGTTTTGAACACTTCTTTGGTAAAACCTTAGGAGATCGATTCTTTGAAGTGGACCTGGACGATCGTCGCTAGAAATAGTTCTTAGATATCCTTAGGGAGGTGTGCTCCAAATTTGGTCAAGTTTCATTGGTCCAACTTTTGATTCAACCAATGCCCAAATTTGGTCCAACTTTTGATGGGCATTGTGCGTTGCCTCTGGACTAAATCGGTCTGACCGATTTTGCAATGCCGGTCCGACCTCCCGATAATCAGACCGCCATTTGAGCGCCGGTCTGACCGCCAGGCAGTCAGACCGCCAGCACTACACCGGTCCGACCGCCCAGTGAGATCAACTCTCCATTATTGAGTCTTGTGCATTTACTTATCTTCTTAGCTTTCATAGCTAAAGGAGAAAAGTGCGTGTTGAATTTGTTTAAGGCGAAAAATTGAGAAAGCGCCTATTCACCCCCCTCTAGTCACCTTTACGGTCCTACAGCTTCAAATGCAAAAATTGATTCAAAAATTGAATTCCCGAGACCCTTTTCTGCTGGAAAATAATTTTTCGGTGAATTTTGCAATTTTTAGGGGTTAAGTCGCAACTTCTTCCAATTTATTTCAAAGCCAGAATAATTTATGTACAAAATTTATTACCAAATATAAGTTGAAAATATTTTATTTAAATCCAAAATGTCTCAGAGAATGTCTGTTAATTTTCTCATAATTTATAGATTTTATTTGCTATTTTATAAAACCTTTTTGAATTAAAAGAATTATTTGAATTATAAAATCCCAGCATAGTGTTTGGGCGAATCTACAAACCCAAATCATTTTTCCCTTTTCATGCCCCTTGACTTTGTCCTACGCATGCCCTCTCCCTCCATATCGCTAACAGCGGAGCCCGCTCGTCAGCACCCCCCTCTCTCCGCGTTGCCGCTAGGTGGGCCCATCGCACCACGTCATCCTTCGTCTTCTTTCCTTTCTTCCTCGCATGCATGCACCGAATGCCATTAACAGCCGCGTGAAGCTCCTCAATCCCGCGTTTCTCTCCTAGATCCTTCGTGCAATCATGCGCATTGAAGCACGTGTTTCTCGCCTCGCCCGTTTTCGGTCGTTTCCCCCTTCGTTACTCCCTCTTTCATTGCCGCCATTAACTCCGACAAGAAACGCCGCCGTGACCTCTGCGCACGACCTCCTCCTCCCGGCCTTTCCCTTGCCCCATAAATAGGAGCCCTGGGTGCGCCTTTCTCCGCTCATCACAACGCCGCCAACGACCGCTCTCCTCTGTCCCTCTAGCGCCCAGATTTCGAAGATCCTCGCCGCCGCCCGAAACTTTGTCCATCTTTGATTCCGCCGCCGACGACCATGCTCATGCCGCCCCGACCGCACCATTGACATCACTGCATCATCGCCTACCTCGTGCGCTCCTCGGTTTGGCCGAAGGACCTCGGGAACGTCTTCGCCACCGTCGACCTAAAACCGCCGCCGCCAAACCTCGTCACTGACAACCTTTCTGCCGTGCCCCTCCGCCGCAAGGTTGCACATTAGAATCAGTTTCATCTGGTCTTCATTTTGCGCTCCTCCGTGCGGCTCGCCGTGGCGCGTAGCACCGGCGAGGCCGTCGTCGGAGCGCCGCCAGCCTCGGGCCTGTGTGGTACGCCCACGTGCACGTCACCTTGGTGCCCCATCAGCGCCAATTCGGCCCTAGTGCCTACGTGGTTGCCGCGTCAGCGCCGCGTGGTGCTTGCGCCAGCGTGCCCACACCCCGTTTACCGTTCTGTAAGCTGAGTCCACCGTGGACATTTGACCGAATTGTGGATCTAGTATTTGACCATGGGGCCCACATGTGATAGAGAGAAATCATTTTCCAATAGAAAAATAATTCAGCCAAAATTCGGATTTTTCGTACGCTGACATCTGCAATGCGCAATAATTCGAATTTCTTTTAGAAAAATAATTCAGAAAATCAAGAAAATATGATATTAGGGTTTCTTTAGATTTAAAACTTATAGGAGCTCGTATTTCTTCATACGAACTCCGATTTAGCTGAATCAAAATTTTAAATTTATATAAATTCAAGATCTAGCTAACTAAACTAAAATAATTTTATTTAGAGTTAATTTTAATGTTCATTTGATTTTATTTGATTATTATTTGGATTTATTTGAATTTGGCATGTTTTCGCATATAGATTTTGACGACTCCGGAGAGCCCGACCCTTCTGAAAAGTTAGATTATCAGTACTTCGAGCAAGGCAAGTTATACCATTGATCACGTTGTTCCTACTAATTTAAAGTATTTAATTTTGTTTTAAATGACTATTTCATGCATAATTTTATTAAGTTATTTTAATTACTATTTTAAATTTTCTTGTTATTCCAATTTCTTTGTATGGCCAATGTTGTTATTTGAGTTATCATTTCCTTGTCACCTTAGTCAAATAAAAATTTAAAAATAATTATATTCTTAGTCAATGCATAGATCAAAATCTTGAACTTGGGGAGTTTAGCCAAAATTAGTCAAACTAGTATTAAATTGGGTCTATGGTATTGTTTTCCCATTGAGAGTTTAGAAAATATTTTACTTGAAAAATAAAATTAAAATAGTTTAGACTTGGGCATAATGGTTGTGGATGGTGCAAGTCGATGCACATGATCGATTCATTGTCTTGATCGAGTCTAGGGTTTTAGAAAGTTGCCCAAGTCAGTTAAGGACCGGTCTTTGAGCCGCATCTTACTAAGCTCCACCGTACGACCACATGTCATGTATGGGTAGGACCAAGCTTATTAATTTGTGATACCTCATTGTCTTGTGTACCATATTGTTGAGTGCGTGTTGGTTAAACAGTATTCCCACCTGGTGCAAGAGGGGGCTTCCGGCAGGTGGTTAACCCAAAGGAAGTGAAATCTTAGCGGGTGTGTTAGCCTTGAGGTAAAACATTGGAAACGCCTTGTGATAATTGCTTAGTCACACGCAGACGGAAGCGTGTATTAGCCAACATGTTAAGCAAATTATCTCTTATGGGTAAAGTTGTACAACCTCTACAGAGTAGAAAACTATTCGAATAGCCGTGTCTATGGTCATGGATATGCTGAGTAAAGCCACTTTAAGTTAGACTTTGTTTTCGGTTTTAAAATGATTTCAGGATGGTAAATCCTTGTGGTAAAATTGGGTGGTTAGCCATGTGATAGGAGGGTATTCATCACCATATTTCATACGAAAGTTATCCACTATAAAACTATCAATTTAAAATATGATTTTAGTTATAGATTAAAAATTACCTTGGAACTTAGTATGAGTATTTAAACCTAAAAATGTTTCTTTATGCAAAATAGACAATATCAACCTCAATTGTTTACTTATGCATGCATCATATTCTTTTATTAGGTGTAACTTGCGAGCACAGAAGTTGTGCTCACTCTTGCTGAATAATATTTATTCAGGTGAAGATTTCTATCAGGACGGTGAGGATCTTGATGACTAGACCTACACCCCCAAACGATTGCCTGTGGTGCATTGTGTGGCTCACTTACTATTTTATTTTTCGTTGTGTTATTTTTATTCGGCCTCAAGCCCCATTTTGTCATAAACTCTGATTTATATTAAATAATGCGTGATATGATTGTGATATCACTTTTGTTCGACTGTGTACACTAGAAATCCTGGACTAGTGTATGAAACACAGAGAAGTCAGGATCTTTCGTTCCCGGGTTCAACATTGGCTTCCTGGTTTACGTGGTAGATTTTTTAAATCGTTGCTATCGTAGCCTACCTGTATCCCTTCATGTTACACGCCGCCGATAGCATCGCAATCACCCTCTTAAGCATTCGCAGTCCTTCTTTAGCCCTGTTAGTGCCCTGTTCGGAAAAGCCATCGTGGCTCTGTTCCGCACCACCTCTGGAAGTCACCACCGACGATGCTTTGGCCGCACATTTCCTCGCCGCCACCACCTGGTTGGTCTTCCGTCGACCAAGCAATCCAATTTTCCCCTCCATGAGCCAAGCCGCTATGCCGTTCGCTATCGGTGAGCTCGCCTTCCTGCTCGATCGCGCTGTGCCCTACTCTTTTTCTCTCTGACTTGTGGGTCCATGGGACTAGAATTAGTTTAGTACTAATGAAAAGTGGTTAAAAATATTAAGTTAATGGCATGTGGGACTGGCCAGAAAGTTAATCGAAATGGGGAGTACTAGGACAGCCGTTGGTCCCACTAGCAGGAGCCTTCCCCTTGTACACTACGCGCTCGCCCCGATCGTACTTAGATTCCTATTCCTCCGATGCCTTTTAAATAGGGTCGAGTACGTAAGGTTTCTAGCGTTCGAATATCTCAGCTCGCTTTGCGTAGTTGAACATGTGCTTCTGCTCGTTGAACACCCTATTGTACATATCCAAGCGGTCGATCCATTGGAAGAAGTTACAATGCAACTCCGGCTGCCATTATGCGTGGATGAAGTTAGTGATATGTGGAATACAACGTAAGATGTGAAAATCTATGTGTGTGTAAGACTCTCTTACGAGGATATTCCCGCACATGAAGATTTATGTTGTATAAAGCCGTCGTAACGTATCTATCGTACTTGATCGACATATGGGCCTGTTAAATGCAACAACTTGGGTACAAGGGGAGAATGAGTTATTTTCGTGGGTGGATCTGCAGAGCAAGTGGTGCATGAGATATTTAGGTGTAAACTTCTACAAGTAGTTCTACAACAAGGACTTGATAAACCTGTTCAAACGGCTGTGCATCCAGAACCAGCAGAGAAAGTTCAATGCACTCTGGAAAATTCTAGATGAGCGGACGGTGACACATAGAAGGGGGCAACGAAAAATACCGCTACAAGCACTGACAATCCCCATGAGGCATTGCCATAGTTACACACAAATGGTCCTGGTTGATGAAGAAAACATGTTGGGGGGGGGGGGAGCAGGTGAAATCTTCTCAGACTAGATTGAGAACGAGTCTAAGGTGAAGTGGTTATTACTACATGACAAGGATGATGTTCAGTATGGTGTCATGACAACCAATCTAACCGAGGTGTACAATTGGGTCATGCACGGTTGCTAGGTAGCTCCCTTTGCTTGCTATTGTGGAGGCAATTGTCCATGGTACTACAAAGTACTTTGTTGAATAAGCAACAGTGCGTCGCTCTCCATGGCAATTGTCCACAATACCACAAAGTACTTTGTTGAATAAGCAACAGTACTATACTCTGCCATGATCACAAAGTACATGGAGGAGAAGAGCATGAAGGGTGAGATGCACTAGGTATTCAAGATGGGCACAAGGGAGCTTCGCTTCGAGATACTGTACAGGGATAAAGGACGTCGCGGGACGAACCGCGAGAGGATCATCCACGAGTGCATACTACGTCGCGCTAGTTGAATATGCATTTGTAACAAGCCCACATGTTCAATAGTAGCTTAGCATCTTGCCCAATAACTTTCTGAATATTTCACAAAGGAAGATGTGATGCAAACCTTGAATGGAGAGCTGTATGGTGACAGCGTGATAGGCCATTTTACTAGCCATCCTACTTGGGAGCAACTGATCTAGGCTACGAACATTGCTAGACTGAAGGCAAAGGTTAACCAGCGGCAGGTATGGCGCATCAGGAATGACATGGATGAAGCAGAAGCTCGACGTTGTATGAAGAAGTGCTCCTTTGTAGGGAGTTCGGACAAACCTTCAAGAAATGCTCTACGAGAAATGCATAGGATGAAGGAGAGGTCGTCAGTCCAGACGGCGCTGCGTGGACGTCATCCGACCGCCCCACTCAAGGCGGGCACCGTGGAGGTCGACATGGTGGACGTTGAGGTCGCGGCCACGAAAATGGTTTGTCTTATTGAAATATGTTGCGTTGAATGTGTTTGTAATATCATTGTGATTTGTCGACAAACTATGTGATGATGTTGTGCTGAATATTTTGTAATATCATTGTGATTTGTCGACCAAATATGTGATGTCATTGTACTAAATGTTTTGTAATATCATTGTGATTTGTCGATAAAATATGTGATGATATTGTGCTGAAATATTTTGTAATATCATTGTGATTTATCGATAAGCCATATAAAGACGTTGTGCTGAAATATGTTATGCTAATATTGTTTCTTATTACGTCGTAGGTCGAATCGCAACATTTAACTTATGTTTTGTAGTTACATTTAGTTTTTTTTAAAAAATTACCTGGTCTTGCCCCTTATTGAATGGCAGGAGTGGCGGCAGTGAAATTTTGTTATTTGGAATGGAATCCATATATGTTTTTGTTTTTTTACTATTTTTTTTATAATTTTTAAAATAATATTATTTTAAAAAACCAAAAGTAGTAGTAAGTCTGTGAACACGCGTCGCACAGGATAAGCATGTGAACACGTACGCGTCGCACAGGATGGCTGGTTATGCTCCTAGTGTTCTTTCGCTTGGCCGACGTCATCAGAAATAAATTTTCTCAAGGGCTGTGCGGAGTGCAGACTACTCTGACACTCCCCACGCGGCAGGCAGGCGAGATGTTTTGTAAAGGGAAAAAGGATAATAGCAAAAAATGCTACATCTTTATACTCTTCCGTGGTGCTGTGAAAGCTTATTAAGTTCGATGTAATGAATTATTCGGTATAGTTTATATTAACATTTTGTTAATTTATTTATTTTGAATATTAAATTTATATTTTCAATTTAACGGCTTTGGCCCACATACAAAGTGTTATTTTTGCTCTTTCGGTCGGTTCTGTAGTCACGACCTAACTAGATCAAGTCTTTCCTCCCTTCGCTCGCTTGAGCACACACTTTTACTCCCTTCGCTCTTCTCTCGCTCGCCACCACCTCCTCCTGGATCCGTATCACCCACCCTACCAGCTTCTTTGGGTTCACCTAAAACCGCAGTGCAGCACACAACGCGTGGCGACGATGAATTCCAGTCAGCCATGCGCGGAAGGAAAGAGGAAGAGCAAGGCGGAGGTTAGTTATGTGGTCGGGGTAGGAGGCGCGGAACTCTGTTACTCTCTCGGTGCGGTGGGTGAAATCTCCATAGCGCAGCGGAGGAAAGGCTAAACCCAACTAGATCAGAGTCTGAGGGCTATTAAACCAAAAATATAAATTAAATATTTGAAAACAATAAATTAATGAATTGTTAATATAAACTATAGCAAATATTGTATTGTATCGATCTTAATGATATTTTACTGTAAGCAGCACGGAAGTGTGTGGTATTTTGGCAGTTAAAAAAAAGGCAGCGAAGTAGCGTGCTAACTGTACGCTGCCTGTCTCTCGTAGCTCCAACCAATCCGGTCACCAAATCCACACACCTCCATGGCCGACGACGAGCAGTTCCTGGTCCAAGAATCCACTGTCCCAATCATATCCAGCGCCGCTACATCCCTCCCCGCCGTCCGATTGGCTCACTTCCTTCTCCCCCGGGCGGACGGCGCCCATCTCCCCACCTTGCCCTCCCCGCCCCGCAATGCCGGTCCCATTCTTGACAACGGGCTCCAGGTGGAATTCAAGGGTTGGGCGGAATCCCCCAATCTGTGGAGGCGGTGGGTGGCCAAGCTCCGGCCACGGCACGAGTCCCTGTGGCGGAATGTTGGGATCTTGGACGCCGTTCTTGCGACCACGTGCCGGGTGCGGCGCGACGAGGGCGCGCTGCTCCAGCTCGCGGCGTTTTGGTCCGGCGAGACCAACACATTTGTCTTCCCCTGGGGCGAGGCGACGGTGACGCTGGAGGATGTGGCCGTGCTGGGGGGGCTGCCGCTGTTCGGCAAGTCTGTGTGCGCGCCGCTGCAGGGCGCGCTTCTCGGGGACGTCGATGCGCTCGAGGCCGTCCGTTGCTCGCTCTATCGGAGCAAGAACCAGAAACCCAGCCATCCCGCGTGGGCAAAGTACTTCCTTGAGCGCCCACCAGAGGAGGAGGCCGCCGCCGCCGGCGACGACGCAGCGGGCAGGCTGCTCGAGCACGGGGCGTTCCTGGCCATGTGGCTGTCGCTCTTCGTGCTCCCGGCGCCGCCGTTCGACGTGGTTCGGGCGCAGGTGCTTCCCATCGCCGCCCGGCTGGCGCGTGGCCGGTGCGTGGCGCTCGCGCCCGCTGCGGTCGCCAGCATCTACAGTGACCTCTCTGCGCTAAAGCGCTACTTCAATTTGGGCAAGAAATATCAACCGTTCGTGGGGTGGGCGCCATTCCACATCCTCCAGCTTTGGGTCTGGGAGCGGTTCCCTGAACTTCGCCCTGAGACGGCGACCACCCGTGACCCTGATGTCCGTGGTGTGCCAAGGGCTGCCCGGTGGCATGACGTTCACAAGGTGTTCGACCTCAGGTACGTTCACGCAGTGTTCATGTCTCCAAAGGAGTTTGAGTGGAGGCCCTATGGATGTAGCAGCTTTGCTCCGCCACCTGAGAAGGGTGGCTGTTGGGTCCATGGCCGGGATATATCAAGAAATAAACGACTGCTATCCTTTGCACAATGTTTGCGTGCTTGTGAGCTTGTGGGCATCTGCTGCATTGAGCAGTACCATCCACATCGTGTTGCAAGGCAGCTTGGCTTCGATCAGGACGTGCCTGGGATTGTTTCCCGTGTTAACTCAAATTGGATTGTTGCGTGGGCAACGTACAAGATGGAGTCTGAAAATATTGCATTCATTGTTCCACAATGCAAGCCGGCTGTGACGATTGAGTATGCACAATGGTGGGAGCCTTACTCGTTGCAATGTGCTACTGCTGTTGCTAACGCTGCTAAGATGAAAGAACTTCATGTTTTAGTGGAAGATTCACTGGTCGAGATTCCTGTTGTTGAAAGGCTCAATAGTATCATCCCTAATCAGGGTACTACAAAACATCTGGTGGAAGTGCTTCATGATGCTAATTCTCGCAAAAAACAGTATGTGCACACAGGGATGCCTCTGCCAGATATTGTGAAGGATTCACTGGTCGAGATTCCTGTTGAAAGGCTCAATAGCACCATCCCTAATCAGGGTACTACGGAACATGTGGTAGAAGGTGTTGAGTCAAAACAAATTGCAGAAAATGTGAATGATTTCATCCCACGATGGGTAAGAAAGGGTGCAAAGAGGGCAGCTTTACGCAAAAGTGTAAAGCAAGTATTGTTTGATGTGGCGGTAGCCTTGGTGAGTGCAGTTGATGAATCATCTTGTGTGTCAACTACCAAAACGGAACAAGGCAAATCTCTCCAACAAAGCAAAGAGAAAGCACCAGACCTCATTGTCACGTATGACGAACAGAGTAGAAGCTCAGAGGATGGTGAAGTAGTGCTCCATCACCTTGTAGAGGGTGCAACAAGCACTTCCAGCAATGAAGCCGTTCGAGCTGCAACTGTAGTTGATGTGCAGTCAACACCTGAAGACAACATGGTGATCACCGATGATGATTTTAATGAATTACCGGATAAGGAGGAGGTGGGTGCCATGCATCTGAAATCACCCCAGTTTGAAACATCAACATCCCCCATACGAGAGCCAAAGGCAGAAAGGCAGCTGCTCAGCATTAGAAATAATGAGCTGAGCAGCCCAGTGTTGAATGAAGCTATGGTGCAAAGTAATGGTGATTATGGGCCTTCTACTGTTCTAAACGATATCATTCTCAGTCAAGAACCAGCCGAAGTAACTGATGTCACTACTGTCCAACCTGGTGTTCATCTCATAGAAGGAGCAACTGAGGAAATGCAAACATGCATTGTTACACGAGAGATAGATAAGAGGGACACGATGGACATGGAAAACTTACCTGCTTTGGAAGGTAATGAAAATGCAAATGAAGATATTTCAGCATCAAGTAAAGAATTAGAGTCTCTTGTGGAAGATTGCATAGAAGTCAATAGAAAGAGCTCAGGTACGAAAATTGATGAAGTTGCAATTCTATTCTAAGTAGTTGTAGGAAACTTTGTTACTAATGCAGCCTTTCTCTTTCTCTCTCTTAATTTTGTAGGAAACAATAAGAGTTTTAGTAGTCCGATAGATTCTAATACTGAACTGGTCAGTAGAGTAATTTGTACTAGAACGCTCTACTATCTGAGACCATTTGAGCGGGTGAAAGATGCCCAGGACAGAGATGCAAGTGGAACGAATACTGATCAAGGAGCTTACCAACCAAGACGGGAAATTGGGACGAGGGAAATGATTAAAGAGGCATATGCAGCTCGAACAACCCAAAAGGTTGAGCTGCAAAAAGTAATTGATTGTCTGAAGGAAGAGATTGCAGAACTAGAGGTGCAATTGAGGGACGAGAGCCCCCCAAAAACTTGACTTATAACTCTAGTTAATATGGTAGTACTTTGGTTCTTTAGAACATGTCACCTGATGTTATTAGTACAATAATAGTGTGCGGTAGGCTGCTGCTGAAATGAGCTTCGTTTGAGAATTGGAGGTATCACAATGTAAATAGTTTGTAGTAGGCATGACGCAAGAAACTGCATCGATTACTCAGGGAACGAAATAACCGCTGATGAGTGGTAAAAGAAGAGAACGGCGCCAATTGTCGTAGCTGCAGTAAACAAGGGTTGTTCTTAAAAGGTTTAATTCTCGTTCGACCCCTTTTCTTGTGGCTTACTGTTTGGATATTGTCGTAGTTTGCTTAAACTTGAAAGCTGGATTCCCCAGAACTTCCCATTGTTATCTGCTTCCGTAAGACAGTTGCTTTCAATATAAGCTGGGATGATCATTTTCGTCTGGAAGTGGTAAATCCTTGTAGTGTTAACGGATCTTCTGTGTTTTCTCAATTAGTGTTAACTGTTACGGCTTGACCTGGGTTGTTGTCGCAGGGGAGAACGAAGACGTAAATGAGATTCCAGGCGGGAACGAAGTGGATACGGCGAGCGTGGTGGTTCGCCTGAGATCGCTGGTCGGGGCTTGTCTCCGGCCAGAACTAGATATGTTGCGGTAAAGAGAGGAGGAAGAGACTAAACTTTTATTGTATTACTTAATCCTTCAGTATAACGTGGATGCTCTTTATATGAAAGACTAACCAAACACGTACCTGGAAGAGATACGTTCTACTGTCCTGATATCCCGAAGGGATAGTATCCAGAAGGGATACAAGCTACTTTATCGTGAAGGGATGCTCATAACTAACTCACTTTAGGAAACTAATACAATAGTTATTCAAATCTTCCTAATACACAATATATATGGAAAGCTAGACGTAGCCCTATGCGGTGACGAGCTAGACGTCAGTTCCATTGGAAGATGTTGCTGGATTTGGTATAGTCGTATCGACAACCCTGTGTTACGCTGTGTGTATTTCTTGCCAAGGAACGAGTCTACAACATTTCCACCATTCTGGAGAAACAGCTTGTCCTTGAGCTAGATATGAGGATAATGTTGACAAAAATCCGACACTGGAAGCCATGATGTCTCAGTAGCAGGGCGATCAACACCTCCCAACTAGACGAACTAGAGAGAGCGTAGAACTTGAGTTGGCTTAGGAATAACTTGGCCATGATGAATGTCAGACAACGGCACAATCTGAGTCGGTGGCTCCCCGTGAAACGGTTTCAACAAAGCGACTTGAAAAACATCATGAAGGCATGAACGAAGAGGTAACTTTAAACGGTAAGCAACGGTACCAATACATTCCACAATTTGATCAGGCCCAAAGAAATGTGGGGAAAGCTTGCCCAAAGCTGGCCGCCCCAAGGAGACTGCGGCGCGCTGATGAAGACGAAGCTAAACCCACTATTCGACCTCAAAGTCAACCTCACGATGTGTTTTATCATACTGTGCCTTCATCTAAATCTAAGCCTGAAGCAATCTGTTGCAAATATCAACAAGAAATTCATCACGTTCCATAAGTTGCTTATCAATGGCCGCAAGGCGGGCAATACCCGGTTCATAAGCGACCAAACTGGGAGGATCCCGCCAAAAACAACACGGAAAGGAGTAGCACGAAGAGTTCTCTGGAATGATGAATTGTAACAAAATTTTGCCCAAGGAAAGCAACGGCCAATCCTTTGGGACGATCCTAGACAAACAACGAAGATGCATACCAAGGATGCGGTTGACCACTTCGGTTTGACCGCCCGATTGCGGATGAAAAGCTGAACTGAGGTGCAATTTGGAATCGGCTAGCTGAAATAACTCGGACCAAAACGAGCTGGTATAAACCGGATCCCGATCACTCACAATAGAAGACGATATACCATGGAGCTGGACAATATTGCCAAAGAAAACACAAGCGACTGAACTAGTTGTGTATGTATGACCCAGTGCCATAAAGTGAGCATATTTCGAGAAACGATCCACAACGATAAGAACTACCGATTTGTCATGTACCTTAGGAAAACCTTCGTCGAAATACATCGAAATATCTTTCCAAACTTGGTGAGGAACAGCTAGCGTTGAAGAAGACCAGATGGGTGTAAATGTTTAGACTTATTACCTTGACATACATCACACCCGCAAATGAACTCCTGAACCAGGCACATACTCAGAGTATAAAGCTGAGAACGAAGCCGATGAAGTGTTTTTTTGTGTTCCTTCGTGACCCACATGATGAGCATCAGCTAACGTAGAGGTCTAGAGAGCTGAATCTGCTGGAACAAGGACACGGTCATGAAACTACAGCAAATCATCGAATACGGACCAACCAGGAAGGCCTTTCCCCATGCGAATGTCAAGGCCTTTCCCCATGCGAATGTCCATCCGGCGTTGAACCAAGTCTGGCCGGTTATTGATTTCTTGAAGTGGCTGATCGAAGAGTGTGATTCGAGGCCCAGAAACCGTCGGCAGGGTCGGCTAGTCTCCCAAACTGCGGGAGATAGCATCAGCTACAGTGTTTTGCCTATACGGACAGAAGTCAACCGAGAAGGTATACCTAAAAAGTTTCCTGACCCAATGATGCTGCAGTATAGTAGAAAGCTGTTGATCAAGGAGGAACTTCTGACTATAGTGATATGTACGCACACGAAAAGAACACCCCATAAATAAGGACGTTAATGCCGAATAGCCTTGACCAATCCAATGAGTTCACGTTCATAAACCGCAAGTTTAGCATGTTGTGGCACCACTGCATGACTGAAAAATGCCAACGGTCTGTCCCCACGATATAATACAGGACCAAATCTTGTGCCCGACGCATCATAATCGATGGTAAACGGAGCAGTGAAGTCAGGAAGCTATAAAACCAGCGTAGAAGTGAGAGCTGTTGTCACATCCTCAATTTTAATAAAATGAAATTATTATGCATATCATGAGCATGCATGTCATTTCTGAAACATTTGTATAAAATAATGCATTGAAAAACTTCGAATTAAAGTTCATCGCACAACTCGAGTATGAAGCTCCAAAATAAAAAAATGAGATAAATGCTTATAAAATTCTCTAGGAAATAATTTATTCAAATAATATAATATTTATCATGAATAAATATTTTTTTTCAAATTTATAGAAATTATTTCACTCTTGTAAAAATTCAAATCCCTTTCTAAACAGCCATGCGGTTTTGAATTTAAATTAAGCAAATAAATCATGAAAAATGAGGTTTAAAAATTTATATGGGTACTAGATCATGCAGAAACCTCTCTAATTAATTTCAAAATTTTAGGAATTTATTTGCTATCTTTAGTAGCTCGGTCAAAGTGGGATCAATAGTTTTCAAACCAGTCAACTAGCTGTACTGTTCCTGGGACTCGAAACAGACTCCCTCTCAGGCCACTTGATTCGGACGAGTCAACTAAACGCACTGGCGAGCCAGGCTCCGACCGCGCCACCTGCTCAACCACTAACCGCCTAGGCCCGCACGTCAGCTCTTCCTTCTTCCTCCCGCTACCGCGCTTAGAGCATGTTCACCACGCGGCCGAGAGCTCTATGCCCTGTGCGACTTCACACTGTGAATCCACCTCCCCATCCGACCACTCCTGGAGCTTCACCTTGTAACGCCGCCTCCACTCCATCTTCAACCCGAGATAAAACCCCCTGGCATGCATCTTATCTCCTCACTTTTCCTTGTTTCGGCCGAGGAAAGGGAAGCTCTCCTTCGTTCTCTACTACTGTGAGCTTCCAACCTTTGCGTTCCCTCTCAGTTCTCTACTCCATCGTTGCTTCCATTTTGGCTAATGCGAACTCTTGTTGTGGCTTGTAGCTCTCGGAACGCCTGCGTGTCTTCCTCGGTTCAGCTCACGAGCTTTCCCCTCGTCTTTGCACGTCAGATTGTGTCCCTTGGCATAACTTTCATTTCCCCTCAAACCATTTCCTTGATGCTTCACAGGAGTCTTGGGAATTTGAAGTTGCTAATTTTCGAACAAAGACCCTTGCTTTCTTCCCTGACGCCGTTCTGGTGAGGCATTCCCCGATTCTATGCTTTGACACCGTCTACTAGGTTCCCTTGAGCTGTCCCGACATCTATTTTCCTCTCTCCATCTTCAGGTCTTCTTCTCAACGTGAACCGCAAACGCCGCCGTGGACCTCACTGTCGACAAAGCAGCTCTGAGCTTCCCCGGTCTTCTCCTTGCTCAGGTAGCATCCTTGTACCTTGTAGAAGCCTGGGCACCCGCTTCCTTGGACAATGTTGAGTTGTTTTCATTGCTTATACTTCGGCTGTAACACACTCAACACCCCTCTCCGGCTCGCCACCGGTACAGACCAGCTCAACCGCCGTAACTGCCACCATTAGGTGCGCAATGCTATTGCGCACCCATCCCTACACTTTCCCGCGCTACCGTGGCCAGAGTCGCCGGCAATGCGCCGGTGAGCGCAGCTCGCTGTTGTCGAGTCGTCCGACAACACTGTAGCAAGGCATTAATATGGTTCATTAATTACTAATCATTGCTTATTATTTAATGGTCATCTTAAGTTAATTGATGAGTCGCTACACGTGGGACCAAGAATAGTAAACGAAGTTTAAATATGATTTAGACTTGAGATTGACATGTGTGCCCAAGGCCTTAAGTGCACAATCACGGACAGCTGAACCACCCCATAGACCCGCGGTCCACACGCTATTACGTGGACCGGGTCACAAACATGAGGGCCCTTTGTCGGCCAGCGTTTTAAATCAGAAATTAAAATAGAAATGGCACTATTCATGGACCCCACTAGTCGCCGTCTGCGGCTAGCACAGTGTTCGGTGAGAAAAGTATAAAATGCATTTATAAATCCAGAAATGAATTATTGTTGATATGAAAAATCATTTAACTTCAAAAATGCATAACTAATTCATTTTAACTCCAAATCCAGGTAAACCAGTTTTGATAATTTTCATTTTTAGTGAACTTAAAATTGAAATAGGTTTCAAACATGTATCTGTCCCAGAACATATAGTTTTTGGAAAATGATCTATAACCCAATTATTTTTACAATCAAAATGTTGATAACTTTGGAAATTCATAGCTAATTCATATGAACTCCAAATGAGATGAACCAAGTTATTTTAGTCTTATAATGTTATTCTCTACCCATCCAGATAATCCTTATCTCCACCATTGCTCTACAAATTTTTACGAAAAATATATTTTCGGATAAACAGTAACCGAGATGAATTTTTTTAGTTTTTTTCTTCAGAAAATTGATTTTCAAAATATTATACTTCTCACATACTAAATCCAAATCAAATAATTCTTTCACATAAATTCATATAAAATCATCATCTAGCTACTGTCAAAATTTCATGTATTTTTTAGCACTTTGTATTTTTCGCTTTTTTCGCTTTTTCTCGATGTTTATTCGATGTTATATTTATATAGATCTCGAAGCGATCGATATAGACTCGTACGCCACTGAGAGCGAGCAACTAGACTTCCAGTAAGGCAAGAATCATTTGAACTTTCTTTTTGCATCATATTGATCACAATTTTTGATAAGTAGTGTTTTGAAATGCAATGATATTGCTTGCATGCTATTTCGATATGTCAATATTTTTGTGATGTGTAGTTAGTTTGTCCTACTCTTGATGTTATCCTTGTTAAATTCAAGTACGTATAAACTTAAGAATAGATGGATGTGATGATATTCTATCTTGTTTATTGAGTGTTTCGCCATGCAAGTCTAGAAGGTACGTTAGTACGGTTGACAGGATTAGCTCGTCCATCATGGGAAACACCTCGCACCTTTCTTTTATGATTTGGCCCAGATCTTCGCATCTGGTTATTTGAGTCTAAACTTTGTTATTTCAAATGGTCTTTAGTCTGGACAAGAGGTTTCTAGTGAGGGTGCCTTCATGCATGAGATTAGGTATGTGGTAGACTTGTCCAGACAGTTAAGGTCCGAGCCATGGGCTGTCATTCCAACTAACTATCGTACTACCACACGCGGGTTGGGAGCCGCTTGGTCAAGTAAGGGGAGAGTTTTATTAGGTTAAGTCCCAGGTGGTGCGAGGACATTTGTGTTTGATCATTTGTTCTTAGGAGCCGATGCAATTTTCTATAATGTGAATGTGAGCACTATTTTTCTTTATTTATATTGTATCGGTATATCTAATATAACTTGTGAGCCCTCTTAACAAGCGCTATCGGTCGTTTGTACTAGGTTTGGGGTTCATCTAGCTAGGGAGACTTATCTTAATAGGACTTTCTTGCTAAAAAGTACCAAATATCGATTTCCCCAGCTGACACACCATAGGAAGTGTGTTAATTCCTGTGGATTACGGGCTAGTTGAGTCGTGTGGGTACAGTAGTACCCCCTGCAAGGATTAAACCATTCGAATAGCCGTGTCCATGGTTATAGGCAACACTTGGTTTGGGATGCGTCATCGTTAGCCTTTTTAATTAAAATTGGCGTAGTTACAACCTGGTACTCAGCATGAACAGGTGTTCATGTATTTTAATTTATCAAAGTGGGCTGCCACTTTGGTATTTGTTTGATCTATTTGTTTATCAATGTATAACTTTGTCATATGTTTTACTTCTACTTCAAATCTGATTTCTAAATGACAATTGTAAAACTAGAATGTGTAGGATGAAAATTGTCGCGTCTTTCGCAAAACTAAGCCACTAATGCCATCCTTTGATTGCCCTACATGCATAAATAATTTTTTCATTTGTGTAAGACTTGCGAGTACATTTTGTACTTAACCCGATTACTGCAAATTCAAGTGAAGATGATCCTACACCCGACAGGTTCGTTAGCATTGAGTTTAGTGACACTAATGAATAGTGCTATTCTTTAACGCCCAGTTGGTTGCCATGGGTTATGGGGCATATCATTGCTGTACTTTTATTTATTTTTCTTACTTCCACTGCTACTTTATTATGTTATTTGAATTTGGTCGGTCGGCCCTATTGTAATAGTTGTAGACTTAAACTATTATGTTGTATGTCTTTCGTTATGTCAATGTATGGATGTTGTATGACTATGATTGACGTTGATGAGGGTATGGTTGTGTTGGTCGTTGATCTTGGAAGCCAACACGGTCGCATACCCGCTGTTTTTGAATTCCCTTTTAACTCACTAAGTGTGAGCTAGGACTGTTTGGAGAAACGGTTATCATGTAGTGCTTGTAGAGGAGCAGTGTGCATGATCATCGGGGCTCTAGTTTTGGTTGGGTCTTCTCACTTAGATGGAGTTAAGATGGAATTCATTTACTTGAGGCCTATAGTTATTTCCATAAGACCGGGAAAGCTTTGGTCTTATGAAAATAATCCGAGGGTTCTCACAGCTGTTTTGAGACCTGAAAACGCATGGCGGCCTTGTTGCTCTAAACAAAAGCCTCCTTTTTTGTCAACTTGGTGAGGAGAGTGGCAATGAAGTCATAATCTTTGATGAATTTACGGTAATATCCTGTGAGACCAAGGAACCCTCGCAAAGCCTGAACGGACGTAGGGATAGGTCAATCTGCCACTTCCAAAACCTTCTTAGGATCCATTGCCACACCATGACAGGAAATGATATGTCCCAAATATGCAACCGAATCCAAACCAAAGGAACACTTGGAGTATTTAATGAATAACTGATGCTCAACTAAGAGTTGAAATACAGCACGCGCCTGCAGAAGATGTTCTTGAAGGGATAGAGGTAGGCAACGCTAGCTGACAAATCCAAAAATATACCATGTAAACCAGGATACCATGCAAGCAAGAGAGCTGTGAGAACCCAGGGTATTTAACTCGTAATACTTAACCATTCAATTGGTCTTAGCATTACAAATCAAATATCCCGCTCTTGGTGTATCGTATACCTCCCAAGAGTGGTACACATACACCTTTCAAAATTTAAAGCATCAATTCCATACACAAGTTATTACAATACCGAGTTTTTATAATTTACAACACATAAATCATTCAAAGTTCAATTACACAAATAGGGCCGACCGGCCTAATAAACTGACAAAGTACCAAAACATAGCGAAAATAACAAGCCATAAGATGACAATAAACAAAAGTTAGTCAGCTGCCCTTACCCACAAGGCAACTGACCGGAAACCCGCCGAGCTAGTCGTCCTGCACGAAGTCGATCTCAAAATAGTCGATCCCTTGGGGATGAACCTCCTTTGAAATTACAGCAAGCGGGTTGAGTACAAAGTTGTACTCGTAAGTCTTGCAAGTAATAGAATATATAGATGGATTCATGTATCAAACAAAAGGCTACTACACTAAGTAGTTTTCAGCGTAAAGTAGTTTTCTTTGCAATAGAGTAATAGATTGTAAAGCGATTTAGCAAATCTAATTTTAAATGTTTAAATAATAGTGAGACAACATTTATAAACATAATTAACATCCTAGAGGTGACTTCCCAACCGCCACCTCAACATAGCACGAATTACCCATTCGTACCACCCGATTTCAAGTTTTATTGAAATTATTGTAGTCTAATTCTCACAGGGCATATCCAAGCGTGTTCATAACCTAGGATTAAGCTATTCGAATAGCTCAAAACCCTGCAGGGGTGTACAACTTTACCCACATGTCATACCGCTCTTTTGCAAAGCTATTTCGCACACTTCCTTAGGTATGCTTAGAACCTACATCCTACGAGACGTTTACCAATATAATACATTAACTACCAAGTCACCTGTATCGATGGAAACCCATACGTTGTGTCAGAGTCATGAGTAAAGTCTAGGTCAACTACCCCTCGTGGTAAAGCCTAGGACAACTACAGATGCCCCTCGGTGTGGAGAACCTAGACAGGAACCCACTCCCGCACACCCAACACACACAAAATATTTTTAACACAACACACACAACCTCCTGTGACTCGGAGCTAACACACGCCAAAGTACTAAGTCAAGAGGGGTTCCACATGTCCCTCTTGTGGATGTACACAAAATGCTCGGTACGGTGGTGCAAGTAATTTTGTCCTTGTCGACTTAGGCACCATCCACACACTTGATAACCACACCATCAACCATGTGCCCAAGTATAAATATTTTCTTTATGTTTCCAAATATAAATATATACATGAGTACCCCGACCTAAGTATTTAAAATGTTGATATAACGACCATCGCTGAAGTGATGATCTCCATGCTATCGTTCTAAGCATTGCTAACCAAACCGACTCGCATACTATAAATATACGTGACCAGAGCCCATCCATTAGACTCCAAATCATTAGTAATAATCTAACTTAGGCTCAGTAGAAATGAGAATCTTTACCTACAACTCATGCATCTATTCGGATTAACTACTCCTAACGAAAATTAATATCAAAATAGCACATACATATATACATTTGCAATCAAGATAATTTTACCAAAAGTAATAGGAGCAACATGATCAAGGGGGCTACATTCTTTGCTGGAGATACTCAACTTGCTGCAGAGGATCACTCTTGTATATAATAGAATTGTCAAAACCTAGCGAAAGAATCGAAAAGAACCAATAAGAATGGATAACGCTGAATAAACTTAAAAATTCAAAGTCGCCCAAAAATCATGAAATTTACACAAAAGGTAGAGTATGATTTAATGTCAATTTAGAAACAAAAAATTACTCGATTTGGAGTTCGTATGTGATTTATAGTCTAAACAATTCTGCTGAAAGAGAATCTAACAAATAGGGTTTCGGTTACTGTTCAACGGTTCAACTACACGTGGTCAGAAAACAATTCTGCTGGAAGAGAATCTAACAATTAGGGTTTCGATTACTGTTCAACAGTTCTACTACACGTGGTCGGAAGGAGGTTCGACAACACGTGGTCGGAAGGAGGTTCGACTACATCTTGGTCAGAAGAAAGTTTCGACTATCTAGTCGGAAGGAGGCTTCGACTACAGGTGGTCGGAAGGAGGTATCGAATACAGGTGGTCGGAAAGAGGTTTCGACTACCTAGTCGGAAGGAGGCTTGATAACAAGGTCCACGGTGGTCTTATGCGGCAACACGATGAGGTTGGGCGGTTGAGGCTTTTTGACAAAAAAAAATAGCAATGAAAAAACCAGCAACGCCCTTAACTAAATGGTTTGCGCACGAGCCTCTGGGAGTACAAGGAGCGTATCAGAGCAGGGTACGGTGGCTGGGGTGGTCTGTGGAGCTCTGGCAGCGGTGACCAATAGCGGCGAGGATGACCTCCACGTGGATAGCCCGCCGAGGAGGAAGATGCCGCTTGAGGTGGCTTGGTAGAGCTTCGCGATGCCCATGTGATGCTCCTAGCTCCAAGAAATGGACGAAGGCGTAGCATAGCTCAAACGGTGATGGTGGCGGTAGGAATGGCCGGAGTTGGGGAAAAACCTTATGCCGGCGGTTCCTGAGGGGGGAAAAGTAAAATTAGCATAGGGGAAAGCTTCCTAAAGCTGCGGAACACAAGCTGACGGGGGTGGAGAGGGGAGAATATCACTGAAGCACCGGCGGTGAGTGGGGCGGTCTCTCGGCCGAAATGGAGCTTGACGAAAGGGAGAGACCGGGGAGGAAAAGAGAAAGCTAAGGGGCTTTGGGGGCGGCCTTATATAGGTGATGGATGGAGAAAAGCGAGAGGAGGGCGAGGGATCCCTAGTGCTCCATTTATAGAGGGAGGAGGAGGACCAAGTGACAAGATGGAGCGACAGAATACGCGACGGCGCGGTATGGGCTGCTTTGTACATCCGTGCACTGCGGTGTGACTAGGGCAGGTGGGGAGGAGATAAGTGGGTGAACAGGCGCGGCGAAGGTGACGACATTTAATGCACACGTGTACGGAGGGAAAAAGGGGCGGGATTTGCGTCAGTGCAATGACTTTTGCTGCGGCGGTGACACACGCAAGAGCTGGTGGCATGGGCGCTACGAGGAAGACGATGACCAGGTGAGGAGGTGGCTAACAGGAGGGTCTGGTTTCAGACCCGAGTGGCTGGTCGAATCAAGGGGGTGGTCGAATCGAGCGAAGTCAACTCGATTGGTTTGATCTTCTCGTTCCCTTTCCAACGGATCGAAAATAACCCCAATCAGAGGTCATATGCAAAAGTTATGTTCGTTTCTTTTTTTTGTCTTCTCTCTGTTTTTTTTTCTTTTTTTGTCTCTATTTTTTTATGCGAACACCACGCTGTTTTGGCTGTCTCCGAATTGGGCAAGGTTTCCTTTTCCGAGACCTGCTAGGGCAAAGCCTCCCTAGATGGTGTGTCCGTCCCCTGGCTGAAGTCGGTGTCCTTCTCCTCCTTTGATCCCCTTGCCGTGGCAGGTCGAACTCAACAACAGCAGCGGTGAGACCAAAGGTGAACAGAACTCGAAACTCTAAAGGAACTAGACACTAAGACCAGCAAAGGACACAACGATGCAACCGAAAGTTCAACAATGTAATGCACTGAAAAGAAAAATTGCGAGGATCAAAGGGCTCGGTATGGATGGTAGATGCGATTTTTTTTGTAATTTTCTGGACTCTAGGTATAAAAAACTGGAGACTCACCGATGAACTATAGCTCTGATACCACTTGATGTACTCTGTTGTCCCGATCTTTCGGTGAGAGGGGTAAATTCCGATTGGATGACAGTCAACTCTCACGATCCAGGCTACGAACGCAGCACGCACGAACCAAGCAATCGCTGAACTAACCACCAAGTCGTTATCAACCGTGCCAAAGACCCGGTTGACCTGATCACGAGGATCAATTCCTGCAAGCAATCGAAGAAAAAGTAAGAACGAGGTAAAAAGCAATCTGAATTACAAATATATGATTGAGTTCAGAAGGTGGAATTCCGCAGAGGTCCTTTACGGTTCGTCTAGTCGACACAAGCGAAGAACGAGAGTTTTCACAATGGAGAAACTAATCAAACGAAATCCAAGTTCTAGAAAAAGAGATGGTGGCTCCTATATAGGAGACGGCCAGGGTGGCGGCAGTGAAGTGGGCGACGCCCTAGGGTTACAAGGCCCATGGGCCCAAATGGAGGTGGAGCAGCACCCGTTTGACTCGGACTTAGAAATAGACGTGGACTCTTTTGATGATTGTGGCTGGCTCGGATGGATTTTGATGATGATCTTGAATCCGTTGGAAAGTAGACTTGATAAGCTTTCCATTAAGTCCAGAATCACCCCAAACGGAGTCCGTATGAAGAAGTTTCGACTGTTTGAACTTAGTACTATCGCAGCAGTCCGAATTCGAATCCAGAACGAGCCCAACTCGAACTCTTGCTTGACATGGACCCAAAGTTATGTGGTGACCTCCATTATGTCTTCCATGCATGTCCATGACTCCACAAGCCTTCCCTTGATCCGTTCCCATGTTCCTAAGCATAATTAAATTACTTGCATTAGGTAGCGGTTTATTCTCAGTAATATATAAACATAGGAACAAATTCACTTGATAATTAAGTTGGTGAGCACGAGCTCGGGTAAGAGGTCCTTGTACTGGTTGTGGATGAGTTGTGTGTGTAGGCGCGGCTGTATCCATAGTTGGGATGTCCTCATCAGTCCACACGAAGGCGATCTTCTTTTTCCCAAGTTGCTTCAGTCTCGGTATGGTTTGTCCATTGAACTTTAAAGAATTTGATGGCATGATTCCTTGTGCTCCATTCGGCTTCTTCGAGGGTGCGAAACGGATGCTCCCGGTAGGTTAGATCTTGTTGTACATCAAGACCTTCCAATGGAACTTCCTCAATTGGGATACGAAGGCACTTCTTCAACTGGGGCACGTGGAAAACATTATGTACCTCCGAAAGTGCTGCAAGCAATTCCAACCTGTAGGCAACAATTCATTTCTTCTAGATGATGCGGTAAGGTCCGACATATCGAGGAGCTAACTTGCCTTTGACGCCAAATCGTTGTTGTCCCTTCAAAGGAGAGACTTTGAGATATACAAAGTCATGGTGTGTGGGTGTCGGTTAGACAATATTCCCACTTGACGCAAGAGGGGGTTTCCGGCGGGTGGTTAACCCAATGGAATTGAAATCTTAGCCGCGCAAGAGGGGGCTTCTAGCGGATGGTTAATCCAAAGGAAGTAAAACCTTAGCGGGCATGACTACTTTGGAATGACGCATTGTAAAGGCCTTGTGATAATCATTTAGTCGCACACCTAAGGAAGTGTGTCAGACGGACATTAAAAGTTGATTATCTCTTGCGGGTAAAGCTGTATAACCTCTGCAGAGTGTAAAACTATTCGAATAGCCGTGTCCACGGCCATGGACATGCTGAGAAAAGCCACTGTAAGTTAGACTTTGTTTTTGGTTTATAAAATGATTTTAGAAAAATAATTTTTGGATGGCAAATCCTTGTGGTAAAATTGGATGGTTAGCCATGTGATAGGAGGATATCTATCACCATGTTTCATATGGAAGTTATCCATTATAAAACTGTCAATTGAACATCTGATTTTAGTTATGAATTAAAAATGTGCCTTGAAACTTAGTATGATTATTTAAAACTAAAAATGCTCTTACGCAAATAAACCATATCAGCCTTACTTGTTTACTTATGCATACATCATATTTCTTTACTGGGTGTAACTTGCGAGCACGGTAGTTGTGCTCACTCTTGCTGAATAATATTTATTCAGGAGAAGACTTCTCTCCAGAGGGTGATGATCCAAACGTTTAGGTCTACGCCTTCAGACGATTGCCTGTGGCGCATCGTGTGGTCTACTACTTTTTTTTCCGCTGTGTTATTTTAATCGGCCTCAGGCCCCATTTTGTAATAAACTCTATTTCATATTAAATAAATATGTGATATGATTGTGATAACACTTTTGTTAGACTATGTACACTAGAAATTCTGGACTAGTGTGGAAAACATAGAGAATTCGGGATCCTTCGTTCCCGGGTTCGACAAGACCCATGTCATAATCTTTGATAAATTCCAACTACCTTCTTTGCCTAAGGTTCAGATCTGGTTGGGTAAACAAATATTTTAAACTTTTATGGTTTGAATACACTTTGCAACGATTACCAATGAGGTAATATCGCCAAATCTTTAGTGCATGGACCACTGCAGCTAGTTCCAAGTCATGGGTTAGATAATTAAGCTGATGAGGTCTCAATTGTCTTGATGCATAGGCCACCACTTTGCCCTCTTGTATAAGAACACACCCGAGTCCTTGACGAGAAGTATCGTAATAGATATCGAAGCTTCGGTGGACATCGGGAAGGACGATAACTGGAGCTGTGGTCAACCCCTTCTTGTGTTCTTGAAAACTCTCCTCACAATCAGCGGACCACACATACTTTTTATCCTTCTTGAGCAACTTCGTTATCGGCTTCGCGATCTTGGAGAAATTCTCGATAGAGCGACGATAGTAGCCTGCTAAACCGAGAAAACTTCTCACATCAGTTACTGACTTGGGTTGACCCCAAGAGAGCACATTGCTGTCCATGCCAAAATCCACGGCTACACCTCCCTCTAGAAGAACATTGCCCAAAAATGCCACATCTTCTAACCAAAATTCACACTTGCTGAATTTCGCTTATAGCCGGTGCTCACGCAACTTCTCCAACATTAACTTCAGGTGTTGGGCATGCTCTGCATCATTCTTTGTTATAAGCAAACTCTGTTAATAGCAATTGATCCTCCCAACTACCCTTCTAAGATAAAATGCAGGACCACAATATGTCCTCCAAAGTCTGAATGGTACGTTTTAACTGCCCATCTGTCTGTGGGTGAAATGCCATACTAAGACAAAGCTGAGTGTCCAACACACTCTGCAAAAACTCCCAAAACTTGGAGACAAACTTGGCATCCCTGTTGGAAATGATGCTCTTTGGTACACCATGCAATCTCACAACCTCACGCATGTAAATAGGAGCCAAATCTCTTGCTGAATTAGTTGTGCGGATATCAATGAAATGTGAAGATTTGCTAAGATGATGCGCTATTACCCAAACTGCATCCTTCCCTCGTGGCGAACGAGGTAACACAACCACGAAGTCTATGGATATATCATCCCAAGGCCACTGAGGAACCTCCAAAGGCTGCAACAATCCTGCAGTACGCTTATGCTCAGCTTTCACTTGCTGACAAACCCCACAAGAAGCCACGTAATTAGCAATATCCACCTTCATCTTTTTCCACTAGAAATTGCATTTGGATCGTGGTATATTTTTGTCTCACCCAGATGAATAGTATACAGGGTGCGATGAGCCTCCCTTAGGATATCATCTTTGACCTCCGTCTTTTGTGGTACACAAAGGCGACCTTTAAATCGCAAAGCACCGGAATCATCCAAACTGAAATATCCTTCTTTACCTCTATCTAGACGTTTTCTGACATCCTGGAGTAACCAGTCATTCTGTTGTGCTTCCCGCACACGGTCTAGAATGACTGACTCAAGGATTAACTGAGTCTCCACATGTGCCGTGCCTGCATAGCAATATGATATCTCCATGCGGTCAAAGTCAGTAGTGAGGGAATCTAGAGTAGTAGGATTCGCCTTGCGACTAAGAGCATTAGCAACAATGTTTGCCTTGCTAGGATGGTACTGAATTCAAAGATCATAATCCTTAATAAACTCCAACCACATACGCTGCCTTAAATTCAGAACCTTTTGCGTGAATATGTACTTAAGACTTTTATGATCTGTGAAAATATCATAAGGCTCACTATACAAATAATGCCTCCATAGTTTCAAGGCAAACACCACTACGACCAACTAAAAGTCGTGGGTTGATAATTCGCTCATGCTTCTTACGTTGTCTCGATGCATAAGTGATTACTTTACCTTCTTGCATGAGAACATAGCCTAGCCCAACTCGGGAAGCATCTAAATAAACTGTGAAACGCTTCTCAGGCTCAGAAAAAGTAAGAATAGGAGTGGTCACCAGCTTTTCTTTCAAGGTATGGAAACCGCGTTCACAGTCATTATCCCAATGAAACTTCACATCTTTCTGCGTGAGTGGGACAAAGGCTTGGCAATAATAGAGAAATCCCGCACAAACCACCGATAATATCGTGCCAAACCGAGGAAACTCGTTACTTCTTTGTATTTGGTTGGTCTCCTCCATTCTACCACAATGGAAATCTTTTCCAGTCAATGATATTCCTTGTCATTTATGATATGCCCCAAGAATCCCACTTCGACATTCAAAACTAACACTTTTTAGTTTAGCACAAATCTTATTCTCTCTTAGGGTCTCCAACACAAGTCTCAAATGATGCCCATGATCTTCTTCGGTCTTTGAGTAGATTAAAATATCATCTATAAAAACCACTACAAACTCATCTAGATATTCGTGCAATATCCTGTTCATTGTCTCAATAAAAGCAGCAGGGGCATTTGTTAGTCCAAAAGACATAACCTTGAATTCAAAGTGCCCATATCCCGTGGAGAATACCGCCTTTTCAATATCCTCCTTACGAACAGGTATCTGATTGTACCCATACTGAAGGACAATCAGAGAATACTTTAGCTCCCCTTAACTGGTCAAATAAATCCTCAATGCGAGGCAATGGATGCTTATTCCTGATCATTAACTGATTGAGGGCACGGTAATCAATACACATACACTAACTACCATCTTTCTTCTTTGTAAAAAGGATAGGAGCACCTCAAGGGGACACGTTGGGACGAATGAAATCTTTTGCTTTTAGATCATCAAACTATTTCTTTAATTCCTCCTGGAAAGGATGAGCCAAACGGTAAGGAGTCATGGTGTTGGACCGAAAAGGCGACTAGAGGGGGGGGTGAATAGGAGCACGCTAACTTTTTCACAAATAATTGATTCAATAAGATTTTACTCAAGTAGCTATGGAAGCTACAAAGATCAGTATATCAGTACAGCGGAAGGCTAATATTGAATCCAATTTAAGCCCCTAAACAAAACAACTAAAATCAACAAAGACTAAAGAGAACGAGATTTGGCGGTCGGACACTGGTCATTGGCGGTCGACCGTTGACCCCAGCGGTCGGACGGTGGCCTTGGCGGTCCGACCACATCAAGAAAAACGAGAATGAACGGCCGATGAGCGAAGTTGCAAATAGATGTAACTTTTGATCTACAACTCCAAACTTGATGAAACTTGGAACACACCTTCTCTATGATGTCAGGAACCTATTCCAATCGAAGATTATGAAAATTCTTGGAAGAATTATGATCCTTTTCTGTTTGACAAGAGAAGGGTTCAAAACCGAGTCAAAACGAAAACTAGATCCAAAATCTTGCTCGTGGGTGATTGATGATCAAGATGATCCTAGATATGTTCCCACATGTCACAGCAAGCTAGATCACACCAAGAATTCAATCAAAAATTCGCGGATCAAAGAAAGACTCAAAATCATCAAATAGAGAGAAGGAAAGCAAAGAGACAAAATTTTGATCAAACTTTCCTTGGATTGATTTAATCTGATTTTGGTTTACAGCCACTCCATCAATGGAGGACAAAGCTCAATCTATGAGCACGAAATCAAATCAAAACTCTCTAGAACCCTAATCTCCACATCTCCTCTCCCTAAGCAAATTAGGGTTTCAAAACGATAAAACAGACGAGAGGGGGGCATCCACTACCCTCCTCTATTTATAGTGGAGGCTTAGACCTTCTAGAAGTTTGACTCAATTGGGCTCCCCTTAAGGCCCAAAATATACGGGTCACACACGCACGCATTTTAATACGCCGTCTTTATCTCCTCTTGACCTAATTAGCTACACCTTGCGCCATCTTGCGCCGCGGATTAGCCAATTGGTCACCCTTGTCCATCTTGCACCACGCTTGAGTTCATTGACCTCACCCGGTATCGTCGATCGTTCTGGACCTCAGCTCTCCAAGCCTAGTCTCGATCTTCCTCGCCGTTGACCATCGTTGACCACCAAGCAACCTGCACAATAATAGACAAGTAAACCGAATCTGGGAACAAGTTCTTCACAACTTGACCCATGTTAGTCAAAACATGCATCATGCAATACATATGCACTGAAACTCATGACTTTGACCTAATAACCGAACATCGCCGCCACGAAGGACGACGATCCAAGTGAAAACCGTTCAGACTGCCCCCATGGCCGGTCTAACCTCCCACCCTGGCTGGTCTGACCACCACCTATTGGCCGGTCTGACCGCCAGTTGGGACTTAGCCAAAATTGGCCCCTGAAAATACAAAACCTACTGGAATTTTCAAACGAATAGAACTTTTGATTGGAGACTCCAAAAATTATGGGACCAAGTGCAATAGAATCCCCTCTCTTGTCTACACCCTCTATTTTTGGCCTAGCTCAAAATACCATTTTCTGAAGTTGGCCGGTCCGACCGCCGTATGGCCGGTCTGATCGCCGGTTGGCCGGTCAGATCGCCTGAGGCCTGACAGCCCTGATTCTTTGTCGAAAACACGTAAAACGACAAACCTTTAACGCTATTACCAATTGTCACATCATCCTAATATCTGGAGCATATCCCCATGATATCCTCACATGGAAACAAGTCGAGCACCCGGAACCAGATCAATACAGAACTCTACTAGACGAGGTGGAGGCATGCCAGGCAACTCCGCTGGAAAGACATCTAGAAATTCGCGAACCACTAGAATATTTTTTACAGTCAGGGATAAACTTGGCTTTTCTACAAGAGATAGAAGAAACACATTCTTTGCTGCACGGCTGCCAGGAAACAAATTAGTCAGCACAAAAAGTGAGTGAGATGGCGCGCTCCCCTGAAAAACTAACTCTTGCCCAAACGTAGCTTGCAAGGTCACTGTCTTCCAAAAACAAGAGATGACAGCACGGTAATGATGTAACCAATCCATACCCAAGATAACATCAAAAGATTCCATCTTCATAACTATCACGTTGGCAACAAATTCTTCCCCATCTACACAAATCACACAACCAGGACAAACTGTGGAACTGGAAATAATACCCCCAGGAGAGTTAACCAATACTGTCTGAGCTATCTACTACAAACTCAAATTTACCTTGCTAACGAATTCTAACGATACAAAAGATAATGTAGCCCCTAAATCAAAAAGAATATAAGCCTCCACTGAATCCACTAAAAGTGTACCTGTCACCACATCGGGCCGTCCTACTATCTTTGCAGTAGGCATGGCATAGGACACCGACGCTAGGGCGGCGGGAGCCCCAACACCCAGGGGTGGTGGTGCAGCAGCTACTGTAGTTGTCATGCTTGGAAACTGAGCCGCGGAAGGATGCGGCCAAAAGTACCCTGGTGGCGGAATCCTTGCAGAACCGGGGGGGGGGTAAGGCTGTGATGATACCCAAGTCGGGGTGGAAGTAGCTGCTAGCATTTGCACCGATCCTTTGAAAGAAGCAGCTGGTGCTGGTGGTGGCGCTTGAACTGGTTCCCACTTAATGATAATAGTGGGATTCCGCCGACACACAAATACCTTGTGGCCCTCCTGACCACAATGGCAGCATGGGACAGACCAAGAACACTCTGAAGCGTGATGCCCGTTGCCACACTTGAAACATATCAGGCCTTGCCCTGGAACTGGACAAAGCATACGAGCACCTGTTGATGGTTGAGAAGTGATTGAAGACCGCGGCTTCGAGAACTTAGGCTTGAATGAAGACTGAGGGCCTTTGAACTTCTTACAAGTGGGCCGCTGAAAAGACCCACCTCGTCCACCAAAACTCCTCTTTTGATTGCTACCAGAACCACCAAGAGTCACGGTATCTCCAGAGCCTTGCATCTCTTCACTGAGATGCATCTCTATCTCCATGCCACTGGCTTGCTATACCTGGGAGCCAAAATCACGCAACTCCAAAGCTCCCAGTACTTGACGGTACTCAGGTTTAAGCCCCCTGCGAAATCTCTTTGCTTTCTCCAAGTCATTCGTGGCCACAGCTGGAACGAAGCAAATTAGGTTATTAAAACCAGCTTCATATTCGGACACCGACATCTTGCCTTGCTTATAATTGTTCGAAGAAATCTCCATCCTCTACACAAAAGAATCCGGATAAAACTTCCTCTTGAACTGCTCAATAAACAACTCCCAAGTAACAGGCCCATGGATAGCGGTCCTAGCTAATAGGACTCCTTCCCACCAGATATCCGCCTGCCCCTTTAGTTGGAAGGCCACAAACTGAGCCCTCATTTCTAAAGTCATTCCTAGTGCTCCAAAATGCCTCTCCATATGATGCAACCAGTTTGCAGCATCAGCTAGTGTGCCCATCCCATCAAAGGTGTCCGACCTCAAGTGTTCCATTGATCGAAACCCATAGCGAATACAGCACGAGCCACAGCAGGAGCAACCACAGGAACGGCGGCAGGAACAACCATGGGAATGTGTTGGGGTTGAACATGGCTCCCCTGAACCTTCCCATATTGAACTGTTGAAGCAACTTCTTCTTCTTATCTGCATGACTGCCCTCCCTAGCTACAGATTCCTGCACCTCGGGCGGTGGCGCCGCAGCCACGAGCCAAGCACCCTTCCAACCACGCCACGGCCCGGACCCTACCTCTTGGCATAGCTAAACACCACAAACAAGAACAGTCATATGTTAAGCACAATGATCAACTATCAACTCAATCACAAGAAATATTATTCAACGAAAGCGTATATGCAATGCAATAGCCCAAATCCCACTTATTATGCATAGTGGGTCAAGATTAATAATTCAAGTACCATGGACCTGCAGCCCGCTTTGATACCAAGCAGTAACACCCTAGCCCAACAAGAGCACGGAAGGTTACTAAAACAACAAGACAACTGATATAAAATCTAAGTCATAACCTAAATTTTGGCAGAATTTCCTTTGTTTTATTAACCATACAAGGGATTCTAACATAAAGCAATTATTTCGAATATCCAACTTAAATCAAAATCATGGAAACCTCCATGAGAACACTAGTCGACTCTATTACAAAGTAACAGATTCATAACGTCATGTGAGAACCCGGGGTAATTAACTTGTAATACTTAACCATCCGGATGGTCCTAACATTACAAATCAAATATCTCGATTCTCGGTGCACATGTACTTCCCAAAATTGCAGTACACATACCCCATACAAAAATTAAGCATCCAAACCATACAAGTCATTCATTAATCAGTCTACAAGCGTACAACATAAGGGCACGCAAGTCCATATTACAAAAGTAGGGCCGACTGGCCAAATGATAGAAGATAACCAAAGTAGCAGCGGAAACATAAGCCATAAGATGGCGATAAACAAAAGCCAAACGGTTTGCCATTACCCACAAGGCAACCGACTGGGAACGCCCAAGCTAGTCGTCGAGAGCAAAGTCGAAGTCGGTCTCACAATAGTCAACCCCTTGGGGGTCAACCTCCTCTGCAACAATTAAGCAAAGCAACTGAGTACAAAAAGTACTCGCAAGACTTACGAGTAACAAGCCTATACATAGCTACATGCAAGCTGAAACAAAGGAGGAGGTTACATGGTTCATTTGACGCATAAAGCAACATTTCATTTGCAATAGGTAATAGATTGAAAGCGATTTGACAAATCTATTTTTAATTGATTAAATAACAGCGAGACAACAATAATAAACATAAATAACATCCTAGAGGTGACTTCCCCACAGCCACCACAACATAGCACGAATTACCCATTCGTACCACCCGAAATCAAGTTTTATCAAAAACTGTTGAGTCTAACTCTTGTAGAGACCTAACCAAGCATGTCCATAACTAAGGACTTAGCTATTCGAATAGATTATACCATGCAGGGGTGTACCATGTACCCACACGCCAGACCGCCTTTTTGCCATGCAATAGAGCACACTTTCTTAGGTATGCCGGCAAGGCTAAGTCCTACGAGACGCTTTCCAATGGATTGTACTAATTACAAGTGGCACGTATGGGGGTTAACCCTTAGTGAACCGCCGTTACGGGCTCCCACTAAGGACCCACACGTTGAGTCGGACGCACCGGCCCAGCCGAAGCAACTGCGGGTGCTCCTGGGTATGGCAACCTAGAAAGGAACCCATCCCTTTCAACCCAAAACAAACATTCTCTTTTTCATACCACCAACGACTCAGTAGTTAATACCTCCCAAAGTACTTTGTCAAGAGAGGTCCCATATCCCTCTCATGTGGTTAGCACGGAAAAACGCTTGGGTCTGTGTCCAAGATGTTCGGTCCTTGTTGACTCGGGCAACATTCACACACACAATAACCACACCATCAAACCAATGTGCCCAAGTCTAAAACATTTCACTTTCAGTTTTAGTTTTTGAAATAAAATTACATACATGAGTATCCATACTCAAATAATTATAGTGATGATAAAATGACCATCGCCGAAGCGATGATCCACATTCTACCATTCTAAGCATTTCTAAGCAACATCAACTCGCAAACTAAGTAAAGTGATTAGAGCCCATCCATCGAACTCTAAACCACAGCGAATAAAACCTAGGTTTAGTGGTAGAGGATGAACATTTACCTACACTTTATGCAACTATAGGATCAACTACTCGATCGATAATTTAACAACAAAATAGAGCATGCATACATACACTTTGCAAACAAGATAATAGACTTTGAAAGTAATGGGATCAATATGATCAAATGGAAACAACTGCTTGCCTTGCTGGAGATAACTTTCTTGCTGCAGAGGATCACTCGTGTAATACAAAAAAGTCGTCGGAACCTATTCGAAAGAATCGAAAGTACAATAAGAACGAATAATACCGAAAAGACCCAAAAATACCATTTTGTCCAAAAATCATGAAAAATTCACAGAAGATAGAGAATGATTTTAGATGAATTTAGCAACAAAAATCAATTGATTTGGATATTCCATGCAAACGTTATGGCAGTTTGAAAGTCGGTTTTTTAGAAAATCTAAAGAAATTGCTAGCTGTTACTATTCATCTATAAATAGAAGTTTTGGTCGAAGCACGAAGCCTACCCGAGAAGGAGCCAAGTTCTTGCCTCCTCTCCCTCGGTCACCGAGAGGGAAAGAGAAGGATTGCGAGAGAATAAGGGCAGGTTAAAGCCGAGCAACGGCCGGGAGAGAGGCGACGTGGGCGGGCGAAGCTCCAGGACTGGTTGGCGTGGGTGGTGCGGTCATGTCACTACTGCGTGGGACAGAGCGGTGCGGTCACGTGGCGTACGAGAGCTGAGCGCCTGCCAGCGAGAGGTGGAAGACACACCCGCCAGGTGGGGCCCGCGACGCTAGTGACTCAGTCGCGCGGGAGAAAGACAGAGTGAAAGGGGGTCAACGCGGGCCATTGAATCAAGATTGAACGGTTCAAGTGAAAGGGGCGATCGGCCGGTCCGATCGGCCACTCAATCCAGGCCGTTGATCTCCAAATCGGACGGCTCCCAATCGGCGCCGTTAGCTATCGAACCTAGCCGAAGGGTTACGCGATCCGGACCGTTAAGTTTCCATCGGACGGCTCACAATCGGCGTGGTCAGTTGGTTGGGGTGAGCCAAGCCGGCTCGAGTCGGACTCTGACTCGGGTTCGAGCCCGAGGAGCAGTGATCCCAGATTTGAATTTAAAAAGGCTAAGATGGTTTGGAAATTTCCAGAGGTAGCTCCACAGCTCTAAAAATTTTGAAGTTTTTACTGTGTGATCCCGACTTCAAGATAAACCGTGTGTAAATTTTCCAGAATTTCTCGTGTAGTGCATTTCCTGCTAGAAAATTCACAAGCTGTTGGACAGGTGGTTTGACCAGGAAGACATCAGATTTGACCAGCCCTTAAGAAATAGCAAATAATTTCTGAAAATTATGAAATTTCTCAGGGAGGTTACCAAGATGACCAAGAATTTAGGAAAAAAATTTCCAGAGGATGATCACAAGGTTTGACTAGAAGATCTTGAATTGAAACACTTCGAGTCAATAAACTTAATTGAATTTGAAGTCCACATTTCAAGGAGATAAATTCTAGAGAATTCAAATGACATCCAGAAGTTTTAATTTATCCTCATTTTCATACATTTGAATCACAACCCCAGATCTTTGGGATGTTACAAAACCTCCCCCCTTTACAAGAATCTCGTCCCGAGATTCCGCCTACTCGGTAAAGAAGGACGGGTAGTCCGGACGCAGGCGATCCTCCCTCTCCGAAGTTGCTTCTTCCTCGGAATGATTCGTCCACCGAACTTTAAGGAATTTGATGGCTCGATTCCTCGTTCTTCGTTCAGCTTCTTCTAGGATGCGAAAGGGACGCTCTTCGTAGGTCAAGTCTTCTTGCACATTAAGACTTTCCAAAGGATCTTCCTCGGTTGGAATGCGAAGGCACTTCTTCAATTGGGACACATGAAAAACATCGTGAACACCATCAAGTGCAGCTGGCAATTCCAACTTGTAGGCAACTGCTCCCTTCTTCTCAATGATGCGGTAAGGTCCAACATATCGAGGAGCCAGTTTGTCTTTGACGCCGAAACGTTGATGACCCTTCAGAGGAGAGATTTTGAGATAAACAAAGTCATTAGGCTCAAAGCTCAACTCACGTCGGCGACGATCCGCATAGCTCTTTTGCCTTGATTGAGCCGTGCGCAGTCGGTCCCGAATCAACTGAACTTGAATTTCGGCCTCATTGATTGAGTATGGGCCAAAGAATGGTCTTTTACCGATTTCTGACCAATTCAACGGAGTTCTGCACTTTCTCCCATATAAGGCCTCAAATGGTGCCATACCAAGACTAGCTTGAAAGCTGTTGTTGTAGGAGAATTCAGCGAACGACAAGCATTTCTCCCAACTCTTCCCATAAGAGAGAACACAAGCACGGAGCATATATTCCAATACTTGATTGACTCTTTCAGTCTGACCATCGGTTTGAGGATGATACGCAGTACTGAAGGAAAGACGGGTGCCCATAGCCTCTTGCAAACTATGCCAAAACCGGGAAGTAAAGAGCGATCCACGGTCAGAAATGATCGTCTTCGGTATCCCATGCAAACTCACAATGCGGGATACGTAGAGCTCTGCCAACAGACCAACACGAATACTGGTTCGCACTGGTAGAAAATATGCCACTTTAGTTAGTCGATCAATGACAACCCATATGACATCATTTCCTTTAGAGGTACGGGGCAGACCAGTGATGAAATCCATGCCGATAGAATCCCACATCCATTCAGGCACGGGCAATGGTTGAAGCAAACCCGCTGGGCGTTGATGTTCGGCCTTCACACGACGACAAACGTCACACTCGGTAACGAACCGTGCGATCTCTCGCTTCATTCGGGTCCACTAAAATCTCTGTCGGAGGTCTTGATACATTTTTGTGGCCCGGGATGGATGGACAAAGGAGAAACATGGGCTTCGCGGAGGATGCTATTCTGCGATTCAATGTCCTTCAGAACAACAAGGCTCTCCGAACCATAGAACACCATTGTCATCTTCAGAGAAGCACTTGGCTGTTCCGTTCTTGACATTCTGCTTGATTTGGCTCACTCCTTCACTCTTTTCGAGCGGCCTTGATCGGATCATCCAAGGTTGGTCGCACAACCAAGGCAGTGAGGGAACGATGCTCAACCACTCCCAAGTTGAGCCGCTGAAATTCTTCATAGAGGGCGGGCTGCTGCTCCTTGAGCATCAAGGTATTGCAATAAACCTTACGGCTGAGAGCATCGGCAACAACATTAGCCTTGCCCGGATGATACTGGAGACCCAAATCATAGTCCTTGATCAACTCCAACCATCTTCTTTGCCTGAGATTCAAATCTGGTTGGGTGAACAAATACTTCAAACTTTTGTGATCCGAGTATGTCTAGGGAATTTGAGATGAGCATGATGGGAGAGTTCAATTACTTTATGGGGCTTCAAATCAAGCAATGTAAGGAAGGGATCTTCATCCATCAGACGAAGTATACTAAGGATCTGCTCAAACGCTTCGACATGGGTGACTGCAAGCCGATCGCCACTCCCATGGCGACTTCGACTGCTTTGGAACCAGATGAGGAAGGAGAAGCCGTGTATCAACGCGAGTACCGCAGCATGATCGGCTCCCTCCTGTACTTGACGGCCTCAAGACCGGACATCCACTTCACAGTCTACCTCTGCGCGAGGTTTCAGGCGTCTCCGAGAGCTTCCCATCGCCAAGCTGTTAAGAGCATATTCAGGTATTTACACTCTACCCTTCAGTATGGCATTTGGTACTCCTGCTCTTCTTCTTTGTCCATTCGGGGGTTTTCTGATTCTGATTTTGCGGGCTGTCGGCTTGATAGGAAGAGTACCTCGGGCACTTGTCACTTCCTAGGCACTTCTCTTGTTTCTTGGTCTTTTAGGAAGCAGTCCTCTGTTGCACAATCTACTGCTGAAGCTGAATATGTAGCTGCTGCTAGTTGCTGTAGTCAGATTTTGTGGATGGTATCCACTCTTAAGGACTATGGGTTAAATTTTGCTAGTGTTCCTCTTTTCTGTGATAACACTTCTGCTATTAACATTGCTAAGAACCCTGTGCAACACTCTAGGACCAAGCACATAGACATTCGCTATCACTTCCTTAGAGACCATGTTGAGAAGGGTGATATTGTCCGCACCGTGGAGTCCGAGGTTCAACTGGCTGATATCCTCACCAAGCCTTTAGACCCAACTAGGTTTGCCACCTTGAGAAGCGAGTTAGGGGTAATTTATCCCTATGGGTTGGTTTGAGGGGGAGTTCGATCTTTTCTGATATTACCTTGTTCTTTTGATCTTTTATTGTTCTTTTTCTGAACTTATTGATCTTTTTGAACTTTTTAGGTTTTTAGGCTTTTTATTGCATCTCATTGTATCATATTGCATTCATATGACAAATACATCAAGTGGTATGAAAAACCCAAAAAGATGCATTGTAATATAAGATTTTCTGCTTATCTTTTAAAATTGATGAAGCTTTGCCTATTACCCTTTGGAGCTTTAGTATTTCAATTCTTGCTCAATGTCATGTCTAGTTCTTTGACTTGCTAGAATTATCATGCTTTTACATGTGTAGCTAAGTCTTTGCCATATGAGCTAGAACTTTAAAACAACTCGAACTGAAAATTGCAATTTGTGGATGTTTTAGCGAGTTGCGCAATTAGTGCTCCTTTTGTGACATTGGCCATGTCAGAATTGCTTTGTTAGCTCTTGAATCTAAAATTGACCATTACTCGAGCTTTTTGTGTTCTTGAGTTTCTAAAACTGCTCCTGTGAAAAATGAAAAATCAAGATTGTCTTATGTTTAAAATGTGCCAAACTACTCTTACGAGACTGCTTGTCAAAAGACATTAACTTGGAGATAGTTTGATGATCCAGACGATCTCATGGGGATTACTTGTCGGAAATAACATGAACCTCAAGATTTGTCGCCCTGGTAGAAGCTTAGAAAGAGTTTGTTGATGGCTCCTAGTCCAGGATCTTCTTTACTAAGATATACCTTTAATCAACTTCTGGTCGAAGCTTAGGATGAGTTTGTGGATGGCTCCTAGTCCAGGATCTTGTCACTAAGTTAGATCATTAGTCAATTTCAATATTCATTACATATGAGAAAACTGTTGACAAATGGGCTTTTAAGAAATACTGAGCAAAATGATTCAATACAGAACCTGATTGACTCTTAATGTGGTCTTTGTTAGATTTTTGATCTCACTTTGACATTTTAGAGCAAAATGATTCAATACAGCAAAATGATTCAATGCCGGATTGAGCTTTGTCCTCCATTGATGGAGTGGCTGTAAACCCAAACCCTATCAAATCAATCCAAAGAAAGTTTGATCAAAGATGTGTCTCTTTGCCTTTCTTCTCTCTATTTGGTGATTTTGAGTCTTTCTTTGATTCGCATATTTTTAATTGATTTTTTTACATGATCTAGCTTGCTATGACATGTGGGAACACATCTATAATCATCTTGTTCATCAATCACCCACGAGCAAGTTTTTGGATCTAGTTTTCGTTTTGACTCGGTTTTGAATCATCCTCCTCTCAAACTGAAAAAGGTCGTAACTTTTCCATGGATCTTCACGATCTTCGATTGGAATAGGTTCCTAACATCCTAGAGAAGGTGTGTTCCAAGTTTCATCAAGTTTGGAGTTGTAGATCAAAAGTTACATCTATTTACAACTTTGTTTTTTGGGTTATTTTTACTGTTCATCAGACTGGAGGTCAGACCGCTCCTGGTGACCGGTCCGACCACCCAAGGCACCCGTCCGACTGCCATTAACACAGAGGTCAGACCGCCCAACACTTGGAATTTTAGCCCGTGTTGATTTCGGTTGTTTTGCTTCGGGGTTTAGATTGGATTCAATACTAGTCTTCCACTGTACTGGTATATTGATCTTCATAGCTTCCATAGCTATTGGAGTGAGATTTGTATTGAATCTGATCTTGGTTGAAAAAGTGAGCGTGCTCCTATTCACCCCCTCTAGTCGCCTTTTCGGTCCAACATCTCTATTTTGTGATTTTGGGGCCGTCTTTGATTCTCAGGTTTTCCTTTGGTTTTTGCCCTTGATCTTGATTGCTGTGACATGTGGGAACTCATCTAGGATCATCTTGATCATCTCTAACCCACGAGCAAGGTTTTGGATCTAGTTTTCGTTTTGACTCGGTTTTGAACCATATTTCACTCAAACGGGAAAAGATCAGAAATTAGCCAAGGATCTTCACGATCTTTGATTGAAATAGGTTCCTGATATCCTAGAGAAGGTGTGTTCCAAGTTTCATCGAGTTTGGAGTTGTTGATCAAAAGTTACATCTATTTGCAACTTCGTTTTTCGGGCTGATTTCATTGTTCATCAGGCTGGAGGTCAGACAGCCCAAGGTGACCGGTCCGGCCGCCATTGACATAGAGATCAGACCACCAACACTTAGGATTTTAGACTTTGTTGATTTTGGTTGTTTTGCTCCGTGGTTTGGATTGGATTCAATACAAGACTTTTGTTGTGCTTAGATATTGATCTTCATAGCTCTTATAGCTATCGAAGACAAAATCGCGTTGAATCCGATCTTGGTTGAAAAAGAGATTGTGCTCCTATTCACCCCCCCCCCCTCTAGTCGCCGTTTCGGTCCAACAAGTGGTATCGAGCTGGTTAGTTCAATCTTGATCTTAACAGGTCATCGAACTTTGGCGATGGAGAAGTACTCCACAAAGCTGCATGTCTTTGATGGGCTTGACTATGCCTATTGGAAGAATCGCATGCATGTCTACCTTCAGAGCGAAAGACATGCAATATGGGAGGTTATTCGAGCTCCGCTCGTTTTGCCCGAGGTTGCTACGCCGACTTCAGCAGCCCTCTTGGCTAACAACCACAAGGCAAAGAACCTCCTATATATCAGACTTGGTAGACAGGAGTATGACAGAATCTGTTACCTTGAGACCGCGCACGAAATCTGCAATTCAAAAAACTCTCCCTCACTATGATCCACAGATTTCAGACCACTTCAAATTCTCCAATTTTTTCCCTTTTATCATTTAATATATCTTCTCCCTCTTTGTACAATAATGATATATTTTCTCCCCCAACATTGAAATATCTTCTCCCCTTTGACAATGGAGTCATCAAGGAATCACGACTTCCTCTAATCCAGAGATAACAAATGCAGAAAGAAGAAAGAAGCATAAAAAGGAGTATGCATGAAGTGCAATGGAGTGGCTTCATTTTTTTATTTTTCAATTTTTGATTACAAGAAACTTTGGAGATTACCCAAAAGAACAAGCCAGCATTTCTAATATTGCACAAACAGCATATCAAGCCTAACAAAGCTAGCAAGATCATGAGAACACCTATATATCAAAACTAAGCACGAAGGCTCAAAAGTAAAGCAATAGATTTGATCAATTTAACGAAAGCTTCAAATTCAGCAAGTTCATCAATAGGGATCCTAAAGTGAAACTGGCCGTGTCAAAATGAGATCAAAAATCTAACAAATACCACATTAAGAGTCAATCAGGTCCTGTATTGAATCATTTTGCTCAAATTTCTCAAAAGCCCATTTGTCAACAGTTTTCTCATTTGCACTGAATATTGAAGTTGACTAATGATCCAACTTAGTGACAAGATCCTGGACTAGGAGCCATCCACAAACTCATCCTAAGCTTCGATCAGAAGTTGATTAAAGGTATATCTTAGTGAAGAAGATCGTGGACTAGGAGCCATCCACAAACTCTTCCTAAGCTTCTACCAGGGCGACAAATCTTGAGGTTCATGTCATTTCTGACAAGCAGTCCCCATGAGATCGTCTAGATCATCAAACTATCTCCAAGTTCATGTCTTTGACAAGCAGTCTCGTAAGAGTAGTTTGGCACAATTTAAGCATAAGACAATCTTGATTTTTTCATGTTTCACAAGAGCAGTTTTAGAATCTCAAGAACACAAAAAGCTCAAGTAATGGCCCATTTTTGATTCAAGAGCTAACAAAGCAATTCTGACAGGGCCAATATCACAAAAGGAGCCCTAATTGCGCAACTAGCTAAAACATCCACAAATTGTAATTTTTAGTTCGAGTTGTTTTAGAGTTCTAGCTCATGCAGCAAAGACTTATCTGTATATGTGAAAACATGATAATTATAGCAAGTCAAAGAACTAGACATGGCATTGAGCAATAATTGAAATACTAAACCTCCAACGGGTAATAGGCAAAGCTTCATCAATTTTCAAAGATAAGCACAAAATCTTATATTACAATGCATCTTTTTTTATACCACTTGTTGAATTTTTCATACCATTTGTTTGGATTTTTCATATGAATGCAATATGATACAATAAGATGCAATAAAAGCCTAAAAACCTAAAAAGTTCAAAAAGATCAATAAGTTCAGAAAAAGAACAAAAGAACAAGGTAAGATCAGAAAAGATCGAACTCCCCCTCAAACCAACCCATAGGGTTAAATTACCCCGAACTCGCTTCTCAAGGTGGCAAACCTAGTTGGGTCTAAAGGCTTGGTGAGGATATCAGCCAGTTGAGCCTCAGACTCCACGAAGTGCAGCACAATATCTCCTTTCTCGACATGGTCTCTAAGGAAGTGATAGCGAATATCTATGTGCTGGGTCCTAGAGTGTTGCACAGGGTTCTTAGCAATATTAATGGCAGAAGTGTTATCACAGAAAAGAGGAACACTAGCAAAATTTAACCCATAATCCTTAAGAGTGGTTACCATCCACAAAATCTGACTACAGCAACTAGCAGCAGCTACATATTCAGCTTCAGCAGTGGATTGTGCAACAGAAGACTGCTTCCTAGAAGACCAAGATACAAGAGAAGTACCTAGAAAGTGACAAGTGCCTGAAGTACTCTTCCTATCTAGCCGACAGTCTGCAAAATCAGAATCAGAAAACCCCCGAATGGACAAAGATGACGAACAGGAATACCAAATGCCATACAGAAGGGTAGAGTGTAAATACCTGAATATGCGCTTAACGGCTTGGCGATGGGAAGTCCTCGGAGACGCCTAAAACCTCGCACAAAGGCAGACCGTGAAGTGGATGTCCGGTCTCGAGGCCATCAGGTACAGAAGGGAATCGATCATGCTGCGGTACTCGCATTGATTCACAGTTTCTCCTTCCTCATCTGGATCCAAAACAGTCGAAGTTGCCATGGGAGTGGAGATTGGCTTGCAGTCACCCATGTCGAAACATTTGAGTAAGTCCTTAGTGTACTTCGTCTGATGGATGAAGATCTCTTCCTTGCATTGCTTAATTTGAAGCCCCAAAAAGTAATTAAGCTCTCCCGTCATACTCATCTCAAATTCCCTGGACATAGTCTCGTAAAAATTGGAAACAAAAGCATTAGAAGAACCACCAAAGATAATATCATCAATGTAAATTTGAGCAAGTAGGAAGCCATTACCACGCCTAAGAATGAACAAAGTCTTGTCTACCTTACCCATCTCAAAGTCATTCTTAAGCAGAAAGGTCTTAAGTCTATCATACCAGACTCTAGGGGCTTGCTTAAGACCATACAAGGCTTTGGATAGCTTGAACAAATGATTTGGGTACTTGGGATTCTCAAAGCCCGGGGGTTGCCTAACTTAAACTTCCTCCTCAATGAAACCATTTAAAAATACACTTTTAACATCCATCTGATATATTCTAAAGCCCTTAGATGCAAACAAATGCAAGCAGAATGCGAATGGCTTCTAGTCTAGCAACAGGAGCAAATGTCTCATCAAAATCCAACCCCTCAACTTGGCTAAAACCCTAAGCTACCAACCTAGCCTTGTTTCTAATTACAGAACCATATATCCTTATTTTGTTTGTTTTTGAAAACCCAGCGGGTTCTTATAACATTATGGCCACTAGGAGGTTCTACTAGGTTCCAAACTTTATTCCTCTCAAAATTCTCTAACTCCTCATGCATGGCATTAACCCAACTAGAATCCGATAAAGCATGTGATATATCGCGAGGTTCAAAAGATGCAACTAATGCAGAATGAGAGTAGAGATTTGGATCATTATACCTGGAGCGAGTGACTCGCTCATGGAGATTACCTATTATCTGATCCGGAGGGTGCTGCCTTTGAATGTGAAGTGGTGCACCCGGAGAGGAAAGCATCTCTTCAACCTCTGCAGGTACTGCTGATGATGAAGATCCAGCAGGAGCCTCATCTGAAGGGGAAGTAGTCACAGCAGGTTCTTGTGCTGGAATAGGAGCGTCAGCAGCAGCAGGTGGAAGAACACCAAATCCTTAATCATCTTCCTCTATGAATATGCTCTCAGTCACCTGTGTATCATCTGAAATATCTTATCTAGATCCAGGGCTAGTCTCATCAAAAGTGACATTGCATGTCTTCTGAACAAGATTAGTTTCAGCATTAAAAACTCAAAAATCCCTCGAATGTGCAGGATAACCCAGAAATAAACCATCAAAAGTTCTTGACTCAAATTTATCTAGATTTCCTGTCTTCAAAATAAAACATTTAGATCCAAAGACTCGAAAGTGCGAGACAGACGGTTTTCTACAAAATCAAAGCTCATAAGCAGTCTTGCCCAAAGAAGGTCTCACAAAGACACGATTAGCAATATGGCAAGCAGTAGCAACAGCTTCAGCCCAAAACCTCCTTAGTGTGCTATACTCATCTAGCATCGTTCTAGCCATCTCGACCATGGTCCTGTTCTTCCTTTTCACAACGCCATTCTGTTGAGGAACGTGTGGAGAAGAGAACTGATGCTCAATTCCACGCTCAGCACAAAAAGAAGCAAATGAGGCATTCTTGAACTCCGTGCCATTGTCACTGCGGATTGCTCTCAAGGCACCCAGAAATTCAGAAGCTAAACGAAGAACTAGATCATGATAACAATCAAAAGATTCATCCTTCGAAGCAAGAAAGAACACCCAAGTGTATCTAGAGAAATCATCGACTATGACAAGAATGTACCATTTTCCACCAACTGACCGAACCCTAGCAGGACCAACAGTATCCATATGAAGCAATTGTCCCGGTCCGTCAGTCATGACCATAGTCACTGAAGGGTGTGAGGCGGCAACTTGCTTGCCATGCCTACAGGGCGCACAAACAGCATCTTTGATGGCTTTGAGTTTGGGCAAACCTCTCATAAGCTCAAGGTTGCTAACTCGCGTCAGATGGTCAAAACCAATGTGCCCCAAACGACGGTGCCAAAGCCAGAACTCAGAAGAAGAATAAGAAGAAATCAAGCATTTTATAGAACCAACAAGAGATTCAGAAAAGTCAGCTCCTAAAATCCTAACAACTCTAGTAATTCCAAAAACAAGCTCACTAGTTGAATCAAGCACCCGACAAGCATTTTTCTTAAATATAGTCTCATATCCATCATCAAGAAGTTAAGAGACAGAAAGCAAATTAAACCTTAGCTTGTCCATAAGGGCGACGTCCTTGAGAATGAAACTGTCGTTCACCCTGATCGATCTCGTTCCTTCAATCTGCCCTTGTTTATCATCTCCAAAGGTGATGAAATCATCACCTGTCGAACGCGTGAAAGAGGTGAACCATCTTGAGTCTCCGATCATGTGGCGTGAACAGCTGGAGTCGACGAACCATGTGTCCTTCCTCTTTCTGTGGTAATCCTGGAAATCAAGGAATAGAAGAACGATGTGTCTCAATACTGGGGTTAGTTAAACAAGACTTAGGAACCTAGTACTGAGACACACGTCTACGAGTAGTATGCAAAGCAGAAGTGCTATCCTTGATTTTATTTGAAGTTCTATTATGAGCAATGGTTAAAGTAACATGAGAGTTATCCTGTCTAGGAACATGATGATGAGCATGTGACACAAATCCTAAACCAGGTTTATTCTTTTTTATGTTACCCTGTCTCATAGAAGCTCTAGGTTGATTAGATGAAGTTCTAGTAAAAATTTTCTTATCATTTTTCAACATACGCCAACAGAACTCTATCAAATGCCCATCCCTTTTATAATAGGTGCAATGATACTTAATACCACTGCGAGAAGCACCCTTAGACTTAACAGATGGTTGAGCAAAACTGCTGATTTAAATATAGTTTTGCGGGTTGTGTTTTGAATTCAATAAACCTATTTTCCAATACTTGAGTAACTTTGAGGTTAGAATTATTTTGAACACGATTGTATCCTAATCCTTGCTTCTTATAAGGAGTTTTAGACTTGTCCAGAATCATGTTTAATTGTTTCTTACCTTTAGAGAATTTTTCTAAGGTATCCTTAAGATAAGCATTTTCTTCTTTAAGATTAACACATGATTTACAGGTTTTACCATTAATGGCTCTAGCATATTTTTCCTTATATAAAGCAGTTTCAAGTTTAAGAGCTGGGCATGAAGCACATGTAGAAGACTCAATACTGTCCTTAAGCTTGGCATATTTAGCTCTAGCTACTTCTAAGATATCTTTAACTTCATGTTCGCGTTCTAAGCAAAAATTGCAAATGCTAGAATCAACCACACCAGAAACAACTAACTTGCTAGACTCTAAACATTTTTCACATGGAGCAGATTTAACCTCAACAAGTTCAGTCCTAACATTTTTAAGTTGTTGCAAAGCAATATCATGAGCAGATTGCAGTTTAGCAAATTCTGAGTACATAGCATGGCAAGATGAACATTCATCAGATTCAAGAGTCTTAGCATTTTCAAGTTCAAAAGTTAAATTATCTATTTGTGACTCTAAATCCTTATTCTTGGCCATGACAAACTCTAAAGCTTTATCCTGACTCATGAGTTGCTTAAACATAGTTCCACATCTATAAGAAAGAACATCATAGGAAGGAGGTACCTCATTGTCGTAAATGCGTCAACTGAGTCGGCCATGAAGCACGAGTGGTGAAGTCCCCGCCTTCCCTTTCTTCTTGCTTTGAGGATCTCCTCACTCCGAGTCAACATCGCTAAGGATTGATCCTCAAAAGCGGCAAGCATCCGGTGGCGGCCTTTGTCGACTTAGCGAGATCAAACCTTAATTTGTTCCATTGAGACTTCTTCCAAGAGGGCTTTTCCTCCTTATGGTTGCTCTTACCTTTCAGCTTGGGGCAATTTGCCCGGATATGATTTAGCTCACCACATTCATAGCAAGTCACGGGACCTCCTCGATTTCTGTTTCTTATATTGTTGTAGGCCCGTGTGACCTTTTTGACTATAAGGGCCAACTCAGCCTCAGGAAGACTCTCAAACTCTTCTTCATGAATTGCAGATAAACCAGCAAGCGAAAATCCAGAAGAAGACTCAAAAGACCCATCAGAAGCTCTCTTGAGCGGGTCTGCTACCAAAGCCATGTTTTCCTTCTTGGGAGGATCAATCCTCTTGATCTCATGAGTCTTAAGCTTGCTATAGAGCAGCTCCAAAGTTAGATCAGAAAGATTGACATTCTCCTCAATGGCAGTAGCCTTTATCTCCCATTCCTTGGTGTTGATTGCAGCCAAGAGGTGGGTGGCATTTTCAGACTGAGAGTATTCAATACCAACAGCTTTCATCAGATTAATCACTTTATTAAAACGACTGAAAATGTCATTGATGCAATCAACACTGGCGGTAATACAAAATCAACTAAGATTGAAGCAACTTAATGCACTGGCGGTCGGACCGCTGGGACAACACCGGTCGGACCGATTTTACACGGTCGGATCGGCCGATTATGGCGGATCGATCATTGGTGTCTGAAATGTAAGAACGACCGATGATGAAGATGAAAATAGATGAAACTTTTGATCTACTAATCCAAACTTGATGAAACTTGGAACCTTCTCTATGATATCAGGAAGCTATTCAAATCGAAGATTGTGATAATTCTTGGAAGAATAGCGATCCTTTTCGATTTGATTGAAGAAGGGTGCAAAATCGGGTCAAAACGAAAACTAGGTCAAAACTCTTGCTCGTGGGTGATTGATGATCAAGATGATTATAGACAGATTCCCACACGTCACAGCAAGCTAGATCACGTGAAGAAACCAAGCAAAAACTCACGGATCAAAGAAAGACCCAAAATCATCAAATAGAGAGAAAGAACGCAATGAGACAAAATATTGATCAAACTTTCCTTTGATTGATTGATATGATCTAGGCTTACAGCCTCTCCAACAATGGAGGACAATGCTCAATACAAGAGCATGAAAATCACATCAAACTCTCTAAACCCTAGCCTCCACCAAAGCACTCTCTAAGAAAATTAGGGTTTCTAAAATAGCAAAAAGGCGAAGCCAAGGTGCAGCCACCTCCCTCCCCTATTTATAGTGGAGGCTTAGACCTTCTAAAAATTTGACTCTATTGGGCTCCCGTTAAGGCCCAAAACAAACGGGATACTTACGTACGTATTTTAATGCACTATCTTTAACACACCTTGACCTAGACCTAACTAGCTACACCTAGCGACGTCTTGCACCTCGAATTAGCTAATAGGTCACCCTTGTCCATCTTGCACCACACTTGAGTACATTGACCTCACCCGGCATCGTCGATCGTTCTGGACCTCAGCTCTCCAAGCCTAGTCTCGATCATCCTCGCCGTTGACCGTCGTTGACCACCAAGCAACCTGTACAACAATAGACAAGTAAACCGAATTTGAGAACAAGTTCTTCACAACTTGACCCATGTTAGTCAAAACATGCATCATGCAACATATATGCCCTGAAACTCATGACTTTGACCTAACAATCGATTATCGCCGCCACGACGGGCGACGAACCAAGTGAAAACCGGTCAGACCGTCCCTCGGGCCGGTCAGACCGCCAGTAATGACTTAGCCGATTTTCAAACTCTGAAAACCGAAACCTACTAGAAATTTCAAACCAATAGAACTTTTGACTGGAGACTCCAAAAATTATGGGACCAAGTGCAATAGAATCCCCTCTCTTGCCTGCACCCTCTATTTTTGGCCCAGCTCAATCCAACACTTTCTGACAATGGCAGGTCAAACCGCCCCTTATAAACCGGTCGGACCGATTTGGAACCGGTCTGACCGCCACACCTGGCCGGTCAGACCGGTTCAGACCTGACAGAACTGAACCTTTGCCGAAAACACGTGAAACGACAAACCGTATACGCCATTGTCAATTGTCACATTATCCTAAGATCTGGAGCATATCCCCATGATATCCACAGTTTCAAACAAATTCAAGGTATTGATTATGATGAAACTTTATCGCCTGTCGCTATGCTTAAATCTATCCGGATCATTCTAGCTATTGTTGCATATTTCAATTATGAGATATGATAAATGGATGTCAAAACGACTTTCCTAAATATAAACCTAAGTGAGGATGTGTACATGACATAACCTAAGGGTTTTGTCGATCCACGGGAAGCTAGAAAGATATGCAAGCTTAAGAAATCTATTTATGGATTAAAGCAAGCATCTCGGAGTTGAAACATTCGTTTTGATGAAGTGGTCAAAGTGTTTGACTTCATCAAAAATGAAGAAGAACCTTGTGTTTACAAGAAGGTTAATAGGAGCAAACTTGTGTTTCTAATTTTGTATGTGGATGACATCTTCTTTGGCGAAAAAGATGTTCCTATACTTGAATCGTTAAAACTTCATTAATAAATAATTTCTCAATGAAAGATTTAGGAGATCAACATATATCTTCGAATAAGGATCTATATAGATAGATCTAAAAGGCTAGTTAGGTTAAGCGGGATATGTACATAGACAAGGTGTTGAAACGATTCAACATGCAAGATTCCAAGAGAAGTTTCTTGCACATGGCACATGACATTAATCTTAGAAAGAGTCAATGTCCTACGACCACTGATGTGTAAGACAAAATAAGTAGAATTCCATATACTTCGGCTATTGGATCTATCATGTATACTATGCAATGTACACGACCAGATGTGCCGTATGCTCTAAGTGTTATGAGCAGATATTAGTCAGATCCAGGTGAAGGTCACTAGATAGCAGTCAAGAATATCATTAAGTACTTGAGAAGGACTAAGGATGCATTCCTTGTGTATGGTGGTGAGGAAGAGCTGGTCGTAAATGGTTACACCGATGCTAGCTTCCAAACCGACAAGGATAATTTCAGATCGCAATCAGGGTTTGTGTTTTGTTTGAATGAAGGAGCAGGAAGCTGGAAGAGTTCCAAGCAAGGGCAGTTCTTTGATTCTACAATGAGATCGAGTACATTGCGCCTTCGGAAGGCGCAAAAGGCCATGTGGATTAGAAAGTTCATTAATGAACTGGGTGTGGTTTCGAGTGCTTTTAGTCCAATGGATCTCTATTGTGATAATAGTGGAGCCATTGCACAAGCTAAGGAGCCTAGATCGCATCAAAAGTCCAAGCACATACTTTGGCGGTATCACATTATTCGTGAGATCGTTGAAAGAGGTGATGTGAAGATATGTAAAGTGCACACGGATTGAATATTCGATCCATTAACAAAGCCTCTCCGCAATCTAAGCATGATGTGCACACAAGAGCTATGGGTATTCGATACCTATTTGATTGACTCTAGTGCAAGTGGGAGCATTGGTGATATGCCTAGAGTCAATCATAGAGATGATTGTATCACGTCTAAGTTTATGAGTTATAGAATAAATGTTATTATGTTCCTTTAATGAATCATCATTGATAAAGATTAACAAGTATGTGACTTTTTTGGTGAAGTTCTTTAACTTATATGATATCATTCTAAATGTATCCCTAGTCGGATGTCACTAGTACGAACTCTAGTGACTCTATTGAGCAGTACATGTATTGATTGATGATCATGTTTCACCGGTCATGGATATAGGGATATCAAATCAATAATATGAACACATGTTAGATAACATGGTGTTGGATTGACCCACCTTGAGACACTGCTAAGATTGTTGTGATTTCATGTGTCATCAGTTGGTCTCAAGCAATGATGATGTATAATCCTTAAAGCTGAGATCAGTATGCTTTCCTACATGTGTAAGAGTACACTTTGGGGTTACCAAACGCTACTCCGAAACTGGGTAGTTATAAAAGTAGTTTTCATATATGCTATGAAACATGGGGAGGAATATGACTGGTCGGATATGAGATTTGCCCCTTCTAACATAACAAGAGAGATATCTCTGGACCCCTCGATGTGGTCGGATAAAGAAAATGCATGGCCATGCTACTAGTGGTCGAAGAGTTCGACCACGTGAAGTTTTCCGACATTTGATCGAGAAAGTATTGAACAGTCCATGGATGACATGATATCTCACCTGGAGTTCAACCAGATATCATGAGGCAAAGGGGGAATACACAAGCTGGTCGCTTAGTTCGATTAGATACAGACTAGTCGTATGGAGATCCGAGCTGGTCATAGACTGGTCGAATATAATCACTAAGTGGTCGAAACCTGATCGTAAAGAGTTACAAACTGGTCGAGACTTAATATGATTGGTCGTATAGAGATACGAGTTGGTCGTAAGTGACAAGGACCTAGTCGTAGATCATATTGTATTAAGGTTCGTCTGATATTATTTGTGTGTATTCAAGAATCATTATATCATGCTAGGAACCGCTAACGAGTCGTGATCGAAAAAGGTTTCCGAGTCGTAACCAAATACGCATGAACCTAACGGGTCACACACTTAACGGGTTGGAACAAATTAGTTCGAATTGGATCTGTCATAAGCTCTATACAAGGACATGCATCAAACTACCGGGATACACACAGGATAAACGTGACGTCAGTTGCTCTATCAAAACACTAGCAACTATCTTCCTGAAAGCTCTACCGTACAAGTTGGTGCTAGCACACCGGCGTACGGTGTTTCTTCCTTAAACATGTGGACACCGTAGAGACGCTATTGCGTTATTTGTTGCGCTTGTGGACGATCCACAACCTTAGCAAGGAACTCGATTGATTCTTTGGAGAAGACGATCACCACCAAAGGCGATCGACTCACGCCGAACGATCGACTTCAACGACTTTATCGACATGCTCTACGTTAGATCATACCACTTCAACTCTTCTTCTGTTGCACTACATATCTAGTGTCTTCCATTGCACTACATGTCTAGTGGTAATAATCTATGATCTCTTACTTGCTTAGCATCATAATTTACATGGTAGAATTTTAAATTGTAAGTTAACGTAGCTTATCTGTATCCCGTCATCGGCACCTCGCTCTCCTGAGTCTTCTAGGCTCAAAAGATGGGACTCTGGTTCTGGTGTTTTCTTTCAAAAAGCAATGGAAGACTTGCTGGAGTAGAACTCATTCAAAGTACATCAAAATGACACAGTGCCAATAAATTTCAAACAGATCCAATTCAATTCTGCAACTGTTAGTTTCGTTAGGCAATATAAAGTATAAATAAGCCGCTAATATTCTAAACTTGAGAAATATAACGCCCTGAATAATGGGCCAAGAAAAAAAAAACCCCGAAACCCTTGAACATCACGAGCATGACATTAAGATGATCCATCGAAAGTACTTCAAAGCACAGCTCAAATATCACAATTCAGCCTTGTCAAACGTAAGTAGTGCAATTTCATGTTTATGTGGAATTCTTGCCACGACATAACCAGCTCAGCTAACGAATAGGGTGGTGTTGCGCTGATACTCGTTTCGGTGGAAGTTTGCGAAGGATGAATAGGACAAGGGCAGAGGGCAATATCTCTGTCAACTGTAGAGAAAATAAGCATATAAGAATATAAGTGGTAGCAGTAGCACTAAGGCAATGGACTTCTGATGATACTTACCATATAGTAGAAGAAATCCAGGATTGGATGATCCAAAACCTCAAGAGAGATATCAGGATCAAATGATGACATTGCCACCTATCATAACATTAAAGCACAGTGTAAATTTATTAACTTATGAAGAAAAAATCAAAAAAAATAATGAAAACAATGAAAAGCAAAAGCACACATGTAGACCTCGCACTGGATTTGTTAATTATAGGCAGTTCAAGGTGTGCAAAATCAAGCCGAACCTAAAAAATACTTAACTGGTTTAACCAGAATTTGTGGGTTATTTAGTATTCAGTATGGCATGAGGTTCAATGGAAACCAATATTTGGTATTGTATTTGGGCCATGAAAACCGAAATACTGTTCTAGTTGTAGAACCAACTACTATTTAGTCCAGCCCGGTTTTGTGCAACCCAACACCCCAGAAGCCCACTGCCCACTGCCCACTGCCCACTGATACCTCATGGGCTTGCAGTGCCGCAGTGGCATGTGTTTGATCTTTTCTTTTGATCCTTTTGATTGGATCTAGGTTTTGGTTCGGGTCCGAGAGAGAGAGAGAGATTAGGGTTACGAGTGTACCGTCCGATGAAGAAGAGGAAGGGTTGGCCATGGCGGCTTGCGGGTGGTAGAGGCGGCAGTGGTCGATCCGTCCGATGAAGACGGCGGTGGTCGATCCCGTCGGTAGAGGAGAGGCGGCGGTAGTCGGTAGAGGCGGCGGTGCAGCTTCCCGTCGCTTCAGCGCCCCCTTTAGATCAGCTTAGGGTTTGTAGGTTAGGGTTTTGGCGGCGGCACGGTGAACCTCGGTTTCCGGTGCCGCCCCGGCTCCTACCTCTTTATATGTGGCGCTGGCGACAGGCCCTTGACCTAATGGGTGGCGCCCTGATCGATGCGCGATCGATGGGGTTGGGCATTTGGCGTTGGGCCAAATGCGAGATCAATTCTAACATTCTCCTTGATCTCAATCGTGCTTTATCTTTAATTACTTTTGACTTTACTCATTCCATCACAAATTGGTGCATAGAGCGTGTCTCATCGTCACGGTCAATCGCCGATAGATTCAATGACTACAATACACCTCCTGTTGCTCAAATAGTTACTTTAAACTTTTGGGCCATCTTTTAGTCCAGATTCATAGGCTTTCCCTTAAACCCATGCCTGGCTATATGTTCTCTCGAACACGTTGGGTGGTAAGCCTTTAGTAAGCGGATCCGCCAACATCTTTGCGGTGCTTATATGCTCAAGATTTATAATTTGATCCCGAACTTTATCTTTCACAACATAGTACTTTATGTCAATGTGTTTGACAAACACCACTTGACTTATTGTTGTGAGCATACATTCTTCTTTGGTTCATTATCGCAGACAACTTAAGTGGTCTATTGATGTCGTCAACCACTTTTAAACCGGGTATGAACTTCTTTAGCCGATTCACTCCGCCAGTAGCCTCATAACATGCTACAAACTCGGCATACATTGTGGGCGATGTAGTGACGGTTTGCTTTGAGCTTTTCCACGATATAGCTCCTCCGGTGAGTGAACACATATCCGGATGTCGACTTTCTATCATCTCCATAAAATCGAATCAGATACCCCACTATATGGAGTAAATCGATCTTACGTATGTCATCATGAGGCCTTTTGTTCCTTGCAAATAACGCAAGACTTTCTTTATCAATTTCAATGTTCTATTCGTGATTGCTCTGGAATCGCCAAGTAACCATTAACAAAAACTAAGTCGTATGCGTGTGCACACTTGAGCATCTTGTAAGCTTCCGGCAATTGAAGCATATGGAACCGCTTTCATTTGATCGATCTCATCTTGGTTCTGGGGCATTGAAAATCCTCATATCATCGCCCTTGACTATAGGTGCAGGTGAAGGACTACATTTATGCATCCCAAATTTCTTTAAGACTTTCTCTATGTATGTCTTTTGTGATAGTCCCAATATCCCTTTGTTTCTATCCCGGTGAATTTCGATCCTTAGAACGAACGAAGCTTCACCAAGATCTTTCATATCAAAGTTTGAGGACAAAAACTTCTTTGTCTCGATGTGATCGACATCACTACTAGCCGAGAGGATATCATCCACATCTGTGATTAGGAAGATAAACTTCCCATCTTTAAACTTTGTATAGACACGTTGTCCTCTACATTCTCTTTAAACCCAAATTTTCTTATTGTACTGTCAAACTTCAAGTACCACTGTCTTGAAGCTTGCTTTAACCCATAAATCGATTTCTTTAGGCGGCATCCCATTCTTTCATTTCCTTCCATGACAAAACCTTTCGGTTGTGCCATGTAAACATTTTCCTCCAAATCCCCATTAAGAAATGCCGTCTTTACATCCATCTGATGCAACTCTAAATCATAATGTGCTACTAATGCCATTATGATTACGAAGAATCTTTACAGAGGCTGGAGAAAAGGTCTCATTGTAATCAATCCCTTCTCTTTGCGTAAAGCCTTTTGCCACAAGTCGCGCTTTGTATCTTTCTACATTCCTTGGGAGTCAAGCTTTGTTTTGTAGACCCATTTCTGACCCTCTTTGTTTTGGCTCCTTTAGGAATAATTTCCAAGTCCTGACTTTATTAGCCTTCATGGACCTCATTTCCTCTTCCATGGCCTCAAGCCATTTTGAAGAATTTTCGCTTCTCATGGCTTCTTCAAATGAGGTGGGATCATCCTCTATTTGAAATTCCTCTGTATTATAAATCTGATAATCATCAGAAATAGCTGATCTTCTTACTCTTTGAGACCTCCTCGGGGCCTCCTCATTTGGTAGGCCTCCTCATTTGGTACATCTTCTGTTTGAGGCTGCTGTTGCTCCCCCTCGTTTGTGGCAATGGGTTCTATAGGATCTCAAGAGCGGGTTCCTCATTCTCATTCATTGTTGCCACGGGAGAAACAATAACAGTCTTGGCACCACGTTGTCTTATACCGTCGGTCTGCTGACAATGAGTAGTGGGAAGAGTGGCTCTTGAATCATCGGAGTGGGCACATATACCCGCTTCTCTTCAAGATCAATCTCTCGAGCTACCATGCTCCCCTCATCATTTCATCCTCTAAGAAGGCAGCGTGTCTCGTTTCTACAAACTTTGTATATCATGCGGATAGTAGAAGCGAAAACCTTTTGACTTTTGGGTAGCCAATGAAATGGCAACTTCATCGCTTTGGGATCTAGCTTCTCAATGTTTGGGTTAAATACTTTAGCCTCAAGAGACTCCCCACACACGTAAGTGGTTTAGTGAAGGAACTCTTCTGTCCACAACTCGTGCGGTGTTTTGGCGCGACTTACTAGGCACTCTATTGAGAATATGAATGGCGGTTTTCAACGCCTCCATCCATAAACTCAATGGGAGTGTGGAGTAGCTCATCATGCTTCGCACCATATCCATCGAGTGCAGTTGCGTCTTTAAGCTACTCCATTTCTTTGAGGTCGCCGGTGTAGAATCTTGGGCTACTATGTCATTTTCTGTAAGAACCTGCATAAAGGTCCAGAACTTGTCCATATGGGGTATGTCGTAGTAGTACTCCACGCGTCGGATCGAACTATCTTAATCTTTAAATCGTGTTGATTTTCAACTTGACCTTAAATATCTTGAATTTATCAAAGGCTTCATTTCTTTCTTTGATTGGATAAATATATCCATAACGGGAGTAATCATCAGTGAATGTTATGAGCAGTCATATCCATCCACACTTTTCACGGAAAAGGACCACAAATGTCTGTGTGAACAATTTGTAGAACTCATGTGCTTCTTTTGCATCTTTCTTAATTTTCTTTACATATTTCCTTTAATGCATTCTCGCATTGTTCTAAGTCTGAGAACTCTAATAGAGGAAGAATTTCATTCTTAACTAGTCTTTCTATTCTCCCTCGAAATATGGCCTAAGCAGCGATGCCATAATTTGACGATTCATTATGAGTTCTCTTTCGTTTTACATTTACATTCGTGAGCGAGATTCAATCACTTTCGCACGCTTGACGTTTCCATTATCGCATCGACATTCACATCATCACATAATGATAACAAATAAAGCTCATTTTGTAATATGGCAAGACCAACACATTCTTTATTAAATATTATTTCGCACTTGCCATTTTCAAAATTACAATCATAACCATCTTTGTCCAAATTGGAAACACTAATCAAATTCCTCTGTAAGAGGAACAAAAGAACATCTCTAAGTAAAGATTGGAGCCATTAGTTAACTCTAATGAAAGATCTGCGGCTTCAACCGCTTGGACTCCATTTGCGACTTTAATGCATCTTTCGTTTCTTTGCGTAGTCCTCGTCGAACGGAATCCCTGTAAGGAATTAGCAACATGAACAGTTGCTCCTGAGTCAATCCACCAAGTGGATTTCGAATATTGTACATACAAGCATTCATTTATGAAGGTAATAATGTTCTCACCTTTCTTTGCCATTATCATCTTTAAGTAATCAGAACAGTTCTTCTTATAGTGTCCGGTCTTCTTGCAGTGAAGACACTGATCTTTGTCTCTGACAAATTTATTACATTGAGGTGATGGATGAGAGGCTTTTCCTTGTTCCTTGAGAAGGAGGTCTTTGTTGAAGTTCTTTTCTGTTATCCTTCACATAGTTGATAGATCCACCATGTGAGGATTTAATTCTTTCCTCTTCTTGAACACACATAGCTATGCACTTTTCTAAGTCCCATTTATCAGGCTGCATGTTGTAGTTGACAACAAAGGTGTCAAACTTTTCTGGCAAGGAAGCAAAAATCAAGTGAATAAGGAACTCATCCTTGAGAGCCAAATCCATTGGTTTAAGCTTGGATGCAAAGTTGCTCATCCTTAGTATGTGTTCTCTTATTCCATTGCCACCACGAATACCTTTACATCTGGTCGCTAATCATTTGTGTAGCATATGTCTTTGAAGAGCGATGGCGACTCTTTATTTTATCAAGGTATACGTGGCGGTGTCACGATCTGCGATTGAGCCCACAATTGCGAGGCTCAATCGTGTTCTTTATCACGACCATACATTTCTTGTTGGTGTGGTCCATTCTTATGCTCTAGGTCATAAGACATCGTGAGGGCGTGATCCCTCTATCTTTTCGCCAGCGATATCATCCTCGTCTTGATCCTCACTAGTGCCATAGGCTCGGTGGGTCGTCTTTGTAGTGAGGACTCGATCCACCTCGGCTAAGATAAGCGCTAAGTCTATCTTTTTCTTCCACTCTCCATAATTATCTCCTTTGAGAGTGTGGATCTCTCGATACAACACATCAAGTTGTATCCTCACGAAAATTTAGTTCAAATAAAGTGAGAGCGAAACATGAAAATTATATGCCTTATTTCCAACGTTGGTCAAAAATCGACATACAATTAAATCAATTATATCTATACATTAAATCTATATCATAGTTGGCGAAATAGAAACAATGCATAAAAATCATCGATTAAAATTATAATCTTTGTTATTATCAGCGTTGGTCAAAAAATAACAATATCATAATTCACAACAATTCTTAAAAATTAAATTCTCGTTGGTTCAATTTAATTAAAGAATTAATCAACATTAACTTTTGCAGCGGAAACTGTAATTATTCTAAAATAATTTATTATTCAGAAGCATTATACTTTACACTTTTAATCTCTGGAAATAATAACACGTTGGTGCAAAAATTTAAAGAGATTTTATTCAATTTTTTTTATTGAAATTCATTCAAAAATGCTTCTGAAAACAATTAAATTCAATTTTCTGAGTTACTGTTCATAACCGGCCGATTTACTGTTTAAACCGGCCATTTGGCATCATCGCCTCGGCCCATTACTATGTCTCTACCACGGCACATTGGCTGCTATGAGCAAGAACTCGTAAAATTGAATTTAATTGTTTTCAGAAGCATTTTTGAATGAATTTCAATAGAAAAATTGAATAAAATCTCTGTAAATTTTTTGCACCAACGTGTTATTTTTCAGAGATTAAATGTGTATAGTTATAATGCTTTTGAGAATGAATTATTTTTGAATAATTTAATGTTTTCGCTGCAAAAGTTTAATGTTGATTAATTCTTTTAATTAAATTCGAACCAACGAGAGAATTTAATTTTTTAAGAATTGTTGTGAATTATGATATTGTTATTTTTTGACCAACGTTGATAATAACAAAGATTATAATTTTAATCGATGATTTTATGCATTGTTTCTATTTACGCCAACGGTGATATAGATTTAATGTGTAGATAAAATTGATTTAATTGTATGTCGTATTTTGACCAACGTTGGAAATAAGGCATATAATTTTCATGTTACGTTCTCACTTTATTTGAACTAAATTTTCAGGAGGATACAACTTGATGTGTTGTATCAGAGAGATCCCCACTCTCAAAGGAGATAATTATGGAGAGTGGAAGAAAAAGATAGACTTAGCGTTTATCTTGGCTGAGGTGGACTGGGTCCTCACTACAGCACGACCCACTGAGCCTATGGCACTAGTGAGGATCAAGATGAGGATGATACCGCTGGCGTAAAAGACAGAGGATCACGCCCCACTGATGTCTTATGACCTAGAGCATAAGAATGGACCACACCAACAAGAAATGTATGGTCGTGATAAAGAACACGATTGAGCTCGCATATTGTGGGCTCAATCGCAGATCGTGACATCGCCACGTATCACCTTGATAAAATAAAGAGTCGCCATCGCTCTTCAAAGACATATGCTACACTTGATTAAGCGACTTGTGATGTAAAGGTATTCTCGTGGTGGCGATGGAATAAGAGAACACATACTAAGGATGAGCAACTTGGCATCCAAGCTTAAACCAATGGATTTGGCTCTCAAGGATGAGTTCCTTATTCACTTGATTTTTGCTTCCTTGCGTAAAAGTTTGACACCTTTGTTGTCAACTACAACATGCGACCGATAAATGGGACTTAGAAAAATGCATAGCTATGTGTGTTCAAGAGGAGGAAAGAATTAAATCCTCACATGGTGGATCTATCAACTATGTGAAGGATAACAGAAAAGAACTTCAACAAGACTCTCCTTCTCAAGGAACAAGGAAAAGCCTCGTCATCACCTCAACGTAATAAATTTGTCAGAGACAAAGATCGTTGTCTTCATCAGAAGAAGACCTGACACTACAAGAAGAACTGTCTGATTACTTAAAGATGATAATGGCAAAGAAAGGTGAGAACATTATTACCTTCATAAATGAATGCTTGTATGTACAATATTCAAATCCACTTGGTGGATTGACTCAGAGCAACTGCTCATGTTGCTAATTCCTACAGGATTCCGCTCGACGAGGACTACGCAAAGAAACGAAAGATGCATTAAAGTCGCAAATGGAGTCCAAGCAAGTTGAAGCCGTTGTGATCTTTCATTAGAGTTAGCTAATGGCTCCAATCTTTACTTAGAGATGTCCTTTTGTTCCTCTTTACAGAGGAATTTGATTAGTGTTTCCAATTTGGACAAAGATGGTTATGATTGTAATTTTGAAATGGCAAGTGCGAAATAATATTTAATAAAGAATGTGTTGGTCTTGTCATATTACAAAATGAGCTTTATTTGTTATCATTATGTGATGATGTGAATGTCGATGCGATAATGGAAACGTCATAAGTAGAAAGTGATTGAATCTCGCTCACTAATCTAAACAAAACGAAAGAGAACTCATAATGAATCGTCGAAATTATGGCAATCGCTGCTTAGGCCATATTTCGAGGGGAGAATAGAAAGACTAGTTAAGAATGAAATTTTTCCTCTATTAGAGTTCTCAGACTTAGAACAATGCAGAGAATGCATTAAAGGAAATATGTAAAGAAAATTAAGAAAGATGCAAAAGAAGCACAGAGTTCTACAAATTGTTCACACAGACATTTGTGGTCCTTTTCCGTGAAAAGTGTGGATGGATATGACTGCTCATAACATTCACTGATGATTACTCCGTTATGGATATATTTATCCAATCAAAGAAAGAAATGAAGCCTTTGATAAATTCAAGATATTTAAGGTCAAGTTGAAAACCAACACGATTTAAAGATTAAGATAGTTTGATCCGACGCGTGGAGTACTACTGACGACATACCCCATATGGACAAGTTCTGGACCTTTGCGAGGTTCTTACAGAAAATGGCATAGTAGCCCAAGATTCTACACCGCCAACCTCAAAGAAATGGAGTAATGAAAGACGCAACTGCATTCTCGATGGATATGGTGCGAAGCATGATGAGCTACTCCACACTCCCATTGAGTTTATGGATGGAGGTGTTGAAAACCGCCATTCATATTCTCAATAGAGTGCCTAGTAAGTCGGTGCCCAAAACACCGTACGAGTTGTGGACAGGAAGAGTTCCCTCACTAAACCACTTACGTGTGTGGGGATCGACCACCGCCTCTACCGACTGGATCGACCACCGCTGCCTCTTCTCTACCGACGGGATCAACCACCGCCAGGAGACGTCACCGCAAGGGAGATCGCCTCCGCTCGGGACACGCCATGGCCAACCCTACCTCCTCTACACTCGACGGTAACCTCTCTCTCTCTCGGTCACTCTCGGACTCGATCCAAAACCATGAACACAAAACAGAAAACCCTAGATCCAAAGAGATCAAAAGAATTAACAATGGTATCATGCAGTCCTTGGTGGCCATTATGCTAGGTGCAAAGCTCCCGCAATCTGTGAGCTATTGAGCAGACTTCAAGTCTGCAACAAGGCAATATCCAAGCTGTAGTCTAAAATTGTAAATTTGAGTTAACCATCTATATCGTCTTATGCTACTGCAACTGTAAATTTGTGTTCTAAACTGTTGCCTTGTCTAATTTAAAAAGTGACAACTTGGCATTGACAATAATGTATTGAATTGTAGTTTGGTACATTTGATATTCGCAATTTCGCATTATCAAAATTATAAAAATTCACAAAACACTGAACAGAAAATACAACATAAACTAGGGTAAAATGACATGGGTGCACATTCAACATAGAGTTGAAAGCATCTGGGGGTTTTATATCTGATGTTCTGTAGGTGTCCACATCTGAGTTTATGTTTTGTGCCAATAAAGAAATAAGCATAATTCTTGAAAGTACTTCTTAAAGAAGAAGAGGAGCTGGGCAAGAACAACCAAATGAATCTACTCACCACAATGCATCTTATCAGGAAACAGGAAAAGCAAATTGCTGTCACAGTCCCAACCTGACAGACATTTAATAAAAGCACAGTTAGCACATTAGTTTACAGCACCTGAGCAGCTTAAGCTAGACATAGAGAGAGAAAAATTAAGTACAGTCATGCATCTATAAACATTATGGTATCAAAATTATTCTGATGTTTCAGCATTCAAGTTGAACTAACGTTTGTTGAAACGGAAAGTTGTTTTGCAATACAGACCAGCAAGAGTATGGGATTTGCTCTCCACAACAGCCTAATGTTACAAACAAGAGGAAATATGTAAAAGCTACATGTAAAAATAGTGTAATGACCTCATAAAGCTTCTTTCTCCGTCCCTTTGATTCAATTGGGAAGCGTCTCAGCATTAAAAATAGCCTAAACAAAAGGGAAAAAAAATACACCTTCCAAATAAATCACTTACTGAAAGCCACATATGTGCAAAAGAAATTAAACAACTACCTTCCACCATATATTAAGAAACCCAGAAGGGCTATAAAGGAGACAACTGCAAATAACGAAGAAAAAAAACATCAGCGAGCTACAAAGCTGAAATAAACAGACAATTTTTCTGGCAACAGCAAGGACAGAAAAAGTACCTGATATAAATATTTTGGTCACAAGCTCAACCAGAGGATTATCATTAATTCCAAGGTATATCCAAATAAAAACCTGTGCACACCTTCTATTAGTAATAAATCACAGTACAGAAGGATCAACTATGCAACAAGTTGGATACCTGTAGATACTGTTAGATGGAGGGGGGGGGTTGCAAATGTGAATAGTTGGTTGTATTGCAATAGCCCAAGGGAGAAATATATAATACAAGGACTCACAAGAGTAAACTCTAGACTAAAGTGGAATACCACAAATACCCACATTTCAAAGGGTTAACACTACAATAAGGAAAATTCGAAATCCGAGTTTTGATAATGTGGTCGTAGCGTGCAGCTTTTGGAAAATATGTCGAGTATCAAAAGATCTCTCATCCGGGGTCGTGCGACAGCCCATAAAGCACAAGGTGCAGGGGCTGAAAAAGTAGATGCAAGCGGCAGCAACGTCGACCGCGGCAACACAACGAAGATGATGGAACCGACAAGAATAGAGAGAGCTATCAAATCAAGTAGAAGAGGAATGGATAGAAGCATAACGACGCAGATCGAAGCCCGAGATGGTGGCGGTGCAGTCCACAAGAAGCATGGTGGCCCTAGAAGCTCGGGGCGGTGGCTCAGAGAGAGGCGGCGGTATCATAACGACTTCTACGATCTGCAGCGGCTCAGAGAGAAGAGCGGTTGCTGCTTCCATGCGAAAGGGAAAAGGAGGGCCACACTCGATCCAAGATGACGGACCATGGCTAGCAAAGCAATTAGCTGACTGACAAGGAATTTGTGGACTCGCACGGCTTAGATGAACTCAAAGATAGAGTGATGTGAACTTGGATGGATTCAAAGGGAAAAAGTATTCAAAGGAGCAGCATAACTCTTTAACAGTCAGAAGATGCTGCAAGATTCAAAGCCGGAGGGGTCGGGAAGGCGGCGCAGTGGAGGACGACGCGGAGATTCAGCAGTGCGGAGGGGCCCGAGGCGGCGCTTGGCGGCGGCAGCCTATGGAGGCGGCGGATGGTGCAACAGCCTAGCGGCGGCGCGACGGCACGGCCTTGCAGAGACCCAGCAACGGTGTCGTCTCGGGCCTGGCCGATGATGGGGTCAGATCCGAGGCCAACACGGTCGACGGCGCGAGGCGGCGGCCAGAGAGGAATCTTGATGGTGCTTCTACTGAGGAGAGACTTCGGTTAAGAGGGTAGCCGCCCCGGGAGTGGAGATTGCTCCTCCCGAGGGCAGCGGAGGACGAGCGGAAGCTAGAAGAGGGGAGTGCAAATGTGAATAGTTGGTTGTATTGCAATAGCCCAAGGGGGCAATATACAAGGATAAACATAAGAGTAAACCCTAGACTAGAGTAGAATACCACAAATACCCTTAACAGCTACATGAAAAGTACTTGTCAAAGACTAAGAATAATTCAATTGACATATGCATGTTACAATTGTAATTAATTGAATAACAATTCTCATGAAAAAGCTTACAAGTAATAGAATGACTTGGCTAGGTAAAAACCAACCTGAATTACATATATGGTGCTATTAACTGCGACGTATATAATCCTTAGCTTGTCTGTGGGAAGATTCTTAGCCTGGATAGATATATAAAACAACAAATAAATACATCCATCAGTTCATGGATTAAATTTTTTAAAAGGCGAAAGGAAAGGTAAAAGATGTAGTTAGCACCTGATGGTATATTTCTGCCCAGAACAGCACAAGCAACGTATAGGTTGAGAAAAATAGAAGACCAGGAAGGTCTAATAACACCAAAGTATACACCTGTTAAAACATAAGAGTTTTGTTGAGCAATCAAACTACAAGACTAACATTAAAAGAAGGAAAAATTCAATCGAGAAGACCATAAATAAAACTATGAACTGCGAACTGCAAGAAATTTTTTTTTTCATAATTATTAGTCTAGAAAGAATTCAGATAGAAAAAAAAACAGAATTCAACAATTTTTGTACCAGTTAGCTTAGGCGAATGGTTCTTACTTTTGTTTGAGAAAGGAACACATGCGCATGAAATCCAAATACGACAGCACGAACTGCAAGAGGAACACCATAGTTAGTGACAACGGATCACAAGGAAGACAGAAAATAAAATAACAGCACAGCACAGCACATTACCCCCATTTACTATGAAGTTCATAAGATGGAAAACCTTCTGTGTGGTCCAACCAAATTCAGGCACCCGCAACTGAATTCTGATCAATTGAACCTGCAAGCGGAAATAAATTAAGCTAACTTATAATGGTGGACTCAAACGAAAGGTAAAATCATTTAGTGGTATCATAAAGTTTGACTATCCAGTAAGGAATAACATTAATGTCAATTACCACCCATGAATGACATTCATAAACCAGATAGAATTAAACTTCATTTAACTCCAAATCGAAGTCCAAAGTAATGTCCTCACAAGTTTCAGCTCAATGACTTGCATTTTATATGGGTAGCGCTATAGCGATAGCGATTCATTTCATTAATCAATGCTCAACAGACATTTCATTAAATTAATACTCAACAAAACAACATTCTTCCAAACAATAGCTGAATAGGACCGTCAACATTTTAGAAAAACAAGGTTAATGGAAAAATTTAAGAAAATATTGGAGAAAAAATAAATCAAATTATAGAAAAATAGTAACAACAGCCCCTTGTCACTGTACACTATGAACAGAATCTTTTTAAAATGGAACAGAAATCTGCCCTTTATCTTGTCACTCTGAAAGACAGTTTCAACAAATCCACTCAACCAACTAAGCTCAAAAGGAATTAAAGAAGCAAGGCAGATGACATAATCAAACAATGCTGTGCCAAATTAGCTTTTAGACTAGCACAGTAATTATAAAACAGTGTGAAAGCAGTTTTTCCCTTCCAGACCACTGAAACGAAAATGATCCAAGGAGAAGGTAACCACCGAGTAGGCTTACACTGCACACAATGGAAAACAGAATAAAGGCGAAGCTTAATGCCCATTAGCTGAAGGGATAAACACATTTTTGCCTGGCTAGTTCCACTCAGGCTTATTTTTGTCCCGCTACTTTAAAAATGGTTTAAGTTCACATTAACCCTTCTAAATCAAACCAGCTCAGTTTGGTCCTTTGTTGTAATTTTGTCATTTGGATGACAAACAACACGTGGCAACAACAAGGGCATGGTGTGAGGTTGTCAGCCCACAAGGAGGTGATGAATACCACATAGGCACCACATAGCTGACCCCTCTCTCCTACCCCCCACTGTGACCTTTTCCATCAATGTCGTGCTGATTCAGTTCGTTGTGCTTGTGCTTCTGACTCAACTTCACATCATAGCCCATCATTGTCTTGCGTCATTAGATACAATGTAGACCAAACTGAGTTGGGCTTAAAGTAGAGAGACTACTTTGGTCAATTTTGAAGTAGAGGGAATAAAATAAAGTACAATTCTCTGTTTGCAGCATAGTATCATCTGCTGTCACTAATCAAATGGAATAGTCAAACTGTCACAAAATCTTGGATGTCCTTAACCTCTAGATAGCCACAATTTGGCAGGTTGTAATGATGAGTAAGTCATGTTGGTTTAGTGCTCTATGATTGTCCTTCAGAGCCCAGAACATCATGTTCTCATCTAAAACTTTGATTAACTATTCCTTCAGACAATTTCCGCCAAAGAAATGAAAGAACTATGGTAATATTTTAGTTTTTGTATGCGGCATACAAAAAATTTTCCAGATTCTTTCCAGTCCTCCACGTGGGAGTGAGATGGAAGTGGAAGGTGGAAGGTGAGCAAAACTAAGAAAAATCGCTACATTTTTTTTAATCGCTGCATATAATTATAAAAAGTTCGATCATAGCCATAAAAAAGGATTTTGGGAGATAATTGAAGCAAGTTGTAAACATCTTAGCTGTGATGATGGCAACGCTCGAGCCTGGGTGTTCATGGTGCGATGGCAGTGATGCTCAGGCAATATAAGTAATGCTTATCCGCAATTTGACGGTGACAAACAATCTGAGGTAGTTGCAGTGGACAAGCTCAAGCCACAGTGCTAGACTACATGGCAGTTTCGCTGCATCCACTGTTGTTATACCACTCAACGCTAGCGCTACAGCATGCTTCGACAGTGGTAGCTTGTAGAAATTACACACAACAAAGGGTCTGCCTTCAAGACATGGCTGACCCTGAGAATAGCAATGTGATGGACAACCAACAGTTATGGCATTGGTGATGTGGCAATGGATTGGAGGTAATTTGTGAATCAAATGGATTATAGAGCTTGTGTTTATGGTGCACTTGGCCTTTTTTGAGGCTGCAATATTCTAACAGTGTAAGGGAAAGAATGCCTTGGATTTTGGTATGATGACAATATATTGATTGACTAACAACAGCGATGATATTAATCCTTAATTTAGACATGACAAGATATGGGTCCAAAATTGTTTAGTGTAACGCACTAGCACATGGCACCGGTGGAACCACACCTGAGGCAGCAAGGGATGCAGGGCCCCCTCCCTCTGGCACAACAGTCTAGTACAGTTGAGTCTGCAGCTATATATAAACATGAATACTAGCTGTCAAATGGTGAATCTGATAGATTCTGAAATTGGTGATTGCAAGTTGGATCCTCCACCAGCTGTAGTTTTCAATATTTTTAGTCTTTTTTTCAGTTTTCACACCTCTTCCTTTCTCACTTTGTATGGCGCATATTCTTATTCTGCTGACCCTTCTCCACCGGTCAGCCATCAGCGCCCTCCTTACACAAAGTTTTAGTGCTGTCCCTGGTCACGGGTAACAATTTAGAGTGAACCATTGCCCATTACAAATTACCATGATTCACTAACTAGGATACCAGTGCGAATATACGCCATACTTGCAATTTCCTATTCAACCCATAATTCGAAATGGAAATCCAGGCGGGTTCCTTTTTGCAATTGGGTATACATGGTATAACATGCTAAGCCTCGAGATAAATGGCCACACGCTAACCATAGCTTTAGTGTACGCCAACAACACTATGTAGCCACAATCGATTTCAAACAATAACACCCTTCAAACATTCATGTCACAAATACCCCCAGAAAACGAACTTTTGGGACAGAAACGCTACCAATCCCCATAGACTAAGCATCCCCACCCCGCAATCGCAGGTTCCGGTGGGGATTAGCGATTCGGCGAGGTTAGGGTTACAGGGTTAGAACTTAGAAGAGTGGTATACCAGGGCGACGGTGGAGACGAGCGCGTAGGCGGCGGAGAGGAGAAGAAGGCACCGTCCTGCCACGCCGGCGACTCGTTCACCTCCTCCCACCAGCCCCGCAGAGCCGCAGCGAGCCCTCCTGCCGCCGCCGCCGTCATCTCCGGGGACGGCAGCGTCGACAGGGACGACGAGACCAGCTTCCTCATCTGGCCCTCTCTCTCTCTCTCTCTCTCTCACAGCTTTCTCGCGCTTCCCTTGCGATTGTTTGGGCAGACCCCGGACATGTGGGCTCGGGAACTTCTGGCCCACCTATCAGTGATTGATTTGGTCGACGCTTGTTCGTGTGGGGTTAGACCGTGAGTGGGACCGAAATGCAGCGAGCGGGGATGGATGGCTTCATGGGGTCACGACTCGGCCTCGGGTGGATCGCCGGATTGGGTTATTTCTGCGAGGAATATTACTGGGGATGCTCTGGGCCCCACCTAGCTTTGGACACTCTGGGCCCCACCTACTTTGGACACACAAGTCAGTTGATATCGGAGTTGTGGGGCCCGGTTTGAAGTAAACAAATAAATGTTTCCATCTCATCGTCGGTCGGGCTGTTGCCCGTACATACACGTTTTTCACGATATATGGCAATATATAACCTCGCTCAAACCTTTTTTTTTTTGAATTGCTACGTAACTTCCGATGGTATTTGGAAGTCAAAACTGTTATTTTTACATTCGTTAGATGTCTTTATAAGATTCATTTGTTGATGTGTTGTAAGAAAAAAATTATAATAGTCGAATTTTCATTCGTTCGATATGCTTTGAGATTTGTACTTTTCCCATCTGATTAATTGGGTCTGAATTTATTATGATTTTACCTTCGAAACATAATAGGTACACTACATTGTCGTATTTTGTTCGTATATAATTTTATTTTTTATCTTTGTTTTTGCTCAACCTCTCAAAGTACATGTGAAGAACATAACGGGTTCACCATATTGTCGTATTTTGTTAGTATATAATTTTATTTTTTATCTATGTTTTTGCTCAACCTCCCAAAGTACATGTAAGATTTTGAATCATGTGATGAAAATATATGTTGTTAAGACTTTCAAGAATAATTACAGTGATCAAGAATCAAAAGTACATAAATAATTTAATGTAATTTATGTACAATAGAGTTGTAAATGAATTTTCATAATGTGATAGTTTTTTTTATAGAGAAAACAGTCAAATTATGTGTAGACAAACCCTTATAAAAATGCAAAGTTAGAGTAACCAATAAATCAACCATGCTCTACAAATAGGGTTTAAAAATAGACAGATCCCGCTTGGAGTTCATGCAGTTTTCACTATGGTCTAGAAATGCGACTCATGAAATTCATAGCTAATGAATTCCTTAGGCAGTATGAAAATTGCGGCACATAAAGTTTTGTATTATCGTGTCATCCTAATATAAACACATCCCAAACTGTTTGATTAAGATTTCGGATCATCCTCTCAAGAATACATACAGATTATTGCAGATATCACTCACATATTCTAAAAAAAAGAAAGGAAACTCCTCAAGAGTTGCTAACTAGAAACGACAATAGGGATTGATCCCCACTTACAGCTCTATTGTAGATGGATTGATCCTCATTAGAATCTGCTAGGTGAAATTGCAGGACAACACAAAAATTCCATATGATATTTCATTCAATCATTTTAAAGATCCAGCGAAACAACACACGAGTACGACGGTAAAACCCAAGCTTTTCATGCAGTTCCACACATTTGTTTCTGTACTAAAAAATATTTTCTGACACAACAATCCTCGACCAATTGATGCAACGGTGGATTACTAATTACTAGAGGTGGAAAAAAAAGTTCGAAACTCGCGAGCTAGTTCGGCTCATTAAGAGCTCAGCTCGACTCAGCTTGAACTCGGTCCCACGAGCCGAGCCGAGCCGGCAATTTAGCTCGTTTTCTTAACGAGCCGGGCCGAACTGGCTCGCGAGTTGCCCATTAACTCGCTTAGCTCGTTCACTCACCAGTTATCCAGAGTTCTAGGCCATCTCGGTTGACCACCAGGCAGTCCACTGGCCAGTTCCTAGCACAACCCACTGGCCACTGGGATCAGCGCAACTCTAACTCCCTAACTCCCTCATCCCTAATGCTCGGTAGCTCGGGGCTCGTGCGTTTGGCCTTCCAGTTCCTTCCTTGTTTCGCACGTCTGTCCTGTTAGTGGCTTCAGAATGAATGATAGTTTTGTCTGTAATACAGAGTGACGTATATTTAATGGCTTCAGAATGAATCATGTTTTTTCACATGCTATAAGCGGGTTAATTGCATAACAGAGATAGTGCATAGTGGTGGTAGCATGATTATTGATTAACAGGGATGGACTGCATGGATTTTTATTGATAACGAGCCTAACGAGTCGAGTTTGAGTTTTTTAACGAACCGAGCCGAGTTTGGTATTTTGCTCGTTAGCTTAACGAGCCGAGCCGAGCCGGGCTCGTTTTCTTAATGAGCTAAGCCAAGCCAGCTCGTTATCCACCCCTACTAATTACTGTAGAGACCAACAAAATAGCTGAACACATGTCCCTTTGAAAACTACAAAAATGCATATTTGCTTCCCACTAATTACTGTACGGACCAACAAAATAGCTGAACACATGTCCCTTTGAAAACTACAAAAATGCATATTTGCTTCCCACTATTCATGTCGACATTGATATTAATGAAAAAGAAACTTTTGTTACGAAATGCATCTTTTGAAGTTCTCGATAGGCATGTATTGATCGAGTAACTTATTGGGTAGTCCAGTTCTAACTCCGTAAGAGGGACATGTTTTGTCAGTTGGACCACATAACATATCTCCACCGCCCCATTGCAAGTAGGAATCTAGAGAAGAAATTTAACAGACAAAATGATCGCACAGGAGTAAATCCAAAATATGAAGAGCTTCTTGCAGACAAGGTAACCCTGTCTACATAGTAAAAGCAGCAATCAAAGTTGTTACGATGAATGTTTAAAAAATGTTGACATATCTGATACGAAACTTGGACTATGAGCGTGTAATAGAGCAAAAATCAAATTGCAAATTGCACCATGCATAACCCCATGGATATGGAAGCATGATATGTGTTTTTATACCTTTATTGATATAAAAGGAGTTTGTGGTGACGTTAGTATGTCGTCCCCTCCCATCTCTCTTTTTACACCCCTAGAAAGTCTTCAACAAAAAATAGCCACCTCCCCAACAAACAAATACCATCTCCGTAAAAAATCTCTAGCAAAACCATAAAAACATTCTCATAACAAAGATTGATTGGGCACGATGGCGGAGCCGAGGGCATAGTGTAAGCTGAATACCTCGGTGGAGGCGTAGCGTCAGCTTGATCGGCGCACAACCGAACACAAATGCTGAGCCGAGGGTGTGAAGCAGATCCTGATGATGTCTACTCGACGTGCACTAGTAATATTACCACCCCACAGGGTGTTGGTGGACTTAGGTCAGTGCAAATATATATGTTGCTCGCTGCATGTTTTAGACTAACATGTGTTTATGTGTTTGGACATGGTTTCTTTTGGTCTTTGCTTGTGTATAGGTTTATTGGAGATGTCAGCGGCCTTCTATTTGTGGCGTGTTGGCAGCCTTGTACTTCGCTCCAAGATCATTAGTTGGTGAAAACAATCATAGACAACACAAGAAAAGTTTATTTTTTATTTTGGGTGCTTGGGAAAAATTCCCAGTGAGAAGTAAATCACACCAAAATACATTCCACACACTTGTACATGTAGGATACATACTATCTTTGCCCTCTAAAGTGCTTTGATATTTGTGCAATTACATCATAACGACTAGAAGATGGGACGATGGTTTGAATTTGAATGTTTGCAACAATCTCTAGGCACATTTAAAGGCGGTGGTGGTACATGCCCATATGTACAAGCGGTAAAACCATTCTGATGAATTTTGATGGCAAAGCTAGAATCCCATTCCACCGCATTGAAATATAGCCCCACAAGAAAAGTAATCATATATTTTTTGAGAAGTAATCACATAAATTGTGAGAAAAAATTGAAAAGACAGGAAAAATGTTGAGAATAATTATGAACATTCAGAAATCAGAAAGTTTGGAAAATGAGAAACAGTCACAAAATTTATGAAATAAAAACAAGAGAGTTTAAGGAGAATTTTTTTTATTAATCATTTTTTTTTCTGACCGTGGGAGCTTAGGGTCAGGGATGGGTCATGGGTGTTCAGCTGAATACCCCATTTTTTTTTCAAAATATCTGGTATAAAATAGGTATATTAGATGTATGTGTTATTAGTTAAGCTAAAATTATATATTTGTGTCCGTAAATGAATTTAGTCAGTACTCCCCACACCTCGCTGGTAACACATTAGGCCTATTTTCCTTCCTACTTCAGCCGACCAAACCCAAACCTCTATTCTCTCTCAATGTGGTGTGTGTGTGTGTGTGGTGGTCGTGTGGGGGCCTCAAGTGGCGAGCAGCGGAGCGCGGGCTACAAAGGCGAGCGACGGTCGGTGGACACGACGCAACGACAAGCAAGCGTGAGGCAGCGTTGGGCGAGCGTGCGGCAACGCACCTGCGCAGGCGAACAGAGGTGCGACGTGAGGAAGGGAGCGGGCGGCACCAAGAGAGCAACGCGGTGGCCAGGAAGGAGCATGGCTGATGCGACAATGGATGCCTAATCTTTCGGTGAGAATGATAACTCGATTTTGGTGGAGATGAGTATCACGATTCGACTACCAATCGCACACGACCAATATACCCGGCAATCGCTGTACCAACTCTGAGATCGTTATCAACCTTGCTAGAAGCACGATCGACCTAACCACAAAGGATTATTCCTACATGCGATCGAAGAACACGCAAGAACAAGATAATAAACAATCTAAAATTGCAAATAAGATTGAAATATTTGATAAATTGGGATTCTGAAGCGGTATTATGGTTGATCTAATCAACACAAGCCAATACATGAAGTTGCAACGAAGCTAACTTTTAACTAAACAAAATCCAGGGAAACTAGAATGGTGCGACCTCCTTATATAGGGAAGGGAAAACCACACATAGCTAACAAAATGTGGGTGATACTATTTGTGATATTGTTCATACATAAATAGTGTGGATATCGTGATGATATGTGCATGATCTTAGAATGATGAGTCAATTGGCAATGGCATTGTTGGTTTGCAAAATCTCGCGTTTTCGGGGTTGCTTCAGTTCTGTCAGACCACAGGCGATCTGATCGGTGGCATGGGTGGTCAGACCGCCCGTGGAGAGGTCCGACCGGCCGTGTTTGCCGGTCCGACCGGGTTTGGTTCAAAGTGGATTTTGGAGCTGAGCCAAAAATAGGTTGTGTAGGCAAGTGAGGGGAGTCTCCTGGATGTGGTCATATAATTTTTGGAGCTTCCAGTCGAAAGTTGTATTCATTTGAAAATTCCAGAAGGTTTGGATTTTCAAGATGGAAATTTGGCTAAGTCCTTTCGGGCGGTCCGACCGCCGTTGTGGAATCGGTCCGACCGGCCTGAAATCGGTCGGACCGGCCGTGTGGGGCGGTCAGACCGCCGATCACTTGGAGCTTGGCCTTGTTGGCATTGTTGTGTATAGAATGTGTTTTATGTATGGATTTCAATGCCTTATTGTTGCATATTGCATTGTTGAACTGACGTGGGTCAAGTTGTGAAGAACTTGTTCCCGGAGACAATTTGTTTGTCTATTGCTGTGCAGGTGGCTTGCAGGTCAACGACGTCAACGGTGAGGTGGATCGGGACTACGCTTGGAGAGCTGAGGTCCAGAACGATCATGGATGCCAGGTGAGGTCGTGTGACTCAAGCATGGTGCAGAATGGGCGAGATGGATCGAGCAGGCGATTCGTTGTTTGGTTGGATCAGACGGTGCGGAAGTCGGTGCAAGTCCCTGGGAGGTTCCGATGGAATTCGGACGGGAGAGACTTGTCGACATGATGAGAGCCGCTGATCAACCTACACGTGGTGAAGCAGGCGATTGCTTCAACAGATGTGTGTGAGTGGGTCCCATGTGTGTGTGTGGGTCCCATGTGTGAAATCCTAACTCTCCATATAAATAGAACGGGTGAGATGTAAAAGCCCCCAAGCACTTTTAGCCTTCATTTGCAAAGCCCCTTGTTAGGGTTAGAGTTTGGAGAGGAGAGGAGAGGAAGATTGTATGTGTGCTCTTTGATTGAGCTCTTGTCCTCCATTGAAGGAGTGGCTTTGTATGCAACATCTTGATTCAATCAATCTTTTGATGTTTGCTCAAGGGTGAAGTCTCTCTTGTGTTCTTCTCTCTTTTGTTGATTTTGGTGCTTCCTTGATCCGGGTGTTTTTGCTTGGTCTCTTGACCGATTTTACCTTTCTTTGATGTGTGGGAATACTCCTAGAATCATCTAGATCATCAATCCCCCACAAGGAAGTGTTGGATCAAGTTTTTCATATTTCTAGGGTTTGTGCACTTCTTTGGTAAAATCTTCAGAGATCGATTCTGTGAAGTGGATCTGGAGGATCGTCGCTAGAAATAGGTCTCTGATATCCTTAGGGAGGTGTGCTCCAAATTTGGTCAAGTTTCATTGGTTGAATCAAAAGTTGGACCAATTTTCGTTTTGGATTTGGGATTGGTATTTCGGTTCTGGACTAAATCGGTCGGACCGATTTAGAAACGGCGGTCAGACCGTCAGCATTCGGACCGCCCGTTAACGGCCAGTCGAACCGATTTAAATCGGTCGGACCGCCCTTTGGCAGCCGGTCAGACCGTCAGTGTCCAGACCAGCCCAGTGAGATCAATTCTCCATATTTGTGTCTTGTGGTTAAGGGGTTTATCGAATTCAGCACAAGGCTTCCTCTGTGCGTTTAGTGATTTTCTTAGCTTTCATAGCTAAAGGAGAAAAGTTCGTGTTGAATTTGATTAAAGCGAAAAATCGAGAAAGCGCCTATTCACCCCCTCTAGTCGCCTTTACGGTCCTACAAGTGGTATCAGAGCCGGTTAGCTCTTATCGTAGATCTTAACCGGTCTTTGGAGCTATGGCGACTGACAGGTATTCAACCAAGCCACATGTTTTTGATGGAGCTGATTTTGCATATTGGAAGGCCCGAATGCAGGCCTTCATCGAGGCTCAAGGGCACGCAATTTGGCTTAAGGTAAAAAAAACTCTTATATCATGCCAGCCGATGACAATGTGATCACTCGAGATGTGGAGGCAAACAGCAAGGCTCGGAATTTTTTGATCCAAGGTCTTAGTCGATCCGAGTTTGAGCGTGTTGCTCATTTGAGATCTACTCATGAGATCTGGCGGAGTCTCTGTGATTATCACGAGGGTTCCACTGCGATCAAGGAAGTGAGACAGAATCAGCTCAAGAAAATATACTCTAAGATCGAGCAAAGACCTGGTGAGTCTTTAGATGAGCTGTGGGGAAGATTTTCTAAGATTCTTCATGATCTCCGCGCTGTTGACCTTGTCTTCACTGAGTCAGAAAATGCACGCCAGCTTTTGGGTGCTCTTGATGTGAAGGTGCGGGGATGAAGATCAACGCCATAAATGACAACACTGTCATGAGTGAGCTTACCATGGATAAGCTTTACTCGAGGTTGAAGACGCATGAGATTGATTTTATCTCGCGTCTCCCCAAGACAGAGCCGATGGCTTTAGTGGTCGACCAATCTAAGGGTAGCTCTTCTGATTTCTTGGATGTTAGCTCATCGGGTTTTCTTTATCGACTTTGTATTCTTTGAGCGATGAGCAATTTGAGAGACTACACGAAGATGATTTAGCCCTCCTATCCACCAAATTCACGAGAGTTTACAACAAGGTGAGGAATAGGAGAAGAGGTGGACCTATCACATGCTTCGAATGTGCTGAGCCAAACCACATTCGCTCTAAGTGCCCCAAGCTGAAGGGCAAGGAGGAGAAGGAGTCACAAAGGCATCCTCAAGTGAGGGATGCTAAATCCAAGAAGACAAACTATCGCAAGTTTGTCAGCCGGGTCCTTGAAGCTCTAGAGGATGTGAGCATGAGCGATGTGGACTCGGAGGTGGAGGACGACAAGAGTGACTCCCGTGGCAAGAAGAAGGCTCATGATTTCACGGGCATGTGTTTCATGGCCAAGAACAGCCACGACAGTGACTTCTCCAACGACGAGGATCATTTTAGTGATCCCGATGAGGTATGCCCTTCACTTGCTGACATGAAAAGGGCTTTGGTGTTTGCTGAACAGAAACTGCATAAGCATGCAAAATTGATTAAGAAACAGGATACTATGATCGATAACTTGAACCTAGAAGTTGTTAGTCTCAAATCCATTAATCCTGATGATATTTGTGCTTCATGCTCTAGCTTGCTTGATGAATTGACAAGCTTAAAAACTGCTCATTCCTCTGTTGAAAATCAATTAAAAGATGCTCTTGTTGAACTAGAATCTCTCAAGTCTAGTTCTGTTTGTATGGATGTCATTTCTCTTGATGTGACTGCTTTAGATGCTATTCCTTTAACTTGCTCAAATTGTGCTTTGCTAGAATTAAAACTGGATAGTTCTTTGAAAGAATTGCAAAAATTTGATGCTAGTCACACTTACTCTCATTGTAAGAACAACAGGATTAAAATGCAAGAGATGACTGAAATGGTTGTTTACTCTAGAGCTGCTTCCTGTGAAAGTTGTTCTAAGCTTACAATTGAGATTGAAGCTTTAAACACGACTCTAGAAGAGAAAGCTAAAATTGAAAAATCCATGTCTCTTACTGCTTCCAAGAAAGTTATTGACTCTACCTCTTGTGTTTTGAATGCTGAAGTTGAAATAATTATTGGTGAGATTCAAGAGACTTTTAGAGTTAAATTTAAGGAGCAGTTGAATAGGATTAAGGATTCCTATTGTGTGTCTTGTGAGGCCTTTAAAGTGGAATTGGCTCTTCTTAAGAGTAAACATGTTGAGGCAATCAAGTCTAGAAAGTGCACTAGATGTGAGGTTTTAGCTAAAGAGAATGATTACCTCAAAGTGACACTTGAGAAGTTTTCTAGTGGAAAAAAGAAACTCAACATGATTCTTGACCAATCCAAGGTGAGTGTGAAAAATAGTGGCCTAGGTTTTAATCCCCTAGAGCATTCCAAGAATCACCCACCTAAGATTACAAGAGTTGTGAAAAGTGGTCTGTTTGAGTAAGAACCTCCTAAGACTTCCAAGGTTGTTTTCAAAGCTGCAAGTTTTGCTCAAACTCTTTCTGGCAAGAAAGGTGCTTCATTTCTCGAAGACGGACCCCTCAAAAGGTCAAGTACCATTGCACTTCTCGCAAGAAAGAAGGCCACACTGTTGAGTTCTACTGGAGAGCAAAATTGAGAGAAAAGAGAGGATGAGCGCTTTGAGATCCATTAGAGGAGTCCCTTCTCCAGCTGTAGTCTCTAGAGCTAGGCAGCCTGTTTATCGTACCACATATAGGCCTAGATTTGTAGAGAACTTTGTTGACTCTTTTGGTGGGTCCAGGCATCATTTTGGTTTAGGATATCATGAGGAGAGACCACGGGTAGCACCTAGACAGGGGGAGTATCGATCTGTTGGTAGATCGTTTCGGAGAGGTCCAGGTGGTTCTCGTGTGCATTCTTATGATTTTATTCCTGATCATTGTTCTGCTGTTTCTGGTGTTGCACCCAGGCATCGTGCTTCTCAGTACTGGACTCCTAGATCCTTTATCACTAACCCCAGTACCGAGGCACGGATGTTTTCTATGTGTGATTTTTAGGTCCGTCATGCGAGGAAGGAGGACATATGGCTTGTTGACTCCGAGTCGTCTCGTCATATGGCTGGAGATTCTAGATGGTTCTCCTCCCTCTCATGTGCATCCTGCAGTGAATTCATTACTTTTGGGGATGCTTCTATCGGGACCGTGACAGCCAAGGGCACTGTGCGCGTCAACGACAAGTTCATTCTTAAAGACGTCACTTTGGTAAGTAAGCTGAGGTATAACCTGCTATCTACTTCTCTGCTACTTGACGAGGGTCTAGATGTAAGATTTAAAAGTGGTGAGTGTAGAGTTCTAGATTCCTCGGGTGTGCCTGTTTTTGAGATCTCCAGTTTTGAGGGGAATTTGCTATTTTTGCATTTGTAGGACCGTAAAGGCGACTAGGGGGGGTGAATAGGCGCTTTCTCAAATTTCTCGCCTTAATCAAATTCAACACGAACTTTACTCATTTAGCTATGAAAGCTAAGAAGATCGATGGCGCCTGAGAGGAAGCCTTGTCTTTGGTCGATAACCCTCAACCACACGACACAAATGTGGAGATTTTATCTCACCGGTGCAGTGCACCAGGCGGTCGTCCGGCCGAGAAGCAGCGGTCGGACCGACGGTTGATGAGCGATCGGACCGGCTACTAACTGGCGGTCGAACCGTTGGAAATCGGTTCGACACATCCTTCGCCGGTGATCGATCGCCGTATATAAATCGGTCCGACCGATTTAGTCCAGAACCGAAATACCAAGCCCAAATCCAAAACGAAATTTGATCCAACTTTTGATTCAACCAATGAAACTTGACCAAATTTGAGCACACCTCCTAAGGATATTAGAGACCTATTTCTAGCGGCGATCCTTGGATCCACTTCGTAGAATCGATCTATCAAGGTTTTACCAAAGAAGTGCACAAACCCTAGAAATACGAAAAACTTTGATTCAAGGCTTGCTTGTGGGGGTTGATGATCTAGATAATTCTAGGAGTATTCCCACACATCAAAGTAAGACAAAATAGGTCAAGAGACCAAGCATAAACCCTTGAATCAAGGAAGCACCAAAATCATCCAAAAGAGAGAAGAACACAAAGGAGACAAATGATCTTTCAAGCAAGCATCACAAGATTGATTGATCTCACAAGATGCTTACAAAGCCACTCCAACAAGGAGGACAAGAGCTCAACAAGGAGCACACACACAATCTCCCCAAACCCTAACCTCTCCTCTCCTCTCCTAACCCTAGAAAAAGGAAGAGGGCATGAAATGAGAGCTCTTTTTTTAGGGTTTTACATCTCCCCCTTTCTATTAGGAGAGGCCTAGGGTTTCACATTTGGGGACCCACACACACATGAGACCCACACACATACATCTGTTGAAGCAATCGCCGCTTCACCACGTGTAGGTTGATCGTGACTCTCATCACGTCGCCAAGTCTCTCCGTCGAATCCCATCGGAACCTCCGAGAGACTTCGCACCGACTTCCGCACCGCTGATCAACCGGTGCCCGAACTACCGTTCAATCCATCTTGCCCATTCGCACCATGCTTGAGTCAACCGGCCTCACCGGCATCCATGATCGTTCGGACCTCGGCTCTCCAGCGTAGTCGATCCACCTTACCATTAGCGTCATTGACTGCAAGCCACCGCGCGACAGCGAGACAAACAAACCGACTCAGGAACAAGTTCTTCACAACTTGACCACGTTAGTTCCACAATGCAATATGCAACAATAAAGCATTAAAGTTCACACAATAAACACAATCAAAACACATCAATGCCAAGAAGGCTCACCTTCAAGTGATCGTGATCGACCGCCACATGGCCGGTCCAACGATTTCAGGCGGTCGGACCGATCCACAACGGCGGTCGGACCGCGAAAAGACTTAGCCAAAATTTCACTCGAAAATCCAAAACCTTTTGGAATTTTCAATGAATAGAACTTTAACTGGGAGCTCCAAAATTATGTGACCACATCCGAAGACTCCTCACTTGCCTACACAACCTATTTTGGCTCATTTCAAATTCCATCATCACCATTTGGCGGTCGGACGGCAAGCATCGCCGGTCGAGACCTTCCCATCGGCCGGTCGGACCGCCAATGACTGACAAAGACCTTTGGAGCAAACATGAAAACGCGAGATTTTGCAAACCAACAAAGCCATTGCCAATTGACTCATCATTCTAAGATCGTGCACATATCCTCACGATATCCACAGCATTCATTGTATCATAATGCATTTTTCAATTTCAATATCTTGCATTGTATAATAAAACTTGTGGAGCTTTGATTATTATTCTTGTATGGCTGGATTTCATACTCTATACCTTGTCATGTCTAGTGATAGTCAGCTAGACTTCTTTTATGGCTCTTCTTGTTTTGCTTAGCTTTTACCTTGCTAGCTTTATATCTGTGAGCAAATTGAATCAAATCATGTCTTGTTGGATCTTGTGACTAGTTTTGCTCTAGTGACCCTCTTATGATTCATGCCATGTCATATAGGTTAAATTGAGTCTTGAACTTATTTTGAGATGTAAAATAAGTTTTTTAATTTCTTAAGTCAAGCAACTAAAGAATGAGATTTTTCGTGCGAAAAAACTGATTTCACCAATCTTTTCTCATGAGACTGCTTGCCATTGCACTAGGCATGAACTCAGGGGGAGTTTTGGATGACCTAGACCACTCTTTTAAGCTTCATGCTTGAGATGGTCGCGGAAAGACTTGAGATCTAGCACAATGAAAAAAAATCCTTTTAGGAAAATGCTCAAAATGCTAAGTGCTTGAATATTACTTCATATTTGAACTCTTAATGCTCAAAATGCCTCAGTTCCAGTTTTGGGTCTCTTTTTACTTATAGACATGGCTTGACTCATTTTTGGTTGCTTTTAGTGAAACTATGATATTGAGCAATTTTTCATGGTATTAATTCTTTTAATCTCAGATTACTGCTATTTTGGTCTTAGCTTTGCAGTACATATTTTGCCATGATTGAACATAGCCTTCTTCACTTAATATGGCTCGGTATAATACTTATACTGTCTACATGGATAATGGTCATAGCTCCTTTTTGCTAAAATTCAAAAATAAAGTCATTCCTTCATACTCTATCTTTTCCCATGCATCTTGATGAATTCATTGTCAAAGGGGGAGAAAGATTGAGAAGAAAAATGTTGTTTTGGAGCTTTTGGTTTCATATAAAAGAACTCATATATAAAAAAATGAACCTTCTGAAAATTTGTGATCATAGTGAGTTGAGTCTCTTGGTTTTATTGCCTTTTTCTGATGATATTTGCAATTGAAGAAGACTCACAATGATCAAAGGTCAAATAGAACGTTTGTCTTTCATATGGACCTAAGTGAGATTTTTGGCTACTTTCTGGAAATTGAATCCTTTTGTGCGTTCATTGCCTTATCTCACTTGCTTATACTATTCTGAAGCTAGCTTGATCGTTTCCTAGACTTTTTCTTGCTTATGGATCAAGTTGTGACTTTGCGCGAAAACTGCGAATTTTTACTTTTCAAACCTTAAAACATTTACTGGGAAATTGCCAATGTGTTCATCAAGGGGGAGATCGTGGATATCGTGAGGATATGTGCATGATCTTAGGATGATGAGTCAATTGGCAATGACATTGTTGGTTTGCAAAATCTCGCGTTTTCGGGGTTGCTTCAGTTCTGTCAGACCACAGGCGGCCTGACCGATGGCATGGGCGGTCAGACCGCCCGTGGAGAGGTCCGACCGGCCGTGTTTGTCGGTCCGATCGGGTTTGGTTCAAAGTGGATTTTGGAGCTGAGCCAAAAATAGGTTGTGTAGGCAAGTGAGGGGAGTCTCCTGGATGTGGTCACATAATTTTTGGAGCTCCCAGTCGAAAGTTGTATTTGTTTGAAAATTCCAGAAGGTTTCGAATTTTCAAGATGAAAATTTGGCTAAGTCTTTCCGGGCGGTCCGACCGCCGTTGTGGAATAGGTCCGACCGGCCTGAAATCGGTCGGACCGGCCGTGTGGGGCGGTCAGACCGCCGATCACTTGGAGCTTGGCCTTGTTGGCATTGTTGTGTATGGAATGTGTTTTATGTATGGATTTCAATGCCTTATTGTTGCATATTGCATTGTTGAACTGACGTGGGTCAAGTTGTGAAGAACTTGTTCCCGGAGACGATTTGTTTGTCTATTGCTGTGCAGGTAGCTTGCAGGTCAATGACGTCAACGGTGAGGTGGATCGGGACTACGCTTGGAGAGCTAAGGTCCAGAATGATCATGGATGCCGGGTGAGGTCGTGTGACTCAAGCATGGTGCAGAATGGGCGAGATGGATCGAACGGGCAGTTCGTTGCAGCTGGTTGGATCAGGCGGTGCGGACGTCGGTGCAAGTCCCTGGGAGGTTCCGATGGGATTCGGACGGGAGAGACTTGTCGACATGATGAGAGCCGCTGATCAACCTACACGTGGTGAAGCAGGCGATTGCTTCAACAGATGTGTGTGAGTGGGTCCCATGTGTGTGTGTGGGTCCCATGTGTGAAACCCTAACTCTCCATATAAATAGAAGGGGTGAGATGTAAAAGCCCCCAAGCACTTTTAGCCTTCATTTGCAAAGCCCCTTGTTAGGGTTAGGGTTTGGAGAGGAGAGGAGAGGAGAGGAAGATTGTATGTGTGCTCTTTGATTGAGCTCTTGTCCTCCATTGAAGGAGTGGCTTTGTATGCAACATCTTGATTCAATCAATCTTTTGATGTTTGCTCAAGGGTGAAGTCTCTCTTGTGTTCTTCTCTTTTTTGTTGATTTTGGTGCTTCCTTGATCCTGGTATTTTTGCTTGGTCCCTTGACCGATTTTACCTTTCTTTGATGTGTGGGAATACTCCTAGAATCATCTAGATCATCAATCCCCCACAAGGAAGTGTTGGATCAAGTTTTTCATATTTCTAGGGTTTGTGCACTTCTTTCGTAAAATCTTCGGAGATCGATTCTGTGAAGTGGATCTGGAGGATCGTCGCTAGAAATAGGTCTCTGATATCCTTAGGGAGGTGTGCTCCAAATTTGGTCAAGTTTCATTGGTTGAATCAAAAGTTGGACCAATTTTCATTTTGGATTTGGGATTGGTATTTCGGTTCTGGACTAAATCGGTCGGACCGATTTAGAAACGGCGGTCAGACCGCCCGCATTCGGACCGCCCGTTAACGGCCGGTCGAACCGATTTAAATTGGTCGGACCGCCCTTTGGCAGCCGGTCAGACCGCCAGTGTCCAGACCAGCCAGTGAGATCAATTCTCCACATTTGTGTCTTGTGGTTAAGGGTTTATCGAATTCAGCACAAGGCTTCCTCTGTGCGTTTAGTGATTTTCTTAGCTTTCATAGCTAAAGGAGAAAAGTTCGTGTTGAATTTGATTAAGGAGAAAAATCGAGAAAGCGCCTATTCACCCCCTTCTAGTCGCCTTTACGGTTCTACAAATAGTATCTTATGAATAGTACAAGCCACCTTGGGTGGCGCCTTCCCATGGGCCCCAGCATTACAAGGCCAAATTTGGCACAAACAGGTAATGCAATAACTTCTTTTGGTGATTGCAATGTCCACATAAGGAATTTGAAGGTGAGACTAGATCCGTTGGAAGGAGGATGAGATAAGCTTTCCATCAAGTACTCGTGGAGCTCAAACAGACCCCGTATGTGAAAGTTATGCACGTTTGAAGTCAGTGGTGTCGCTAGAAGCCGAATTAGATTCCAAAATGTGTCCAGCTCGAACTGTTGCTTAGCTTGGACAAAAAGTGATGTGATGTTGTACAAATATACATTTTCATCATTAGGTAGCATCATATAGTTCATATAATATAAATACACTACTAAAAACGAGCTCACCTAATAATTTATGTGAAGCGTACGAGCTCTTGTAATTGGAATAGTAAGCATAGCAAATATGATTGTATCCATAGGGGTCATGTCCTCATCAATGGCGGCGGGAAGGGAGCAGCATATCCAGCTCACCGTCATCATCCTCTCTCTAGATCTAGGTGTGTTCTGCGCACTCCGCTTCTTCTCCCTGGCTCTGCTCTGCTCCAGCTCCAGTTCTTTTTAGAGTTTAGCCACTTCCTCTACTTTCTTGGTTCTTTCCAATGGATGTACAAAAATACAATCTTTTCCTTGGGCAATGAACAGATAGTTGGGCCCTTGTTATATATGTTTACATGCTAATTTTTGTTATATGGAAGGAACATTCTTAGATGGGATTCTTGCTGACGGAAAAAGAGTAGGATCAACAAGGTATGCAACTGTCAGTTTTTTTTAAGAAGGCAGGAGCTCTATCGATGACTATTAGAGGAAGAAAATAAGTTTTAATAGTCTAGCTGCTACAACCTAGAACAAAAAAAGTGAGAAAACAACAACGACCAAGCACCAAGCACAATTTTTTTTTGAAAAAGAAGACAGTAGCTCTACCGATCACTATTAGGGGAAGAAAATAAGTTTAAGTGGTACAGCTACTACAACCCAAAATAGAAAAAATAGTGAAAACAACAACGGCCAAGCACCAAGAACAAGTCTTGACCGCGCCTTGCAACAACAACATAACTCAACAAAATAAGAAGCTTGGAGCTAAAATAGCTATATTCCTAGTTTCCACCTCCTCAACTACCATTGATATCTATAATTTGCTTTTTAATTCATGCCATTATGTTTGCCTTATATCACCCATTTCCTCATATGAAATCATTAATTTCTATATTTTTTGTATTTTATTATATATACGTGTATCGTCGTATCAGTGTTTTGGGGGAAATGACATATCACGGTATCGGCGTATTGGTATTGACGTATTGATATTTGCATATTTGGACAACCTAGCTCCGAAGTCCGAACACCTATCCTAAAAGTCATGAGTCCACCACTACTTAGTGCCCATTTGGATTGGAGGAAACTGATTCCTAATGGAAAGTACGTAGTTTCCTTTGCAGTAGATTTCACATGAAACTATACATTGGGTAAAACCTCTTTTTTTTTTCTTTCCTTCGCACAGGAGAGGCAAGGCGATGTCTACATGCTAAAATCCCATCATGCAACTATAGCCACGCAAAGCCACTTCACACTGTTAGGAAACTTGGGCCTGGGCCAGCAGGCCTTGGCCCATTGTGGGCTATTCATCCTAAATCCTAGCAAGGGCTCTAGTCTATTTATAAGGGGCCCCCAATCATTGTACGTACTTGATCAAGAAAGAAATAAAGAAGAGAAAGAAACCCCTCATATTTTGTGTGTTCATTTACTTTTTTGTACATTGTGTATGTGATTCTCCTACGAGGTGATCGATCGGACTGGACTCGCCAGCGACGTTCCTTAACACGTTATCAGCACGATCTGCTCCAGCCTACCTTGATGCCTCCTTTACTCGGATCGAAAGGTAATCATCGAAGCACGACACTCGTAGATTGAATCGCTTTCTAGATTGCTTTTATTCCATACAATTTTTGCATTCTAGATTGGTTTTGTTTTTCACAGTGCAAATTTTCTCTAATCTCCGCGAGCTGATTTGTAGTTGTCGAAAAATGTCGATCGGATGATTGGGAAAGCGAGGATTGTTGATTGCATCGTGGAATAGAAGAAGAAAAATATCCGGGCTGTATCGATATCCGCGCAGCGCACCACTCGATCCCCTGCGCGCGTTATCGTCGCCGCTTTGGCCCGCATGGCGAACCGCACCAAGTCGGCGAACCGGCCCGGCCGTCATGCCATGCCTCGCGCCCGTAGTTGCGCTGCCCCGATCTCCTCTGCTACCGTCGCGAGCTCAAAGCCGCGCCGTCGGATCCGTTCCGCATCGCCTTGGCATCGTGTCCGCACGCGCGATATGCGACGTCGCCAACCCCTGCACGAGCCTCCACCGCGCCGCCAGCGCTTGTCCGCATGAGGCACGCCACATCGACCTCCTCACCGAGGCGCTCGGGGCCGAGAGCTTCACCAGGGTCGATGGTTGGGCCCTGCCGTGCAAGAGGCAGCACCTCCTCGGCGACATCGACCAAGACGTGACCACGCTGAGGTGGACGAGGGGTGGGCGAGTATTCCCACTGCCTCTATCGGTGATTCGCAAGGGCGGGCGATTGTGGCTGAGCCTCCAGGTGCATTGGGAGGCCGGCTAGCTCGTGTTGCAGAAGATGCGCCTACACATGGACTCCATCGTGCCGCCGGCTAAACCGCGCCCAAGCCGACTGCCTCGCGCAATGCTAACCACACCCATGCTAACCGTCGCACATCGCACAGGTCTACGTTGCGCTGCCGCCACACTGTGTGGCACTGGGGAAACCCTGGCGCTTGATGAAACGAGCCAACCGAATGGGCCAAAAGAAGGCAAGGTCCGAAAAGAAACCATAAGAAAAGAAAAAAGGGAGGGAAATCCCTAAAATTTTCAAAAGGCCCTTGGAGTTCTAAAAATTACAAGGGGCTTTGAATTTTATGGATATGCCCCTGGATTCTTCTGAAATTACACACAAAAAAATTTATCAGAACTAAAAATTTGCGGATTAGCTCTCGAAAATTGTAGAATTCACCGAAAATTCATATTTCAGCATAAAAGTGCCTTGGGAATTCAATTTTTTGAATCATTTTTAGCATTTAAAGGATGTTGATCACTTTTGTCATTATTTTCTATGCTTTTCTGTATTTATTTATTGTTTTTATTAATCGTAATTGCTTAAATTGCCTTTAATTACTCAATTTAGTAGTAAAATTATGGAAAATGTGTAGACAATTCTGGAACACTACGAGAATATTTTGTATAATTATCCTATTTATTTCATGCATCTATTAGTAGTAAATTTATGCATTTCTTGCATGCACATGTAGATGACAAGTAGCATGAACTGAGAGTTCGAGGAGTTGGCCCAGCACGGCCAAAACTAATTAACTTGGTCTTCCGACCTTGAGATTGTACTTGAAGCCAAGAAGCTCCACGCTGCCATTGGGATTGGTGCATCGAAGGATGCCAAACCCACTCCTAAGGAAAATGACCAGACACTTTATTTATTCAAGCAATATGTTTGCCTTAGATTCAAGAATAAGTACATGGCAGAGAAGAGCTGTAACATCCAAAAAATGCCTAAATGCAAAAATACGAGATTTTTTTTTAAAAAAAATGTGTAATTATTGGTGCCATATTATTTTCTCCTGCATTTTCGTGAGTTATTTGATCTGTGTTTTCTTTTTGCCAACATAAGTGGCGAAAGGCGAACATCCTGAAAATAGAAAACCTAATTCTCCAAATGATCAAAAAGCCAAGTTAGAATCCCTTAGAAAAATATCAGTTTTTATCCGTCCTCACATGAAAACTCCTAAGCAAAATACCAGAATATATGAAAGCATCTTAGCCCTATTCCCTACACATTTCTTTCTCTTCATACTATTCTACTAACCAAGCCAGGCCACAGTTGTTGCAGCCCGACCATGTGAAGGATCTAGACTCGCCATTATGAGTTAATGGAATATTTTGGTGATTAATGACAAATCCAAATATGAGACTAACTCTCTTGTCTAGTATTATCATGTGTAGTCTCATTTGGATATAAAGGTGAAATTCAACGAGGTATGTAATCGACATCTTAATCTTATATATTGTTACATTCCTCGGATCTAAAATATAGGTTGAACTCAACCATAAGTTAAACTTGAATATGTGCATATGATCTTATTACACATTTGTGTATGCACACATTTAGGGAGAGTTTATTCTATATTTTGTGGTTTTATTAGTATTGATCCATATTCCGTTCTCCACATATATTAAGGATCTTTACTTTGAAACATATCCTTTCGAGTATACAAAACTTGTGTAGTTCTTGTATACTCATGTTGGAGTATATATATATAACTTGAGTAGTTCATATATACTCATGTTGTGTTACATTAAATCATATATATTCAATTTATGTGCAATTGAAGTAGTTATTATTAATTACCAATGAGGGAAAGATTGAAGTATCTTGTCCCACCATTATGTAATGGTTTGTTATGGTAACTAATGGTAATCACATTGTGGAACTAACATTTTCCTCGAGTTGGATGAATAGGTTATGTTCCAAGATGATGATGACATATTATCATGTGTTGATGATATTGAAGTTAAGAGCTTGGTGTAAAGGATGTATCATGAGTTGATGCGTATCAAGAAGAAGAGATGATCATGAGTTGATCGTCGAGTCTAGAAAAGATCCATCATGTGCTGATGGAGGTCAAGCAAAGGATGCATCATAAGTTGATGCATGTCAAGTAAATAACCCGGACTTGGAGTAATGATGTGCGCCATCAAGCTTCAAGAAGATGTTTAAGGAAAATGTATGACTAGCTAGGGCTAAGGATGTGCTCCTAGTCTTTTACCGGTCCTAGTGTTTGGTTGGAAGACTGGATTGTTAGTATAGGTTGTCGTACTATTAAGAGGGGTCTTAACTAGTAGCTTGAGTTAGTCATGTGTTGATAGCTCATTGTGTTTGCTCTAGCTCATGTAGGCATGATGCTACTATTTGCGATGTGTTTTGCAAATAGTCGAGGCTCGTGCATAACCTTTGTAGCATGTGACTTTAGTTTGCAAATGTGTTTTGCAAATGGCGTAAGTCCATGCACCTTATTCCTTGTGGTGTTGATTCTAAAAGTTGGCAAATGTGTTTTGCAACTTGTTGAGAATATCACCTATAAATCTTGTTTGGATTGTACTCAATTTGGCAAATGCGTTTTGCAAATTGGAGTGTTGCAAAGTGCAACTTGTGGATATCATGGGGATATGCTTCAGATCTTAGGATGATGTGACAATTGGCAATGGCGTTAACGGTTTATCGTTTCACGTGTTTTCGATAAAGTTTTAGAACTGTCAGGTGACAGGGGGTCTGACCGGCCATAGCATGGCGGTCCGACCGGTCCCAAATCGGTCGGACCGGCCATGGCGTGATCGGTGTTGTGACCAAACGTGTCAAAATGAGCTGGGCCAAAAATAGAGGGTGTAGGTAAGAGGGGGATTCTATTGCTCTTGGTCCCATAATTTTTGGAGTCTCCAGTCAAAAGTTCTATTGGTTTAAAGTTTCCAGTAGGTTTAAGATTTTCAGGGGTTGAAAATCCGCTAAGTCCTTTCGGGCGGTCGGACCGGCCTATGGTTGGCGGTCCGACCGGCAAGGTCGGGCGATTCGGCCAAACGAGAAATTGTCGGACCGATTGTCACTTGAACGTCGGCCTTCGTGGCGGCGTTGTTCGTTGGTTAGGTCAAAGTCATGAGTTTCAGTGCATATGTGTTGCATGACGCATGTTTTGACTAACGTGGGTCAAGTTGTGAAGATCTTGTTCCCAGATTCGATTTGCTTGTCTATTGTTGTGCAGGTTGCTTGGTGGTCGACGACGGTCAACAGCGAGGATGATCGGGACTAGGCTTGGAGAGCTGAGGTCCAGAACGATCGACGATGCCGGGTGAGGTCAATGAACTCAAGTGTGGTGCAGAATAGACAAGGATGGCCGAACGGACAGTTCGGTGCGACTGGTTTGATCAAGCGGCGTGGAAGTCGGTGCAAGTGCCATGGTGGTTTCGGTGGGAGCTGGATGGGAGAGACTTGCCGACATGGAGAGAGCCATTGATCGACCTACACGTGGCGGAGCAAGCGAAGTGCTTCGCGCAGATGGACTCGGTCTTCAGAGAAGGGTCGAGAAGGGGTATTTTGGTAATCTTACAAAATACCACATTGGTGACCTTTTGCCAACCCGCAGCGCAAGACGACGCAAAGAGAAGCGGTTTAGGTCAAGAGGTGTTGAAGACGGCGCTTTGTAATGCGTGCGTGTGTGACCCGTTTGTGTTGGGCCTTAATGGGAGCCCATTTAAGTTAAACTTCTAGAAGGTCTAAGTCTCCACTATAAATAGGGAGGGAGGTGGCTGCACCCTCTTCAACCCTTTCATTATTGTTGGAACCCTAGTTTGGCTTAGGGAGGGATTAGTGAAGGTTAGGGTTCTATAGAGTTTTGATTTGATTTCGTGCTCTTGGATTGAGCTTTATCCTCTATTGATGGAGTGGTTGTAAACCCAAACCCTATCAAATCAATCCAAAGAAATTTTGCTCAAAGATGTGTCTCTTTGTCTTTCTTCTCTCTATTTGGTGATTTTGAGTCTTTCTTTGATTCGTGAGTTTTTGATCGATTTCTTCACGTGATCTAGCTTGCTGTGACATGTGGGAACACATCTAGGATCATCTTGATCATCAATCACCCACGAGCAAGTTTTTGAATCTAGTTTTTGTTTTGACTCGGTTTTGTACCATCCACCTCTCAAACTAAAAAAAGTCATTACTTTTCCAAGTATCTTCATGATATTCAATTGAAATAGGTTCCTGACATCCTAGAGAAGGTGTGTAGCAACTTTTATCAAGTTTGGAGTTGTAGATCAAAAGTTATATCTATTTGCAAGTTTGCTTTTTGGGCTATTTTTACTGTTCATCAGACTGGAGGTCAGACCGCCCAATGTGACCGGTCCAACGGCCAAGGTGACCGGTCCGACCGCCATTAACACAGAGGTCAGACCGCCCAACACTTAGAATTTTAGCCCGTGTTGATTTTGGTTGTTTTGCTTCGGGGTTTAGATTGGATTCAATACTAGTCTTCCGCTGTACTGGTATATTGATCATTATAGCTTCCATAGCTATTGGAGTGAAATTTGTATTGAATATGAGCTTGGTTGAAAAAGTGAGCGTGCTCCTATTCACCCCCCTCTAGTCGCCTTTTCGGTCCAACACAACTCCTCTATGGTTTGGCGGTCTGACCGGTGGTAAATCGGTCGGACCGCCATGTGTTGGGCGGTCAGACCGGTAGCCTCTTGTGCCATTTCTCTGTGCGGTAGTACCGCCGTTAAATAAACGGTACTGCCGGAGAGCGGAAGTACCGGAGTTTTCACGGAACGGTTTTTCCAGAGAAACACCATCTTGAATCGCGCAGATTTTCCTTTAGCGGTCTGACCGATATCGTGGCGGTCCGACCGGTCGGTAGTTGGTGGTTCGACCGGCCGAGAGTCCAACGGCTACTTTTATAGCCGTTGGCGCATGGGCGGTCCGACCAGCCATTTGTTGGCGGTCAGACCGACCATTGTCAGATTCGAGAGAATCTTTCCTCCAATGGATAGTTTTTGTGTGTGGGCTATAAATACCCACCTTGGCTGGTTGGAGGAGGTTGCTGAGATTGTTGCCTGTGTTGCTAGTGCCCATACTCATTCTTTGAGCTAAGAGCAAACCCTCTCTTCTCTTTTGTGCATGTGTTGCACTTAGAGAGATTTGAGAGCAAACCCTAAGTGCATGTGTTGCCTTAGGTTGTGGATTGAGTATCCACTGAGCTTAGACACTTGATTCGTTCAAGTGAGAGTTGAGTCTTGTTATTCTTGGTGTGTTCCGACACCTAGACGGCGTGGAGGCGTCGTGTCTGGTGATCTTCTCAAGAAGCTTGTGAGAAGGCCCGGCGTGTTGTGAGTGATTTGGTGCTCGCCATCTCCGGAGTGGAGGAAGAGCAATCCTAGTGGAGCGAGGTGTTGGTTCGTGTTGGAACAGGTCCAAGTGGTTGGACTTACCTCGGAGGTGTTGGCTTAATTAGTGGAGCCGGTCCAATTCGGTTGGGCTTACCTCAACGTGGATTAGGGGAGATCGGCAAGTCTCCGAACACCACGGTAAAACATAATTGTGTCATCTTGGTTTGTCTTATGTTTTACTTTGAGCAATTTACATTCTCGCTTTAATTGCTTATATATCTTTGTATGATTGCTCTCATTCAATTGTATTTATATTGTTGGTGTACTTAGTCGAGCCTAGTTGATTTAGGTTTTTATTGTGCAAAACCAATTGTTATTAGCTTCCGCATTAGATATTGATTTTAGCCGAAATAATTTTAAAAACCGTCTATTCACCCGCCTCTAGTCGGCCTCCTCGATCGAGCCATCGCCCTCTCTCCTCTCTCTCTTTTCCCCAGTCAACCGAGCGCACTTACTCACGTCCATCGATGCCCTTGAGCTGGAGCTTTGCCCGCAGGTCGTGCGCCCATCCTTGCCACGTTGCGACAAGGCATGAGTGCGCTAGCGGCTCTTGTCACCACGGCCAATACTCGCTGTCACTCAAGTCGTCGCTTCGTCTCACTGTGCCACCAAATCATGTCAAATCCTTGCCCATACCAGCCCGAGACCGTGTGGTGGCTTCGCCATGTGCATCGTCGCCCTTGGGCATCTCCGCCCCCTTTGCTTATATATATAGCAGCCCCGACCCTCCACATTGCCTTTCTTTGCCACACCAGACCACCATCTTCTTCCACCGTCAATTGAGTCTGAAGCACATGGTAAGACCAAGCTCCGATTGTCGGCCGTGGCACCACCCCATCGTCGTCGGCATTCCAGAGATCCCCAAGATCCTCTACCCCCATCACTCTATGTTCCAACAATAAGCCCCATCAAGTCATGGATCTACCTCTTAAGACTCTTCAACCGACCAAGTCGTGGACCGTCCGATTGAATTGAGACTCTCCAAACGAACAAGTCGTGGACCATCTGATTGAATTAAGACTATCCAACCGATCAAGTCGTGGACCGTCTGATTGAATTGAGACTTTCCAACCAATCAAGTCGTGGACCGTCCGATTAAATTGAGACTCTCCAACCGATCAAGTCGTAGATCGTTCGATTGAATTAAGACTATTCAACCAATCAAGTCGTGGATTGTCCGATGGAAGGGGTATCAGAAGATTGTGGCCGTCCGTTAACTAAAATAAAGTGAGCTTCATCAATCTGCATCCAACTTGTTCAAAACCTAACACCCAACTGGCCGAACTCGATTGCCACGTGCCCCATCTTGTCACCTTGGCCATCACTCGCCATCTCTCAACCTGTCACACCATCGACACTGTGTTGTCGACCTTGTCAAAATCAGCAACCACTCCTCTATACTGAGCCGCGCCAAATGCATCGCAGGCTCTCGGGCGATCTCTGCCCAAGCAGCTCCACCATCACGATTAACACCCATCAGTGAAGCTCTTTCCTCATGATAGGCAGCAGCTCATATTCCAGGACCCAAGAGGTGTTTCTCCTTAGTTGATTCCACTCTTTGTTCATAGGACCCGCCACCGACCTCGTTCTTCCTCCCCTCTGACCAGATTGGCCCGATCAGTTGATCGACCTAGCTGGTCGTCACCGCCGCTTGAGTTTCTATCACCGTCGCGGACCACCATCACTAGACCATCTCCAACTGGCTCGTCCCCTCCATGTCATACCGGTACATTACTAGTGGCCACTAGATGCTCATGTTCACTCCAGTTGCGTGGAAGCTTTGCCAGATCAACGAAGACATTGTAGACCCAATTTGTAGTCGAACCTCACTCCGACCAGGTAGTCGAACCCCTAGCTAGTCGAGCCTCCAAGTAGTCGAACCTCTTTCCACTTGGAATGTAGTTAGACCTCCCTTCGACCAGGTAGTCGCATTTCCTTCCGACCAGATAGTCGAACCTACAAGTAATTGAACCTTCCTCTATCGGGAATATGGTCGAACTTCTTTCGACCAGTTAGTGAAAACCCCTTCCGACCAGAGAGTCAAACCCCTCCCGATGAGGTAGCCGAAACTATGGACAATACCCAATACCAGAAAGAAAAGAGACACATTGATGAACCCGAAGGTCCTTGTTTGTTGGCCTGATCTTTCGATGAGAACGATAAGTTCAGTAGTCGTCGCTCAACTCTCACGATCCTGGCTACGAACACGCAAGGCTCGAAACCACGCAATCGCTGAACTGATTGACAAGTCGTTATCAACCGTACACGAATACCCGAATGACCTGACAACGAAGGTCGATTCCTGCATGCACCGAAGAAGCACGTAAGAACAAGATAAAGCAATCTGAAATTGCAAATAGGAATTGAAATATTGAATTGAATTGGGATTTTGAATAGGATCTTAATTGGGTGGTCTAGTCGACACACGTAAAAGATACAAGTTGCATCGAAGGCAAACTAAACATAAACAAAATCCAAGGAAACCATAGGGGGTGCGTCCTCCTTAAATAGGGGATGAGGAGCCACAAATCTAAAAGAAATAGTGGGGTGGGACTAAACTCGTAGGTTACTGTTCATGTGAATAGTAACCACACCCCAGGTGGGCCGCCGACATATGGGCCAAGTTGAGTATGATTACAAAGCCTAATTTGACCCAAAAAAGAGATAAAACATCTTATTTTGATGATTACGGTCAGTCCAGAAGGAATTTGGAGGTGAGGGCAGATCCATTGGAAAGAAGACAAAATAAGCTTTCCATCAAGTACTCGTGGACCTCCAACGGACTCCGTATGTGAATGTTATGACTGTTTTAATTTGGTCTTTGTCAAGTTGATTAGGAGGCGAACTGGATTCCAAAACGGGTCCAGCTCGAGCGCTTGCTTGTCTTGGACCAAAAGTGACATGGTCTTGCACACACACACACACACAAATATATATATATATATATATATATATATATATATATATATATATATATATATATATATATATATATATATATATTTCATCATTAGGTAGCATCATATAGTTCATATAATATAAAGACACTCCTAAAAATAAGCTACCTGATAATTTAGGTGGAGCGTACGAGCTCTTGTACTTGGAACAGCAAGCATAGCAAATATGGTTGTATCCATAGGGGTCATGTCCTCATCATCCTCCCTTTCTTGAAAACAAAACCGTCCTCGACTTTTGATAAGCTGAAAATAGGGTAACAAAGAAGCCAAAGTGTATGCATGGTATATGTATATGTCATATGTCTTAACGGTTCTTCGTTGTTGCACAATTTATGTTAGAAGACAGCAGCGATCATAAAATATCATTGTATTGTTAACCCAAGAGTAATCATATATGCGAATGATCAAAACAAAATTTCTCACACGACAATTATTGCAACTAGTTTTGCAAATGTAAGTGAAGCGTTTATGCAATTCAAATCTCTGAAGTTGTAACTTGCATTGGTAGCACATATAGGCAAATCTACAACTTTTAGAATCAAACAACATTCATCCATATAATCAGATTTTAATCGAGCAATAGCAAATTCATCTAGCATTGATGAAAAGAATTGTAAGTTCTTCCATACTTCAGTATCAATATTCGGATTGTCAATACGAGATGGTGCAATAAGGGATGAACACATATGCATTGGATGAACAATAAATTTTATTTTCCTCTCATATTGAACAAGATTCAACACACAATAATTGTTATCCAAAACAGCAAGCTTTAATCCATCCATGTGATGACAAGTTATGCATATTCGATATACCAGAAATTGATTGTCTACACCATAATCTCCAATCAAATTAAACTTATATCCAAGGTTATAGGCACTAAATAAGGATTTCGAACATACAATTATAGAAACTTTCTCCATAGCATGTGACAATTTCATAGGTGGATCCAACAATGTAACATAAAGAGTCAGCAGGAGAAATTCTAGTCAAAACTTCTTTATGTCTAACCAATTCCACATGATCATTGTATGCGATTAACTCATCACATGAAGTACTCACAACAGCAGGCAATTCAATTATTTCATCACATGGTGTCCTCAAGTCAACAGGTAAATCAATAATGTTATCACATGGTGCACTCGAGTCAGCAGGCAAATCAATCAAATTATCACATGATTCATGCAAATTATTAATAATATCAGATTCTATAGCTAGGGAATTAATATTTGCCTTCTCAACACTAGGTTCCTTCACCTCATGTGATTCAATGGTTTCTACTACAATTTGATTTTCCCTTTGTTCAATGATACTAAGAATAAAATAATGGATATTGATCTCAGATTGAGTGTTCAAATCAGTACCTTTGGTATTACCTTGTAGGCTCGACTAAGATGATGTTGGTACTGGAGGCGGTGAATTGTCACAAGCTTTCTCTTCTTCTTCTTGCTCTAGCTCAATTACCAATGATCGAGCCAATGATGTAAGGCTATGAGATAGAGTGACACTCACAGCAGTAGGGGCAGCAATCATAGTAGGAGCAGCAGTAGAAGGAGCAACCGAAGATGATCTTAAAGCTGAGGTGTGTATCATGTGCTTGTTTGTGTCATGTACACGTGACGGTGTAGTGAAAGTCGATGAAAGTGTATGACTAATCTTAGATTGTCGTCCCTGTACTTCCTTTTCAACAGTGCAAGCAAGACGAAACAAGTGAGTGACAGTTGGAGGTTTATAAACAAGTTTATCCTGAATGTGACGGTTTAATCCTCCTAAAAATCTAGTCATTTTAGCATCTTCAGTTTCTTCTAAGCCACAACGGGACCAGGCAGTTTGTAGTTATTGATAGTACTCTTCTACCGTGTTACTACCTTGGCGTAAACGTTGTAATTTATTCAGCAAATCACGAGAATAATATGAAGGCACAAATCTAGCTCTCATAGCTCTCTTCATGGCATCCCAAGTTCTAGGTATGTTATGATTAGTACAACAGTATTCACTCCACCAAATAGATGCAAAATCATAAAACGCACAGGTAACAGCCCTAACTTTTAGATGATCAGGAAATTCATGGCATGCAACTAATTATTGTACAGCTAATTCCCATGTGAGATAAGCATCAGGATCATAATTCCCAGCAAAAGAAGGCACAGTGAGTTTAATTTTATGAGACGTACTATCAAAATCATATACCTCCCGTGGTGGAGAAAATTGTCTCAAGCGTGCATCTTCCTCGTTCACTTTCTTGCACTCCCATCCAACGGTTCGAAGAAGATGTGGATATATCTTGCAATCATCATGTGAACCTACCATAGTTAGTAGAAAATAAGGAAACAAATCACAAGTATATGTCTCTATCAACTACTAAGTTCTGGAGACTCAACCAAGTCACTCACACTCAAGCTTATACCCAGTTCTTACAAGTTCTTACCAATGCAGAAAGGAAGTGGTACAACCGGTGGCTGATTCGTGATACTCTCACTTGCGATCAGCCCAACGATCGCGAGGGACGGCACCAGCTGAGTTAGTAGGAAGTGGAGCTCGGAAGGCTAATATGTTGCAAGGGAGTAGCAATTATTCAAATCAGTATGCAAAGTTGAAAAATTATTCAAAGTACTAGTCAATGTTGTTGATCCTAGCCTAATCAAAGTTAGCTAATCAAAGCCCCACTAAGAGAAGTGTATGTACGCACACGCAAAGATAAATGTGACTTGATGTAAGAAATGGAAAACCTCACAATAAGTGCTAGGAGAGATTATAACCAACTACTCAAACTTCTTTGTAGGGTACAAGATTGTTCACACGATGTAGAGCACAAAAACGGAATAACGTGCAGCATAATCAGCCCTTTAGTTCAAGCAGAAAACAACAGTTAGTCTCGAGAGATGAAAGATCAATGTTTTATATGGCTAATATACTCGTTTGAAAGGTTTCGATGAGATCTACAACTTTGCAGTTGAGGTGAACCCCAAATTCCGAAGGAAAGACTGAGAGAAATGGCAAAAACATAAAAGTAAACATAAAAGTAAAACTTGCGACGCAAATTCGGGGCAGAAGATGACCGATTTTGGGTCACCTGGAGGGAGAAAAGTGTACTAAGTGGAAAGTATGGGCCTCATCATTAGCTTTCCAACGAGCACCAGAATGACCAAAATGGATACTGTATGCAAAAGTTATACCCATTTTACTGAAGGTTTCTCAGAAAGGAATCGTACTCGGACTTGAAACCGACTCGGTTCCAATCTTGAAACTGTTATATATTTTGATTTCGTGGAGTAAACTTACTAAAAAGCTTTGTGCAAGCTTGTGGCTATATGTAGAAGGACTCCAATTTTCACTGATTTTTTGTGTAAGATTGTTTTTCCTTTTTTTACCACAGCTTTTGTTCTGTGTGGCGGCATCTTTCTCATTCTATTATTTGCCGGCCCTAAGGTTTTCCACAAGTCATGAATAACAGCAAAGTATTCTATCTTTTTTTGGTGCAGTTTAGAGGAGTTCTAACCCACGAATTTTCTGTTTTAGATGCAAAAACTAAGAACCTTAAAAGAACGATTAAGCGACGCAAAGAAAAAACACGAGAAGCAATCTAGACAACGACTAACTAGACAATAACTAGAACTAAAGATCAGCAACTAGACACGACAATGCAACTAAAGATTCAACAAGCAAACTGAAAAGAAAAAATTGCAAAGCCTCAAAGGGCTCGGTATGGATGATAGATGCGGAATTTTTTTTTGGTAATTTTCTGGACACTTGGTATGAAAAACGAATATACTATTAGAAAATTAAAAACACTCACCGATGAACTGTAGCTCTGATACCACTTGATGAACCCGAAGGTCCTTGTTTGTTGGTCCGATCTTTCGATGACAACGATAAGTTCAGTAGTCATCGCTCAACTCTCACGATCCTGGCTACGAACACGCAAGGCTCGAAACTACACAATCGCTGAACTGATTAACAAGTCGTTATCAACCGTGCACGATTACCCGGATGACCTGACCACAAAAGTCGATTCCTGCATACACCGAAGAAGCACGCAAGAACAAGATAAAGCAATCTGAAATTGCAAATAAGAATTGAAATATTGAATTGAATTGGGATTTTGAATAAGGATCTTAATTGGGTGGTCTAGTCGACACACGCAAAAGATACAAGTTGCATCGAAGGCAAACTAAACATAAACAAAATCCAAGGAAACTAGAAAGGGTGCGTCCTCCTTAAATAGGGAATGAGGAGCCACAAATCTAAAAGAAATAGCGGGGTGGGACTAAACTCGTGGGTTACTGTTCACATGAACAGTAACGACACCACAGGTGGGCCGCCAGCATATGGGCCAAGTTGAGTATGATTACAAAGCCCAATTTGGCCCAAAAAGAAGATATAGATATGATATCTTCTTTTGATGATTGCGGTCAGACCAGAAGGAATTTGGAGGTGAGGCCAGATCCGTTGGAAAGAGGACGAAATAAGCTTTCCATCAAGTACTCTTGGACCTCCAACGGGCTCTATATGTGAAAGTTATATCTGTTTTAAGTTGGTGCTGTCATGCTGATTCCAGAGGCCGAACTGGATTCCAAAACGGGTCCAGCTCGAACTGGTTGTTTGTCTTGGACCAAAAGTGACATGGTTCTGCACATATATATATATATATATATATATATATATATATATATATATATATATATATATATATATATATATAATCATTAGGTAGCATCATATAAATCATATAATATAAAGACACTTCTAAAAACAAGCTCACCTGATAATTTAAGTGGAGTGTACAAACTCTTGTACTTGGAACAGCAAGCATAACAAATATGGTTGTATCCATAGGGGTCATGTCCTCATCACACATGATTGGTTTTGGGAGCAATTGCTCCTCTTTTGTTTCTCCATTGCCCTCTCAACTGTTCCCCCATGTTGAGTTTGGCTTGCCTCCGCAGGGATGTCATTGCTCCATCGTCATCCTCAAAGCAGGCCGAAGCCGTCGCCACGACTGACACTCCATCAGCGGCAATCCTTGGCTCAATTTCCCACATGTGGAGCAATCGTGCGCCTCCCTCGACCTCCTCCAACCGCCAATTGAAGCACTCCACCACCCGCCCAGTGCCTCCTAGGCAATCTCTCTGCGTTGTCGATGGCCCACAGTCCCAGCTCACCTCTGACCTCCTCGGCTTCTGCCAATAGCTCTGGCCAGTTCCCCTTAACACCCTTGAGCTCCTGCACATGCTACTTCCCTCCCCCTACCACTCCGGTGCTGCCCCACTACTTTCCCTCCATGGCCAGCCGCCGCAGGCAGATGCTCCCAGCCATCTTCGGCCACGCCACCACCGCCCACGGAACCGCGACCTTGCTCAAGTTCTGTTTTACCTACTCACGGCCACCGTCACCGCCTCTCTCTCCGACGGCGAGGCCTGCTCGGGGCGCCTTCAGCTGCTCCTCTACTGTCTACATCACAGTTTTGACCACTGTGTTTCGACCAACCAGATTCGACCACTCATTTTCGACCATAGTGTGTCGCCCACTCATTTTTGACCACTATATTTCGACCACATGGTTTTGACCACCGTATTTCCACCACTGTGTTTCGACCACTGAGTTTCGACGACTCAGTTTCGACCATACAATTTCGAGCACTGTGTTTTGATCACTCAGTTTCGATCACTGTATTTCTGTTGGTGATATGCCCTAAAGGCAATCATAGATATGATTGTATCACGTCTATATTTATGTATTATTGAATAAGTGTTATTTTGTTCCTTGAATGAATCATCAGCAATAAAGATTAACGAGTATGTGACTTGTTGGTGGAGCTCTTTTAACTTATGATGATGTCGTTCTAAATGTATCCCTGGTCGGATGTCACAGGTGAGAACACTAGTGATTCTATCGACCATCACATGTATTGATTGATAACCATGTTTCACCGATCATAGATATAGGGATATCAAATCAATAATGTGAACACATGTTGGAGAACATGGTATTGGATTGACCCAGCTTGAGACACTGCTAAGATTGTTATGCTTTCATGTGTCATCGGTTGGTCTCAAATAATGATGATGTATAATCCTTAGACCTGACATCAGCATGGTTTCCTACATTTGTAAGAGTGCACTTTGGGGTGGTCAAACGCTACTCCGTAACTGGGTAGTCATAAAGATAGCTTTCGAGTATGCTATGAAACATGCGGAGGAAGGTGACTGGTCGGATATTGGATTTGCCCCTCCTAACATAACAGGAGAAATGTCTCTAGGCCCCTCAATGTGGTCGGATAAAGAAAGTGCATGGTCATACCACTGGTGGTTGAAGAGTTCAACCACATGAAGTTATCTATCACTCTATCGAGAAAGTATTGAACAGTCCATGGATGATATGACATCTCACCTCGAGTTCAACCATATATTGTGAGGCAAAAGGAGAATACATGAGCTGGTATTCAGTTCAATCAGATATAGACTAGTCGTAGGATGGTCAAATATTATCACTAAGTAGTCAAAACCTGGTCGTAAGGAGTTACAAACTGGTCGAGACCAAATATGAGTTGGTCGTAGGCTAGTCGAAACTTGGTTGTAAGGAGTTGTGAACTAGTCGAGACCAAATAGGACCTGGTTGTAGATCATATTACATTAAGGTTCGTCAGATATAATTGGTGTGTATTCAAGAATCATTATATACTGCTAGGTGTCGCTGACGGCTCATGATTGGAAAGGAGTTTTCGAATCACAATCGATTATACATGAACCTACAGGGTCACACACTTAACGGGTTTGAACAAACCAGTACGGATATGATTCATCAAACATGTTTGGATAGGATCTGTCACGAGCACTATTTAAAGAGATGCTTGAGGCTGTTGGGAAGAGACATAGGAAACAGAGGAGACACACGACAAGAGTTGATGTGACTTGCTCCAAACCCTAGCCGTTATCTTCTTGAGAGAGCATTCCCATGCGATTTGATACTAGCATACCAGCGTACGGTGTTCCTGCCCTGTACGTGTGGATACCATAGAGGTGCTGTTGGAAATATGCCCTAGAGGCAATCATAGAGATGATGATATTTAGTTATGTTCATAATTTTGATAATATATTATTGTGTTCCTTGAATGAATCATAAGTTATAGATCAATAAGTATGTGACTTGTTGGTAGAACTCTTTTAACTTATATGATGCCATTCTAAATATATCCCTGGTCGGAGGTCACTGGTCGAAACACCAGTGACTCTATGACTAGCACATATATTAATTGATGACACTGTTTCACCGGTCATGGACATAGGGATATCAAATCAATAATGTGAGCACTTGTTAGAGAACATGGGCTAGATAGACCCATCATTGAGACACTATTGAGATTGTTTTGAATCTTTGTGTCATTAGTTGGTCTCAAGTAATGATGATGTATAATCCTTAGACATGAGACCAGCATGGTTCTCTACATGTGTAATAGCACTCTTAGGGGTTGCCAAACACTACTCGTAACTAGGTAGTTATAAAGGTAGCTTTCGGGTATGCTATGAAACATGCGGAGGGATGGGACTGGTCGAGATGGGATTTGCCCCTCCTAACTGAACAAAAGAGATGTCTCTAGGCCCCTCGTGGTGATCGGATAAAGAAAGTGCATGGCCATGCCACTAGTGGTCGAAGTATCAACCACATGGAGTTATCCGACACTCGATCGAGAAAGTATTGAACAGTCCATAGATGACACATCATCTCACCTGGAGTTCAACCAGACATCGTGAGGCAAAGGGAGAATGCAAGAGTAGGTCGCTTAGTTTGATCAGTTACAGACTAGTCGTATGGAGATACGTGCTGGTCGTAGACTGATCAAACATAATCACAAAATGGTTAGGACCTGGTCGTAAGGAGTTACGAACTAGTCGGGACCAAATACGATCTAGTCGTATGGAGATACGAACTGATCGTAAGTGATGAGGACCTGACCATAGATTATATTACATCAAGGTTCGTCTGATATATTCTATGTGCATTTGGGAATCGTTATGTGGTGCTAGGCACTGCTAACGACTGGTGGTCAAAAAAGAGTTTTCGAGTCATAACTGATTACACATGAACCTGTGGGGTCGCACACTTAAAGGGCTAGAATCTGTTTTGGATGGTGATCCGAATTCGTATAGGCTCAAGTTCCTAATGGGCCTCAAGGTCGAGACCCATCATAGATGCCTATATAAAGAGGGGCGGTGGCATGGGGTGGTGGCAGAGGATAATCTTTGGAAGAACTCCCAAAACCATAATAGCCACGCCTTCTCAACCACTCTATCGGTGCTAGATCTCTAGCGCGTGGTGATCCTGCCCGTTACGTGTGGATACCTCAGAGGTGTTATTGCGAAGCATCGGCACTAGGACGATCCGCTACTCGTGACGATAACCAGAGTCGAAGGAGTAGTCACGCGATGAGTACGACCACTTGGAGGCGCAGACGCGCGAGGAGTACGACCACTCGAAGGAGGAGACGCGTCGTGAGTACGACTACGACTACATCAACACGCTACAACGACTCTACTTCCGCTACGAGTCAGCGCGTCTAGTGGTAATCTCGTGATCTATTACTAGCGGTGGTTCCTTGGTTACGCGGTAAATTTTTGTTTATGCTATCGTAGCATTGCCGCGATCCCTTCAGGCGCTACTGCGGTTGTTGTTGCGTTCGAAGACGATCCGCGACATTGCAAGGAAAGTGATCGGTTGTTGGAGGAGACGACCGATGATGACTATGCTAGACAATCGACTACGTTGAATGATCGACTACGTCGGACGATCAACTATGACCACTACATCGACGCACTCTTCGCTGGGCCAGGCTGCTTCAACTCTTTTTCCGCTGCATTGCGTGTCTGGTGGTAACGATCTGTGATCTCTTGCTTGCCTGGTATTCTGGTTTACATGGTAGAATTTTTGAATTACCAACTAGCATAGCCTACCCGCCCTTCAGTTGTATCAGAGACGTCTTGTATAGTTTTTGATCTAGATCGGTTGCATATATTGTATATGTGACAGTAGTAGATTGGATCTATTGCTGATCTGGTATGGTAACCTAGATCGGTTCATGTGGATGGAACTGTCTAGACACTGTTTGATGAGATCGATCAGTGTTTGGTGATAGTAGATAGGTTTACGAGGAGGTATGATCTGAAAGAATGAGATGATTTACTCAACATGTTCTCGACTGCCTTGCATGATACTCTTACCGGTCGGAATTCCACCATCGGAGTATGCCGCAGTGTGTGGTCGTATCAAGGCAGTGATCAGATTGGTCCGGAATAGGGTTAATATGATTAATCTGATTTCTGAGGCTCGGTTACGTGAATAAGATTCGTGTCCCAAAAAATGTTTCCGAGAGCGCTGCCCCTTTGAACCCCGCCCGCTAACCAACTAGCGGGACCGCTATGGTCGTAGCTGCGTTATATGGTATTATGTGTTCATGTCACCTAATATAATTGGATTCTATGCATAACTATTTTGCAGGGATTGATGTGAATAGTATGACCCAGTGTATGTGATACATGAATGAATTTCTCATAGCCTGTGTGTCATGCTATGAGATAGCCATCGAGCTACATATTATTGTATAATGGTCTGCATACCGACATGTGATGCTTGATATTCTCGTATGTAATTCATTACTAGCTTTTAGGAGTAATTGCTTAGTAGATGAATGTGGTCGAAGACTTCAAGCATGATGGTCGAAGGATTGGAAGCATGGTGATAGAGATCGTTATGATAAGGGTCATACTATTTCATAGTTTATTTTGATTATCTATAAATGTTTATTCCAGTCATGCTATTTGATCATGTTTTTTAGTTGTTTTAACATGGTAGAATAGTATCCTTCAAGAAAAATTAATTTAATTTGATGCCTTTCCAATTGCTATGCCTGTCACGATTTTGATCGTTAATTAGTAGGATTGCCAAAGTAGAGTGTCATTGACTATCTTAATAAGACGGGGTCGGTGTGGGACACCCATATGCATAGTATTAGTTTAACTTGACAAGGCTATCAAAAGGGTTTTGGGCTTTGAGGCATAGTACTGTTGGTTGCCGTGGCATAAAGATGTCGCCCAACAGACAAGAGTCATATGTGATATGATTGGCAAGAGGTTACCTACCAAAAATCACTAGGTTTCTAGCAGTGATGCCAAATCCCACTAGGACTTAATGATTTTTTGATCTTGAACTCATTATATGATGTTTGAGGGAAACATGGTTTAGAACATATAGTGGGAGTATCTTTTATTGACTATTGATGATTAAGTTCGACTAGGTATGGACTGGTCATATAGTGATATGACCAGATCAAACTAGTCGTATAGTGATACGACCAGATCCAGTCTAGTGCAGACTAGTCGTATAGTGATACGACCGAGTCCAGACTAGTTCGTATGATGATACGACTATATCCAGACTAGTTCGTATGATGATACGACTAGATCCAGACTAGTCATATGGAGATACGAACTGGTAGTAGACTAGTCGAATACGACAACCAACATGAGTGTCTAATAGAAGATCTTACATAAACATAGTGTTATATCTTTGCATATATTTCTGTTGTAGATGATGGCACCTACTACTTCTTCTGCACCTACCTTTAACTTGCGATCTATTCTTGAGAAAGAAAAACTGAATGGTACAAACTTTATTGACTGGTTTCGTAATTTGAGAATTATTCTCAAACAAGAAAAGAAGGAATATATTCTAAAGGGTCCCTATCCCGAGGAACCGAGTGCCGATGCTCCTCGTGCTGATAAGAATGCTTACGAGAAGCATTGCAATGACACAGTCGATGTGCACTGCCTAATACTTGCGACCATGAACTCTGAGCTTCAGAAGCAATATGAGACCACATACACTTACAATATGATTGTAGGTTTGAAGGGTATGTTTCAGAATCAAGAAAGAGCAGAGAGGTTTAGCATCTCTAAGGCATTGTTTTCTTGTAGACTCTCATAAAATAACCTGGTCAGTCGTCATGTGATCAAAATGATTGGTTACATTGAGAGCTTGAAAAAACTTAGTTTTCCCCTTAGCCAAGAGTTGGTTACTGATGTGATTCTCCTATCGATCCCTGCGAGCTTTGAGCCTGTCATATTGAATTTTCATATGAATGCATTGAGAAATCAATGACCGAGTTACATGGCATACTTAAGGGTGTTAAGGAGAGCATCAAGAAAAGTTCTAATCATGTGATGATGGTTCAAAAGACTACTAGCTTCAAAAAGAAGGGTATGTCAAAGGGAAAGGAAAAACACAAAATAAGATTGAGAGTCTCATGGCTAAGCTTAAGAAGCTTAAGGTGGGTCCTAAGCCTGAATCAGAATGTTACCATTGTTATGAGACTGGGCATTGGAAGAGAAACAAGAAGAAGTACTTAGCAGAGGTGAAAAAGAACAAGGGAAGTAAGACTTCTAGTTCAGGTATAAAGGTTATAGAAATTAATCTTGCCTCTTCTCCAACCAGTTCTTGGGTATTTGATACCGGATCGGTTGCTCATATATGCAATTCGATGCATGGACTGATAAGGAGTAGAAGCTTGATAAGAGGAGATGTTGATCTTCGCGTGGGCAATGGATCAAGAGTTGCTACATTAGCTATTGGCACTTTACCATTAGCTTTACCCTCAAGATTAGTTATGGAACTAAATAATTGTTATTATGTTCCTGCCTTAACCAAAAATATTATTTCTGCTTTATGTTTAGGAGTAGAAGGTTATGAGTTAAGAATAAAGAACAATTATTGTTCAATTTATTTTGAAGATATGCTTTATGGCCATGCTCCATTAGTGAATGGATTGTATGTTTTGAATCTTGAGGATGAACCCATCTATAACATAAATGCTAAGAGACTTCGACCTAATAATTTGAATTCTACTTTTATTTGGCATTGTCGTCTAGGTCATATAAATGAGAAGCACATGATGAAGCTCTATAAATATAGTCTTCTAAACTCATTTGGTTTTGAATCATTTGAAACATGTGAATCTTGTTTACTTGGTAAGATGACAAAGACACCTTTCACGACTAGAGGTGAGAGGGCAAGTAGCCTATTGGCCCTTGTACATACATATGTATGTGGCCCATTGAGCACTCCGGTCAGAGGTGGTTTTTAGTGCTTCATAACACTTATTGATGATTTCAGTAGATATGGCTATGTCTAATTGATGAGACATAAGTCAGAATCCTTTGAAAAGTTCAAAGAATTTCAAAATGAAGTGCGGAATCAACTTGGCAAGACAATCAAATGTCTATGATCTGATTGTGGAGGTGAATATTTAAGCTATGAATTTGGTGATCATCTAAAGAAATATGTACTTGTTCCACAACTTACTCCGCTGGGGACACCTTAATGGAATGAGGTGTCTGAACGATAGAACCGAACATTATTGGACATGGTTCGGTCAATGATGAGCTAATCTGATCTTTCATTGCAATTTTGGGGATACGCTCTAGAAACAACAGCTTTCACTTTAAATAGGGTTCCATCAAAAACTGTAGAGAAGACACCATATGAGATATGGACTAAGAAGAGTCCTGGATTGTCTTTTCTCAGGGTATGAGGCTGTGAGGTATATGTCAAACGTTTAACGTCTGATAAAATAACACCCAAGTTCGATAAGTACTTCTTTGTGGGGTATCGTAAGGAAAATAAATGATATTATTTTTATAATCGGGTTGATAACGAAATGTTTGTTACCCGAGATGGTGTCTTCTTGGAGAAAGAGTTTCTTCCAAAGGAGTCAGTGGGAGCAAGGTGCAACTCGAAGAAATTCAGAAACCATCTGAAAATATTTCAAGTCCTACTGAACCTCTATAGGATGAACAAGATATTGTTGAACCTGTAATGAGGCATCAGCCCCACGTAGATCAAAAAGGCCACATCAATTGCTTAAAAGGTATGGGCATGATGAGACTAAGACTTATACAGAAGCGATGATGGACCCAGGCTTTGAGTTTTGGCTTAAAACTATGAGATCCGAGATAAAATCCATGTATAACAATCAAGTTTGAACTTAGTTGATGCACCTGATAGTGTCACGACCATAGAGTGCAAGTGCATTTTTAAAAAAATGGTAGATATGGATGGAAATGTTCACATTCATATGGCACGTCTGGTCGCGAAGGGTTTCAAATAAATTCAAGGCGTTGATTCACTACTACAAATTAGGTCATAGAAGGCGCCTCATCACAGACGGTTCTTTGAAACTGTCTATGATAAAATAATCACAGACAATTCCAAGATGAACCGTCTGTGATATTAACTGTCACAGACGATTCTTGGTTAGAACCGTCTATCATACATCTCCAGTGTGCACCTCAGTTCTGGACTTCCTCGTGCAGGCAGTCAGGTGAGCTTGGACCTCTCTTTTTCACGTCAAATAATATCTTAAACCTCATTGATGCTTTCCCCTCTGTTAATGAAGCTTCGATCGCAGAGGATCTTCTGGATCAACCTTCTTCCCCATTTTCGGCCGCCACAGCCATTTTCTAGCTACCGGCTGACTCGGTGAGTTCCCTGATGATTCCTTCGGTCCCTACCATCCTCAGGATGCTTGAAAGCTAATGTGCACCTTCTTGTAGCATTTCCATCGCCGTAGCACGCTGTCAACGGGAGCCTCCTTGGCCTTGTTGCTCAAAGTTGTCAAGCTGCTCTAGTCATCCTCTAGTGTCTCCAAAGCCTCGGGTGAGCTCCTAGTAGTTCATTGAAGCTTAAGCATGCGTTAGATTGGAGGATTAGCTATCATAGCTTAGATTTCAAGTTAGCCGATAATGGCGCCAGTGCAAGCAACCAAGCCACCGCTGCTCTGGTGACCTTTGGTCCTTGAGCTACTACCGACAGCGTCACAATAGCATCCTGAAGATGATACACTCACTCACCTACCCCAGTTAGGCTCAAACGCGAAAACCACCTCAAGCTCAAGGAGCTCTGCCGCTCTTCTCCGGTGTAGCACCAACTTCGGTCATGTCTCTGCCGCTTGTAGGAGAGCCGATTGGCATTGTAGCTCGGTCGTTAAGACCAAATCAGGGTTGATTAGGACAGAGTAATGATTACAGTAGTTGAGTTAATTAAGTCTCTATTAGATTTACATGTGGGACCGAGCCAAAAGATTAAAGAAAATCTTATTCAAAACTTTATTAATAGATGAGTCGCTGACATGTGGACTCCACATGTCAGATTAATGAAATCCAGATGAAAATAAAGAAATGCGCTTTTAGTTATGAGGAAATACGTTTCCGTAGTTGGAAAGCGTAAACCTCAATGAGTCCGACTCTTTTTTATTAGACGTCAATTATTCGAACGATATTTTTGACAACCATTCATCCTCCTACTCAGAACAACCAGAGAAGGGCACTCTCCGACCCCAACAAGTATCAAGCCGCCGGCAAGATGCGCAGGCGCGAGCGCCACCATGTGGCTTTTTGCCGAATGAGAACTGTAGCTCATCATTAGCGTCTTAACTACGACCATTAACACTAAATCAATGTTTAGTTGTCGGGTTAGCCCTAATGTCAATTGGGACGTTTTTAGTGCGGTTATCGCACAAATGCAACTAGAGAGCGATACATGTTCTGAAACATTTATAGAGGGACAATATGATATTTTGAGAATTTGGGAATATTTTGAAAAATGTCCAGAGAAGGTATATCTGATATTTGATATGAAAATAAAATAGACTTTATAATGAAGCGTCTGTGAACATCACAGACGGTTACTTAATGGAACCGTCTGTGATGTAAGTCATCACAGACGGTTCCATTAAGTAACAGTCTGCGATTACTCACATCACCGATGGTTCCATTATAGAACCGTCTGTCATATTAGAGTTATCACAGACGGTTCTATAATAGAACCGTCTGTGATAACACATCACAGACGATTCCATTAAAGAACCGTCTGTGATGTTAGAGGTCTCCACCACCCTCGTCACCACCGCCAGCATCGCGACGTCGTGTTCTACATGTGCACACCTTCTCACCATCGGAACCTCACCGGAGCGCCGCCCCCCTCCATGGCCGCCACCGCCACCACCGCCGACCGTCCCTAACCGAGCTGCCACCTCCTACGACCTCGTCTCAAGGCCAGTGACCGATTTTGCTAGTTTGCTGGCCACCTTCCCTTTTCCTTCATCGGTGCCACCATCATTTTCTCCATGTGCTGTGCTGCTTTCTATTTGGATGGGAAGATAAAAAATAGTACCAAATTATCTAGTAGGTGCTTGGTGGTTTGTACATGTCCATTTTATCATTCTAAATATTTGTTCTCTCTCATACAAACTCTAAATACGTTGATTCTTCCTCCTAAATTCATCTAAATTCACCCTCTAATTTTTAGTATTTATTTTATAATTTTTAGATTTTCTTCAATTTTTGCTATTTATTTGGTCCATTTTACGCGTTCCACCACAACCGAGGTGTTCATTGTGTTCTCCGCGTTTCCCCTTCATTTCGCCGCAAATCTCACCCACTAACTCCTCTCCATTTGCCCGTAACACCGACGTCAGCCCGCCGCCCATCGAAGGTCTTCTCCGTCGGATTGCGTCACCACGAAAGGTCCTCTCGCCGAGCCATCGACACCGTTGGGTTTGCACCATCGCGTTCTACCCCATGCTCTCTCTATCCTTGCCAGTGCCACAATTTGTCCTATGCGCTCCGATGCTTTATACGTAACTGTTGTGGAGATAGTTAATGTATTGTGCATATGACAATTGGACCCACTTGTCATTTACATCTTCTAATTCTCAAGTGTACCCTCTATTTCTTACACACAAATATTTTTCTGTTTCTGTTCTAAAATCAGAAACCAAATTAACCAGTGAATAGTTCATTTTCAGAATTTCATTTTTTCATGTGATTTTCAACATTCTGGAAATTCGTTCTCCCTCATACGAACTCTGATTCCATCAATTCAAATTCCTACATTCATATAAAGTCGATATATTCCTTGAATTATTTATTTCATAATTTTTGGATTTTATTTGAATGTTATTTGAATTTAGATCGTTTACACGTATTGATTTCGACGACTTCGGAGAACCAGATTTGGACACCGTTTGAGAACATCGATTAACCAAGGTAGGCAAGTTATAAATTTGATCATATTTGATCCCATTATTTCAAGTTATTTAAATTATATTTTAAATTATAGCATGCTTATTTCTATTCAAGTTAATTTAAATAACTGTTTTAAATTATAGTTATGTCTAAATCCTTTGTACTACCAATCTTCACATTGAAATAAACCTACCTTGACACCTTAAATGAAAATCTATTTTATGCAATAGTATGAACCAAAACATGTTGGAAAAAATTATGCTTAGCAATGCTGAGACCTAAAATGTTTGATTTGGGAATTTTCAGCCAAAAATCAAAATGTTGTTTAAATGGCATCCATGGCATTGGTGTGTCATGGAAGTTTGCAAAAATAATTTAAAAAATTGAAATAAAGAAAAAGTTGGTTTGTACTTGGGCGAAATGGATGGTTGCTGGGTGCAGGTTTATGCATGGGCTCAATCCGGGAATGGATTGAGGCCCAGGGGTTATTTTGGGAAGTCGCCCAAGTCAGTTCAGGATCGATCTTCGAGCCGCATCTTGCTAAGCCACATCGTACTACCACATGTCATGTATGGGCAGGACTATGCTAAATAATTTGTAATATCTCATTGTTGTTTATGCCATATTGATGTGTGGGTGTCGGTTAGACAGTAGTGCCACTTGGCGTAAGAGGGGGCTTCCGACGGGTGGTTAACCCAATGGAGGTGAAACCTTAGCGGGCATAATAACCTTGGAGTAGAGCATTGTAAAGGCATTATCATGTGCTCTAGACCACTTACCTATGGTAGTGAGCGGTGGTATCGACGGATGCCAAACAAACTAAAGGAGTCGTGTCTTGTGGGTAAAGTTGTACAACCTCTGTAGAGTGTAAAACTATTCGAATAGTTGTGTCCACGGTCATGGACATGCTTAGCAAAGCCACTCAAAGTTAGATTTGGTTTTGATTTTAAAAGATTTTGACAAATGATTTTGGATAGTTTATCCAATTGGAAAATTGAGCGGTTAGCCATGTGATAGGAGGATATCCATCACCATATCTCATATGGAGGTTATCCTACTATAAAACTTGTGAATTTATAAAATGAATTTTAGTTATCAAAAAATTACTTTGGAACTTAGTACAAATATTTAAAGAAAACATTGTGTTATGCAAATTCAACTAATAAGTCTTCCTTCGATAATATCCATGCATGCATTAATTCTGTTATTGGGTGTAACTTGCAAGCACGGAAGTTGTGCTCACCCTTACTTAATGCAAATAAATTTCAGAGGAGAAGGACTTCGCTACGGTGTTGATCTCGACGACTAGGCCGCTACCCCAGTCGATTGCCTGTGGCAGATTAGCTAGACCCCACTACTTCTTCTTCGTCTTCTGCTGTGTTTGTTTATTGTTGGCTTGTAAGCGTCTTTTGTAATAAACTCTATTGATTATTAACAAAGTTATGCGAATTATGGATGCTACCATATTTGTTTAATGTGTGAACTAGCTACTGATCATGAGACTAGTTCAGAAATACACAGAGGATTTAGGGGTGTTAATCCCAAGTCTGACAGGATGTCACTAGTCGAAACACTAGTGACTCTATTGACCAGCACATGTATTAATTGATGATCATGTCTCACCATTCATGGATATAGTGATATCGAATCAATAATGTAACACATGTTGGAGAACATGGTGTTGGATTGACACACCTTGAGACATTGCTGAGATTGTTACGCTTCCATGTGTCATCAGTTGGTCTCAAGCAATGAAGATATAAAATCCTTAGACCTGAGATCAACATAGTTTCCTACATGTGTAAGACTACACTTAGGGGTTGCCAAACGCTACTCCGTAACTGGGTAGTCATAAAGATAGCTCTCGAGTATACTATGAAACATGCAGAGGAATATGACTGGTCGGATATGGGATTTGCCCCTCCTAACATAACAGGAGAGATGTCTCTGGGCCCCTCGATGTGGTCAGATAAAGAAAGTGCATGGCTATACCACTAGTGGTCGAAGAGTTCGACCACATGAAGTTATCTATCACTCTATCGATAAAGTATTGAACAGTCCATTGATGACATAACATCTCACCTGGAGTTCAACCATATATTATGAGACAAAAAGAGAATACACGAGCTGGTCGTTCAGTTCGATCAGATACGGACTAGTCGTATAGAGATACTAGCTAGTCGTAGGCTGGTCAAACATGATCACTAAGTGGTCGAAACCTAGTCTTAAGGAGTTACGAACTGGTCGAGACCAACTATGAGCTAGTCGTAGGCTGGTCGAAACCTGGTCGTAAGGAGTTGCGAACTAGTCGAGACTAAATAGGACCTGGTCGCAGATCATATTGTATTAAGGTTTGCCCGATATAATTCATGTGTATTCAGGAATCGTTATGTCATGCTAGGTGCCGCTGACAACTCGTTATCAGAATGGAGTTTCCGAGTCACAGCTGATTATGCATGAACCTTCAAGGTCACACACTTAACGGGTTGGAACAAACCAGTACGGATACGATTCATCAAATGTGTTCGGATAGGATCCGTCATGGGCACTATTTAAGGAAATACTTGAGGCTGTTGGAAAGTGACATAGGTAACAGAGGAGACACACGACAAGAGTTAACGTGGGTTGCTCCAAACCCTGGCCGCCATCTTCTTAAGAGAGCCTTCCCGTGCGACTTGGTGCTAGCTGTTGGGACTTAAAAATATAACTTAGGAACCCTCTGTGTATTCTGAACAAATCTCAGATCAGTAGCTAGCTCACACAGGAAACAGTGATAAAATACCATCCATTTATTCGATTTAACTAAAAAGATCTCAAAATAACAAATATTAATAATAACTGGACCTTATGGTCAATATTTACTTAACTTGCCACGCGGGTCTAACTTAAAAGGAATCTCGCCCCAGAGATTCGAGCTGACTAAAGAATAGGTTCAAACCAAACCTTGCTCACTCTTCCAAAAGATTTCTCTTATGAGTAAAACAAAGCTGTAACTGACGCATGTCTAACTTAAAGACTTACCAGAAGTGATGTTCTGAATTGGTTGAACTTCTTTTGTACTCTTGCTGCAGTGGATGGGGTCATAGTAACTTGATTTGGAGTCTGAGGCGTTCCTCTTCCTACTCTTGGCAAAGAAGTCCTGGCTGGTGTAGCTCCCAAATTGAAAGGAATTGGTCTCAACCCTTGCTTCTGTGTACACTTATTAGCATAATGACCTATCTCATGGCAGTTGAAACAAGTGACTCCTGCAGTTGGATTGTTGGTCCTCTAAGGCTGATGATTGTTGTTGTTATTAACATAGGAAATTCCTGCATTTCTTGCATGAGATACTGGTGCAGGGGTTCTAAATCCAGCAGATGAATTATTAGGATGAAAAGGCTGCTGAGCATTGATCCTGACTCTCTGTAGTTGATTGTAATGAACTCCGTGTTGTATCATCTTCCTTTTGCTAGATTCGTCCAACTCACGACGATAATCTTCTATAAGTACGACTTTATCCATTATATGCTGCAAATCCACATAATCATTCCCGGTAACTTGTACTTTCAAGCTAGGGTTAAGGCCATGCTTGAATCGCTTCTAACGTGCATTATCTGTAGCAACATTTTCTGGAGCATATCAAGAAAATTGAGTAAACTTGTTGAGATATTCACCGAAGGACATGTTTCCTTGTTGTAGTTCATGAAATCCATTCTTCTTCATTTCCACTATACCATCTGGAACATGTGCTTGATGAAAAGCTCTTGAAAATTCCTCCCAAGTAATGGCTTGAGAATTCTCATGAGCTGCGGTGTAGTTCTCCCACCATTATGCGGCTGTACCTTCTAACTGATGTGAAGCACAAAAAACTTTCTTACGATCATTGCATTGAGCAATGACGAGCTTTTTCTCAACAGAGTGAAGCCAATCTTCTGCGTCCAAAGGTTCTGATGAATGTGAAAACGTAGGCGGACGCGTCCCCATGTACTCTGATAACTTGGAATGTTGATGAGCTGGCGGTGGAACAACTGTTGCTTGATTATTCTGATTCAACAAGTTGACTGTTGCAGCGGTGGTCTAATTTTGCTGAGTCATCATGTTGTTCATATTTTAAATCATTGCACTCATGAATTGAGTCTGAGCTGCTAGAAGTTGTGCCATGCTTGGTTCTACGGCTCCAGGGACTCGTGACTGGCCACTAGCATTGACATTGGCGTTGGCATCATCTGACTGTGTACGGCTCGATGTGTTGCGAGTGTCAACCATCTGCGACGATTCTTCACAGGCTTAGTAGGTAAGATAGAAAAGCAATACAGGCGAGTGGGAATAACACAATAGATGAGATAGAACAGGATAGAAAGATAGAAACAACTTAATAAGGGGAATTAGATTATACTCATGGCAAAAGACAAAGCAGACATCGCTGGAATGCTACGAAAGAACAAATAAACTCTTCAGATTAAAGCATTAGTGTGACTACAACATAATGCTTGACAGCAAAAATGCAGCTCCCAGTTACACACAATCCAAATAAAGACCTATTGCAATAATGATCTAAACACGCTATTAAAGACTCAAATCTGACGGCTCTGGATTAGAGAACGAAGAACTATTCATAAACAACTGGAACGAAGCGACGAAGATACTCTTGACGATTGTTGGTGAAGATCACTGATGCGTCATTTTCGTTTTCGTCATCAAACCGGCCCTCGCCTCTCTTCTCAGATCTACACCGTCGGTGAGCTCCTAGCTCTTTCAAGCGTGTCATCTTGTTCTCCATGATATTCTCATCCTATCCCCATCTCTGATTTGGTTTCTTCGCTTCCAAGTTGCCGCCACCGTGGTTCTTCTCCATCTCCGGTCATCTTCGAATTGCTGCCGGTGTGGTCGATCTCTGGACCTCCCGAGCCTCTCTCTGTGATCCTCATATCGTCACCATTTCGGTGCTCCCTATCGTTCTCTTCGGGCATCATCCAATCACCGAAGTCGCCATACCCGGGAGCTTCACCACCGCCAATGTCGCCGCCGCCAACGAATCGCTGCCGCTGGAACCGAGCCATCGCCACCTGGAGCTTCACCGTGTTCCCAGGATCCCGTTTTGCCACTTTCCTGAAGCCGCCTTGTCGGGACCGAAAAATGCAATTTTGGACCCTCTGTGTATTTTGCACTAGTCTAGAATCACGCTAGCGCACACAGTATCAACATAGATGAATATCGATACACACAAGATGATTAATAGAATAAATGACTAATTTGAATAGCAAATGATGGTTTTGACCTTATGGCCGAGTTTACATTTATTACGCCATGCAGAGCTGACAATAAATAAATAGCAGCAGCGGAACAAAGTTTAACTCCGACGGAATCCCATCAATTTACCATAGGCAACCGTCTAGGATCAAGACCCTAACGATCAGCACCTTCGTAGAACTCCTCAAATGTAGGAGATGACTCCTGCACTTCTGTTGATTGCTTGAAGCAAGCATGAGTACACAACCGTACTCGCAACTCATACCACCGAATGCAATTTATAGATGAGTGCTTATTCCAAAGGAATGGCTTCCGTGGCTATTTTGCATAAAGCAACATTTGCAATTGAATATAAATAATAGATTGATAACAATATTTAAAACAAATAAACAATAATAGTTTAACATTTGTTTTCACAAAAGAATACACAATCTAAACAAGTTATTAACACAGTTGCACAAGTTATCTCACACAACTAACCCTTCGCAATTATTTTATGAAAATCTATCCCTCGTGTGAAATCCCCGAGCATGTTCATGACCACGGACGTGGCAATTCAAATAGATTGATTAAACACTCTGCAGAGGTTGTACACTTTACCCACACGATATAATCAGTGTAACCAGCACTGACCATAACAAAACCTTTTGGAAACTTTATCTCAAGCATTGACACTCCCGGTATGCTTTACCACTGTCCAATTTGTATACATAGCCCTTGGTACAGTACAGACCGTTGGATCTGAAGACGGCGAACCGCTCATAGATGTGACCCAAATACAGCGGTACACACCTTCCACCCTAGCACGTAGCTTGACCTATCTGCCTGAGTAGTCAATGTCAAGACTTCATAACTTACTAAGTTAGACCCGTTCCATACCAAGCATGTGGTCGTACAGTAAGGCTCAGTTCAATGGCGCATAAAGTTATGTCCTTAATGGACCAAGGCAAGACTTTTAATTTCTAACTAAATATCATGCAGACCAATATTCTCATTCACATAGTTTCCACCATATCACACAGTATCCACCACTTACCTTAGTCGAAATCTTTTCCCACCCTGTTGGTTAAGTGCAACACATACCATCAACGAGTAATAGCACACAACATACACAGTTTTATCACACAGTTCTATAATCTCAAAGTCAAATTTATATTTGCAACTCACATTAAATGATGACGCGTAGCATGGCTAATCGATATACTCGTATCTAACCAACCCACGTTGGTGCTACGATAATACCAACTAATAATGGACCAACCTCGGGTGACAAAAGAATATGACATAACTATAGACAAGGTGGATATAAAAAATTGGATTAATAACTAAACCCAAAAGCATTTAAATAAATACTTGAAATAGAATGCAATAATTTGAATCAAAGTATTTTGAAAACTAGGTTCAACATGATCAAAGGTATAACTTGCCTTGGAATAGGTCTAGGTCCTTGTCTTGATCTTGGTGTACTCCTGCTTCTTCAAAAGTCCCCGAAGAATTAACGTCTACACGAAAACGAAGCAAATATAAATATAAATAAATAAATGAGATAAAAACAAACTCCAAAAATTAAATAAAAATGATAAAAAATAGATCTTGAATTTAGATGAATTTAGGAATTTGAATGGACTCAATCGGAGTCGGATAAAGAACATATAGGCTTTGGAAGGTTGAATCTAAAGAAAAACCCTAATTTTGGATTTAAAAGAATTTTTGAATTATTTTTCTATTGAAAAATCAGATTATTGTGCAACGCTGATGTCAGCGAAGGATTTTTAGAAAAAGATAAATAAAAAGAAAATACTGACATGTGGGACCCACATGTCTGTCTCACGGCTCAGGGTGGACCGAGTTCACCGAGCCGGTTGAATCTGGGAACGGTGGACCGTCCACGCTCGCGACACATGGGCGCTAATATGGCGCCACATCGATGACACATGTGCTCAGGGTTGACACTGGCGTTAACGCGGCTTGCCACGTTAGGTCTACGGCAGCGGCGCTCGGAAACCAACGGCGAACGGCGGCGCCTCACCGGCAGCGAATGGTACTAGAGGGTAGCTGGCGTTATTGTGAACCTGGTGAGCTAACTCTGGGTGATCGAGGACAATGGAGATGGCCGGTGTCGAGGTTGAAGTGGCGGGGAGTTTCGGCTATTGTCAGACCTTAGCTCCAATGATGCTCCAGCGGCAGGGAAAGCCGCACGAGGTAGCCCTGGCGACGGCGGACCTGACGGCATGCTCAATGACGACGAGGCATCAATGGCGGCGGCGCAATTCGAAGAAACGAAGCTTCGGCCGAAAACCCTAAAAGCTGGATTGCGGCGGCGCTAGGGCGATCAGAGTGTGGCGGCTTGAGGGTTGGAGGTGCGGGGACAAGGCAAACCCGGGGGCGCCTTTTATACGGCCGAGGCGGCACGGGATAAGGAATCCCCAAATCGTGTTTGATTCAGACATGTTTTGATTTTTTGAGATGGAGATCGAATTGGGATTTGATTCCAACTGAAACGGGTGCGGGAGAGATAGAGATGAGAATTGACGTGTTTTCTAGGAGTTTAGTTAGAGAATCGCTGTTGTTGCTACGAGCTTGAGCTCTGGCAATAGCGGTGACGCGCGGCTTCACGGGGGAACAAGACAGCATGAGGAGGACGATGACTCGACGGGTCCACCTGACAGCGACGCTGAGACGCGGGCCCACCTATCAGCGAATGAAGGAGCGGACGCCATGAGAAGAGAGACCGACAGTGGGGACCAATTGCCGATGAGAGGCGGGCCTTGTGAGCGATCCGAGCCGCCGATCTTTGGCCGTGCGAATAGGGTTGGGTTTTGGCCCAACACTGTTCTGGAGATTTTTAAATGACTTTTCTTTTTAGAAAATTTCAAAAAATCCAAATAGCAATTATAAAATAGGAAATGAACTCAGAAAATTTCTAGAAAATTCTAGAAAATATATCCAAGCACATATAATCCAAATAAAATATTTTTTATAATTTTTGATGTTGGGATTAATCATATTAAATTATTTTGATGCTAAAGGTCCATATTAAGCTTTAATTAAAAATTCAAACAAATTACAAATTGTGAATTTTCTCCCTACTAACTATTCAAAGGATTTTTTTTAAGATTCAAAAAATTGGGATGTTACATACATGCCCCCCTTAAATGAATCTCGACCCCGAGATTCGGGTTAGCTAGAGAAGTGGCTAGGGAACTCGGCTTTCAGGTCTTCTTCACGCTCCGACGTTGCTTCTCCTTCTGAGTGGTTGTTCTACTAAAATTTGCAAAAACGAAAGGTCTTACTTCTAGTATGACGCTCTGCGACATCCAAAATCTTGACTGGCTGCTCTTTGTATGTGAGATCTTCTTTCAACTCAATTGAATCCAATGGGGCTTGTTCTTTTGTCACACGAAGATATTTCTTCAACTGAGAGACATGAAAGACATCATGCACTTCTGCTAATGACTGCGGTAGCTCCAACTTATAAGCAACTTCTCCACGGTGTTCCAAAATCTTGAATGGACCAACATACCTAGGGGCAAGCTTCCCTCTGACATGAAACCTTTTTACACCTCGGAGTGGAGTAACTTGGAGATAAACAAAGTCTTCAGGCTCAAAGCTGAGATCACGATGACGATAATCAATATAGCTTTTCTGCCTCGACCGAGCTATATTCAATCTTTCTCTGATCATGGCCACTTGTTCTTCTACTTCTTGAATAATATATTGTCCAAATACCAAACGTTCGGCTATCTCTGACCAATTCAGAGGGGTTCTACAAGCACGAACATACAAGGCTTGAAATGATGATATTTGTAAACTGGCTTGATAACTATTGTTGTACGAGAATTCTGCATACGACAAACTCTTATCCCAACTGGTAGAATTGACTTGAACATAAGCTCTCAACATATCTTCGAATATCTGATTGACTCTTTCTGTCTGCCCATCTGTCTGAGGATGATAAGCCGTACTGAAATTCAGATGAGTTCCCAAGGCTTCATGCAAATGTTGCCAAAAAGGAAAGGTGAATTGAGATCCTCGACCTGACATTATCTTCTTAGGCACAACATGCAAACTGACGATTCTTGACATATATAACTCTGCAAGGCGGTCTCCTAAGTATGTGGTTTTGACTGGTAAGAAATGGGCAACTTTGGTCATACGATCAACTATTACCCAAATCGAATCGTAACCCGATTGAGTCCTAGGTAAACTGGTAATATAATCCATTCTGAGCTCTTCCCACTTCCACTCTATAATCTTCTGCAGTTGTAACAAATCTGCTGGTCTCTGATGTTTTGCCTTTACTTTCTGACATACGTAGCACAAGGCAACGAACTCTGCGACTTCTCGCTTCAGATTTGGCCACCAGAACTTATTCTTAACATCCTGATACATCTTATTACTACCAGGGTGAATCGAATACTTTGAGTCATGAGCTTCCTTCAAGATTACCTGTCTTAACCCATCAATGTTTGGTAAGTAGATATGTTCATTGGTCCACAGTATATCTTGATCATGTCTGGTAAAATCTTTGAATTTTCCTTCTGCCATCTTTTTCTTGATGTCGGAAATTTCTGGGTCATTTGGTTGGGCTTCACGAATCAGCTTCTCCAAAGTAGACTATACTTCTAGACTAGCCACAAATCCTTCAAGTACAATTTACAGCTTCAGCTTTGAAATTCCTCTCGAAGTTCTGTACAAATTTCTTTCACTTCCAAAGTATTGCAGTAACTATTATGACTCAAGGCATCTGCAACGACATTAGCGTTGTCGGGATGGTAGTGGATTCCAAGATCATAATCCTTTGTTAACTCCAACCATCTTCTCTGTCTCATGTTCAGGTCAGACTGAGTGAAAATATACTTCAGGCTCTTATGATCCGTGTATACTTCACAGCGATTACCAATGAGGTAATGCCACCAAATCTTCAAAACATGCACTACAACAGCTAATTCCAGATCATGGGTAGGATAATTCTCCTCATGGGGTCTCAATTGCCTTGATGCATAAGGGACAACTCTTCCTTCTTGCATCAGGACGCATCCTAAACCTTGACGCAAAGCATCACAGTAGATATCAAAATTCATGCGAATATTTGGCAAGATCAGCACTGGGGCTGAAGTCAAACGCTTCTTCAATTCATGGAAACTTTGTTCACAAGCTGGGGTCTAAGTGATCTTTTTCTCCTTCTTCAACAATTGTGTAAGAGGTTTAGCAATAGTTGAGAATCCTTCGATAAAACGGCGATAATAACCTGCCATTCCCAAGAAACTGCGAATCTGAGTTACGGTCCTGGGCTGCTCCCAATGTAACACTGCTTTAACTTTACTAGGGTCAACTGCTAATCCTGCAACTGTCATCACGTGACCAAGGAAATCAACTTCCTTCCAACTGATGCTCTCTAAGTTTTTCTAAGATTATTCTCAAACGTTCAGCATGTTCTTCTTCTGTCTTGGAATAAACCAAAATATCATCAATGAACACAACTACAAACTTGTCCAAATATTCCATGAATACCTTGTTCATCATGTTCATGAAATGGGCAGGGGCATTAGTCAGACCAAAGGACATGACTAGGATCTCATAATGTCCGTATCGCGTTGAGAAAGCGGTCTTCGGTATATCCTTTGGACAGATCTTCAACTGATGGTAACTTGATAGTAGGTCGATCTTCGAGAACACTCCAGCTCCTTTCATCTGATCAAACAAATCATTAATGCGGGGTAGTGTATACTTGTTCTTGATAGTAACTTCATTAGAGAACGATAATCAATGCATATTCTCATGCTTCCATCTTTCTTTTTGACGAAAAAGACTGGTGCTCTCTATGGCGACGAACTAGGTCTTACGAAACCTTTCACAAGAAGTTCCTCAATCTATTTCTTCATTTCTACTAACTCATCGGCTGGCATCCGATAGGGTCTCTTCGAAATTGGTGTTGTTCCTGGTACTAGATCGATGACGAACTCGATGTCACAGTCCGGTGGTATACCTGGTAACTCTTCTGGAAACACATCTGGGTATTCTCTGACAATAGACACATCTTCCAAAGATACGGTCTTCATACTGTTAACTAACAGATGTCCATGGCGGACGAAGGTGGCTAGAAATTTCACTTTCTTTCCATTGGTATCCTCGATTGTTACTGCTCTTCGACCACAATCTAATATAATTTTGTGCTTTGATAACCAATCCATGCCAAGAATGACATCCAAAGTCTGGCTGTCTAGAACAATTAGGTTGGCTAGAAACTCAACTCCAGCTATGACTAACTTAGCTTCTAAACATACTACTTTAGAACTTAGGTCTGCTCCAAGCGACTGGACTAACATAGTATGCTTAAGATGCATAGTCTCTAAATAATTCTTGGTTGCAAAAATTCCAGAAACAAATGAATGTGAAGCTCCAGAATCAAACAGAACTGATGCAGGTACTGAGTTTACAAGAAACTTACCTAGTACGACGTCGGGTGCTTCCTAGGCTCCTTCCAGAGTGACGTGGTTGACACGGCCTCTGACCACTGATTGCGGCGCTCCTCCACACTGTCCGGTAGCTTGAGAAGTTTCTTGCTGGTTGCTCTGCGCTGGAGTCTTGGCTGGTGTAGCTCCAAGTTTGAAGCATACCGAGGTTATTATTCCATTCTGAGGGCATCGGTTAGCGAAGTGCCCTGGTTGATGGCAGGAAAAACAACCTCTGGGTCCACTCTGTGGGTTGTTCTCTGGATTGGGATTGGCTGGTATAGGATTGCAAAAGTTCTGAGCAACTGGACAAGGTGCTGAAGTGGTGTAGGCGTTCTGGAAGAGTTATGCTGTGGAAACTGGTCGAATTGTGGTGGAACCAATCTTGCCTTCAGCTGTGGCTGGTGGCTTCCTTGCTGGGCCATTCTACGCTTGCGGCTATCTTCCAATTCCTTGCGCTTATCTTTAAGAATCAAAACTTTGTTGATTAACTCTTGAAAATCTGGAAAGGTGTGGGCAATCAGGTTAATTTGCAGTTCAGTGTTCAATCCTTTCATAAAACGACTCTGACGAGCCTTGCCGGTGGCAACATCTTCTGGAGCATAGCGGGCAAGTTGAGATAATTTATTGAGGTAGTCAGTCACTGACATTCCTCCTTGCTTGAGAGTGTGAAACTCATCTTTCTTCGAATCCATGATCCCTTCCGGTACATGGTACTGGCGAAAAGCAGTTGAGAACTCTTCTTAGAGTCAATTATCACAAACAGTTCTTGTCCAGAACTGTTTGGGAAAATAGGCTATTCAAGACAGTTATTTAGTAAAAAGCGCATGTATTAGTTTTTTCTATTGCAAAAAATCAAATTTTGAAACAATCTAATCAATTGTTGGACAATAGTTTCTATATTCTCATTCGATAGTTTGCAATAAGGTAATTAAAAGGTACTCTCTCTCTCTCAATCAATGGCTCACTCTCTGACGAGGACGATATTGATTAGAGGCGTCCATCTCGAACCGAATCGGCCTCCCTTGTCGACACCGATGGGGGTCCTCACTGAGAACGAAATCTGACAGGATGGAGGTGACGAAATTAGAATGAGAAGGAAACCTAGATGGGGATTTGGGGGCAAAACTTCATGCTCACCTAAGGCCAAGATGGGGGGTGGCCAGACATGGAGCTCCTGCGCATCACTCCTCCTCCTCGTCGGCTGCGTCTCCTTGCCGAACCACGCTGGGAAATTGAGGGCGGTCGCTGGAGCTCGATGTGGAGAGGGGAGAGGGAGAGACTGATGGAAGACAAGGTGGGGGTGGGTATAATATATAAGGACAACGCCAAAACATTTCGCCTCCCGCGCAAGCGTTCAATTTTTTTTTTGCAAATCCCAGACGGTTTCAAATAAAAACCATCTGTGATGAGCTAATATCACAAATGAATTATATTAAAAATCATCTATGACTCTGTGAAATTAATTTTACCATGACTTGTTTAGGTTTTAGTTTCGTTAAAAGTTGTTAATTGAGGCCAACATGCATGGTCATGTATATCTGTATTAATCAACACATGTTTGTTGAAGAATTAATGATCAAGGAGCATGAGATAGGTATTTCAAGCTATGGTAAAATTAGGGAAACAGGCATTTCAAGTCATGGTAAAATTAAGGAGATAGCAATTTCAAGTCATGGTAAATCAGAGAGTTTAGCATTTCAAGACATGGTAAAATTAGGGAGAGGCATTTCAAGTCATGTTAAAATAAGGGAGTTAGCATTTCAAGTCATGGTAAAATCAGAGAGATACTTATCACAGACGACAATTTTTAATACAAATCGTCTGTGATGAGATATTTATCACAAACTATTTTTTAACAAAAATCATCTGTGAAGTATCACAGATGGTTCTTATTAAAAAAACGTCTGTGATAATTGCAATTATCACAGACAGTTTTTGTTAAAAACCGTTTGCGATACTTCATAGACGGTTTTTCCAAAATCGTCTATGATAAGTATCTCATCATAGACGGTTCCTGGCGTATCCAATAACAGAGATGGTTGCACTGGTAAAACCATCTGTGATGACCTTTAACACTGACTATTTTGGAAAATCTACTGTGATGAAGCATCCAATATTAGCCTTTTGTAGTAGTGGTAGACCTGACTCACGCAATAGTGTTGTGTTCACGCTGGTGCTGGCATGGGCTCCACACGAGCTGCCATGTCGGCTCTTGGCGTTGAGGTGGTGGTGGTGGGGCATGCCAGGTGGTGGCCACGTCGGCACAAGGCGATGGCGCGCACAGGCGGCGATGCTCGCCAGCGTCATGCGCCACGGCGTGCATCGGTGAGGGAGTCAAAAGGGAGAGGAGAATGCGAGGAGTCTAGGACTCACCGAGGTGGGGCTAGGAGCAAAGGGTTCGCCAGCGACGAGAGTAAGGGCGTCGACGCGATTCGGTCGAAGTCGGCGATGTGGTTACGGCGAACTTACAACGAGGACGAGGGAAGCCTCGGGCAGAACGTGGCCTTGCGAAGCCAACGGAAGAGACCACGGTGGCGAAGGACCACTAACTGCGGTGCTAGCGGTGGCGAACAAGCTCCGACCGGCGGCAACGAAAACTCAAAGCACGGTGAGGAGAGGGTGTGAGAGAGGGAGAGGGTATTGGGGAAAGAGAGAGGAGGTCAAGGGGCACCGGGTGCTCCCCTTTATAGAGGACGAGGAGGAGCGGGGAAGGAAATCGGCATGGGCATGACATGGAGCTTTCGGGCAGCATGAGCAACACAGAGGCATGGGGCGCACAGTTTGGCGTGACACGGCGGCAGGTGGGGCACGCTGACTGGAGCAGCATGGGCGTCGGGCATGGTTGACACAGGATGAGACGGGGCGGTGATAGGGGCAAGTGAGGCGGCATGGGCGGCCTGGCTCGGGCGTGGCTGACACACGAGGAAGAAAGGCAGCGAGGAGGAAGGGGCTGACAGGAGGGGGCCACACGACAGAGGGAGAGGGGGGAGAGTGACTCGACTGGGCCGGCGCAGGAGGTGGGCTGTGGTTGTGGGCCGCACTGAGGGAAGAATGGACCGGGAGAAAACGGACTGGAAAAGGAATTCAACCCGAAGGGTTTTCTGGGATTTTAAATACTTTTCTGAATTACAAAAATAGGAAGAAAACAAAAGGGCTTTTACAAAATAGAGTTAAAAAATTCTAGAAAAACTTACAGAAATTCTTTGAATTATTTTGAACTTAATAAAATTATTTCCAACTCAAAGTTGGCTTTTAATTTTTGCACATATTCTTTTAAAATTTCTTGAAAATTGGAAAAACCTTTTTAAAATCCAAAAATTTTAGTAAATTAATTAAATTTTCCTTTCTAACTTTAAATCCGATAAAAACCAAGTAAACTCGATAAATCTTAATTTTGACTTTTAAAAACTAGAAAATTCAGGAAAAGGAATAAAAACTCTTTTAAATCTCAGAAAATCAATAAAATAATAATTTTATGATTTTAAATTTGGTAACAGATCTTTGAGATATTACAGTATCAGTAATGTAGTTGTTCACATCTTCTTCTTCCACCTCATTTACCTAAGAGCGAGTAGCAGGTGGTATGCAGCGAGCAAGAGGGTCCTCCTCCCTTAGCTCATCATGGGCCGTGGTTTCAACAAGTGGCCGACATTTGAGGTGCTCAACGCGTGTGAGGAGCGCCACGACGTTGTCGTTGATCTTATCCAATGCATTGTGAACGCTCTCACCGAGTAAGTGCCATTTAGTGTAGTTGGGAGGATTAAGCTCAAGAACAAAAGGTATATGCGTCTTGATGCTGGCGACAACAACGGCCGGAGAGTATGAAGCTGGTGCGGCAATGGAGGAGGAAGATAGGGTGGGTGAGGTCTGGGAAGAGACGGAGGATGTATCCATGGCATCTGATACCATGAAACAAGAAAGATATGCTCAGCATAAGATGTCCATTGGCTCATGGGGTATTTATCTCCTGAATATGTACTTGTACATAGGTCTGTCATAATCGGATAACAACCGGATAAGAACAGCCTCGGCGAATAATAACAACCATAATCTATCCGTTAACATATATAACTATATCTAATAAATAAATAATACAATCATCTAAATGCATTTGCTTGGGAGGATATAACTTTCACACGGTGCTTATGGCTAAATAATACAAGCATCGACGCTGGTCTCGACTAACGACGTTTTGCTTAGACCTGTGAAAGAAAGCCCAGCCCGGAGAAAAAAAAAAAGGCTAAACTCACCCACATAGCTGCCAGGCCTAGACAGTCGAAATTGTTTCGGCCAACCTGGCCGAAAATGTCCGATCTGATAGTCTCAGCGGGCCCGTCTAATCAAAACGTTGGCTTTTTGAGAGAGAGACGTGCACTTAGTTACACTATATTATTAATAAAATTTTACACAAAAAAGAGAGAGATAAGAAATAACACAGTTTATCTCTTTTTGCAAAGACTGTTATGCATACAAAATATATATTAATTTTCTGTAGTTGACATATATATTTATTTCAAAATAAAATTTTAAATATTAAAAAATATATTAAAGATTATATATTGAAGATACTATATAACTATCGGATATATCCTTTTTTTTGAGAGAACACTAACGACATTTTGACGTCACGGGAACAGCGCAAAGCCCCGAGCGCCTCCGTTTCCCTTCCGCTCCCCGTCGGCGGCCACCCAAACCACCCATCCAGCGGCGCCGGCGCGCCGCCGCAGCGGCGTCCTCCTCCACGCCCAGAAACCTCCTCCTTCTCCTCCCGGTCCTCCTCCTCCTCCTCCTCTCCTAAGCCCCAGATCTCACCTTCTCCCCCACAACCACCTCCTCCTCCTCCCTCCCCGCCCACGTCCTCCCCTTCGACTGTTATGCCTCACCGCAGGCCTCGCCGGTCTTCGCCAGCCTCGTGGAGGGCGTGCCCCAACCCTTCTTCTACTCCCTCGCCGACATGGGGACCCTCCCCGATCGCCCCCACAAGAACATCGCTCGCCTCCTCAAGGGCAAGCGCTTCCGCAAGCCCGACATCTCCGAGGCCATCCAAGAACTTCTCGGGGGGGAGGTAGGGAGGGGTTCTGGTGGGGTGGTGGTGGACGTGGGGGCCAATGTTGGGATGGCGGCGTTCGCGGCTGCCGTGATGGGGTTCCGGGTGGTGGCGTTCGAGCCCGTCTTCGAGAACCTGCAGCGGATTTGCGATGGAATGTACCTGAACCGGGTGCAGGACCGGGTGGTGGCTTACCACACGTCGGCGTCTGATCGAGTTGGGAACATCACAACGCATAAGGTAGTGCATAGTTCAGATTGCTCTGAGTGTAGTTTTGGAAGTTTACTATGTGCAATGGTTATCTTTTATACTATAGTAGTAACAAGATGTTTATTAATCGGGAGTGTACCTTAGGAAGCATTAGAGATCTCTCTGGTAACTAACACAATGCATAAGTTGGTGTGGAAAGCTCGGATTGGGCTAAATTTACCTTTAGAATTGTTTTTGATGCGTGTCATGAGTTTTTAAGTTGGATTGGTAAACATGATGGATTGTGTTAGTTTGCTGACTAGGGCAATTACTTAGGAAGAACTAGGGATATGTATGGTTTCAGAACTATACAAATGATCAAGTATATGATGGTAGCCGCATTCTTGCATTACTAAACATAAGTCAGTGCAGAAGAATGTTTCATTTCTAAAGCCATTTCATCATTCCTGAAGGATGAATTGAATAATTGTATTAGTTTTGCTGGTCTATTATGCTGCTTTTAGAGGAAGTTCTCAAGATTTGATGATCAACTACAAATATGTATCAACTATCAAGTTATCTATATAAATATAAACAACAGGTGAGAGACTAAATTCATCTTATTCACTTTGAGGGCTAGAAATTCCCCACGGTAATCCATGGAAAAGAAGAAAAAAAAACCCCTAGAAATTCTCTCATTAATCGATAGAAAAAAGAGACAGAAGGATTCTAATTGTTTATTTTGGTGGGGCCAGAATAGAACGGTGTTGATTAATCAGCTATTGATATTACAGTTGTTATAGTTGTCAAATAAACACATCTATATTCTCAATTGTAGGCATTAGACTTGTAAAGCAAATACAACTGCATTTTCAAATCTAGCTGCGGAATTGGGCAGGCCATTCAGTTAGTATGGACTTACGTATGAATGTTTGCTTTTCCTTAACAGATTGACCATTGGGATTTGGGTTTAATTCATTGTTTGTTATTGCTATAATTTTTTAATGGAGTCATTCAGAAGCAGGAAATGCTACGTTTTTAGATAAATTGGCATCTTTGCCCTACTGAGCTACCAAATCTAGTAATTTATTTTGTCTTACTCTTTGGTAGAACAAGGTTACATGAAAAATTTATTGTAAGTTGTCCAGTTTCACATCAATTTACTTTAATATTATCAAAGCAACTCATTGACCTTTACATTACAGGAGTACCTTTTTTGAGGAAATATTTAACCTGACATATTTATCTAAAGGTTGAGTTGCTCGATTAATTAAATGCATGCCAGATAGCACAACCACCATTGTAGGATTAATGCCTTCCATGCCATAGAATGCCTTTCCTAGCATGTTACGGTGAAAGCTCATTCTGTCCAAGGTTATAGTTTTCTTGTTTGCTTGTAGCACTTCCGGTTCATGTCCATAGATTTTTCAAACTTTTGTGCCGAACCATAATTGAATTCATTGGCACTATCACATATGTGCAAACAGATGCGACATAAGTGTACAAACAAAATCATGCATACATGTCCCAGTTTGTCAGTTATTCTGACTAGTGGCTTCATATGAGAAACTCGCATACTGCGGAAATCTCAGCTTGCTTTTCTGTATCCAGATAACATTTTTTTTGTGCTTTATAAATGTCTTATCATGTGTATTCTGGTAACCTAGGTGATTGGACGACTCGACAACAGTGCTATATCTTCAACTGTTGCTAAGTTAGCATTCAAGTCTAATGAGGAAATTGCTGTCGAGGTTACTGTAATCCCATTGGATGAGGTCATTCCAGATGCTGAGCGAGTGCTTCTGATCAAAATTGATGTTCAAGGTTGGGAATACCATGTTCTGAGAGGTGCATCAAAGTTGCTTTCAAGAAGGAAAGGTGAAGCTCCCTACCTTACATATGAAGAAGATGAGCGTCTGCTGCATGCGAGCAACAGTAGTGTACAGGAGATAAGGTCATTTATTAGTAGTGCTGGTTACAATCACTGTACACGGCGTGGCACAGATGCTCACTGTACAAAAGAATAGACAAATGGGTTTCTGACTGGCGCTTTGTCGCTCCTAAGCTGGGGATTGTGTATGAACAGAGAACAGTCAAATAGGATGTCCTAAGCTATAGCAAAAGCAGTTTTGCCCTTTTCTCAGGCAGCCAATCAGAGGTTTAGATATTTCATGCATACATATACTTGGGTTACTTTTAATTCCATGTTTTCCTTTCTTTTCTTTTTAGGTTAGATTTTTTATTGTTGGATCTTTTAATATCATGTGTTATATATGCTTTGTCTAATGACATTTTATTTGGTTTTGATAATGTAGCTTTTCTTACTATATTTCACATGCTTGTTTTGATTCATTCTATGTGTGTTTTGCCAGTCTTAATGGATATTCCCAGGCACTAATGCAATTTTTGTGATTATGACCTTGAAAAGTATGCTAATTGCTAGATTTCATTAATTAAAGGTGCTTCGGTTTTGTTTGCATTTTGATAAACATCTAACCTTTTTAGTTTAGAATTGAACAACCAAATTAATGTATTCCAATTCAGTTAAGTTTACCTTACCTCACATATTCCTTTTAATTTGATTACTTTGAATTACATTTGACACAACTATTGCTTAAAATGATAAGATATCCTGAACCAAAACTTTTCCTTCCTAGAGGGCAGCATGGGTGTTAAAAAAGAATGAGTTGATACTTAGCTGATAACATTGTTTCCAAAAGTTGTTTTGTGGTTTAGCTTGGCTGTAGTACTTACTGAGTTGAACTAATCTTGTCTAATTTTAGATTATTTGGTGGGACAAATTCCCAACCTAAAATTTGTCTTACATCAACCTCTGTCTGATCGAGAAAATACACTAGTTTTCTCTTTGCAATGTCTGCAGGATTTCACCATCTATCTCGACCCAAGGGATGTGCGCAATCTTTGGCCAGTCAACACCATCTTCTTTTCTGAGCCTCTCCTTGAGCAGTGGGTGACAGAGTGCAACTTCAATCTTCCTAAGGGACAGTGGCAGCCGTTCCTCTGGGAGTGATTCCAACTCAGGGCAATTCCACAATACCAACTTATCCAGGGACTCCAGGCTGGGCAGTGTGGAAGGCAGTGATTGGAGAGTGTTGCAGCCACTTATGCAGAGACTCTTGAGTGATCTTAGCTGTTGGAGGACATCCTCATCGTTTGCAGTGATGGAAGTGATCTCTGAGCAATCTTGGATATCTAGGCTCTCGATAAACTCGAGCCTTTCCCATAAAAGAGGACACGTGAGTATTGTCATTTGATCAATGATAAGGCTTCTAAGTGACTCAAAGCTTGCTATTATTTCATTGGTCATTGGTGAGGAGAATCTGGCAAGTAGCTTGGGGCAGTTGAATATGCAGAGAGATGAGACAGTGGAGCTGGCAGTGGTCGCTTGTGCCTTCTTGACTTCATGATGGTATGGCACCCAGAACCCTTTCCTTGCAGTTGTCATCTCCGTAAGGCTTGGAGGTAATGGAGGCAGCTCTCTGAGCTTCTTGCAGTCCTTAATCACAACGCTGCGGAGATTCCTCATTGTCTGGCCACTCCATGACCACTCATTGAGTTCTGGCATCTCATCAAGAACTAGCTCCTCCAGTGACTGGAACGCCATCTGTTGGCTGCCATTGCCATATGTCTCTGGGCCTATCTGCCTCAGCAGTTTCAAACGCTGCAACCAAATTGTCCTGACGGATGGCAGCTGACCGAGTGGTGGAAGCAGCTCCCAAGCATTGCAGCCACTCAGGAAGATGAGCTCAAGATTGATTAGCCATTTTCTCTCAAGCCAACTGGGTGATTTTACTCCCATCCAACCCATGATGTCGAGTCTCTTCAGATTTGGGTGCGGTTGGAGATATTCTAGTACCTGTGCTTCCTTATTTGCATTCACCTCAACTCGAGCAGATGCCCACATCAGTTGCAGCATCGACAGCTGGTCTTTCTTGCACAGCATGGCTTCCACTGCCTCATCAGGAGTATGAACATTCTCAAGGTTTCTGATGTGGAGGGACCCTTGGAGCTCTTGTAAATTCCCAAGCTGAACTATGCTGTGTGTCCCCTGACAGGTGACCTTGAAAATGGGCAATCTCTGAAGGCATCTCAGCCTGCCAATGTCTGTTATGGCAGAAACAATCTGATTAGCTGCTGTCAGATGACGCATATTAACAAGGTTGTTCATGCCCAAAGGCAACTTTTCAAGCCTGCAACCTGATAAGTTCAGAACTTGCAGGTGGTAGAGTCTAGACGAGTACTCTGGTAGTTTGGTAATCGTGGTTGATGAGACATTTAGGTACCGGAGATGCACACATTGTCGTATGCTGTCAGGAAGTCCATCCATCTTGCAAGGTGATAAATCCAAGGCACGAAGGCTTCGAATGTTATCGAGAACTACTTGAGGGATGGAAACATTGATTGGAGTCACCGTTCCCCTGGTGAGGAAAATGAGAGTGCGCAGGTTCTTGTATGGGATTGTCTCATCGAGTGCTGAAAAGCTATCTAGATGGACTGACAGATGGCGTACAGAGGATGGAATCCTTGTCCATTCATCACCTCCTATTCTGAAGCATTCTTCAGTTGCAACTGATTTGGCAAGTTCGTGCATCACGGAAGGCATAACATAATAACTGACAAACTCTTTCTTCTGAATGGTGAAGAATGATTGACTACATAGCTCATATATGTACTCCTTGCCAATGTCCTCCATTCTCCTGCAACCATCTGGGTGTACAAAACTCTGTGCCATCCACAGGAGGATCAGCTGCTCATCTTTAAATTCCCAGTCCTTGGGGAAGATGCTGCAATATGCGAAGCATTGTTTTAGGTGCGCTGGCAGATTATCATAGCTCCGTCGAAGAATTGGCATGATTTCCTCCCATACTGCATTTTTCTGCAAGACATGTTTCCACTCATTTGCAGTTTGTTTACATCTCAGGTGCCCAGCTACCACCTTTGCGGCAAGAGGCAGACCACTGAGTGTCTCGGCAATCTTACTCCCAATATCCTCCAACTGTGAGTCGACGGAATGGCTGGTCTCATCAAACACAGTAGTTTTTATCAGGGACCAGCAATCCTTAACCTGCAAGCCCTCCAAACTAATTATATAAGCTGACTGTAACATCTCAGCCACCATCCTGGACCGAGTGGTCAGAAGTATCTTGCTCCCCTTTGATGCAGCCTGTAAGGGAGCTAGAAGCTTCTGCCAGTTCTCATGTTCTATTGCCTGGGTTTTCTTGTCATTGTTCCAGACATCATCTAAGACAAGCAAGAAACGTTTTGATACAAGCCTTGCTTGTAGCACCACCTGAAGCCTGTTGAAATTTGTTGTGCCATCATGTCTAAACCGATTGCTGGAAGCTGACTCCAGCATCTCTTTTGTGATCCTCAGCTCATCGAAGAGATCAGTAACACAGATCCACATTCTCAAATTGAAGTACTCCGCTATTCTAGTATTGTTGTACACATGCTGTGCTAGAGCAGTCTTGCCAATGCCACCGACCCCAATAATGGAGACAATTGAGACTGGATTCTCACCCTGAGAACTTAATAGAGTACTTACTAACCTTTGGGCTTCTGAGTCCCGTCCAAAAATTTTCCCATGTGCTATTGAGCTAGTCATGATGTAGCATCTGCTGCGCCTGATGTTCCTCGGTAGGCTGAGTGCTTCACTTACTCCACTTACAACCTGCTCAAGACGCTCCAACAGATTTACCATCTGATTCTTGACCTTGGTTGATCTGTCCCAATATGGCTCCAGACTAGAAGCTGGGGCCCCTTGGTTGCGAAACCGGGAATGCATGAAGGCACTGATTGAGCTGCTGCTGCTATCGTTTGCACTGGATTCCATTTCATACTGGAGGCGGCTGTATTCAAGCTTGTCTAGGAGGTCCTCTGCGTCATACATGACATCTCGGAGCTCACGCATCCACGGAAGGGAGCCGTAGGAGAGTGCTGGTGCTGCCTCAGCCCGATGGAGAACTGACTGTGTGCGAAGCAAAGCAATACGAAGCCTGTCCATCTCATGGTCGATCCCACAGTCGGACGCCCACCTCCGAAGCTGGTAGGAGAGATACTTGTCAAAGATAACCTGGATGAACCAACCACCTACAGCCAGGTAACTGGACATGTCCATATTCTTGGTTTCTTGAGCTTGTTATCTCTACTTAAGAATTGCGATTGAGGATTGCTAAATATTGCCAGACTAACCAGACCAAACGGTCCAAGTCTTCGCCCAAGTCTTTGCAAAGACTTGGGCGAAGACTTGGACCCCCTGCAAAGACTTGTACAACATGGATTAGTAGGGGTCCATTTATTTTGAAAGCATTCTTTTCTACTGCATTAAACATTACCTTTACTAGAAGTAACTGTGAGTTCGTAGTTCCGTATCTACATGAACATGAATACTCCTTGTTCCTCTCTCCAAAAAACGAAAGAATAATACTTGTTCCTGAAGAGTCGGATTACGGGTTTTTTATATATTATGGGAGAGCTAGAAGTTTCTTATTGTAACAAGGTAAGGTGTTTCCCAAGTAGTGACTGAAATTAATTTGCAGAGGAAAATTGAACCTACAATATTAATTATGTTTATTGCCTGAATTATTTTAGCTAGATACATCCTACAATTAGTTTAACATGGAGAAAAGAGAAAAATAAAGGGTGGGACGGCACTCCGCCTGATGTCATGGATTATAAGGCCCCGTCTGGCTGAGTTTTAGAATTTTGGCTCTAGAGCCTGATTTGGATTTCTTTCTTAAAAACATTACCTTTGCTGTTTCCCCTTGCCCCTATGCCTTCTCTCCGATCCCCTTCTCCCATAACGTCTCACTAGGACATTCGCTGCGCCGTGTCGAGAATGTTATAACTTTGTCTGGTATGACTTGTTTTAGGTGTATGAGTGTTTGTGTAGTTTAAAGCTTTGTGTGATCGTTTTGTAAGAATGTTTGTCGTTGTTTGTGTTAATCACTCGACAAATAGAATGTATGGGTACTCGGCTCTAATATTAGCATACATACATGCATGTATTTTTGAATGGAAAGATGTAAGCATAACTGAGTATGGCAGAGCGGTATAGGGACTATTAGGCATAAACATGTCCCACGGAACTGTTGGCAAAGATTACATTGTAGTGTACAGGATAAGAAAAGCATACCTCGATAATTTGTAGAGGGCGCGATGTAGCAACCTGTAAATAGCGATGACCTACCATGTAGAGGACATGTAAGAAATGTAAATAGGTGAACATATCAAAGAATTGACAAAATTGTACAAAAAAGCAAAATACTACGCAGTCTTCCTTTCATCAACTATACATTAGAAAACAGACTTACCTTGCTTATGCAATTATTCGCATTTTAATTACAGAAAGCTATCTGTGGTCCAAAACTTGCAATATCAGCTTTCTTATCTACAGCCCACCAAAGAAAAGGATCCTCTTTTTTCCAACTGCAGTACATCAAAATAGTACTCATCTAAGCAACCTTTTTTTAAAATAAAAAAACATGTTCTTACTCATCAACTAAATTGTTCCATTGTGGATCTGCAGTCATTAAAAACTGGAGGTGGAACAAAAAACAATATGGTAATAACACACTGGTCTCTTGAACTATTTGCTTTGTTATGTCATTACTTCATCAGTAACGTTGTGTCCAGCAATCAGTATTAACATTATTTTCGTTTACAATGTTTCTGATCTGTAACCTTTCCAGGGGAAAACTATGAAGCTGTAAATCAAATCAGCTATACTGCTGTATACGTAAGTACTAATTCTAACATCCATAATAACTATACAAGCCCTTTCACCTATCAAACCAATGAATCATCGAGCAAACTCTTATGGTGAACGCGTATTTTGTAGAAGTATAATAAATTCACAATTCATCGCGATGGTAGATCCACAATTCATCACGGTGTTTGTAATGACATGAAAAAACAGTTTCTGACAGGTGCGACATCATCCAGATATATATGTTGAGATATACATATTGAGAAATTCGACTGTTGTTTAAACAACATACTAAGGGGCAATCCAGATAGGTGCAGAATTAATACCCGACGAAAGCTTGACAAAACGGTATGATCAACACAGCAAGCGTCCACATCTGCGGTGGTTCTGATTTCACAAAAACAGAAGAAGAAAAAATCACATGTCTACATAACTGATAATATTATTGAAATTTGGAAAAGTTAGAGATCTTGTATTCCCACAACATTTTAGTAGGCAGCACGATGAAGCAAAGAATCGGTCAGATTATGTTAGATTACTGAGAGAACAGTTCAAGATAACACTTGCTCGATAATATGGTTCAAATACAATTTGGTACATGCATCTTGTTTTCGGTAACAGAAACTAAACGGAAAATACTGAATTAGTTTACCAGATTGGAATAATAGTCCTTCACTTCTCGTCGTATTGAACCCATATCCCCTCTAATTACGTCAGTCTTGTATCATTACAAAAAAAAAAGGATATATTGGCGAAGTTTTTGAAAAGAATGCTTCAGAAAAACATTGCATGGTCTTAATATTGCTCTCCTACTAGCGAGCATTCAGATCGACTGGGGCATACGTGGTGATCTCCCAAATCCTGATTCCATTAGCAATCTCAAAAAAACAAGAAGGAAATGCGATTTGAACCTCTGGCTAGGTGGACTTCAAAAGCTCAATATAAAAGAAGCTTCTTGTAGCTCAAGATACTCCCTTATAATATAATATAAATAATTAAGTTCATGCACTAACCACTCCTACTACTAATAGCACTGTGCCTCATGGGTAGTAAGCTGGTGTTCTAACCCCTAAACATATAAGAGCAACCACTTTCTAATAACACCTGTACTAACAAATGGCTTTTAATGTAGCCAACAGGTAGTAGGAGGGGAAGAAGGTACTTATCATGAGTGTTTAGACTGAAGTAGGTACGGGAAATGAGTTAACAGAAAAAAGTCAGGGCTAAGGTTAGAGAGAAAGAGGTAGGGGAAATGGCTTGGATCTGACAAAGCAAGAGAGCAGAGAAAGAGAGAACAGGGGAGGCGAGGAGAAGGGGTGGAGCAGGGCTAGGAGGGGGAGCGTCGAAGGCGAGGATGAAGGAGATGGCCGCCGCCGATTCCAAATAGCATGTTGTTTTTTTTTTCACTTGAAGCTACAATTTTTTTTCAAAGCACAATATGTCGATTTTGGCAGTGGACTGATGAAGTTGTCCTAGTGGTTTGAGATATTGCAATGCAAATTACTGCCTTGCAAGATGACTCTCATGGTGTTGTTGTATTTTCGTCCAGTGGCTTGACCCTCTAATCCACCAATACAAAATGAAGAGAATATACTTAAAAGACTGGATGAAAGGATAGAAAGAGTTGAGAAAATGCTTCAGAAATTAATTAAGATAGTTAGTTTTGCGGTCTTTCTTCTATTATTTCTTGTTCTTGCCAAGTAGAAGTTCAGTTGTAATAAGACTGTAATGTCCACTCTTTATCTATACATCGCAGTCTGTCATGAACGAGAATAAACCGGTAACATTATCTAAGCATGGATCAACTGTCGTGTATCTCTGCATTACATGATGTATACCTTTGCGACGTTGTTGTACTCCTTTGTATCATGTATGCCTCTATTTAATTCCATTACGAATACTTTCCGTGGGAATTCATGAAACCCTAATTTCTGAAACCTCTAATCCAAATTTTAGAGATCTAAATCTGTAATGTTGGAGATAATTTCATAATACTTAGTTTTCACAACGACAAGACCACACAACTTCTATCTGCAAAGCAGGACGTGACCACCCTCTACAAGTAAGATGTGACAACACTCTGCCTCGCCAGTTTTTCAGACCAAAAACCAATTTTTGCAAAGTAAGACGTGACAACACTCTGCCTCGCCAGCTTTTCAGACCAAAAACCAATTTTTGCAAAGTAAGACGTGACAACACTCTGCCTCGCTAGCTTTTCAGACCGAAAATAGCACTCTGCAAAGCAGGATATGACTTCTCTCTGCAAAGCAGGACGTGACCCGACGAGGCAGCTTTACGCAGTGATGTGACCCGACAATTCCTCTTGGGGGCCGCCAGTAAGTTTGCAAAAAGACAAGGCAACACTCTGCCTCGCAGGCTACTCACATGAATTTAACCACACCATGCCAATCCTGTGGCTTATAAAAAGAGGTAGAAGAGATCTAAGAGAGACCACTACACAACCAAAGCAAACGTACACCAGAGCTTACTTCACCACGCTGGCATGGAGAAAATGAAGAGGCAATGGGATGAGATCCGCGAACTAGCAAGGGCTGTTGGGGCACGGGACGAACAAGCAAGGGCTGCTGCGGCCCGGGTCCAGCAAGAGGAGCTTGCTAGGATGGCAGCTCTCCGCAATGATACCCCCCGTAGCAGCAACCCCTACCAGAACATTCCAACCGAGCCTTCGCTGCAATATCCGCCAGAGGGGGAGACGCCGCCCCTCTGTTGGTGCAGGGACACATGCAAGTTCTTTAAATCCAAGCGGCGGTTCAGCCTGGGCATGCGTTGCTAGGGTTGTCCGAATTACTCCTGTGACTATCTCGACCGTCGTTGAGATACGAGCAGCTATCGGCAGCCGGTAAGGACTAGTTACACTAAATTCTCCTACTAATTCTCTTTCAAAGTACGCATTAACAACATCTCCTGTCTACCCGTAGTCCCCGGATCCACTATATGGCTACCGCAAGTGGATCGACCTAGAGATGCACCCACACGACCGTGGCAATCGGCTACGATGAGTGGGATGCCAAAAGGGCACACGAGATCCGGGAGGAGGAGCGCCGCACTGAAGAACACAACCAGTGTATCCGGCGGGAGACGCAGGCCCATCTCGATGAGTGCAGGCGCAGGAAGCGCGAGACTTGCGAGAGGGAGCGCGAGAAAAAGAGGAAAATGGCGGCCGGCGAGGAGTACAACGCCAAGCTCGGAAGGAAGGACAAATGACCCCGATCCACACAATAGGTCCGCCCATTCCGTAGTAGTCCTCCGTCCTACCCGCTATATTTTTTTATTATCCCCTAAAGGCATGTATACTTACATGGTCCAGATATTTGTATCACAATGTACTGCAGTAGTAGTGAGGATGACCAAATCAATTAGCCGAACCATCATGCCATGTAACCACGTGTAACGTGCTTTTATCCGCAGATTCTAATGTAGTTCCCGTTCTGTGCCTCCGCTGAGCCATCAAAGCAAGCATATATTGCAAGTATGCCTCTTCTAGTGGAATCCCAGAAAGAACCATTCGCACCGACAACGATTCCTCTATGTTTTAGGGCATCTTCATAATCATAACGAGTGTTCTCAGCCCCTTCGATTGCATTATGTACAAGCTTCAAAAAGTAGTTTGCTTTAACTCCACCATAGAAAAGTAATGTGATCAAGAATCGTAGCAACCAAGATATTATTTCTTTTCAGTTTTCCCGTTTTTCAGAGTTTTTTTGAAAGCTTCAAAAAAAAATATAATAAACCATTTGTATTTTATTGGATTAATTAGAGTTTAATTGGAAATTTTTAAAAATAAAAAAATTTAAATGAATAAAATAATCTTCAATTAAATTCATTTTTTAGTAAAATATTTTCATGTTCCATTTTAAAAAAAAGAATTTCCTGATTTTTTTTTTGGTTCTCCTTTTTTCACTTAATTCTTCTTCTCGGTGGGGGTCGGTGGGCAGCAAGCGGCAGAACACCTTGCTGCTGCCGTCTGGCATGGTAGCACCTGGTTGCGCTATTCTGTGCATTAGCGACTAGGTGTTGCATCTACCCGATCAGATTCGAGATTCTGCCGTCCACGACAGCAGCACGCCCTAAAAAAGGGTTAAAAATAAAATTTTAAAGTTAGTGAGGTTAATTTAGATATTAAAGTGCTTCAGAAGACCAATTATACCCACGATTCGATAGTCCTAAGCTGTTTAATAAGAGGGAAGATTCGCTACTGCTTCCTCCCCTCCCTCACGATTTCTTTCCTGCACAACCGATCGAGGGGGCGGCGTGTGGATTCGGGCGGCAGCCTAGCGAATCCATGGAAAGGTACAGCCGCATCAAACAGGTGGCACGACGGCGAAATCGATGGGGAGGTGCCGCGAATCGAGTGGCGGCGCAGTGAATCAAGCAGCAGGTTTTGTGCAGCCATTAGCTTTTGGTGGTTTTGATGATGCGCGTTTAGGTAACCGGGGAAATCGTGCTGAGGGAAGCCTCATTGCGACCAAAGCATCAAGATCGCCTGCAGTGCCAGGGACTGAAAAATAAGAACTGCACGCAATCGTGGCTGCCTATTTTCAGAGGTCCCTACTGGTACTGCAAAATAAGAACTTCACGCAATCGTGGTCGTCCACTTTGAGAGGCAATGGGTTAGATTTGACGCTATAGTTGTCACGGCTTCAGTGTTTTTCTCCACAGTGCCATTGCTACAGTTTGCTGCATCTGGACCTTTCATTTCAAATCGAGTGGTTCTAGTGTAACTGATACACTAGGCACTGCACAGGAACCGTTTCCACGACCTAAATTTGGGTCATCTGATTGCCTCGGATTAGAGGTGTTCATGGGCGCCTAGTGGCCCGGCCCGGTTCGGACTGGGATCGGGAATCCATTTCCGGCCCGAAAAGCCGATAAAAATAATAAAAAAATATATAATTTTTATTCTTGAATGGAATTAAATATTACTTTTTATTCTAGAACAGGTCTACCTGGGATGCATAGGTAGACACCCTCTGCCTCTCTTCGTCTCTGTCTTTCTTTGCCATTCCGTGATATACGGTTGTTGGATCGATGGTTAGTATAGAGGCCAGCTAGATGATTTCAATTTCTTGCGAGATATTCGAGAGCATCAATTTCTGTTTAGCATTGATCTCCACCGTCAGATCTTAATCGTGCAGCGCTCAATGCTTGCCATTCGGTGCCTTGCCTTCGTAAAGGCCGAGGATGATTTGCCTCATATGCCATATTTCCAATTTTAAGTGTCAATACTCAGTACCAATAGATCAGCGTCACCGGATTCCGGAGATCGCGGTTAGATCCTGGAAGCAATGCTATATATTCTTTTCTACTTAGTTAAGTTCTTTTCCACCGGTTCTTTTAATTATAAGTTTTTTCAATGAGATGGCACGTGTAATGCAAATGAAGCGTATGCTCTGTATTATTTTGTCCCAACAATTTTTTATATATATATAGAGGAGTTTTTTTTGTCGTGGTAATGTCGGGTGGCGTTGCATATCAACTCTATCCATGTTGACATTGACCGAACTGCTAAGTAAATGTTCCCACGTCTATATAAAATATGAACTAGTGCGGCTCAAATCGCATTCATCACTTAAAGGCCAGAAAATTTCATATTAATCAATAAAAGAAAAATTTCTCACGAATTGAAAGGAAAAGCGAATGATCTAAACTACTTATTTTGGTGGTGCCAGATTATAATAGTGCGAATTAATCATAAATGGACATTACATCTATTATAATTGTATAATAAATTCAACTATATTTTCCCAGATATTTTTTTTATTAATAATAGTTAATATTTCCGAAATTTAAAAAAGTAGGAACGTTGGGTCAACAATAAGAAAAATTAGGAAGGACGCTAAATTGAAGAAGGCTCAGGTTGGACGAACTCGGCAACGCCTGGACGCCGTTCGACGTTTGTCAACAACATCTGAACCATATAAGTATACATATCTTTAAGGGATACATCCCTGTTCTTGTCACGCGTCAGACCCCCTCAACGAATCCATCTATTTGTCTTGACTCACAATTAAACAACCAACATAATCGTGAACTCAGCGCGTGCCCTCGACGATTGGCCTGCCTCTGTTCGCCGCCCCTGCACTTCCGCTCTTTGATGGATTGAAGAGGTAATGCCAGATCCGAACATGCTGTACTGATTTTTTTTTTATATATTTGATCATACGAAGGTAGAAGTTAATAGGACCTCCGCACTGCTTTGATTTTTTAAAATATATAATTGTTCTTGTATATGTAGGAGAGAAATCTAATACGCAGCTACACGTGCTGAAAACAATATTCCTCCCAAAATCACTTTTAAGGTGACCGAGACTACACGAGTTAAGATAAAATCCGTTACAAGCTCTTTTCTAAGGGGGATACATGGGGCTGTTGGTATGTACGTGTGTTGCTTCACCAAAACCCTAACTGTTATCCTCTCGAAGGCCCTACCGTGCACGTTGGTGCTAACACACCAGCGTACGATGTTCCACCCCAGACGTGCGGATACCATAGAAGCGCTGTTGCGGTTGCTGCTGTGCTGATCGAGAATGATCCACGACCTATGTAAGGAATGTGATAGGTTGCTGGAGACAACGATCGATGCCGAGGACATTGGACGATTGACTACGACTACTACACGACCTACGTAAGTAACATGATAGGTTGCTGAAGAAGACTATCGTTGTTGAGGACATTGGACGATCGACTACGACTACTCTTTTGATACGCTCGACGTTGGATTAGGCTGCTCCAACTCTTTTTCCGCTGCACTGCGCGTCTAGTGGTAACAATCTATAATCTCTTACTTGCATGTTTCTTGTTTACGTGGTAGTTTTTTTTGAAATTGCTAGCTAGTGTAGCATACCCGTATCCCTTTATAAACATTACTACTCAGTTGAAGAAGATCACGCTACTCAGGAGTTCTACGAGGAGTTCTTTGAAGACTTTGCGAAGTAGGATGCGCTCCTCACTCGATTGCCTATATGCACGTCGGATGGTCACCTCAAATTTCTTTTCTACTGCAAGGGTTTTATTTGTTTCTTAAGCCTTGCATAGCAAGTTAAGTAAACGTTGACTATAAGATCCAGTTATTACTATTTACTATTTACCACCTTTTTAGTTAAATTCTTGAATGGATGGTATTTGATCAATATTTCACTGTGTCAGCTAGCCAATGATCATAAAATTAATTCAGAATACACAGAGAATTTCAGATGTGTAAATCCGTGTCGCGATAAACACCTACATCCTATGTTTCTCTTTAGAATCTAGAACTATTACTTGGTTGATTGTGTGTGGATGCATGATTGATGTTGCTACGTTGGGATTGCAATAAATACACCAAAATGCAACAGGTTTAGGTCCCATTTGAAACACAAATTTTGTAGGATATTCCTAATCTTTAGAAAATTTTATGAAAAAAAATATTATGCTTCCAAGCAGGCCCTTGAGGCCTTCACTATGATATTTCGAGTTAACCCAACCTATAAAAGAACCATTGCCCAGAAAAATCGGGCAGAGCTCCGGAGGAAATGGAGCAGCTGGTGGGAGTTCACCATCACCCCCATCACCACCACCCATCCTTGTCCCCGAGGACTCCAACCCACCCGCATCCGCATCTCCAGCACCTCCCCTCCAACAGGTTCCGGGATCACCACCACCCCCATCCCCACGCCGCGCCCAAGATCCCCCGCATCACCCCGCCTTTCTTCCTCCTCCTCCTCGCCGCCGTCTACCTCCTCGCCTCCTTCACCATCTTCTCCGCGCCCGCCCCCTTGCTCCGCACCTCCAAGAACCGCAACAAGCTCCTCCTCCCGATGGCCGCGCCGTCCTCAACCGTTTCATCCTCCTCGCCGCCTTCCCCGGAGGTGTTTGAGCTCGATAATGGTAGAATTCGGGCCAGGATCAGCAATGTCGGCGCCACCGTGATCTCGCTCCTCGTCCCGAACAAGAATGGTGCGTTTGTGCGGCGCGCACTGACTGGCTGAGTCGTTGCTTGGTGATTATGTTGTGATTACGCTTGATGATGTTGTGTGTGTTTTCTCAGGGGTTCTTGGTGATGTGGTGCTTGGATTTGATACCCTGGATCCGTATCTGGTGAGTTCTTGAAGCATGCGTTTGGATTTGTAGCGATTAAGTTCATTTGCGGTGATTCGTTGTAGATCTCACTGGTATTAAAATGTGAGGACTGGGTAGGGAGATATTTTCTCTGTTTTTGACCTTTGAAGTCAACTGGCGCAGTGGCTCTGTTTTCTTGATTTTTTAAAGTTCTGTAATTGTTTGTTCAGATGTGTTAAAATCCTTCCTTTTCTTTGGCACATAGGTTAGTTAATTATAGTGTGGGTTTTGTATTAATTAGAACTAGAGTCAGATAATTAGTTATGAACTTATGATAGGATATAAAATTAAGCATCCGATGAGTTACATGAACTTATGATAGGATATAAAATTAAGCATCCGATGAGTTACTTCCATCATACTCCGCTTTGTATCCTCTAATACAGCATAAGCATTTAATGACCATGCCTTTAACATCATCAAAGGTATGGGCGGCCAACTGCTGAATTACAGTACCATTTATTAAAAACTTTACTATTCATTCTGTTACATCGCATATTGCAGCATACCTTTGCGTCATAGGCTTATAGCTCTTAATTTAGAAATTAACATTCAAAGAATACGGCAGTCACTGAATTTGGTTTGATAGCTCTAAGCTTGAGTTTTAGTGTACCAAACTGTTAAACTGTTGCATGCATTTTCGTTAAAAGCTTTCCTTCTTCTGCATTACTTAATGGCAGCTTGAGTTCGTGTTCCAGCACTTATTTAGAAACAACCAGTGAAAGATTGTGGCTGCCACATGTTACACGTCAATTGTTTTGCTTGAATTGCACTTTGCCTAACTGCTGTGAGGTGTGAGCTGGCAGTGCTAGTCAGCAGGCAGTATTACTATACCTGGTCCAGAAGTCAAGTTTTTTCATTTGCTTGATGGAAACCAGAAAATGGTACGTTATGCTGGTGAAACCGAATTCCTCGAGTTTGGTCACTGTCCTTTTCAAATACCTGAAACATACCTCACAAGTCCACTAATGTTATTGTTTTGTTCTTTTCAAATGTTTTCTTTGAATTTGATAGGCGAGTGTGCTACAGCATTTGTTTTTCTGGTTCAGGTTGATTTACTGGATGTCTGTATCCCTATGTGGAGGTGTCATGCTAGTCTGACTTCCAATTAAGAATAAACACTGAAATAGTGCATCTCTCTAAACAGTTCACCTAACTGCAATAGTTTGTTCTTCTGATGTCTTGCTATTCAGATGATGAAATTTTTTTACAATATCAAAAGCATGGTTGATTGTATCTTTTAACTTAAATTTCCTTTCCACATATTATTTCGCAGGCCTTTTTTTGCGCCCAATATGTAAATTATTAAGTCTAGTTATGGTACCAGTTTATAGTCTACAGATGCTTTGGCCTTTGATGGCATTTTGTTTTCCTTAATGAGGAAAATTTTAGATCCCGTGGTTGTAGTTGGCCACTCTGTTTGACATGTTATCTGTTATCCAGGTGAGCCATTTCTGTAATATCTGGAAATTCTTGATGGCTTTTGTCTCTTTACTGCCTTTTCTCCAAGTGCTCAGTAGAGACAGCTGGAAAATAGGATTTATAGAACTAGTAGGAAAAATTTTGGAGGATAAAACTGGAGCATTATACTTTTTAGTCTTCATAGGCAATCAGTGTTCTCCCATTTATGTTTATTTACATGTAGTAACTTGTATAGTTGCATTGCTTCCCTGGTGGGTTTGATGGTCTGAACGAGTTGCCCGGTTAGAGATTAGCTCCCCTTTTGTGGTTGTTATTTATGCGCATTGTGTAAATCAATATCTATACATTGATGTTATATCTACTTATATGTTGATGTTCAAGTATTGATTCGGTGCTGATGGTCTGAGTTCTCTTATAATCAGAATGGCACCTCACCTTACTTTGGCTGCATTGTTGGGCGAGTTGCAAATAGAATCAAGGATGGAAAGTTTACTTTACATGGTGTGCAGTATAGTCTGGCCATCAACAACCCACCAAATACTCTCCATGGTAAGAAATAAGATGGCTGAGTTGTTACATTGCATAAATGCATTATTTGATACATATATTCAGGCATACAATTTATGGTCAACATTTGCTTATAGCTATCCTGGTACCAAACAACTGTGACTGATTGGGATGGAAGTGTATATGATTATGTTCTTTCTGCTCAAAGAATTTACTAAATATTCATGTTATGTAGTTTGTACCAATATTTCCAAGAGGACGCTAGAGGAATAGCATGCCATTAATCCCAAGCTAATGGGATAAGTAGATCCATCCTTAAAACAACAGCTACTATTTTACGTTACTTGGATGGTTTGTAATATTTAAGCTGCCACATGATATAAGGTTGTGAGTTCAATCACCATTTTACAAGGTGTGGACAATTGTTTTTAGTGTCTGCATGTTTCTTTTGCGGTTAAATAGGAACAGACGAGTTTATTTGCAAGAGGACCATTTCCCCAGTTCAACCTACTGTTGTCCTGTTTGGAATAAGAAAATGTTATCCTGTTTTTGTGATGGACCCATCTTTTAAACAACACCCTAAGGTACTATGGTGGTATCAATTTCATCAAGGAGGGAAGAAGAGAAAAATGCGACTGTTGTGGACTCCTCTGTGGGCCGCACATACCAGCGCTGGCCCAGACCCACAAGAGCCGATGGTGAGTAAGCCAGGTGTGGCACATGCGGCAAGGAAGCCTCCTGGTGGATTGCTATGCTATTCCTCTCCATGGGTTCGGTGTGGTTCTGGGGTGCAATGGCTGCGCGCTCTCGGGCCTATTGTCTGGGATTTCGACCGGCTCTTTATGTCCCTCAAGCGGCACGATCATTGTGTGACCTGGCACGGGGTGGCCCCTCCCCTTGGCGCGCCACAAATCCATGCATGCGAGGCAGACGACTTGATACTGGCCTTACTGCAGGAATTTGAGCGGGTTTTCGATGTCCCGCATGGGCTTTCCCCGCCACGCCGTCACGATCACCATATTCACCTCCTACCAGGCACAACACCCATTGCCGTCCGTCCTTACCGTTACCCACAACTTTTGAAGGATGAGATCGAGCGGCAATGCGAAGACATGTTGTAACAAGGTATCATCTGTGAGAGCATTTTGGCATTTTCCTCACCCGCATTACTCGTGAAGAAACAAGACGACACATGGTGCTTCTGTGTTGATTATCACGCCCGATAAATTTTCGATCCCCATCATGGACGACTCCTCGATGAATTGAACGACGCATGCTATTTCACCAAGTTGGACCTTCACAGTGGGTACCATCAAGTCTTGATGCACCCGCCCGACGTTGAGAAGAGAACTTTCCACACGCACCACGACCACTTCGAGTTCTTGGTCATGTCTTCTGTCCTGACCAATGCCCCGGTCACATTCCAAGCGCTCATGAACGATGTCCTCAAGCCGTTTCTTCGTCGTTTTGTCCTTGTGTTTTTTTTAATGATATTTTGATCTACAGTTATTTGTGGTCGGAACATCTCCACCATGTTTGTGTCGTCTTGCAAGTCCTCCAGCAAAACAAGGTCTTCCTCAAGCGTTCGAAGTGCTCCTTCGGAGCGGAGTCCATGGCTTACTTGGGCCACATCATCTCGGGCCAAGGAGTGGCCATGGATCCCGAAGAGATTGTGGCGGTCGCGGAGTGGTTGACCCCCAAGACCGTACGCGCACTGCGTGGCTTTCTCGGTCTTACGGGTTATTACAGGAAATTCATCAAAGATTACGGGGCCATTGTCGCACCCCTCACCAAGTTAACCAAGGAGGCCTTATTTTGGGGGGATGACGCCAACTGTGCACTAGACGCTCTCAAGGTTGCTCTTACATCAACACCGCTGCTCCAACTACCAGATTTCTCCCATAAATTCTTTGTGGACAGCGATGCCTCCGGCTCAGGATTCGGTGCACTCCTCCACCAAGGTGACCAGTCGGTAGCTTTCTTTAGCCATGCTGTCGCCCCACAACATGTGAAGCTGGCGGCCTACGAGAGGGAGCTCGTCGGCTTGGTCAAAGACGTTCGCCATTGGCGCCATACCTGGGACCTTTCCTTCCTTGTCCGCATCGAGGAGCTCGTCGCTTGGTCAAAGCCGTTCGCCATTGGCGCCATACCTCTGGGACCTTTCCTTCCTTGTCCGCATCGACCATTACAATTTGAAGTACCTCCGGATCAACGCCTCTCCACGATTCCACAACATCATTGGGTGAGCAAACTCTTTGGCTATGCGTTCACCGTCGAATACCGGCTGGCCAAGCAACGCCATGGCTGACACCCTGTCATGCCACACCGAAGACACGCCTCTGGCTCATGCTCTATCCGCACTGCAGTTTAGTGTCTTTGACTAGCTCTGTCAGGAGGCCACCTCGCGGCCCGCCCTGACGACATTGCGCGACGACATCTAGGCAGGCCGTGCAACTGCCGGTTGGTCGGAATCCGATGGGCTGCTCCTGTTCTGCGACCATGTTCATGTGACTGCTCACTCCTCTTTGTGGCTTGCTATTTTGGCAGATGCTCACGACATCGGGCATGGGGGCACACAGAAGACACTCCAACGGCTGAGCGCCTGTTTTCATGTTCCCGGTCTACGCCGCCTAGTCCAAGAATATGCCCGCAGTTGCTCCATCTGCCAGCACAACAAGTCAGAACACTTGTACTTGGCTGGTTTTCTCAAATCTTTGCTGGTACCGTCTGCGGTTTGGGCGGATATCTCTTTGTCTTTTGTTGAAGGCTTTCCCAAAGTCCGAGGGAAATATGTGGTATTAACAGTCGTTGACCCCTTCTCCAAGTATGCCCACTTCACTGCGCTCGGTCACCTGTGCACGGCGAGTTCGGTGGCTAAGGTGCTCTTCGACAACATTGTTCGCCTCCATGGTGTTCCTACTTCGATGGTCAGCGATCGAGACCCGGTCTTCACAAGCTCCTTCTGGACTGAACTTTTTCGCCTCGCTGATGTTGAGCTTCAGTTAAGTTCGGCCTTTCACCCGCAGTCTGACGGACACGCAGAGGTCATCAATTGTATTTTGGGCATGTACGTGCGATGCTTATCGTGTGATCGACCCAAAGACTGGTTAAGGTGGCTACCTTGGACGAAGTTGTGTTACAACTTCTCCTTTCAGACTGTCTATGGTCATGACTCATGACCCACCGACTCTCCTGTCCAAGGAACAAGGTACGATCACAGTGTCTGCTGTGGATCAACAACTTTTTGATCGAGGTGCATGCGGCAAGGAAGCCTCCTAGCTTGGCGCATGCGGCAGCCGGCAAGGAGTGTTCGTGTCAGTCGAGATAATATGGGTTTGGGAACTCCTAGTTTTTTAGGAAAGAATCCCTTAAGGATAGGATTTGATTAGAAGATCCCTTAAGGATCAAGTTTGCTAAGTCCTATATATTGGACTCTTATTGTTAATATTGAGAATTAAGAAAAGAGAAAACTTACCTCAACTTAGGCGTGCTCAAAGCCTTGTGCAGCTGGCCGGGAAGGAGTCCCGTTTGGCGCATGAGGGCGAGCTCGATTGCTCCCGTTATCCCCTCTGTTCCCGTCCAAACACTTATTCTCCTCTTCGCCCTCCACTAATAGCTGACTGAAAATCGACCCACAACAACATTGTAGAAATAGTCCCTGCCTACTGGTAAGCTAAAACAGCAAAAACAATGATAACATCATGTCAAAATAAGAACAGAATTACAACTAACTACTAAACCATCACTTTATCTGAGGCAATTGTCCCTGCTTAAAATCTAGTCTTGAGTTCCAGCTGCTGTATTAGCTGGAATGATTATAGTTATGGTATTTGAATCAGAGAACAACCCAGCCAACCTTTTTGATCGTTGGTTCACTAGTAATACTGATTTGTTGGTCGATTCACATGTTTATCATAATAGATAAATTATATAATGTAATGTCATATACTCCCATACTTTAGAATGTCTTATTTACCATTCTTTTTATTGAAATGGGCTATTATTGAGTTTGTTTGAGATGTTAAATGGCACAGATCAAGATTTTCGATCACGGTGTGGGCAGAGTTCCAAAGAGACAGAAGAGGCCAGTAGGAAAGAATACTCAAGAACAAAAGAATCAACTTGGGGCAATTTTCTGGTTCTTTTATTGGAATCAAAACTATGGCCCTAAGTTATTTCTTTTGTTCTTGAGTATTCTTTCCCCGCTGCCTGACACTGTCTCCGCCGGTCGTAACTCGCCACACCGTGATCTAAAAAGCATCCTCGCGCCATTTTCCAACAATTGGTATCAGAGCGCCCAGGTTGCATGCCCAAAATCCTCCGGTTGAACCCAATGTCGATTGTTGTGGCAGAGACACCGAGGGTGCAGCAGAGCAATGGTACATTCCAAGACTATTAATGATTTAACACGAATTACACCAGCTGGGTGATTCGTGTTCAAGCCATGATGGAGGATCAAGGGGTCTGGGAGGCTGTCGAGCTAGCGGAAGGAGCTGAAGTCAACGCATGGCTCGACAAGAAGGCAAGGTCGCACCTCCTTCAAGCGTTTCCTGAAGACCTCCTTATGCAAGTGGCGAAGAATACGACAGCTAAGCAGGTGTGGGACTGCCTCAAGACAAGGTTCGTTGGCGCGGATCGAGTGAAGGACGCGCGGCTGCAGACATTGAAAAACGAGTTCGACGTCATGCACATGAACGATGGTGAGTCCCTCGACCAGTATGCCGGTCGGCTCACCACCATGTCTGTCAGGTACTCAAGTCTCGGCGGGACGCTGAGCGATGCCATGCTCGTGAAGAAGCTGTTCGACACGGTGCCAGACCGGTTTATCAGTGTTATAGCAGGCATCGAGCAGTTCTTTGATCTCAACACTTTGGCATTCGAGGAGGCCGTGGGACGGCTCAAGACTTTTGAGGAGCGCACGCGCAAAAAGAGCACTGGCATCGGCGGGAACGCCGACGGGCAGGTGCTCCTCACTTAGGCTGAGTGGGAGGCGCGGTTTAAGAAGGACAACGGGGATTCATCAAGCCAGAAGAACAAGGCTCCCGCAGATGGCGGGAACCGCGGCCGGGGTGGTCGTGGTCGCAGCAGAGGCCGTGGCAGAGGTGGTCGTGGCGGACCGCCACGCAAAGATGGGGCAAGTGGCTCTGGCGGCGGCGGCCGTGATAAGAGTCACATTCGTTGCTTTAATTGCGACGAGATGGGGCACTATTCGACACAATGTCGAGCCCCGGCGAGGCTCACTCGCGAGCCGACGACGCCGAAGTCCAAGATCGCATTAGCGGTCTCTCGAGGAGATATACTGGTCGAGCAGAACGACAAGATGTTGTTATGCTCAATGAGGAGAAGCTGTGGCCGGAGCTACACACTGTCGAGCACGTTCAGGCGCCAACTGATATCTGGTACCTGGACAACGGTGCCAGCAACCACATGACTGGTGACAAGGAGAAATTCCGCGAGCTGGACGAAGCAGTCATCGGAAGGGTGAAATTCGGTGACGGCTCGACGATGCAAATCAAGGGAAAGGGCTCAATTCTCTTTGCATGCAAGAACGGTGACCAATGGCTGCTCCAGGAGGTTTACTACATTCCCAGACTTTGCAGTAATATGGTGAGCCTCGGTCAACTCACCGAGACTGGTCATCGGGTTAACATGGATGAAGATGAACTTGAGGTGTTTGTCAAGAATCCTCTACGATTGATCATGAAGGTGAGGTGAACCCAAAATCGCCTCTATCGCATCGAGCTGCAGTTGGCGAGGCCAGTTTGCCTCCTGACAAGCCTCGATAATCCGGCATGGTTATGGCACGCACGCCTTGGTCATGTGAACTTCCAAGCTTTGAAGATGCTCGTTATCAAAGGAATGGCGACAGGTGTACCGCCGATCACACACCCTGAACAGTTGTGTCGGGCGTATTTGGTGGCGAAGCAGACAAGACTGCCGTTCCCAGTGGTAGCTAGATACCAAGCGGAGGAGCCGCTCGAACTCCTGCACATCGACTTGTGCGGGCCGATCACACCAGTAACTCCAGCCGGTAATCGTTATTTTATGCTAATTGTTGATGATTACTCCCGGTGGATGTGGTTACATGTTATCAAAACAAAGGACCAGGCGTGCTCGGCATTCATGAAGACCAAGGTGCTGGTCGAGAACACGAGTGTTCGCCGCGTCAAGATTCTTAGGTCAGACCGCGGCGGCGAGTTTCTTTCAGCAGAGCTCGCAAAGGTGCGCGAGCAGGCAGGAATTGAACGCCATTTCACCGCACCATATTCTCCTCAGCAAAACGGTGTGGTGGAACGGCGCAACAGGACAGTGATGACTATGGCACGCTCACTTCTTAAAAGCATGAGCGTGCCCGACAGATTTTGCGGGGAGGCGGTGCGACATGCCGTCTATCTCCTAAATCGACTTCCAACCAAGGCGATGGGTGATCGCACCCCGTTCGAGGCATGGATGGGGAGGAAGCCGCACCTGGCACACATTCGTGTGTTTGGTTGCATGACGCACGCCAAGGTGATTGCACCAAACTTAAAGAAGCTCGACGACCGCAGCCAGCAAATGGTGTACTTGGGCGTCGAAGAAGGATGCAAAGCTCACCGACTACTGGACCCACATCGCGGCAAAATCCATGTAAGTCGCGATGTTATATTAGAAGAAAATGTGGAATGGAAGTGGTCGGACGATGCAGGGAGTAGTCGGTCACCCGACTTTGTGATCGAGGAGGATGCTAATCCCGAGCAGATGGGAGGTAGCCCAGCTCCGTTCGTAGGTAGCTCGGCAAGCGAGCCGGTGCCCATGATAGCACCCGTCCCGACCACTCCACAAGTCGTGGCGACCAGTGCACCACTGATGGCTGAGGGTGCCGACCAGGGCAAGAACCCACCCACACCGTGGTCGCGGCGCGACACGCTTAGCCGATGATGGACCTGCTCGATATGCATATGGAGATCATGCGCGATGCACCACGTGTGGAGCCGAGTATGAAGTCGATGAGAGGCAATGCTTATGGTGATGGAGGAGCCATCCTCTTATCGCGAGGTCAGCCGTTAGCCCGGGGAGGAAGCCATGACCAAGGAAATTGAGGCCATCGAGAAGAACGCAACGTGGTCGCTTACCACGTTGCCAGTCGGGCACAAGGTGATCGGGCTCAAATGGGTGTACAAATTGAAGAAGATCTTAGATGGCAAGGTGATCAAGCACAAGGCACGGTTGGTTGCCAAGGGGTATGTGCAGCGACAGGGTATCGACTTTGAAGAAGTCCTCGCACCGGTCGCTCGCCTGGACACTGTGCGTGTCATTCTTGCCATCATAGCCCACCGCGGGTGGCAAGTGCATCACCTTGACGTAAAATCAACATTCTTGATTGGCGAGCTCAAGAGGAGGTTTATGTGGCCCAACCGAGGGGTTCACCTTGAAAACAAGGAGCACTTGGTGCCAAGTTGAGCAAAGCGCCTATGGGCTTTGCAGCGCCGCGGCATGGAATACGCGCTTGATGAAGTCGGCGGCTTCGGCTTCACAAGGTGTGCACAGAGCAAGTCAGGTACACAAGGGCAAGTCGGGCGCGGCATTATTTTCGGCATCTATGTTGATGATCTGATAGTGACATGGGAGAATTCGGTGGCGATTGCAGCCTTCAAGCAGCAAATGATGGGGGAGTTTGAAATGAGCAACCTTGGCTTGCTCACGTACTACCTCGGCATTGAGGTGGCACAAGGAGACGGTGGTATCTCGATCAAGCAGACTGCCTATGCAAAAAAGGTATTAACTCAATTTGGAATGCTTGATTGCAATTCCACCAAAATTCCTATGGAGCCGAGGACCCAGCTGCACAAGGATCCAGAAGGACACTCGGTTGACGCCACCGAGTACCGGCGCGTCATTGGATGCCTACGCTATCTCCTTCACACCAGGCCGGATCTTTCCTATGTCGCTTGCCAGAGCAAGTAGATTCATGGAGAGGCTCACTGAGATGCATCACAAGGTCAGAAGCGCATCCTCCGATATCTCAAAGGGACAATTGAGTTCTGACCGTGTATGGGAGAGAGGCGGAGAAGAGGTGATCACCGGCTTTACAGACAAGGATAAAGACATCGACACAAGGTATCACTTTATCTGTGAATGTGTCGAAGGTGGACAGATTGACGTCGAGTTTGTTCGCATTGATGAACAACGGGCCGACGCACTGACAAAGGCATTACCGGCAGTGAGGCTGGCGACTATGCGGCACCTGCTCGGTGTCCGCAATCTTGGGCCACGCCAGACTAAGGGGAGAATGAAGATGCTATTCCCGGCAAGTGGTCCGTAACTAATCAATGCAAGCAACAAGGCGTGTTCTCGTGGAGTGGTGACTGTGAGCGGTTGGCATGTGTGAGTGCGTGAGTTTTGCATGAGAATGTAATAGGTCATGGATGGCACGATCTTTAAACTTCCATGCGTTCTATAAATAGCAGTAGCTAGAACAATGTAATAAGGTTCATAGTTTTGATTCCAAGAAAAGAACCAGAAAATTGCCCCAAGTTGTTTCTTTTGTTCTTGAGTATTCTTTCCTGCTGGTCGGATACTCTGTCCTGCTGGTCGGAACCTGCCCACACCGTGATCGGGTGTGCGATCCTGTGCCATTTCCCAACATGAGATCCCTACTTCATATACCAAAACACTGGAGGGGTACAAAAAATGATGTCTGCATTTGTAGCAAGTGCATGGGAAAAAAGATTGCTTCATGGGTAGCAAGCAGATGCAGCTTGGTTGGTTGCTGCGTTCCAATTACAGATTGAGTAGTTGCTGCGTTAAGGGTTTGAAGCCAGTACTACCAATTTTGGATTTGTAGCTTTCATGTTCTAGTGGTTCTGTGTGGTATAATCTGGTTCAACCATGCCTTCATATAAATGTGGGCAGTTTAACCTGGTTTCATCCAGTTTGAAGCATGTGCAGAAACAAACAACTGCCTTGTCCAGACCGGATGCGCTTTGTCCTTTTTTACCCAGTCGATCTGCCAGTCATATCTATTTTTTCTGCAATAGTAAGTGCCACTGTAGTACTCTGACAAATCCCGTTGTTCATTTCCATTGTCAGGCTGGCAATGAGAATAATCAGTTATCTAAGCTCTTCCTGTTATTCAGTTCATTTCCATTGTCAGGCTATGGGAATAATGTTGATTGTGTCAGCTCCACCCGATCTATAAATTGATTGACTTGTCCTAGTTTCTTAGTTGGGTTCGGTCTGAGTTCCCCGGAGACTTCTACGCTGTCTCTCAGTTGATAACTTGACACAGCATCGCCCATGTTGATGCTTCTTCATTCAACATATAGGAAGAGCTGCAATAACCTGCCAGACAATGGTTTTACTGAATATGCGCTGTCAAGATGAATCTGTTTTTGTAATGCTCCTCCCAATCACTAATAAACACACGATTCATGCACAGACAAAAAAATCTCTATGCTACTGCGATCATTGTGATTTGCTATTCCATAAACTAATGCCATGTAATTTCAAATTCAGGTGGATTTAAAGGGTTTGACAAAATCATCTGGGAAGTTGCTGAATATAACAAAGGGGAGAGCTCATCAATCACCTTAAAATATTACAGTAAAGATGGAGAGGAAGGTACGATGACAAATAACTTTGATTGATTTATCAACTATATGAGTGCCATAAATTGACGGATTTTAATTTTGCAAAACCAGGTTACCCAGGTGATGTTTCTGTCACTGCCAGATATTCTCTTCTACCAAGCATGACGCTGAAGCTGGAGATGGAGGCTTTACCTTTGAACAAGCCCACACCCATCAGTTTAGCACAGCACACTTACTGGAACCTGGCAGGCCACAACTCAGGAGACGTGCTTTCGCATTCTGTCCAGATATGGGGATCTCAGATAACTCCAGTAGATCAAACCTCAATACCGACAGGCGAGTTGATGCCAGTGGGTGGCACGCCCTTCGATTTCCTGACCGAGAGCGAGATTGGCAGCAGGATCAATCAACTCCCTGGTGGTTACGATCACAACTATGTGCTTGACTGTGGTGAAGTGAAGTCAGGCTTGCGGCACGTGGCGAAAGTGACAGACCCTTCAAGCTTGAGGGTCCTTGATATTTGGGCAGATGCTCCTGGAGTGCAGTTCTACACTGGAAATTTCCTTGATGGCGTTGTGGGCAAAGGAGGTGCAGTCTACGGGAAGCATGCAGGCCTCTGCCTCGAGACGCAAGGTTTCCCAAACGCTGTCAACCAACCTAATTTTCCATCAGTGACCGTTCACCCTGGTGAGAAGTACAGGCATACAATGCTGTTTGAGTTCTCTACAAAGTGATCCAGTTCGTGTAGATATACGTCCTTTTTCTTGGGCCTTTTTTTTTTCCCCTTGTCTTCAGTTACGAACTATGATGCAGCAGTAGTTATATTGATTTCTGACAGGGTTAGATAACTGAATGTAACAAATTAGGAGAGGAAAGGAGCAAATCCTGCACAAAAGCGATTCCATGTGGGTTCTTGTAACGCCAAATTCGATTTTTTTTTTATAAATCTTTTGTGTAGATTAGGTTCCCGAAAAATTCCACCATTTTTTCTTGAATTGATAAACCTTAAATGGGAATTTCTGAAATTAAAACTATTTAATTTGATTAATATAAACATCAGTTAAAAAATAGTGTTAGTTGTGTTCCTTGTGTTCTAAGAATTTTTTTTGGTTTTTACTTAAGCATTTTTGAATTTTTAGATTTTTTTCTTTCGAAATTCTGAAATCATTTATATTTTCCAAATCCTTGGTGTGCCGAATTGGCTTGGCCCACTCAACTCTCTTCCTTTCTCTCCCGCTTACTCCCCGAACACCCGGGCCCATCCGCCTGTCGCCACCCGCCGCAGTGAGCCACCGACTCCACCTCGACGCCGCCCAAAGATTCGTGTTGATCTCGCCAAGGTGCCATAGTCACGCCTAGTGTGCACCCGCTCCGCCTTTGTGTTGCGCCTCGTGCCCTAGTCGCCATTGTTGGAGAACCACCGCGCCGCCGCCTCGACTTTCTTCTCCATGTTCAAGAAGCACCTCCTGTCGCCGATCTCCACTGCTACAACACCTCAAGCCGCTGCAACGCGCCACCGGTGTCGCCTCCTCCTCCAATTGCACCCACCCACCGGAGCTCTCGAGCCTCCGCTCGCTGGCGCCATCCTCGCCTTCCTCAACTCCTCGCCGTGATTGTGTCTACCAAACACCTTCGCATTCCCTATCGCCTCTGTGAGTTCCCTCGATTTTGCTCGTGTCGCGCGTGTTCTAGCCTCCGATCTATCCATCCCAACCCTTGATTCTCGAAGTTTCGTCCATCGTGCTTTGAAATCAAGTCTTCTCTTACCTCCGGCCGCCACTCCTTCATTCGATTTCACCACCACCGTGATCTCCGCCTTCATCAACCCTATCATCTTCATCCTCGTGCCGTGTTCTACGTCAGGCTACCCTTCCCTTCACCGAGCTAGCCGGAACCTTGTCACCACCATGGCCAAGCCCGCACCGCCTTTGTGCTCGCCGTCGGCAACTCGGGTGCCTTTGGACTCGTGCTTGCATCACCTTGTTCTCCTCGTCCCCTCTCCCCATTGCTCCTCTCGCGACGCCGCCATGGACGCTTAGCGCCGCGATCCATCGGGCAAAGTGTCGCTATCCTTGTCGCTACCACACCGGCCATGTTGTTGCGAGACGCTGCCGCCTCTATCCTCCGTGTCCACAATGTCACCACCATGTTGCCACCCTATCAAGACGGCTCGCCACCTCAAGAAGATCGCCACATCCTTGCCACGTGGAAGCCACCTCGTTGCCACGTTTATGCCTCGTCATCCGCAACCCGATCCCACACGTCATCCACCCAATCCAAACCCTAGATCCAATTCCCCTCTCACTTACATGCAAGCCCCGCATGTCAGGTCAACCCTTGGTCAAACCCCACTCGGTGAGCGTGGTCCACTGTGGACTAGCACCTCTCTGTGGACCTGGTCCATAGACCAATGACTCACATGTCATTCTCCTCCTTTTCTAGAATTAAATTAATTCTAGAAATTCATTTTTATTCCATGGGTCCCACCTATCATTCTCCCGACTTTTCCTGAAAATCCCGAAATAAAAGTTTATGGGAATATTCCTTGGCCCTACCTGTCAGTGACTCTTATTCTTTCTCCCTTTCTATTTTTTAGCATTTTATTTTCACAATTAAACTTCCCAGAGCTCATTCTTCCTCATACGAACTCCAATTGAACCCATTCAAGTTTCTAAATTTATCTAAAATCAAGCACTACCTTCTAGTACCATTAAATTTCAATTTATGGTTTATTTGATTTATCTTTTTGAGTTTTTGTTTGTTTTTTCACTTTCTCTCTCGTTAGACGTTGACATTCTGGAATCGCTGGAAGAAGCTGAAAGTCAAAGAAGTCGAAGATCGAAGATAAAGAACAACAGTATTGCTATAGCAAAGGAAGTTGTGTTTTGATCATATTGGACCTAGTTTTAAAAAATTACTTTTTTTGAAAGTATTGCATGCTAACACAATTATTAAATATTTTACTATCTTGGGATTTGCTAGGCAACCTATTTGATTATGCCCACCTTGATAGTTGTATTACCTTGATCATTTGTCACACTAGCTTTGTTAATTAATAGTTGGTATTATTATAGCACCAATGTGGGTTGGTTAGACATGATTAGTATGCTTAGCTATGGAACAAGTCATTGATATCATTTTAAATGGCAAACTTATACTTGACTAAGTGATTATGGAATATCTTTGTGAAAAGCTGTGTGCAGTATGTTGTCACCTGTTGATGGCAAGTATGGCACCTAATCAGCAGAGTGGGAAAAATATTTAGACTGAGGCAAGTGGAAAGGATTGTGGTATGGTGGACTCTGCGATTGAGAAATGTGAATATTGGTAACTTAGTTAGAAATTGACAGTCTCACCTTTGTAAATTAAGTACTTAACTTTGTGCATCATTGACTACTCAAGTAGTAGGTTAAGCTTCGTGCCAGTGGATGTGACTTTTTCTTCATGATGGGTTACATTTATGGGCAGTTCGCCGTCTCCAGGTCCAATGGTGTGCGTCGGACCAACGATCTCCACGAGGTTTGGTGCCATCTGTATGCACATAGGAGGGTCAATTGTCGAGATGAAATTTCGGAAAGGTTTTGTTATGATTGCTCAATCGTATACTTCCGTATGGCGAGTCATTGCAGATATGATGAGTTGATTATATCTTGTGGGTAAAGTGTACAACCTATATAGTGTGTTAACAATCTATTTCAATAGCCGCATCCGCGGTCATGAACATACTTTGAGATTTCACACGAGGGGTAAATTTTCAAAAAATAAATTGGGAGGGACAACTGTGTGAAAGAATTGATTTAGACTAAGTGAGCTTTGTGAAATACTTGCTAAATTATTATTATTTTTGTTTTTAATTACGTTTTCACTCTATTATTAATATTCAACTGCAACTATTACTTTTATACAAAAGAACCTGTTGGGACCCAAATATACAAACTGACCATTGAGTATCTGCACTAGTTTAGGATCACGCTAGTGCATACAGTAGCAGCATCGATGAAATACCATTCTATATGCAAAGATAACTAAGAAATAGACAATAATCAATAATTATCAGAGTAACGACCTTAAGGTCAAAGCTCACAATTAATACCCGTAGGCTTAATATCTTAATTGTGGATTTCATCGGGATATGCTCATGATCTTAGGATGATGTTATAATTGGCAATGACGTTGAAGGTTTGTCGAATCACGCATTTTTGGTAAGTTTTTAGTGCTGTCAGGTCTTGCCCGACACGGCAGTATGCGCGGTCCGATCGGTCAGGTGAAGGCTTGATCGGCCATAAGCGCATGGATCGGACCTACCAAGATATGATTGGTGGAGTTTGGAGCTGGGCCAAAAATAGAGGGTATAGGTAAGAGGGGGGATTCTCGTACACTTGGTTTCATAATTTTTGGAGCTTCTAGTCAAAAGATCTATTCGTTTGAAATTTCCAGAGAGGTTTCGGATTTCAAGGGTCGAAAATTGGTTAAGTCCCTTGGCGCGGTCGTCGCTGTGGGGCTGTAAGACCGCCCATGGGTGGGTGTCGAATTTTTCACTTGTTCGCCGCTATTTTGGCGGCGATGTTTGTTGATTAAGTCAAGTTCATGAGTTTCAGTGCTTATATGTTGCATGATGCATGTTTTGACTAACGTGGGTCAAGTTACGAAGAACTTGTTCTCGGAATCGATTTCTTGGTCTAGTGTTGTGCAGGTTGCTTGGAGGTTAACGACGGTCAACAGCGAGGATGATCGGGACTAGGCTGGGAGAGCTGAGGTTCAGAACGATCAATGATGCCGGGTGAAGTCTATGGATTCAAGCATGGCACAAAATGGACAAGGATGACCGAACGAAAAGTTCGATGCGACGGGTTGCATCAAGCGCGTGCCGCTGTGATGCACACAGTGCCATGGTGGTTTCGGTAGGAGCCGGATGGGAGAGACTTTCCAACATGATGAGAACCGTTGATCAACTCATCTAGGATCATCTCTAACCCACGAGCAAGTTTTTGTATCTAGTTATCGTGTTGATTCGGTTTTGAACCATCCTTCACTCAAACGGAAAAAGGTCAGAACTTTGCCAAGGATCTTCACAATCTTTGATTGGAATAGGTTCCTGATATCCTAGAGAAGGTGTGTTCCAAGTTTCATGGAGTTTGGAGTTGTAGATCAAAAGTTAGATCTATTTGTGACTTCATTTTTCAGGCTATTTTTATTGTTCATCAGCCGAGGTCGACGCCCAAGTTGATCGTCAAAGCCATTAAGGTGACCTGGTCGACCGCCATTGATATAGAGGTCAGACCGCCCAACTCTTGTAAATCGAGTTTTTGATGATTTTGGTTGATTTACTTCGGGGTTTAGATTGGATTCAATACAAGTCTTCCGCTGTACTTGTATATTGATCTTCATAGCTATTGGAGTGAAAGTCTTGTTGAATCTGATCTTAGTGAAAAAGAGATCGTGCTCCTATTCACCCTCCTCTAGTCGCCGTTTCGGTCCCACATTAATTAAGCTGCAGCCAAAGGAAATGGAATAACTTCAGTGAAGCTTATTCATATGCCTATAGACAATCGACTGGGGTAGCACGACTTAGTTCTCCACGATTCCTTGAAGTTGACCTTGTTGGCCAACAATGCTCATTGTAGTCTCCAACAACCAACAACATTAGGAATCTATCCGTTAGGTATTTAGTTTTATCTATTAGTTAGGTAAGTTATTATTAGATTGAATTGTTAGATATAGATTTTCTTATAGATTATTTCTTAGGCTTCAAGTTGGATCATCCCTATTAAAGGAATAACATGTATCAATTATCAATCAAATAATGAAAAATAAAGTTCTTAGTCTTTCCCCTTCCTCTTCAAATAAGCGTCAGAGCCTTAGCGGTGACATCACCAACTGTTCAAGGGCGAATGCCCTACCCTCGATCCTCGGACCCGTATCCAACCAACCCACACCACAACATGTCCTTATTGGTATGTTAGTGGCACTGTCCAGTCTGCAGAAGAGAAATCTGATTCTAAAGATACTGTAGGTGCACCACTTGAGCTCAATTTCAGCAAATTACTTTGTTAAAGAATCATTTGATCTGATTCTAAAGCAGCAGGATGGGCATATGGGCTAATTTGATGATCGAAAGTTCGAAACACCAGCAGTCATATGGAGAGAAGTTGGAAAAGAAGTCATATATATTTTTCACATGTCTACATCACAAATTCACAATTAATTCACAAATGGCCACCAAGAAAGAATGTCCTTCCTTTCAGCACATCAAATCCCAAAATGCTCATGTACTGCTTGCTACAAGACTCGTTACAGATGATATGCCATGATGCCACGTCACTTTTAGCACTGAACAAAAGGAGAAGAAGGATAGAATGAATCAATGAACATGCATACACAAATGGGGAATTGACGATTCAAGATTTTACCCTCCTTTACCATGCAATTGATTTTTTACCACTCGTTTAGTTTGATTCACGATTACATACCCTGTTTCAATTATTTTAATAATATCCGGGATTCTTCACCGTTATAGCCACGTGAAAAGACGAAAATGCCCTTGGACGAAAAGCAAGCAAGCCCAAGAGCAGGTGGAGACCCCGGTTCGAGGCTTTTCGCTGTTCCTACATACCTTCCTTCCACAGGAAGACCACCTCCGCTCCGCCGCTGTAGTAGCTACCACCCACCCGCCGCATGCAGCCCTTGCCCTCGCCTACGTTGACCATCGTGAGCAGCCGCTCCAGGAGGCGTTGAAGGAACCGCTAGAGACCATAGTTCGAGGCTCTCCACCCCGCCGCTGATATGACTGGAGGCATTGAAGGAGCTGGTGGAGACGCGGTAGGCAGAGGTGTTAAAGGAGCCAGTCGAGACGCATCCGCCAGAGAAGGATGCGGGCGACGGGACAAGCCCGACGGTAGGCGCCGATGTCGAGCACGCCCACAATGACAGAGGACGACAAGGATGGGCGCTAGGCCCTCACCCTCGTGTCCTCCTTATCCTACCGGCGTCTATACAGGCGAGTGTCATCGACGAAGATGGTGGCGATCCTTGGAGGTGAAGCCGATAGGACATAGGGGCGAGGTGAATCCCCCTTCAACCCTCTTTCCCTCCAAAGGCCCTCTTTCCCTCTAGTGGCACAAGGCCCAAGAAAAAGACAGGATAGTAGTTGGTTGCGCTTGCAAACATGACTCATTGAGGATGTGCCATGCCAAGACCTAGTGAGACGATGGCGACAGAGGGATTCGACGGTGTTAGTGCCCTCGTGCCCGTTTTCTCTCTCTCTTGTTCTCTGATGTTTCATGGCCAAGGTCGGAGACGACGCCGCACAACGACAATGGTGCCGGCCTTGTGCGATGGGATGGAGCAAGCGCGAAGATGCTGAGGTGGCGTGGTGTGAATCCCATTGTGCTGTGCAGGGCCGATGTGACAAGCGCGGTGGAGTTGCTATGCGAAGGTTCGGAGGTGCCGAGGTGGCGCAGGGCTCATGTGTGGCGGTGCCGGCACAGTACGGCTATGTGATGGCAAGCCAAGGCCGAGGTGATCGTGCCCAGCAGAGGATGGTCGGGCGAATGAAGGCAACGGATTTGGGTGAGGGCAAATCCGTCTTTTCACATGGCTATAACGCTAAAAAACCCCATATATTATTAAAATAATCGAAACAGAGTATTTAATCGAGAATCAAACTAAACGAGGGGTAAAAAAATCAATTGCATCGAGAAGGAGAGTAAAATCTTGAATGACATCTAAGCGGAGAGTGAATAATCAATTCCCCTACACAGATAGACGAAAACCCATTTAAAATGTAGAAAAATAAAGAAAATGAATTAATTTTCTGGTAACTTTAAAAACCAGTAAATTAAATAATTAATAATATTTTATTTAACTTTAAATCCAAGAAAATTCTTTTGAATTGTAGAAAATCTGATAAAATAATAACTTTATTAATTTTATTTTTGGTAACATAACTTTGGGATGTTATAGCATAGCATAATAATTTTTACAACAGTGGCCTCGCACTACAATGTCATATATCATTAAATCAAGTTATCATGATTAATCTTGTAAATAGGAACCCACCGTACAACTAAGCATGACAAAGTATAATACACCCCCAATGTTGATATTAAAATTATGTCCGTATAAAATCATCCCTTCCTATGGTATCAAAGGATACATGACATTCACAATTTTTCAAGGTGGCATAATGTCCATTAGGTAATTAGCTATTCCCGAAACAAAAATGATATAAAATTAGCATGCATGTTGATATAAAATAATATAATTTTGCAATACTGGGTACAACATGATCAAAGGTCTACGACTTGCCTTCATTGAAGATTCGAGTTACTCCTACAGACTGGTCCAAGAAGGCTTTGAAAACGCTGGATTCTATGCACATAAAACGAGATGAATAAATTATAATAAATATAAATAAAATAAAAAAAGTTATTAGATAGTTACAAAAAAAATATTAACAATTTTGATGAATTTAGGAACAAGAATCGATGGAATTGGAGTTCGTATGAAGAAGAACGAACACCCAGAAGTTTGTCGGAATAAGAAATTGCTAAAAATTGAGAAGGAGGGGAATATTTCGTAGAATATTCTATTTCTGAGTTAAAAGATTAAAACCAATAGCTGACAATTGGGCCCACTTGCAAGTGAGACAAGAAAAGAAAGAAGGAAGCAAATAGAGCAATAGTAGTGGAGGGCGTAGGCGGGCATGCCGCGACAGCGGCGGAGGGTTGGACAATGGCCAAATGGGCACTGGGACGTCGGGACGCGAGAGAGGTGGCGCGCCAATGGCGCCACGACGCACGCTGGGTGGGCGGAGGTGGTGGCACTAGGGCGTGGATCGAGCAAAGCGGCGCACAGATGAGTCGGCGGCAGATAGAAGCTGGGCCGGTGGGTTGGGGTGGCTTGGGGCGAGGCGAGGCGGCGCGTGACAATGGCGGCCGTGGTGGGAAGGAGGTGGTGGTGGCGGCTTGTCCGGCGATGGAGAGACCAAATCGAGGTGGAGAATAGGTTGAGGGAGACCGAGAACATGACGTGACGCGGTCTACTTGGCTTGGAACTCACCCAAGAAAGAGATTGACGCAAAAACGATGTGGCCGGACTTGAGGAAGAAGGCGATGGTGTCCTTTGTTCTGGCCAAATGGAGTCGAGTTAGAGGCTGGGGTTTAAGGCCAAACGAACAGGGGAGAAAGGGGATCATGGTGCTCACTTTATAAGGTGAAGACGGGGGAGTGAATGGACGTGGAACGCGAGCGGAAATTGGGCGACGATTTCGGTTGTGACATGAATACGTGTAAACTTTGACCATAAGGTCCGCTGCTACTATTTATTAATAAATTTTTAACGTGGCACGACTTAGCTACAGGAGACCTACACTAACCCTCCGACTAACCAACACAATTAACGGAGTTAAACTGACATTATACTATTCACCACCGCCCATCCCATCGACAGACAAAGACAAGAAAAATTATAATTAATTATATGGGACTCAAACGACATGAAACCAGTTCCCAATGAAACTTAACAGATAAACCTTCAAAACACTAGCAGACAAGATTTCCTAATTATGCCCGTACATAAGGCTAATCTGCAATTGAATGTGCCGGACAGACATCCCACTGCATCACGTATCAAAGAAAGAAGGCAAAATGACCTAACTTTCATTCTACAGATCCAATGGAGGTGATATTTATCAACCTAAAATCATGGTGAAATTATCTTCAAAACTGTTTTGGGTGCTGCCCCGGATCCGACTCTAACTAAATCAAAACCGAGGAACAAACCGATACCCCAATTCTCGACATGACACAAATACGAGCTTAAAATTCCATAACTTTTGATTACCAACTCTAAAAATTGCGTTCTATATTAACTTGGAAAGCTTACTGAATTATCTACAACATTAATTTTGGGTAGCCTTTCTGATTCGGCTTCGAAATAATTTATAATGGCCAGACAAGCAAACTGCCAAATCCGCACTTCTCCTAAACAAAATGCACGAAAATGACCATATCTCCTAAATCGTAACTTCAAATCGATGATCTCAAGGCCTAAAGAAAGCTAAGACCAAGGGCTATAACTTTCTAAGAGGTGGTCATAAAATGTACGGAACTTACCCAAATCTGATGAACAAATCATTGGCTGGGGAAGGAGAAAGTGGCGACTACACAGGAGGAGGGTATACTGAAGGGGGAAGGGGTTTAGGTTTTTAGGAAGGTCATCCCCTTGGCCAGCCCCCTCTTGGGCCACATGGGCCGTGGCCCAATACCTGTGTTGTCTGGAATTCATGAAACCCCTTGAGATCATCGAAAATTGTAATCCTCGCTTTAACTCTTTCTCCCGAATACTCTCCTATTCGTCAATAATAAATTTGTGGTATTACAATAATACGATAATGAGGATCTTAGAAAATAAAAGTTGAGT